>OX578146.1:59873269-61073269 GCA_951213105.1 Amaurobius ferox
ACCCCATTATTCTAAGGCCAACCGTTCTCAAGATATTTTAGTTATTTCGCATTTTTTCTACGCCGATTTTGAAAACATGTTCAGTTACTAAATAAAAACAAAAATTGAACTAAAAGTGCAAATTCGGGATTATTTTGTACCATTAAACTCAATTTAATTAGTTACTTAAGAAATAAAGAGACAAGAAAGATCAATCATGCATAAAGCATTGATTATGAAACACTTTCCAACTTCAATGCAATTTCATTTAAACATCTCTAAAATGTGATACATTCCTCGTTAATATTTAAAAAATTATCACAATACTACATTAATTTATTATATTTGAAAACTTAAAACTTCATCGAAAAAAAAATGAACTTCATTCAAATGACGGCATTGAAATGTAAATTGCCTGGTTGAAACATCTCTAAAATGCGATACATTCCTTGGTAATGTTTTTAGAATTATCATAATACAACAATAATTTATTATATTTGTAAACTTCATCGAAAACAGGTGAAATTTATTCAAATGACGCCATCGAAATATAACACGCCTGGCTCTCTTTATAAAAGCAGCATTTCATTCATAAACATTTTCCCATTCCTTTCATTCATCACGATACTATAACAATTTATTTTATTTAAAAACTTAAGACCATGGAGATACAAGTAATAAAACTCTATGCTTAAAACTTCATCGTAAAAAATCGTCCTTCTCTCTGTAAAATCAATGAATATTTCATTCATATCAGCTATACAGACTCTTTGAGCTAAATAATCTTGCATTAAAGAAATGCAGCAATTCTTATACAACTCATTCTACATATTTTGCTGTTTACATTTTCCATCAGTGAAAATAGGTTTCGTTGTAGAAATAATCAAATTTGGATGATCACTTAAACTCAAATATATTGTAATTGCGTTGTTTCAGTACGTAGATGCACAAAATTTAAGCAAAAAATAAAGCAGTTTTAGGACGGATACAACACTCAATATGAATTAAAAAGAACATAAAAAATCACGATTTTGACACAAGATGCATGCCATATTTATTTTGAAGTGGGTCACATGATCTCTTCATCCGGCCACTCAAATTGCTGCTCGTGCCCTAGGGCGAGTCGGGTGGTCTGGGTTTTCCACGTGATCTCTTCAAATAATAGTCAGGTAATCGCTTCATATAAGAGGTGTAATTATTATTTTAATTTTTATTTAAAAAACTACTGAATATATTTTGCTGAATTTTTTTTAATATATTTTATGAGATAATTTGAATATTTCCTAAAATTTTCGAAGCAATTTGTGAACTTTAAATTTGCTTAAAAAATGTTTGAAGAATTAGGTCGCATAGGGTTCAATTTATTTCATTTTTTCAATCCGGGCTCAATCCAAAACTAATTGGGTAATATTCTTCATTTATATTTCCATAGGTCCCACAGACCGTCTGAATAACATAATAAAATTTCATTTTGATTAAGTCATTTTTACGGCAGTTATCGTGCTAACGGACAGACAGACAGGCAGACAGATAGACAGACAGACAGAGTGAACAAAGTCATAAACACTTTTCAACTTTGTTGTAAAGTGTTAAAAATGAATTTGAATATGTGGCATGACCTATCCACATCAGATTTAATTAAAATGTGAAGATAAAATTGATTTAGAATTATTGATGTTTCACTCATTTTCCTGAGTCTTGACGGATCTACCTCAAGGAAATGTGTGAAACATCATGGATTAAAAAATAAATTGCTGATTTGATTTTAATCAATGGTGGTTCATTTTATGTGTTCTAACACATATACTTTTTATAAACTTGATTTAGAATTTCAAAAATTAAAAATACATGAATAAATGGTGCTCGGTGGAAAATGCAATTTGCAATGTCTGATATATCATCGTTGCATAATCATGTCGATAAATATTTTTCCAAAAGTATCAAAATCTGTTATCATGAATGAAACTCTACGCTAAGTACACTAAACTAAAATCTCCTTTCAAAAATGTTATGGAATCTGAAAATGGTTTGTGCCAAGTTTCTGCAGAACCTGAGCTGTACTTTCAGGTCTAAGGTGCCGTGTTGAAAGATCCTAACCCTCTTTTATCACACGTAGTTTTATTTAGTTGTAGTCAATTTTTAAAAGCTGTTTTAAATAAGTTGAATATATCAATAAGAGAATCTCTGCCTAAATTGTGTGTCTATTATTTAATTCGATTTCATGTTAAAATCTGAATTCTATGATTATCCGCATTTAAAATACTGCGTCATATCATTTTTACTTGCTTTAAATATTTATTTATTGTTGATGGCATACGGAAATTTCAAAAGACTTCACATTGTCTCCAAAGCTAAGCCAACTACGCACGACTACCTCTTTTCTTTCTTCATCCCTCTCTTACGTCACCCCCTCCCAAACTCATCCCTACTCTTTTTCTTTCAACATCCCTCTATTACGTCACCCTCCCCCAAACTCATTCAAACTAATCCCTATTCTTCGTCTTTCACTCTCCCCCCCTTCCCCATCTTCTTTTTCTCAGTTGTATATAACCTTTTGGTTAGCACACACTACTACTTTCTTCAACCTGATAAAGGTAACTCATAATACCCTTGAAACAGTTGCTTTTATGTGATTTTTAAAAGACTTCACAGATCCCCTAAATCCAACTAGGCGATACTTTATTTTTCTCTCTCTCCTTCCCATATCATGTCTTTTCCTTATCCCTTTCCTTCCTCTATCTCCTTATTCCCTTGATTCTCTCCTCTTCCCCTCATTCTCTTCTCTTCCTCTCATTTTCTCCTCTCCCTCTCATTCTCTCCTCTTCCTCTCATTCTCTCCTCTCCCTCTCATTCTTCCCTTCTTTCTCTCCTTTCCCCCTTCTTTTTCTCTCCTTTCCCCCTTCTTTTTCTCTCCTTTCCCCCTTCTTTTTCTCTCCTTCCATTCCCTATCCCCCTTTCCTCAGCTGCATATAACCTTTTAGTTAGCAAGAACTACGTTTCAATATACGTTTCAACTGCAGTTCACAGTACAGTGCCTAGAATAGTGCACAGTACAGTACCTGGTATTCCAGTCACTATAGTTCACAACCTTCCAACAGTTGTTGTTCTCTAATTTTTAAAAAGTTTCACAGGAAGCCAATTAGGCAATTAGGGGCTACTATAGTTTTCTCTCTTCCTACTTCCTTAACTTTTTTCCCTCATCCTCTCCTTCCTCTATCGCCGTTTCTCCTCTTCTTCCCTTTTTCCTCCCCTTCTTTCCCTTTCTCTCCATCTCTCCTTTTTTACAGCTGTATATAATATTTTCATTAGCACACACTACTTTTCCGACCTGATAGAGATAACTTATAACACTCTAGCAACAGTTGTTCTTATTTAATTTTCAAGAATCTTTATAGATCCCAAAAGCCAATTAAGCGATATTTATCTCTCTTCCTCCTCCTTCTCCTTCTTCCTCTCATCTTTCTCCATCTCCCACTCCTCTCTTCCTTCCTTCCCTTTTTCTTCTCCCACTCTTACTCTTCTCTCCCTCTTCCTCACTTCACTTTCTCTCTTCTCGCTCTTTCTCCCCATTCTTTTTTCTACAGATGTATAGAATCTTTTGGTTAGCACATACTACTTTTCCCTACCTGATAGAGATAACTCATAACACCCTAGCAACCGTAGCTCTTATTTATTTTTTTAAAATCTTCACAGATCCCTGAAGCCAATTAAGCACAATTTATCTATCTTCCTCCTTCTTCCCCTTATATCTCTCCTTCCTTCCTCTCCCCTCCCCCTTTATCCATTTTTCTTCTCCCACTCTTACTCCTCTCTCCCTCTTCTTTACTTCACTTTCTCTCTTCTCATATTTTCTCCCCATTCTCACAGCTGTATATAATTCTTTGGTTATCACACCATTTTTCTGACCTAATGGAGGTGTTTCATATCACCCTTGAAACAATTGTTCTTGAAACAACGCTGTTAATAAATATGCTTTTCTTTTTGCCTTTGTCACTTTTCTTTGTCTGGAGGTGTGAATCACATGTACTCTTACAAGCATCAGTTACACCTTCATTGCGAAAGTAAATAGTAACTCACAAATCCTTTGACGAACACCATAACTCAGGGAAAGACCTTTCTTTTCAATGCAAACAAAGTAACGTAAAAACCCACGAAGTTGACAGGTACGTTGCTTACTATATGCTGCAAGCGAAAAGTGGGGTCTTCCCCTACTGTACCATCTGTACTTTCCTTCTATCCCTCGGCGTGGGCCAAAGTGGATCAACGACCAGTTGCTGCGGACAAAAGGGTCATCCGCAAATAGCTTCGGTCACTAGGTCACTCTCTCTCTCTCTCTCTCCCTTTCTCTTTCTTTCTCTCGATGTTTAGATTTGTTTTTTCAATGTTTTTCTTTCGAATGTTTTTGCGAAAGATTTCAGGTGTCCATTTTTAAATTAGATAAGTCAATGTTGTGGTTGCATGGAAAAAGTAAAAAGGGTATAAATATTTGCTTTAGATGTTACTATGAAGCACGTTAAGAGGAAGACATATTTCTCTCTGATGTTTTTTGATGTAACACTGTCCTTGCCGTTGGGGACGGTATTTTTATAGCCTTAAATAAGGAATGTAATCCCGAAAATGTGTCTGTACGATGTATTTAAATTTTATAAAATAGTGTGCATACAAAAAGAATGAAAATAGTATAGATATACTCACAAATTAAAATCGCTCCTTTATTGCTCCATTACAAATGCTCTAAAATTCCACAGTCTTTAATACAATGTTTTCTAATATTGAACATAACGCGATATTTTCGGTTTTCCTGTTTTGTCTCAGCTAATTTTTAGGCCACGCCCTTTTTGAATCGGGGTCCTAGGCTTGTACAACAGTGGACTCTGCTTGTCATTGCTAAGGCTGAGAAACTCAAAATGGTATTGAAATATTTGTATTTTATTATTTATTATGTTTACAAAAATATTTTGTATTTTTTTAAATTTCCAAAAATATTTTAAGTAAAATGTAGAAAATACGATAAAAATGCTGGCATAAATCTGCATTTTCTTAGTAAATGAATAATGTTTGTTAAGAACAAAATGTGTTTCTTACATCTTAAAGAGCTTTATCATCTTGGTCCCACAAAAATTGTTAGAACAGTCGAAAATTAATTTTTACCTAATATAATACATACAGTATTAATTTTAGTCTTATTAGATGCGTAAACTGTAAACAGATTTTTGTAAAACTTAATTTGCTGAAGGAAACTGTTGTTGGCATTCCAGTTAGATTTTCCAAACATTATAATCTATTTGGTATTTTTATATTCAAGAACTCGTATATCCTGTTATTTTATTTTCTGTGGAAGGCAAATATTTCAAATTTATTATTTTTCGGGAATGCTAATTTCAAAATTTTTATAATTTACTTTAAAAAATGCATTTTCCTTCCCAACCTTTGTCATTTAATTTTTAATATTAAGTTTTCATAGATTTTGCATGTCTTACATACGTAGTATAAGTATGTAAGGCATGCAAAAAAAAGGAAAGTATTGCTGCTCGGTCAAAAATTCGAATTCGAGTTTTCGACAGAATCGAAAGAATCTTCGAATTTGAATCGAATGTTTTGGAGGTGTTGTCTGTGTGTGCATGTATGTTAGTGTGTATGTATGTTAGTGCGAAGTGTATGTTAGTATGTATGTGTGTTAGACGTCCACGAGTTTGTGGATGCGATATCTCACAAACGAATTTTTTTTACAAAGGTTTCGAAAATAATTTGGTACGATTGCTACAATCAGTGACCTATTTATTTTAAACGCAATGGGATTTTTGGAAGACCCACTACATTATAAAACGATTGATATAAAATTTAGAACGTCAGCATGAATTATTCTCGAGATATTGCACGATTTTCGAATGAATTTTTTGGGGAAAAAAATCATTAAAAAATTAGAACTTTAAATACTGTTAAACAAATAGTTTTTTCATGCACAGTTTTGCATTAGAAGACGAATGCCATAACATTTAGAACGCTAGCATTAACCGTTCTTGCGATATTGCACATTTTTCAAATTAATTATCATAAAAAATATATAAAATAAAAAAGATGGCTTTCCATATTCAGTATTATGAAACAAACCTGTTAACATTATTTTCGTGAATTTAGTGCATAGAATATTGGGTTCTGTATTCAGTTCTTCAGATACATTTACTTAAAGCAAGTCAACAATCCAACGGAACGATGACGATATACTCTATGTGGAAAGTTCCGGAGAAAGCACGTAAGTAATGATTATTAATCAATCAACAAAAGTCCACAAGTTTCCATAACTAGCCCAAAGTCGTCAAGTTGGCGTTATTTCGCTCAATTCATGACCAAAGTCACCTATTCTGTTGCCAAGGTCAAGTGATCCAGACCCCTGAATTATAACAATGATTTTTCTGTTATGCATTCGTAACAATACCATGTTACTTCTGTTACAAACTTCCACTTAAAAACTCAGATGTGGCAGGCACATAGCTTTCCTTATATAAATAACTTGAAAATACACCCGAGATATAAGATGAGCGGAAGTGGCATAGCCGTATGTGTGCTCACGCTGCAGTTTATTTATTTATTTATTTTGTTATAAGAGGGCATATTGATATAGCATTCTTCGCTCTAAGTTCCTATAAATGAAGTTTGCATAACGCTTCAACATTATACCCACTTAGTACGACGTTTATGTTTCCCGCTACAGACTGCACATGCACACAAACAGACGACGCAGATTGACTTAGCTTATGTGCTAATTGTAGTCTAATGGTTAACAATTGGCACATAAGCTAAAATATAACATAGCCAGGGTCGTTGAAGGTAGAGACCATCCCATTCCCACCCGAAGAGGGAGACTATAAGGTAATTCAAGTAATTCCTTAATAATTTGAGTAGCATATCTGGTAGAATTACCCGGTACAATCCAGGACGTCTAGGTTTGATCCCTGATTATTGTAAGGATTTTAAATTATTTCTAATTACCATCTACACTAGTGGATTCTGTAAGATAATGCTGAAATTCAATTACAGGTTACACATCACCTTTAACCCCTGCCAAAGCACAATAGGCAAAAGTGAATTTTAGGGACCTCACAAGGATAGTAACAAAAAATATCCATCATGCATAAAGCATTGCTTATGAAACACTTTCCAACTGAAATGCAATTTTATTTAAACATCTCTAAAATGCGATACATTCAGAGGTGATATTTTTAAAATTATCACAATACTACAATAATTTATTATATTTGAAGACTCCATCGAAAACAAATGAACTTTATTCAAATGGCGTCATCGAAATATAAATTGCCTGGCTCTCTATATAAAAGCAGTGAATATTTCATTCGTTACTTTTTTCCATTCCTTTCATTCAGCGGCGATATTTTTAAAATTATCACAATACTACAATCATTTATTTTACTTAAAAACGTAAAACCATGGAGGTAAAATTACTTTCTAACTCCATGGTTAAAACTTCAGCAGAAAAGCAATGATATTTAATCGTCTGTTTCTCTATGTAAAATCAATAAATGTTTCATTCATATCAGCTATATTGCAGACTCCAGAACTAAATAATTTTGCGTTAAAGAAAATTCAGCAATTCTTATACAACTCATCTTACAGCTTGATGTGTTTATATTCTCTATACGTGAAAATTAGGCTTCGTTCTAGAAATGATCAAAGTTTGATGATCATTTAAACACCAAAATATTGTAACTGCGTTGGCGCAGTACATAGATACACAGAAAAAAAAATGAAGCGGTTTTAGGACGGATGCAACACTAAATATAAATTAAAAGAAACTTTTAAGATCACGATTTTGACACAAGAGGGATGCCATATTTTATTTTGAAGTGGGGTTTTGAAGTAGGATGATCTTTTCATATAATATAGGTGCAATTATTATTTTAATTTTTATTTAAAAAACTACCGAACATATTTTGCTGAAATTTTTTTTTATATATTTTATGGGATAATTTGAATATTTCCTAAAATTTTTGAAGCAATTTGTGATTTTTAAATTCGCTTAAAAAATGTTTAAAAATTTAGGTCCCATAGGGTTCAATATAGGTATTTCATTTTTTCGACCCGGGTTCAAACAAAACTAATTGGGTGATATTATTAATTTACATTCCCATATGTTCCACAGACCGTCTTAACAATATACTAAAATTTCAATTTAATAAAGTCATTTTTACGGCAGTTATCGTGCGAACGGACAGACAGACAGAATGAACAAAGTCATAAACTATGTTGTAAAAGTGTTAATAAATGTACATTAAGTACGGAAGATGGGCTTCAAGAGCTACTGAAGTCCCTAAACTTGCTTACTTCGTCTGGGATCGAAAACGGCCCTACAGGGGTAGGGTTGTTAGCATGTCTGGTTCCAATCAAAGAAGCTTGGGTTTGATATCCAATGTATTTTAGTTGCTCAAATTAGGGTTAATACTCAACAATGGCGCCTGCACACAAAATATAATGTAATGGTAGAGGAGGGTGCCATCCCAACTCCTGACATTGTTTTTAAAGACAAAATAAAAGATAATTCAGGTAATTCCTTAATGGTTAGAATGGTGTAGCTGGTAGCATGCCTGGACGCAATCCAGGAGCTCCTGGCTTGATATGACCAATTTGTTTATCAGTAGCCAAAATTAGTTAGGATACTCTACGACTCTAAAAATGCCCGTTCCAGAAGTAATACATATTTGCTTCCATTAGAAAATTTGATTTGAGCAGCACAAAACTTTTCTTAGAGACTCAAATTAATTTTCTTCTTATTTATTTCATAATGCGTTAAATTGGGTTTGATTGCACAGGATAACACCCATATATATTTTTTAATTTGTATCGAATTGGCAGTTTCAATTCAATTTTACTTTCCCTGCAATATATGGTAATGTATAGGGAAAGTATTTGAATCATGCCGAAAATCGCAACTCGAGTTTTCGACGGATCTACACGTTTCGAGACTTCTAGAATACGAAAAAACTATTTTTAGCGTGACGTCTGTGTGTGTGTCTGTCTGTCTGTGTGTCTGTCTGTCTGTGCAGATATTGAATCCACTCTAACTATAAAACTAATAGACCGAATTTCATAAAATTTGGTATGTAAGTCGCTTGTGGGCGAATTTGGTGCTAATTAGTTTTGGGTGTGATTCGGGATAAAAGAACCCGTCTTTTTTTTTTGCGAAATGATCCGCAAAAGACTGTATTCACTCTAGATGAAAACTAATGGACCGAATTTCACAAAATTTGGCAGATAAATCGCGTGTAGATTACCCTGGTGCTGATTAAATTTTGGTACCATTCGGAAAAGAATAATCTGCCTTTATTTACAAAATGGCCCGCAAAAATCGCCAAAGTCTAAAATAAAAAACTACGTATGCTCAAATATATCCATTAAATGCTTATTTAATACGTAATGTTTAACGAAGAAAAGAATAAGATCAACCCCATTTCACTAGGACTAGCCGTTCTCGAGATATTTTAGTTTTTTCGTATTTTCTCTACGCCACCTTTGAAAATAAATTCAGTTATCAAATGAGAACGCAAATGGAATTAAAAGTGAATTAAATTTAATTAAAATAAAGAGAACGTGAATATAAGTCTGCAGGGAAAGTCATGTGCTGCCCACATCAGTGGCGCACCCACGGGGGGGGCCGAGGGGGCCCTGGCCCCCCCCCTTGGGCTGACAAAGCAAAACGCGAAGGGCGCTGTCAGCACAAGGGAGAACTAGGTCTGTCTTCGAGAAAGTATAAAAAAAAAACATTTACAACCATTATTGTAATAAATAATTTTAATCATTGTGAAGAAAACAATTCCAGCATATCCCAACACTTACACTGAATGTAATTATACATATAAAGCTCTTTATCGTACTGTACAAATTATAAATTAATTCGCACTAAAGGCGCCAATTCTGGAAACCCGTTCTTCTTAAGACGTTTCTACCTGTGATTGAATTTAACTAATGGACTCGTCCAAAATCACGTGACCCAAATGCCTTCTCGCTATAGTCGTACTATACCAGTGCTGTGTAGAGTGACGTCACAGGCGCCTCCGTGGCCCTATATAAAGAGTGAACGGCGGGGAAGCGGCTGTTCGCTCTGCCCAACAAAACCAACTGCATTTTATTTAATAAAAAGAAGAAAAATCCGCCCCCTATTAAAATTAACGGCACTGAAATACAATATACCAACACCTGTAAATATCTAGGCATCACATTCGACAAAAGACTAAACTTCATCACACACATCCAAAACATAATAAAAAAATTTCACAAAGCCAGAGCTATGATGTACCCTATACTTCACTCAAATAATGTTAACTATAAAAACAAGATCACACTTTATAAAACTGTGCTGAGACCCATACTGCTCTATGGTGCCGTCGTCTGGGGTTTCACGGCTAATTCGAACCTAAAGAAACTTCAAACTGTCCAAAACCTGTTTCTACGCAGAACGAGAAAGGCTCCTCGCTACCTAAGGAACGATGTCATCCACCGAGACTTCGGAGTGAGAACCTTCAAAGAGGAAATTAACAAATTAGCAATGAATTTCTATAGTAACTTACCCACCATTCCCAACTCTGAATTAAACAAACTACAAATTTATGACCCACATCAGTGGAACTTTAGAAAACGCCCTAGGGCAACTCTAATATTAAATAATCTTTAATTCCAAATAGTATTCAATTGTATAAATAGATAATCTTGTCTCAATAGCAATTTATAAATTAATAACAAATAGTTTTAGTTTTAACCGTCCCTGAAAAGGGCCTTTCTTAGTAATGTCATCCTCCCTCTGGGATCCTGAGACATCCAATAGGAAACAAGCATGCCTGAAATGACACCGGCCCTGAAAAGGGCCTTTTTGCCCATCCTGGCTTTGCCTATCATTGGATCCTGTTATCATCACACTTCCTTTACGGAGCACAAAGTACTGTTAATCAATCTTATGTCATTACCGGAGATGCAGCCTACGTCAGGCTAGGTGCTCCAAAAATAGTGTATCACACACAGCGGAGAGGGAGAAGCGGCTGTTCGCTCGAAAACTCGAGGATTTCGTTTACCCAGTGAGAAAATTGTGGAAGTGAATAAATAGATCGTGCCAACGCTTCGCGAATTAAGTGTTGCTGTGAGTTGAAATAAAGTGCGACGTTACGACACAAGGTGATAACAGTGAATTGGTAGTTTCGGAACGAGGGCCTGCGTGGTGAATAGCTGAATTTAATAATGGTCCTGAACTTTCAACTGATCTTACAGTGAAATGCATCTTTAACGATCAGTGTGTGTGTTTATGTGCGTATTTCGGCTATATAGCAAATTTTGTTCTTGAATAACTGAGGAGCAAGGTAAAAAAAAAGACAATGAGTGAAAAACGAAAAGGGCTAGGCCAACAGACACTGGGAAATTATTTTAAAAAAAAAAGTAAGATTGAAAATAGTGACGTTCCCAACGACGTTTCCCTGAGCTCTTGTTACATTGATGAGGCTGCAGTCGAAGCAAGCAACAGCCGTGACCCCGGGCTGTCTTCAAACGCTTGTGAGGAGGTAAAGGTAGGACAAAACACAATACCAAACACAGTTGAAATAGAAATTCTGGCTGCAGATATTTCTAATTATGTCAAGAAATCTAACCTCACAGATGAAGATAGGATAACAGCGCTAAAAAATCTTTGGGAACCATATGCAAATTACAGTTTTCCTGCTACTGTCACTAGTGCTGTATCAAGTCAAGGAAAACCTCACCACACTCGGAAGTTCTGCTCATCTTGGCTGAGTAAGCATAACTGGCTCGCTTACTCAAAGGCAGAGGACAGTGCCTATTGCAAATTTTGTGTTCTCTTTGCACCCCATGAAGTCGGTTTAAGATCCACACAAGCTACAGGTCAACTTGTTTCAAAAGGATTTAATAATTGGAAGAAGGCCTTGGAGAAGTTCAGTCAACATGAAAAATTTTTCTATCATAAGGATTCAGTTCTCAAAGCCGATGAGTTCTTAAGGGTCACGGAAGGAAAAACGGTTCCTGTGGATCAAGTAATGGACAGAGGAAAGCAAAAACAAGTTTTGCAGAATAGGGCTATTCTTAAACCTATTATCAAAACAGTGATTTTTTGTGGAAGGCAAGGGCTGGCCATGAGAGGGCATAGAGACTGTGGGGATTTGGACGTATTGTCAGAACCATGCCAAGGCGAAGGAAATTTTAGAGCCCTTTTGCGACTCCGAGTTGATGCAGGAGAAGAAATACTGAAAACTCATCTACAAGGTTGTGCAAAAAATGCAACTTACATAAGTTGGAATATACAAAATGAGATTATTTCAGCATGCAATGATTCCATTGTGAAGCACATAGCAACTGAGGTGAATGAGGCCAAATGTTTTGCGGTTTTATGTGACGAAACCACAGATATTGCAACGGTAGAGCAAATGACACTTTGCGTTCGTTATTTGAAACGGTTTGAAACAAATGATAAGTATAAAATTGAATTTAAGATAGTGGAGAACTTCCTTAAGTTTGTGCCCCTGACTGAAACTACAGGTCGAGCAATTGCAGATGCTATTCTTAAAGGCCTTGCAGACTGCAACATTGATACGTCTTTCCTCCGTGGACAAGGGTTCGATGGAGCTTCTGCAATGAGTGGAGAGTACAATGGCGCCCAAGCAATTATATATGAGCAACACCCCAAAGCCCCCTACGTTCATTGTGCATCACACTGTTTGAACTTAGCCATAACTTATTCATCTAGAGTTCCGGATATCCGAAACAGCTTTGGAATAATAGGGAAAATCTCTAGTTTTTTCAACACACCAAAACGAAACCTTGTTCTCACCAGCAAAATTAATGCAGCTAATCAGGAAGAGACAGAAATCAGTGCCAAAAAACTGAAGAAATTATGCCCTACTCGTTGGGTGGAGAGACATGATGCCGTCACAGTTATGGTTTCATTGTTTGATCAAGTAATCGACGCTCTGGAGGAGATTACTACCTGGAATGACAAGGAGACATCAACAGAGGCTCATACCTTGTTATGTTCAATGTTAACATCACAGTTTGTCATAGCACTTGTTTCAGCTGACAGATTACTCAGCTACAGTGTTCGTCTGAGTGAAAAGCTGCAGGAAGTTAACCTTGATCTGGCAACTGCTGTGAGTGACGTAGAAGACGTTTTGAAAGCTATATCTATAATTCGAGAGAACGCAGAGAACGAGTTTCACCATCTGTTTGAACAAGCTGTTAAGAAGCTGGAACAGCATGGAGAAAACATTACTCTACCACGCCGTGCCACCAGACAAATTTATAGATCAAATTTCAACGTACAGACTCCTGAAGAATACTACAGACTTTCTATTTTCATTCCATGGATTGATAATTTCATCACTCACCTCCATGAAAAATTTCTCAAACATAAGGAATTTCTACAAAGTTTTGCATCTGTCATTCCGAATGGAAGGCAGCCGACACTGGAAGAAAACGAGAGATTTGTTGCCTTATCAAGGAAATTTGCAGATGATTTAGGACCCAGATCAGATAATACTCTAAAAGCTGAACTACATCTGTGGTACATGAAGGTCTTTGCATTGAACA
Organism: Amaurobius ferox; assembly: GCA_951213105.1. NCBI lineage: Eukaryota > Metazoa > Arthropoda > Arachnida > Araneae > Amaurobiidae > Amaurobius > Amaurobius ferox. The sequence continues at coordinate 59,886,842 of OX578146.1, forward strand.
AGAAAACTAAAAGCCCAATCGAACTGCTTAACTTTTGTGACCAAAGGACTTTTCCAACTGTGTTTGAACTTTTAAAAGTGTATGCCACCCTCCCAGTATCAACAAGCAGTGCTGAGAGGTCATTCTCCACAATGAAGAGGTTGAAAACTTACTTGAGAAACAGTATGAGTGAAACCAGACTGAATGGACTGGCGTCAATGAACATTCACCGTGAAGTGGAAATTGATCCAGACCAGATAATTAATGCTCTGGCTACAAAGAAAAACAGGAGGCTGGACTTCGTTTTATGAATATGTATAGATCATAATTGAATAATATAACAATATGTAATCATGAGAGAGTGGTTGAAAACAAGTATACAGTATAAGCAGACCAGAACAAATAATTTTATCTTCATCTATTTCTTAATTTGTGTTGTTTTGTATAAATATCTACTACTACTTCTTCTAATCATTCAATTCTCTTGCACTGCACTAAAGAATTGTTAGTAATTTGATAAAAATAAATGTACAAAAAAAGACAACCGCCTTGTTAATTGATATGGCCTCTGATCATTTTTTCTCGGAAAATTTATCGAGGAGTCATCCTCCTTCATAAAAATTTTGTGCACCAATGGCCCCCCCCTTAGGAATATTCTGGGTGCGCCACTGGCCCACATCAGATTTTTTGTTTTCTTATGTCGACTGGAAGTATTTTCAAATAGCGGCGTTGCAAAATTCAAAATACAAAGGGGGGGGAAAAAACTTAAGAATGCATTTTAGAGCAATAGGGGGGGGGGGTTCTTATTCTTTTGTTCATCAAAAATTATGTATAACACATGCATTTAATCAATGCATTTAAACATATTTAGTTTTTATTTCAGACTGATGCTATGTTTGAGGGTTATTTTGTAAAAACAGCAGGTTTTATTTTTCTGAATCGCATCAAAATCTAATCAGCACCAGGGTAACTCACAGGCTACTTACCTAACGAATTTTGTAAAATTTTCTTGAATATTGAGTCGAATGTATTTTGAGTGAATACATAAATTACACACACACACACACACAGAGGAAGAGAGAGAGGGGGGGGGGGGAGAGAGACGTTGTGTTGAATAGGTTTTTGTGGTCTGAAGTGCTCGAATGTGTAGATATGTCGAAAACTCAAGTTTTGATTTTCGACATGATTCCAACACTTCCCCATATACATTACCATAAAGTGCAGGAAAAGTAATAAAAGCAATGCTATGAAACTAAAATCGTCTTCCCTATTCCATAAGCATAAACCAGCCATTACTGCATCCAGAGCGAGAGAGAGTTTACAATCCAATAAACCAGTGCCGTTTCATAGCCTCCCGATCCCAATACCAATGAACAAAAAAAATTATCTTATCTTTGCCTATACAGAAAACTCATTAAAGACATACTGTAAAACAAATTTAATTACACATGTATCTCACTTTCCTGCTTGATAAAACTAAACTCTTGGGCCAAAGGCGATGTCCCTTTTAGCTACGGAAGACTGGGGGAATCTTTTCTCTCTTCATTTCCCTTCCACGCCAGACAATTTACGATTAACGATTTCCCCGTCGACAAGACGACGTCTTCCAAAGATCCTCTGGTGTCGTAAATTTCAGGTAAATGCTTTGATTCGATTAGTGGGGACTTGTATAGACCTACTTAATGATATAATCCAATTTTCTTCATTAGGGATTTGACAGGTTAAACTGGCAAAGAGCAGATTTGGAGGGTTTTTGGCATTGCGTGTAGAATAATTGTACGGTTTCATGGAGCCATAAAGCGAATTAAATAAAAAATGATGTAGGCAATTCATGCGATTTTCTATATAGACTCAAATTTATTTATTACTAGCAGTATACCCGTTCTTCGAACTGAATATATAATATAAAGAAACTAAAATTTCACAATTATATGCAAAGATGAATAATATTGTATTCTAAATGACTTTATTATTCAAAACATTCTATTAAAATATTTAATTCAATTCTCCTAAAATAGCATAAGAATCTCGTTCTTCCTATACAAATTTATCTTCACAGGCAGATCTGAAGATTAAAACATCCAGGTCCCGTTTGTAAACAAATTTACAAAAAATATGAAATTGGATCAATATATGCCAAAATAAAAGCGTTAAAATGGTATTGGAAGATATACACGTACCATCTTTATTGTGTTGCAGCAATTAGCCACAATATATGAGTTTCAAAAACATTCGCCAAAATAAAACTGATGACATGAAATTGAAAATATTTATCCCTGTAACTTTTCAACCCGAAAGCCGTAATTGACGTCAAAAATGTGATTCCAATAAAATTTATTTTTATAAGCATTTCGTAATCATTTAAATCAGAAAAGAGTTAATAAAAATCGTCTGCTGCAGAATATCATTGGATTTAATTCCCTTGCTTAGCAACATGATATCGTTTTCTTCAAATAATATTTGTGGAAGAAATATCGTCTGCATAATGCTATGCCTATGGAATGTGTAATTGTGTGTGTTTTTATTAATATCTCGACAACCCCTGATCCTAGAAACTCGAAACATGAACTAAATTTTAAGTGGAGCTATTTTAAGTAGAGCACTTTCAATACCCACAAAATTTCATGGAATTCGGCGTTCTCTCGTAATGATGAGACAAACAAATAAATAAACAAACACATCCACAAATAGATTTTCAATTTTATTTATACATATATTTTATTAATTTTGTATATTATCGCACAAAAAACACGTTAAATGGGTATTTATTTCAATATAAAATCAAATTTGCAGTTTTAATATAATGCAAAACATCCCTGTTCAAAGCATCTGTTATCCCTCGGTGGCTGTGGACACGAATGCGGTTCGAGAGGTGAGCGGGACTACCGGACGTTCCACAATATTGGATGCCGGATAAACCACTATTTATCCAGTAAGTTTACTGTAATAACTGAATTACAATAAAAATAAATAAATGACGTATTGCAATTTTATTACACTGGAACCCCGGCTTTGCGGTTCTTTGAGAAACCGGTTAAGAACGTTATATACGGGAAAACATACGGGACAAATCGACCACTCACCAAGTTTTACTTTTCATTTGTAAAAAATTGAACTTCTGATTCACATAGAAAAATTCCAAACGTAATAAAAATGTAGCATTGACCTTGGCTACTATTCCTTAAATATTGATCTTAGACATATATAATAAATTACAAAGTTGCGTAAAAAAGGTGCAGAGTTTTTTATGAAATCGATTGAAATTTTCAAGGGAATTAAATTTTAAGAAATACAAAATTTCAGCATTTTATCATAAAAAATCACAGAGATATGAAAAGACAAAAATGCTGACTTAAACCGTTTTTCGATGCATCGACATGGGTTCTCAGAGGGGAAAAATCATGCCGGCAGATCGCAATTCAGGGGTCATACACAAATTACAAAATAAAACAATGATTACATAAATAAATAATAATTTTTCTATTTATTGGTACAAAAGTATCTACTTTGTATAGAAATAATAACTTTACATAAAGATTACAAAGCTTGTTCAAAATCTTTTCTATCCATGCCAAAGATCCATTAAAGATAAGAGGCTGGCGCTGCGTCATTGTACTCTTGTTGTAAACATTTACATTTTAATTTGTGATTAATCCCTCACCAACTTTGTTTAAACATATCTCTGGGACTTTTCATGATAAAATGCTGAAATTTTGTGCATCACCTTACTAGTGTATGGGGTATATTTTACTCATTGGAAATGTTTTTGTACGGGGAGCGTATAAAAATTTAAATTTTGTATTTCTTCAAATTTAATCCCCTGAAAATTTTTATCGATTTCATAAAATTCTATACCTTTTTTGCACAACTTTGTAATTTATTATATATGTCTAAGATCAATATTTAAGGAATAAAAGCCGAGGTCAATGTTTTTGGGACACCCTGTATATCTATATATATATTGAAACAAATAATAAATGAAAATTAAAGAATGTAAGGTAAAATTTGATGAATTAAAACATCTAGATATTTGAGATGAATGTCTCAAATTTTTGAAAAATATCAATTCCATGCGCTAGAGATTTTAACTCTGAAAATATATTGAAACTCCCTATAATAACAAATCTCCTATAACATGGAAATTTTCTGAATCAAATTTCCTGTTATTTTTTCTTTTAATTACTCCCCAGATGACTCAGAAAATAAACACTATATTTACCAGGATAAAATAAACTATTAAGAAAAACAGATCCTTTCTTCTAGCTTAGGCATGTCTATCAGAGGATTGTCTTACCCCGGGTAGAAATTGCGCGAGCATTTTCTTTCGATATCATGTCCAATGGAATATCTTCTGACGTGAGTAGACTGAGAGAGAGATTCGTCTCTCCTGAAAATTACGACTGGCGCTTAGAGGAAACAGGAAAGGCGCTGACCTTGAACTCTTCGACAGATAGAACAAATATACTTTGCTTATTTACACAGAAAACATTTTATACATTTCTTTCGGATAACATATATAATTAACTTGATCGTAAATTAATTGGATAGACGCTGTCTCCCTTGTCTCGCCTGACGCTTCGATACTGTCCATGAGGGTACACTTCAGATCTTTCTATAGTCAAGTGATCATGTCCGAATAAAAGGTATTTCAGCAACTCTAGTGGACAATTTAAAATGTTAGGATAACTACCTCGGCAACAAAGTGAGATGGGAGTGACATAGCGTAACAAAGAGAATGCATAGCGAATGACCTCCAAACTCGTCCGTATATCGAAAACTGTCCGTATTTATTTCATATATTCAGTATTTATTCATACACCTGACTGACTACGGGAAGGATTAGACAACTAAACCGCTAAAGGCAGAAGCGTGAAACTATAAGTAATGAGAAAAATCTAAAATGATCACTAACGAAGTCTAATTTCTATAGCACTCAGAATGTAAACAAATCAAGCGACTGTAAGATGAGTTGTATAAAAATTGCTGAATTGTTTTTCATGCAAAATTATTTAGCTCAAGTCTGAAATATAAATGATATGAATAAAATATTCATTGATTTTACATAGAGAAGCAGACGATTCCATTTTTGATGAAGTTTTAAGTTTCCAAGTTTAATAAATTATTGCAGTACTGTGATAATTTAAAAAATGTCAGTGCTGAATGTATCGCATTTTAGAGCTGTTTAAATAAAATTGCATTTCAGTTGGGAAGTGTTTCATAATCAATGCTTTATGCATGATTGATCTTTCTCGTTCTAGAATGCAATTATGTTTTTGAAAAATATTTTTGTTCATTTCATATATATTGAGAGGTGAAGGGGCCCCCTGAGGGATGTCTACCCGAGCCCCAGTTAGACTAAGTCGGGCCCTGTAGTATGTCATGTAATAGGATAGAACTTAATTTATTGCATATAAAAGAAATAAAAAATAAATTTGAGTTTCTATGGAAAGTCATGTGCTGCCCACACAATATTTTCTTTCTTTTAGCAAATGACTGTTCATGAGAGTAAAAACAGTTACCTAAGGAGGCGTTTCTTTTTCGTTGTGAGAGTTATTTAGCCTTCGAAACTATCTTTAGTAATTGCGTCTCGGGTTGCGCCAATAATTTTAGTGGGGCATCTTGAGGGTCTGCAAATTTCTTACAGAATCCTTTTAACCTCATTTTCCCTCAAGGAAACTATATTCTTTCCTTGAAAAATGATCTCTCCAAAGGTATGCAAATTTCATCGCCCCACCCCACGGGTGAACTTTGACCAAAGGAAACGTTCCAGAAGTTCGTGCAGAGCGCGGTGTCGCCATTCCGGGAAGTTCAAGAACTTAAGTTTTTCTTAATGACGTCCTCTGGAAGTTTAAAGATTATGGAAAATTCAATGGCATTGGAGTGGAGATAGAGGTTAATCTGTGAGGTAGGTCGGATAAATGACAGGCATTCCGTAACTGGCACACGGATAGCACGCGCAATTTCCTTCTACAATTCATTTTATATTCTTAATTCAAAACAAATATGGATGTTTACGTTAAAGCGACAGTCAGAGGTTGATAAGGAAGGTGCTTCAAAAGGGGTGCTTGTCATTAAGTTATACTTATTTAGCTATTTTTGCTTATTGGTCTATTGCGGTTTTCTCATATAGTAATTAAGTTTTAGTTTAAAAGTATTTATAGACTCAAATCCAAGAAGTAATCTTAACAAGCAGCCAAAGATACATGCAGTTTACTTTTATCATGAACAAATAGTATTTTGGCAGAATATAGGTTGATTCGTTCATTTAGAAATACAATCAAGAGTTCTACAGAGAAATACAATCAAGAGTTCTATAGAAATACAATCAAGAGTTCTACAGAGAAATAAAATCAAGAGTTCTACAGAGAAATACAATCAAGAGTTCTACAGAGAAATACAATCAAGAGTTCTATAGAAATACAATCAAGAGTTCTACAGAGAAATACATTCAAGAGTTCTACAGAGAAATACAATCAAGAGTTCTACAGAGAAATACAATCAAGAGTTCTATAGAAATACAATCAAGAGTTCTACAGAGAAATAAAATCAAGAGTTCTATAGAAATGCAATCAAGAGTTCTACAGAGAAATAAAATCAAGAGTTGTATAGAAATACAATCAAGAGTTCTACAGAGAAATACAATCAAGAGTTCTACAGAGAAATAAAATCAAGAGTTCTATAGAAATACAATCAAGAGTTCTACAGAAAAATACATTCAAGAGTTCTACAGAGAAATACAATCAAGAGTTCTACAGAGAAATACAATCAAGAGTTTTCTAATTTTATCACGCTTTGAAATTGATGACGATTTATTCATTCCACATTAGACAATATGATATGGGATAAACATATATATGATCTTGATAATATGTGACTGATAACATATTACTTTTTCAAGATACTGTCATGAATTTATATTTGATGAATTTAGAAAAAATTATTTATATCCATTTATATAAATTCTTACATTTGATTATTTTATTAGCATCATGTAGTTCTACAATCGTAAAAGGTATTTTCCATGAAGGTAAAAGTAAGGAGTTGAAACTTCATATTAAGAAATCGCCAATATCGTTTGAAACAATCATTCAGATGGCGCTAAGATAAGTAGTCCCACATTGTATAATTAATCATTAATTAATCATTGTATAATTATACATTTCTATGGCGAAAGGCCTAAAATATTTATTTAAACTGTCCGTTTTGTAAAAATAAATTATTAACGCAATGCAAAGTAGAACTGAAACAATAAAGAATAATCCTACATATTCAAAATGATTTTACCTTTCAATTTATTTTAACTCCCTATATTCTGTATTCTATCCTACAACTATGAAAAAATACTGGTTAATTATACTCATAATTAAGGAATTCTTAATTTAAAAATTATTAAAAATACATATACTAAATACTACGCCTTTCTATAGTGTCAACTAACAACAGCAACTACTTTACAAACACTAGCCACACCTAGATATAATTCTCAAAGTATTTTGGCATTTTTAAGCGTTTCATCCATAGGAGTTTTATATCCTTCTTTCTAACTCCATGGTATTTTCCTTAGTGGTAAAAGGAAGAACTTAAAACTTCATGCCGGAAAAACGCCAAAATCTTGTGTGATAATAATTCAGGTGGCGCTGGCGTAGAATAAGTTCCACGGCACTGTATGTATATCTCTGGCGAAAAGCTGGTATTGAATAAAATAACATTTATTCAATCTGTTAATTTTACAGATATAAATTATCAGTGAAATGCAAATTAAAATTCGAACAATAAAGTATTATTTACATTTATTTTATCGTTAAATTTATTTTTGCCTTCATAATTCTGTACCAGAAATATTTGCAGGAAAAACACTAAAACACTTTCATTTTTTAACATGAAATTTATAGAGCTTTTATATAGTTGTAGTAGTGTGTACACTTAAGTTTAGAAAGGACTATTAAGACATTTTATAATTTCTTTAACACCTATTTCTTACAGAAATGCGAATTTTCGAAAAAACCGCATATCCAGATCCGGAAATAGAAATCTTTAGTGAACTCCTAACCCCTCTGAAATTCAATGCTCATTCCATATTAGTCATCATTTAAGCTTTATCTATATAGCCAATCCTGAGAAATAGATATTGCAAGTAAAATATAATTATTTTAATCAAAACTTACTTCTCTAGTCACCATTTAAGCTTTATCTATATAGCCAATCCTAAAAAATAGATATTTCAAGTAAAATATAATTATTTTAATCAAAACTTACTTCTCTAGTCATCATTTAAGCTTTATCTATATAGCCAATCCTGAGAAATAGATATTGCAAGTAAAATATAATTATTTTAATCAAAACTTAGTTCTTGAGAATTGGAAATGTCCTTATAGTGAAACCCTTACTCCCGCTAGAATTCAATGCTGAATTCATAGTCATCTAAGCTTTGTATATAGCTCATTCTTAAAAAATTAAAAAAAAAGGTGTTTCAAGTTTCAATGAAATTTTTTGTACCGTAAGTAGAAAATAAACGGAATCTTTAGTAAATCTTTAGTAAACTGTCATTATCTAGTTTTTATCTATAACTATTCCTAAAAAATATGTTTCAAAGAGAACAGGAGAAGTGTTAAAAAAATGGAAATCCTTAGTGAACCCATGTACGCCCTCCGAAATATTGTTTTGAATCTTTATCAGCTTCCATCAAATCTTTCTATAGCCGAGCCTAAAAAATAGATGTGGCAAGGGCAATGTAAATATTATATCGTATGTACTCCAGAATCGTAAGTGAAAATCCTGAGTGATGATCCTTAATGATGAAAACCTTCTTTAGAATTTAATGCTGAATTCCAGCCCTTATCTAAGCTCTATCTATAGCCAATCATGATAAATACATGTTTAAAGAAAAATGTTTGAAGGGAAAGTGAAAAAGAAACTGGAAGTGGTAATATTTAGTAAACTGCCATATCTCCTCCAGAATTTGTTGCTGAATCTGTAGAAGTTACCGTCTATGCATTATTTATAGTCAAACTTGAAAAGTAGGAATCAAGGAAAATGAAAAATTTCGAACCAGAATTTTTTATTTAAAAACGAATGGCAGGCGACACAACGTACAAAATGATAACATGAACCCTTCGTGGGATATTGCACGTTTCTGCCTAAACTGCAGTTTATTATTGTCAAAGGACTAAATGCTATTTTAAATACTTTTAAACAAAAATGACTGAATATTATAGCTTATCATGAGCCGTTTCCAAGATATTAGAAATATTACTAATCCACAAGAAGAAGAATATCTGTGGAAATAACTAACCGAATTACTTGAAATTTTTGTATCTTTTTTAATTGGTAGCAGTAAGAAGGTTATTAATTTTCAGAGATATCTATCTAGTAATAAAAACCCTGATGTGGGCAACACATGACTTTCCTTATATAATGCAATGAATTTACTACTTTATAGTAAAAAAATAGGTTTTTGTTATAGTACATACTTATATTCTTTCCAAGATATTGAATTTTCGATAATTAGTTGTCATTTTCATAGATTTAGCGTCATTTTTATCCAGATGGAGAGATTTTCGTTAATTTGGCAACATTTCAAAAAGTCGCCAGGTTAGCGACCGCCAACTTCGTCGCCAAAATCTCGCCAAGCGTTACGGACGGAGAAATAAGTTATTCTTATAGCAGATAAATGACTATTGACGTTCAAATACAAAAGTATTACTCAAAGTCTCTTTTCTCATGAATGGAATGAGCTAGATCCACGAGAATGATGTCACCAAATTTATCGCATGATATTACATATGACAAGCGAACATGTTTCTTAACAGTTAATATTTTTTTTAATTTATGGAATTTTTTGATAAATTTATTTGAAAAATGTGCAATATCTAGAGAACGCTTCATGCTAGAGTTCTAAAGCTTATGTCAATCGTTTTCTAAGGAAAAATTACATAAGAAATGTCCATTTGCGTAACTTTATCAAAGGTTTTGATTTTTTGATGATTTTTTCAAAATTTCACTCGAAAATTTAGGGGGATTCAGAACATTCGATTGCGTTTAAAAACAATAGGCTTTCAGTATTCACGGATTGTGATTTTTGTATCAAATTTCATTCGAATTGCTCCATTCCTTCGTGAGATATCGTCTCCACAGGCTCACTGACACACACAAACACACACATACTTTCACACACACACACAGACATCACCTCAAAAATGTTTGATTCATGATCAGGGATGCTTGAAACGTGTTCTCCCGTCGAAAACTCGAAATCGAAGTTTCGACCCCGTCACAATACTTTCCTTATAAATTAGGTATATAAGGAAAGTAAAAATATCTAATTTGTATTATTGTTCTTCCACAATATCGAACTTTGCTAATCTATGCATAAAGTATTAGATACATCACAATTTATTTTAAAAGTAGAAACTTACGATTTAAATGCAAATTTACTGTTTAAATTACACCAACTTAATTCATAACCTTTTATTATTATTTCAATTTCATTATGGTAATAAAGTAAAAAGGTCCAAATTTAACATTTTAACACCTGCTGAGACAATTTAAATACCTCATTAGTTGAATATGCACTTATTTTATTTTATTTTATATTCCAAATAAAATTTTCGCATATTAATAGCGTTTCAGTTTCTCTTTTTTTATATATATATAATGGAAGAAACAGGACATTATTTCTGTGCATAATCTCATTTGCATTAAATGATGTTTCTATGTATTCAGGCATTTCCCAAGAATTATTCTTTTTAGCTTTACTGACGAAAACTGAACTTTAAAACAGATGGCAAGGATGAGAAGTGCTATGAGAGAAACAATGCATTGGAGATTTAAATAGGGTACACTTTTTAGAACAAAGGGGAAATAAATACTTTGCCAAAAGCTTGCAAATTACATTATTATTATATTTTTGTTTTGGCCAAACCTAAAACTTATTTATAACTGTGAGGAAAGTGCATCTGCACTGAGTATTGTAAACTTTCCATTTTTGTCCTGATTTTGTCTCTTTTTGGACCTAGTTGATAATTGTGATGGATTTTCCTCAAAATACCTTAAAGTGCTCGAGTTATGGCATTTTGTATTCTTCGCTAGGCAAAATCTATATAAATAAAATTGTAAATCTGTCTATTTGTCTCATTATCACGGGGATAAAGCTTGCACCGAATTGGAAGAAATTTTCGGGCTAGCCGTGAAATAGACCCACTTAAAATTTATTCCATGTTTCGAGTTTCTAGGACCAAGTGTTATCCAGATATTAATAAAAAACAAACCTCCCATGGAAATTACTTTATGCAGACGATATTTCTATCTCCAAATTATTTGGAGAAAAATATATTATGTTGCTTAGCAATAGAATTAAATCCAATGCATTTATATAACAGACGATTTTATTACATTCTTTTCGATTTAAATAATAATAAAAAAAATGTATACAAATATAAATTTGATCGGAATTGCATTTTTGACTAGATTACCGCAATTAAGACCTTTGGGTTTAAAGATTACGGGACAAGTATTGGTGTTTTCAATTTCTTACGTCATCTGTTTTATTTTGGCAAACTTTTCAAACTCATATATCGTGTTTAACTCATATATTGTGTTTAGCCGATTGTTGAAGCAAAACAAAATTAGTACTGGTACATCTTCTGATACCATTTTAGCGCTTCCATTTTGGCATTTCTAATTTCTTATTTTTCCTAAATTTGTTAACAAACGGGATCAGGATGTTTTATTCTCCAGATCTGCACGTGAAAATAGTTTTGTATTGCGAGTAAAAATATTCTTACGTATTTTAGGAGAATTAAAGTAAATATTTAATAGAATGTTTTGAATAGCAATATCATTAAGAATACTATAATAATTTAATTTGTTATAGGAGCGCCCTCTATCGATCAAAACTGAACTACGGTCTACAACCCTGATAAAAATTCAGTCTTACGCAAAATGAGTTAAAGCATGTAATGAGATTTGGTACTAATGACGTTTCACATAATAACAGGTACCGTTTTATGCCGATTTAATTGAATATTTAGAGAAGTAAATATTCTGCACCTATATAATTCCCGTTTGTATCTATACTGTATCGTATCAACGTCATTAATATTTTAACCTGCTTGCGGTAAGTATAATTTCACTGTATAGAGGAAAACTGTAAGCCTCGGCTATAAGATACTGTTCATATATGAAACAGTATTTATTATATTCACGTTTGCTCATATTTCAATAAAAAATATTCCTAATCGAAATTCAAAGGCAAATCCGCTACTACGGAACCTATCTAGTTAATGCAATCATAATTGGCGTATAAAGACACAATTATGTAAATAGGTAGTAGTCTACTTGATAGGAATCTTTGTGTGTGTTTACATGCTCATTGTGTTTACATGCTCATAGATATAAACAATAAGCGATCAAAATTACAATAGAAAACCCAGCTTCTAGATCAAAAATTTGTTTTTCCAAAGCTCTAATAGTTTTCAAGTAACTTTTTTTTATCAAGTTAAAGGAAATTCTTCTTCAACCCAGCCCGTCAGACCTACCCGAAAGTATAAGGTATCTGTTTGAACGGGCGGGAAGTGCCACCGGAACTCAGTGGGAGCAGCATCCACAGAAACCATAGCTTCCTTCCCCTACCACAAGTTGGAGGAAATTGAAATTTTCCAGCTTTTAAAGACTGTAGTGTTTATAGTTTTAAAACAAAAAGAGCTAGAAATAAATACTAAGGAAATAATTTGTAACCCTTTGAAAGCCCTACAAGGTTGTATAATTGGATTTTAAATTGGGTTCTTAATTTTCAAAATATAATGATTAAAATTTTGATATTTTAATATTTTGAGATATTTTAAAAAGGTGGTTCTAATTTCAATATTTTAGCTAGCTATAAACAGTAATAGAGTCATCTGTATCCCTTTGAAAGCCCTACAATGATATATTATTGGAGTTTTATTTTACCCATTATTATTCACATAAAGCCATTTTGGCTTTGTCGAATTGCAACCACCGCCGACTTTTACTGTTCCCATTCGTCCAATTTTTGGATAAAATGTCCCGACGTCCTGAATATGCACCAAATGTCCCGCTTTTTAAGTGAACTTTCTGAAAAAGCAATATGTATAGGAATCTGTGTGGTTCACCCCTACACTGTAAATTTAAAGTGTGGAATGAACTGAAGAATCAAAGTATCGGTGAAGAATGGTGTTGAAGGCCCAGACCACACGACCAACCCAAGGGTTTTCGGTAGCAAAGTGTGTGGCCGGGGTGAAGAATGGTGTAAAATATTCACTCATTTCACGAAGCAGGGTATAAATTTTGCGAATCTGATAATCCAAGTTCAGTTTTTGTTTGGCACTGCTAGGATCCCATGTAGCTTTTGAACGTATTTTTTCATTAATATATGCGCTGTGAACAGACGAAAGAACAAATTGAGACAGTGAAAGCTTTAAGGGGACGGTGGACGTTGAAATTTTATTTATTTATTTATTGACTTAGAAACATGAAAATTCGTATAAATATTTCTCTTAATATTACTATATAAAATACCATTAAATTTGTTTCAATTTTGTTAAAATTTCGTATTTTGTTTTAAATTTCATTTTTTTAACGAAAAGTTGAAATGCTCCTTGCGTGCCATTTGTTCACATTTTTGATTAATTTTGCATTATGATCACTCAGAAACACATTATGAACAAATTTGGGTATTCATTTTTAAATCCCTTAGAAAGTTAATTTTTTAAAAATATGTTTTTGCATTAAAACTTAATTTTCATCATTTAATTAGGTTCTTATTCACTTTTAATTACTTTAATAAAGTCCAATCATAAAATGCATACCCAGTTTCAATGCAAGGAATGAAATGTGTCTTCTTGCCAAATTTCATGCATCTCAAACAAAAATTAAGACGCATGGAGCATTTTAAAAACGTAAAACCTCTGAAAGTTCCGTTTCGAAAAAATGCATTTATTCTTTTGCTTACGGGTGGGACAGTGGCAATCCCAAATGAAGAACCTCCCAAAAAGACAGGCCCTATGTTCGATCCCCCTTTGCAGACATTGCCGCCAATGCCTGCAAAAAGGGATCGAACTGTTTGGGATAGGGTATGTCAAATACCTGTATTTTTGAGAGGTTCTTCGTTTGGGATGGACGCTGTCCCACCCGTAAGCAAAAGGTTAAACAACCATTTGAAAATGTCCCAGTTTTAAAAAAAAAATTATTATGGGAGCCCTAGTGTAGGATAGTAAACAGGTAAGTTCGCGTACTAGGATAAACTAAAACTTCCGTGATTTTACTTAAGTGAATAAGAGGCACAGCTCAGAACTATACCTGTTACCATCTTTTATCGGGGATCAACGTTCAACGATGTTTTGACTACCATTTTTTTTTTCTTTTTGCTTAAGTTCTCAGAGTAAAGTAACTATTGTTCCCCACTTGAGTCCAACTACTGTAAAAATAAAGATCGTGGGAACCGTTCATCGAGTTTTGGTTCGGAACACCTTCTTCTTCGACACCAGAGTCATTGATCCTGAGGATCTTTATCAAAATAAATTTCGGTCAAAAATGTCTGGCGATAAGAGCAGAGGAATGCATTCATATTCATGAAGCTCAGTAGGGAGGGAGTGCAAAAACCAGATGCCTTTCCAGAATTTTGCTCGGGGATGGGGGAGGGGGGGGGGGATATGAGAGAACACAAACTTGGTAGTTAAAGAAGTTGCAGCTATTTGAAATACTGTTTCTGATTGCGCTAATATATTCGATAAATTATATGTACGCATTTTTAGAATTTGGCGAAATATAAGAAGGCATAGGCAGACTCAGCGGTCTTTTAGTTTGATTCCCTCTACTTCAATGAAATAATCCCCAAATTCTTCAATATTTTATTATATTTGGATTTATTGCAATTTCATCTCAACTATGTGAATTAAGACTTTGTACGGCATATATTTTAGAATATTACGTATGTTATGGGTAGACGCCCAAACATGGGTAAACCCATAGAAATTGTGCCCCCATCCCCTACAAACATTTACCACAAGCCCCCTTCATATTTGATTTTCTCAATTTTTGTGAATCTTTCATATCTTTTTCAGCCCCCAAAAGAAAATATTGACAATCTGTGCCCCTTCTGGATCCGGGGCCCCTCCACTGTAGTGGTGTCCGTCCCCCTTGTGGGCGTCCCTGACAAATCCAACTTGGGAAAAAATGAATTTGACTGACATGAGAAACATTTGCACTATTGAAACGTGTGCCACTATGTATATATTTACCAATATCCATAGTCAATATAAATCAAAGTCAATTGGCTTATATCCTTCCGAATCTTGCTCTGCCATTGGTCAACATGGTTTTTTCTACGCCATTATGCATTGACTTGTTCGGGGCCGCCCATACAAATTGTGGTCCCTCTACGAACAATTATTATGGGCATCCTTATGAATCTTTCATGTCGTTTCCTCCTCCAAAAGAAGAAGCTGCCGAATTCCTATTGACGCCCTCACCCACTCGAGTGGTGTCCAAATTACATAGCTCAATAGTCCAAACAGCTGCTCATGGCATCGGACGAGTCGGACGGTTTGGGTCTTCAACAGCTCAATAGTGGCCACGAACAGACATTCCTTACACTTAAAAAATAATAGACGATTTGCAATAGAATAATGGATGATTTGTAAAATGTATGGCAAAGTTCAGTATAAGTTGATGGTGGTTATAAACAGACTTTCCTTACACTTCTTGATAAAAAAAAATTACAACTTGATAAAAAAAACCGGCCGTCCAAATAGATGCTCAAGTCCTTGTTGACGAGTCGGACGGTCTGGGTCTTCAACTTGATAAGGAAGGAAGATCGATCCATGGGTGGATTTTGCGATGTCAGACTTTTAAAATAGATGATGTCTTCCGACCCTAAAAATCTTAATGTTTTACTCCATTAAATTACTAAAAATCAGCAAATCATGCTACGGATTTGGTCTCACTTTCAATACCCTTCTTCATACTGTACGACAGTATTGAAGCTGTTCGATAATTTTTTCGATCTCTACGAATGAATTGTGTGAAATCGTCCAAAATTCCGCTTAAAATGTTAAATAACTCAAAACTAAACAAATTAAAAAAAAATCACTCCTAGATATTTCGGGTCTGGTCTGAACTATGCCTGTAACGAATTTCATGACTGTACGTTGCTCCGGTTTTACACTGCGACCATTCAAACAAACACACACAAACATAGAAGAATTTCCTTTTATTATCATAGATTTGTATTTAAATGGGAATATTTCTACTGCAGAAACATACTTTTCAGCTTTATAAAAACAAAAATAAAGATTTAAAACAGGAAAATTTTCACTAGGCTTAATTCCAAAATAATAACCCGCTTGTCGGGAATACGCTACTCCGACCATACAACGAATCATTTTCACTTTTATTAGTGCTGTTTAACAAATTGTACCTCATAATTCTTGCAAAAAACTCTGCCGGACGCTAAATACGTGACTGAAAGTTTTCCTAACTCAGCACGTATGTGTGTTCTCAATACCTAGAATTTGAAATCGGATCCGCTCAGCTTGTGATCGATTACGCTGTCACATGACCTATATAAATATGGAAAGTTCTAGGACGTACAGAGAGAAAGCATGGGGATCAGGGAAAAGTCGTCAGCCTTAAACTTGATCTACTATATTAATCGTGGTAATCAGTCATAAATTTCATAAAGATTATCCCAAAATAAATATTACATAATTACTGAAGTCTGTAAAGAATGAATTACACTGTAAAGCATGCACCCAACTGTTCTGTACGCTACAGAACATTCTATAACCTTTGGTCATATTTTCCATCTACTTTGTTGATTATTTCGGCTAACTGATAAGAAAAGCCACAATTGCAGACGATCATGAAAATTCAGCTAATTAACGTCTGCCGAAGCGTTATTTTTGACACATACATCTTCGTTTATAATGAATTGAATTCCTTTGAAAGACCAATATTTCTGCGCATGAATTATAGTTCTTATACAATTATCCGGTTTATACAATTATCTGGTTAACCAATAATCGATTTGGTTCCTTTGTGCGTCCGTCTCTTCTGTAGGTTTCTACTCAAATGTTCTACAACTTTGGAATTTTGTTTTTCGGCTATCTTGCTTTGTTGCCGCGTTCTTTATCTTAACCTTTTAAATAATTCACTAGGGATATTGCTGTCAGTTTTATTTAGAAGTTATTGGGGTACTTAAGGACTGTCCAATGAACACTCAGACAACGAGGGACTTTTAGGAACATATTAACTCTTTGGGACGTAGGGTGTAAAGTACCCACACACGACTGCTTCCGAAGATATCCTGAAGATCTAACGAGTGCTCCCAGGTTCAATCAACAGCGAGAAGCAGGACTCGGGGCACACAAGCTAAAATACTTTGCTAAAATACAAGCTTTCGCACACAAGCTAAAATATAAACAGCAGCTATTTTCAAAATGTTTTAACCTTTACAGCACTATTCTATTGAAATATAAAACCTTGTTACCCTGTTAAAGATTATTCAAATTTCGAATCAGCGAAAGGCGGCAAAAAATATCCTCTTTTTGCCTTGAATAGAATGTTCGTTTGAAACGAATGCCACTTTATTTAAGAATAGAACTAACCATTTTATTTTAATGGATATTTTCATTCATTATTCGGAAAATTGGGCATGTTTAGGTTCGTCTGAATATACTTTAGAATACTATTAAGGTTTGCAGTCATTGTTCTAGATTTGAAATAAATACAATCAGCTCATTTAGCGAAAGTTTTCTAACTTAAAATGGCGCGCTTTCATTGCTTTCGGTATTATGTATTTCTTCCAACCTTTTATTCGAACTCCCGCTGCACGCTTTGAGAATGGGTATTTACGGGACAAGTGAATGTTATGAAAGAATTCGTGTAGGAAAATTACTTCACTTTTGAACCACATAGATCAATCTGGGTCAAGATAGATTGAAACAAAAAGTTTAGAATGTTTAGAAAGGACATACTTCAGGATCTCGATACCCAGTTAAACACCACTTATCAACTAGCTGAATATTAAGTTGA
The DNA here is from genome assembly GCA_951213105.1 of Amaurobius ferox. NCBI lineage: Eukaryota > Metazoa > Arthropoda > Arachnida > Araneae > Amaurobiidae > Amaurobius > Amaurobius ferox. The sequence goes on from OX578146.1 coordinate 59,904,872, forward strand.
AGAGCAACAGCCAACATTCATATTAATAAATACTTGGAATTCCATCAAGTATAATTTCTCAAGACATTGTTTTCTAGAGTCGAGGTCGATAGCTATCGTATTCGGAACAAAATGGCTCGTATTTTTATTTGCAAACAAAAAGATTTTTTTAATTAATTTTTATTTTATTTTTTATCTATTATTGAGGACCTCGTTTGTTCGGTCACGAGGTTTTCGTTTACCTCTCGGCAAAGTTTTGGCGGTTTTCTTTTTCCGGATCGTCTGTGTTCTCATTCGGAACGAGTCTTCGGGAAAACGATTCATTCCGGGGAAGACGCATCCATCACTGTTAACAGGTGGTTGACGTATGATGGAAGATGAGAAAAGCTAGATCTATGGAATTTATTAGGATAAGCTCCTTTGCTTTTATTACGTTGGTTTGCTTTACGTGAGAAGATTTACGTGGGAATATTTTAATGCAGATGCGAACTTTATGTAAATTAAAACAAACGAATTTTAATCGAGAGAAATAAATGATTTGATATTGCATTGTATTTACTTAATTGTGTAATGAACATACAAAGACTTGAATAAATATTAGCAGTTTAAAAGAATTATTACATAAAAATATTAGCAAAGATTTAAACTTTTTAAAAGAATTCTTGCGATATAAAAATGATAATTCCATCAGAGCAACTTATAAAATTAACAATATCATTATATCTGCATTTTTACCACTTTACAACAAAGTTGAAAAGTGTTCATGACTTTGTTCATTCTGTCTATTTGTCTGTCTGTCCGTTAGCACGATAACTGCCGTAAAAATGACTTAATCAAAATGAAATTTTAGTATGTTGTTCAGACGGTCTGTAGAACCTATGGGAATATAAATGAATAATATCACCCAATCAGTTTTGGATTGAACCCGGGTCGAAAAAATGAAATACATTGAGCCCTATGGGACCTAATTTTTCAAACATTTTTTAAGCGGATTTAAAATTCACAAATTGCTTCGAAAATTTTAGGTAATATTCAAATTGTTCCATAAAATATATAAAAAAAAATCAGCGAAATATATTCAGAGAGTTTTTTAAATAAAAATTAAAATAATAATTACACCTCTTATATGAGACGATCACGTGACCATGATATGAAACGATCACATGACCCACTTCAAAATGATATATGGCATCCATCTTGTTTCAAAATCGTGATTTTTTTAAGTTTTTTTTAATTCATATTGAGTGTTGCATCCGTCCTAAAACTACTTTATTTTTGCCTAAATTCTGTGCATCTACATACTGAAACAACGCAATGACAATATATTTGAGTTTAAATGCTCATCTAAATTTGATTATCTCTACAACTAAGCCTATTTTTCACCTATGTAAAATGTAAACAGCAAAATATATAGAATGAGTTGTATTAGAATTCCTGTATTTTTTTAACACAAAATAATTTAGTCCATGGAGTCTGCATGGCTGATATGAATGAAATATTAATTGATTTCATAAAGAGAAGGACGATTTTTTCGATGAAGTTTCAAGCATAGAGCATTAGAGCATTAGAGTTTCAAGCATTTTTTGTAGCTCCATGGTCTTAAACAAAATGTTTAAAGAAAATAAATTATTATAGTATTGTGATGAATGAAATGAATGGGAGAAAGTTATGAATGAAATCCTGTTTTTATAGAGAGATCCAGGCGTGTTATTTTTTCTATGACGTCATTTGAATTAATTTCAGTTGTTTTCGATGAAGTTTTCAAATATAAATTATCGTAGTATTATGATAATTCTAAAACTATTACCGAAGAATGTATAACATTTTAGAGATGTTTAAACCAGGCAATTTATATTTCAATGCCGTCATTTGAATGAAGTTCATTTTTTTCGATGAAGGTTTAAGTTTTCAAATATAAATTAATGCAGTATTGTGATAAGTTTCAAAATATTACCGAGGAATGTATTGCATTTTAAACTTTTTTAAATAAAATTGCATTGAAGTTGGAAAGTGTTTCATAATCAATGCTTTAAGCATGATTGATCTTTCTTGTTTTTTTTAGTTAGCTGGAGAACTTTTACTTTTAAAACTGTAAGCTAAATGACCGAAATGACCGAATAATTTAAAAAAGATAAATCAATGAAATAAAACATTTTTATGAAGTTCCTTTTCCTTTCCTCGTCACATGGTAGTGTTGTAAAAATTTACATAATGCTTTAATTTTCGTTCAGTGTCAGTAAACCTTGTAGAGGATCAACTGTAGAAGAAAAGGACCTACTATTTACGGAAACAATTAGTATTTCACGGGTTTTACAATGAACAAAGTGCTATCTAGTATTTTAAAAATCAGGGGGAAGGGGGGAGAGTATCCAGAAATATGAAAGAGGGGAAAGTGGGATCCATTAAATATATAACAGAAAATAAATTCGTCTTAACCTTTTGCTTACGGGTGGGACAACGTCAATCCCAAACGAAGAGGACTCCAATGTCTGCAAAGGGGGATCGAACTGTTCGGATAGGGTATGTCAAATACCTGTCTTTTTGAGAGGTTCTTCTTCGTTTGGGATAGACGCTGTCCCGAAAGCAAAAGGTTAAGTATACCAATGATCGTTGACAAAAGCGGGAGGATTGGGGGGTTATATCCTCCTATATGGAAAAATGACATTAATTCTTCTATAAGATTTATATTGAGAAACGAAATACATCAATGTAAACCCCTTCCCTATCCGATCATAATAATCCCTATATTACTTTCCCTGCAATACATTGCAATGTATAGGGAAAGTATTGGAATCATGTCGAAAATCGCAACTCGAGTTTTCGACAGATCTACACGTTTCGAGACCTCTAGAATACGAGTAAACTATTTTTAGCGTGACGTCTGTGTGTGTGTCTGTGTGTCTGTCTGTGTGTCTGTCTGTGCAGATTTTTTATCCGCTCTAACTAAAAAAGTAATTTACCGAATTTCATAAAATTTGGTAGGTAAGTCACTTGTGGGTGAATCTGGTGCTGATTAGTTTTGAGTACGATTCGGGGTAAAAGAACCCGCCATTTTTTACGAAATGGCCCCCAAAAGCTTGTATCCACTCTAGCTGAAAAACTAATGGACCGAATTCCACGAAATTTGATAGGTAAATCACTTATGGGACACCTTGGTGCTGATTAGATTTTAGTATGATTCGAAAAAACATAACCTGACTTTTTTTGCAAAATGGCCCGCAAAAATTGACAAAATCTAAAATAAAAAACTACGTATGCTCAAATATGTCCATGAAATGCTTGTTTAATACGTAATTTTTAACGAAGAAAAGAATAAGACCAACCCCATTACACTAGGACTAGCCGTTCTCGAGATATTTTAGTTTTTTCGTATTTTCTCTACGCCACCTTTGAAAATAAGTCCAGTTATCAAATGAGAACGAAAATCGAATTAAAAGTGAATTAAATGTAATTAAAATAAAGAGAACGTGAATATAAGTCTGCAGGGAAAGTCATGTGCTGCCCACATCAGATTTTTTTTATATCCTAGCTACGCTTATGCAATGGACAAAGCTCTAGCTGGCTAAAAGGGGATTCCGCCGGAGTGGAAATTATGTATATTTTGAAATTTCATGTCAGACCCTTAAATAGGGGCGCGACAGCCCAGTGATTAGCACGCGGGATTACCTTCGGACGACCAGAGTTCGATTCCCGCCTCTGCCAAAACTGAAGCCCTGTTCACACGGAGTATGATCACGTTACACATGTGGGCCCGTAAGTCTTTCCAAGAGGTTGGCGGTAGGAGAAGGAGGGTACGTTCCCTGTGGATGCCTCCCCCACTGGGTTCCGGTCTAAATTGGGTGGCACTTCCTGGCCGTCCAAACAGATACTTTACACCTTCGGGTAGATCAGACGGTCTAGGTCGAAGAAGAAGAAGGCCTTTAAATAGCCAGGGGTGGGACATCCAAGTGGTTAGCTCGCGCGGATTGCACTCGAACAACCCGAGTACGGGTATGTTAAATATGTGGGACCGTAAGTTCCTCCGAGATCGTTGGTGGTAAAGGAAGAAAGGTGCGGCCTTGTGGATGCCGTCACCACTGGTTTCCGGTCTAAATTGGGTGGCACTTCCCGGGCGTCCAAACAGATACGTTGCACCTTCTGGTAGGTCGGACGGTCTGGCTTGAAAGAAAAAAGACCATCAAATAGCCCTCCGGTGACGTAGATGGCTGAATCTTTGCACACGAGTGTGAACTGAACCGAACGAACCAGATATTTGAATTTTCTCTCGAGGTAAACGAACTAGGAGGAGGAGACGCAAAGTATTTCAGAACCCTCACCGCGTAGGTAAATGACAGAAACTCGCCCACGTGGCAGAACCTAACTGAGCCAATTTTCAATTCAGACTACTATTCTTGACGCTTAAGCACCATATATTGCTAAACAAAATAAAACTTATTAAGAAAGTTGCAGCTTCATTTTTTAAGTGTATTTCTCTGTCGCCTTTGTTGAAATATAAAATACTATGTATAGTTTTACAGAAGAAAGTTTAATAAATTAAGTCATTTGACAGTTTTGCCATGTTCATTATATAAATCTAGGAATCATTCTACAGTTTCTAGCCATAAATGTTGATCATCAAATTAAAAAAAAAAATTTAACTCACAAGGATCAGCTGTATTGGTATGAGTATTACTTTCCCTACATACACAGTTTAATGCAAAAGGTAAAGTATTGTGACGGAGTCGAAAATTTGAATTCGAGTTTCTGACAGAAGATCACGTTTCAAATATCCCTGAACTCGAATCGAATACTTTTGAGATGCTGTCTGTGTGTGAGTACGTGTGTGTGTGTCTGTGTGCAAATATGTGAGTGTGTGTGCAAGTATGTGTGTATGTGTGTGTAATTATATGTGTATGTGTGTGTGTAAATATATGTGTATGTGTGTTTGTAAATATATGTGTATGTGTGTGTAAGTATGCGTATGTGTGTGTGTGTGTAAGTATGTGTGTGTATATGTGAGTCTGTGGCAACGATATCTCTCGAACGAATGGAACGTTTTGAACGAAATTTCGTACAACAATTGTAATCAGTGAATACTGGAAGTTTATTTTAAACGCATTCGAATGTTCGGAAGAACCCCAAATTTTCGAATGAAATTTTGAAAAAACTCATCAAAAAATCAGAACCTTCAATACTGTTATGTAAATAATCTTATGTTCTTTTTCATTAAAAACGATTGAAGAAAACTTTAGAACTGGCATGAAACATTCTCGAGATATTGCACATTTTAAAAAGAAATTTATCAAAAACATCACATAAAATTTAAAAAATAAAAAACTGTGAAAAATATTCACTTTTATATGTAATATAATGCGATAAATTTGTTAGCATCATTCTCGTGGATCCAGTTCGCTCCATTCACTCGAAAAAATACTTTGTGTAATAGTTTTGCATTTTGACGTCTAATGAATCACCAACAGTCATTTATATATAAATGCTCTTCGCTCCGTCTGTCTGTTGGCGATCAATTTGCCGAACTTGGCGACTTATTTAACTAAACATTGCCAACTTGGCGGTACTTTGCTCCAGATTGATGAAAATGTCGTCAAAATTGCAAAAGTGACGCTAAGTTAACGAATATGACACCAAATTGATGAATTAATTATTAATAAACATATATGAACTATAATGTTTATTGCGGATGCTGTCAATGATAATTGTCACTTTAGAGTTCTGTGAAATATAAGTTAATTGTGTAGTTCTAACTAGTTTTACGTGCTGTCATCCGAGAAATCCCCAAATATACAATTTAACATTAAAAACACTGTGCCGTAGATCTTAAACATCCTTTTTTCACTACAAAAGAAGTAAATTCATTGCATTATATAAGGAAAGCCATGTCCTGGCCACATCAAATTGTTTAATCAGTTACGACAATAGAGGTCTATTGATCTGCAAAAGTATTTTGAAAGAAGAAGAATTCAGTGGGTTTTTACCGCAATAAAATGTGCATACACGATCCAGTTGACAGTCATTAGAATAGAAATTTGTCGAAAACGAAATGAAAATTTATTAATGCTCATCATTTATTAATTCATTTATCAGTATACTCGTTCCGTTCTCTGGAATATATAATATAAAGAAACTTACAATTCACAATTATGTGCAAAAAACTATAGTGTTTGTTCTAAATGACATTGTTATGCAAAAGATTCTATTAAAATACTTTATTTAATTTTTCTAGAAAAAAGTATAATAATCACTGTTCTCGCTATGCATAATTATCTTCACAGGCAGATCTGAGGAAGAAAACAACCTGGTCCCGTTTATAAAAAATCTGATATGGGCAACACATGACTTTCCTTATATAATGCAATGAATTTACTACTTTTACAGTAAAAAAATACGCTTTTTTCATAGTAGATACTTATATTCTTTCCAAGATATTGAATTTTCGACGATTAGTCGTCATTTTCATTGATTTAGCTTCATTTTTATTTATTTGGCGAGATTTTCGTTAATTTGGCAACATTTAAAAAGTCGCCAAGTTGGCGACATTCCGCCAAATTTGTTGTCAAAATCTCGCCAAGCGTTATGGATGGAGAAATAAGTTATTCTTATAGCAGATAAATGACTATTGGCGTTCAAATACAAAAGTAATACTCAAAGTATCTTTTCTCATGAATGGAACGAGCTAGATTCACGAGAATGATGTCACCCAATTTATCGCATGATATTACATATGAAAAGTGAACATGTTTCTCAACAGTTAATTTTTTTTTTTAATTTATGGGATTTTTTGATAAATTTGCTTGGAAAATGTCCAATATCTCGAGAACGGTTCATGCTAGCGTTCTAAAGTTTATGTCAATCGTTTTTTAAGGAAACATTACATAAAAAATGTCAATTTACGTAACTTTATTAAAGGTTTTGATTTTTTGATGATTTTTTCAAAATTTCACTCGAAAATTTAGGGGGGGGGGGGGTTCTGTACATTCGATTACGTTTAAAAACAATAGGCTTCCAGTATTCACGGATTGTGATTTTTGTACCAAATTTCATTCGAATCGCTCCATTCGTTCGTCAGTTATCGTCTCCACAGGCTCACTGACACACACACACAGACATCATCTCAAAAATATTTGATTCGTGATCGGGGATGCTTGAAACTTGCTCTCCCGTCGAAAACTCGAATTCGAATTTTCGACCCCGTCACAATACTTTCCTTATACATTATGTATATAAGGAAAGTAATAAATTTACAAAAAATATGAAATTGGATCAACATATGCCAAAATGAAAGCCCTAAATTTTTATTAGAAGATATAACCGTACCATGTTTATTTTGATTCAACAATTGGCTAAACACAATATATGAGTTTGAAAAATATTTGCCAAAATGAAACAGATGGCTGAAATTGAAAATATCAATTATCCCCATAACTTTTCAACCTGAAGGACGTAAGTGATGTAATCCGTAGTGGATAATATAATTCCGATAAAAATTTATTTTTATATTCACTTCTTAATTATTTAAATCGGGAAAATGTAATAAAACTCTCTACTGTATAATCTCATTGGATTTAATTCTTCTGCTTATCATCATGATATTATTTTCTTCAAACAAATTTGCGGAAAATATATCGCCTGCCTAATGCTGTGTCTATGGAAAGTTTAATTGTGCGTTTTTTACTAATATCTAGACTACGCCTTGTCCTAGAAACTTGAAACATGGACTAAATTTAAGTGGATCTATTCCAAGGATACACACAAAATTTCGTAAAATTCGGTGCAGCCGTTCTCCCGTGATGAGAATAGAGACAGACAGATTTTCAATTTTATTTATATAGACTAGATTCTTTTGGACAAAAATAATTCCTTCAAAAACTGGGTGGGGCCCCTGTTTGACTAGGAGATTTAAGCTTCATTAGCTTCATATAATCCACTCCTTACCGAGTGCAATGATTTCCATATCTTGACTTGGGAGAAAACCGGCACAATTGAAAAATTTGTGAATTTGCTTTACATAAAATATAACGCAAAAATAGTATATAGTATAATGGTATAAATTACTTTCCCTGTATATATAGTATAATGGATTGGAAAAATTTGTGACGGTATCGAAAATTCGAATTCGAGTTTTCGACGGAAGAGCACGTTTCGAGCATCACTGAACGCAAATCGATCGTTTTTGAGGTGATGTGTGTGTGTGTGTGTGTGCACGTGTGTGAGTGTGAGAGAGCGAGAGAAAGAGGGAGAGAGTCTGTGGTTTCGATATATCACGAACGAATGGAGCGTTTCGAACGAAATTTGATGTAGAAATATTAATCCATGAATACTGGAAGCCTGTTGATTTCACACACAATCGAATGTTCAGAAGAACCCCCAAATTTTCGAACCCCCCCCCCCCCCCCCCAAACAGCGTCATACAAAAGTTTATACTTCTAAAATATGAACTCCATTAACTCATCCAACTTCAGCACATCCTTCAACTAAGATGAATCACCGCTATCTAATTTCATTGATCGCCGGTGCATTTAATTGCCAAGTTGCTTCTTATGCAAACTTTCAGCAACATTTGCTCTCCAGACAGGCAAATGAGGAGAGATTGATCGAGCGGAAAAAGGGTTGAGGACGTTCCTGGGACGTACCCCCCCCCCCCCCCCCCCCCCCTACTTCCTCAAACAATCGCCCATCTTTCACTGGGCAACATCTTTCCAGGAGGTCACGCTGTAGCCAGTTCACATTCACGGCGAATGTCTGAACAAACCGAGTGGATTGTTTTGGTGAATTTCTCGCATCGCGTTCGTTCTAAAGATCGTTTTAATGGCTTTCATTGGTGCCCGGTGTTATTTTGTAATGTTGCCTCTTGACCTTTTGCATGAGATAACAGTTGAATAATAATAGATCTTGTTTTCTGCATGCTGCATTGTACTAAGTAGAAAACTCTGAACGTTAATTGGAAATGACACAAGTCTCTCAACAGGATAAAGGCTGTCATTAATAGATATTTATTTATTTTGCAATTTTGATGGGAATAGCAGCTGTGCTAGGGGTTTCTGTGGGAGGGAAAATGGATGTAATTCGGTCGCTTATACTTCCAAACCTAATAAATAAAATTGTAAATATATGTAAATGTATGTAAATACACGGTAGGGTCAAAAAGTTCGGAGACTGTGCTGATATCTCCAATCCTGTTTCGAGGAGAGGGGAGCTATTTTACCGAGGCGTAGAGGCACATGTGACGCGAGATGCGAAAAGGAAGAAGCGGGTGTTTTTCCAGACAATGCGTGTCAGTGAACTGTAAGTAGGGGCAATATTTCTATCGGCGATTTCCCCAAACGCTGGCACAATTTGATATTCCCACATTGTTCTTCAAACGTCATTTCTGTCTTCGACGAACGCGAACGGCTACAGTTCACTGACACGCATTGTCTCCAAAACTCCTGCACTGCGGACTTGATTCTTCCTTTTCACATCTCGCGTCACATGTGCCTCTACGCCACGGTAAAATAGTTCCCCTCTCCTCCATCAGGGTTGGAGATATCAGCACAGTCTCCGAACTTTTTGATCCTACCTTGTATATGTAAATGTATGTATATATATGTAAATGTATTTAAATATATGTAAATGTATATTTTTCTTGGAAATAGGGTCCAGATTATGAATATATAAAAATAATTTCAATATTTAATATTTTGAACATTTATTTCTCGAAAAACTTCAAAAAAGTTTCTCTCCGAGCGAGGTTTTTTTTTGTTACTTTCACTCGTAATATCTATGAAACTATAAAATATAGATATAAATAGTAAATAACAAAACTATGCATTGGGAAATTATTTAAATTAAAAAAAATATTAATAAAGCTCTTATAGCTTTCAAATAATCGCCTTGAAGTTAAAGAGGATTGGAAATTTTCCACTTTTCACGTTTGTAACGCTTATATCTCAAAAATTAAAAGTGCTAACAATAAACAAATTGCAAGAAATTTATATCTCTTTGGAGGCCTTACAAGTGTATACAATTGAATTTCATCGAGCTCTTCTTTTCCACTGTATCTGTTCGATCGAGTTTTGTTTTTTCTTACATTTCTTCGAAATATCTTCGAAATTGTAAAATATAGATATACATAGTAAGCGACAAAAATATGTATGAGGGAAATTTAGTTTTTAAATCTATGCTTATTACTTAAACAATGTCTTCGAGTCATCGTCTAACATAACATAGTTTTCGAGTCATCGTCTTGTCAAGCTGAAGAAGATTGATAATTTTCCGTTTATCCAGATTGTATCTCAAAAACTAAGATTGCTAGCTATAGACAATAACTAAGAATTTGTATATCTCTGAATGCCCTACAAGTGTATATAATAGAATATTGCATCGAGCTCTTAGTTTTCGATGTATACTGGTTATGATTTCGATATTTTAACCTGAGTTTTCCAATGGGTGGGATAACTGTAGTACTATTCAACAAGAAAGATCAATAATGCATAAAGCATTGATTATGAAACACTTTCCAACTTCAATGCAATTTTATATAAACATCTCTAAACTGCGATAGATTCCTCGGTAATATTTTTTAAATTATCATAATACTACATTAATTTATTATATTTGAAAACTTAAAACTTCATCGAAAAAAATGAACTTCAATCAAATGACGGCATTGAAATATAAATTGCTTGGTTTAAGCATCTCTAAAATGCGATACATTCCTCGGTAATATTTTTAAAATTATCATAATACTACAATAATTATTATATTTGAAAACATCGAAAACAAATGAACCTTATTCAAATGACGTCATCGAAATATAAATCGCCTCTATAAAAGCAGCATTTCATTCATAAACATTTTTCCATTCCTTTCAGTCATAATAATACTATAATAATTTATTTTATTTAAAAACTTAAAACCATGGCGGTACAAGTAATTTAACTCTATGCTTAAAATTTCATCGAAGAAATCGTCTGGTTGGTTGGTTCTCTGTGTAAAATCAATGAATATTCATTCATTTCAGCTATATTCCTGACTCCATGAGCTAAATAATTTGTCGTTAAAGAAATGCAGTAATTCTTATACAACTCATTCTACATCTTTTGGTATTTACGTTCTCCATAAGTGAAAATTAGGCTTCGTTGTAGAAATAATCAAAGTTGGATGATCATTTAAATTCAAATATATTGTAATTGCGTTATTTCAGATGCACAGAATTTAAACAAAAATAAAGCGGTGTTAGGACGGATACAACACTGAATATGAATTAAAAATAACTTTAAAAATCGCGATTTTGACACAAGATGGATGCCATAATTTATTTTGAATTGGGTCACGTGATCTCTTCATATAAATGATGTAATTATTAGTTTAATTTCTATTTAAAAACTACTGAATATATTTTACTAAATTTTTTTTATATATATTTTATGGGATAATTTGAATATTTCCTAAAACTTTCGAAGCAATTTGTGAATTTTAAATCCGCTTAAAAAATATTTGAAAAATTAGGTCCCATAGGGTTCAATGTATTTCATTTTTTCAACCCGGATTCAATCCAAAACTAATTGGGTGATGTTATTCATTTATATTCCCATAGGTTCCACAGACCGTCTGAACAACATACTAACATTTAATTTTGATAAAGTCATTTTTGCGGCAGTTATCGTGCTAACGGACAGACAGACAGACAGACAGACAGACAGAATGAACAAAGTTATAAACACTTTTCAACTATGTTGTAAAGTGCTAAAAACGAGAACGAATTACTTGGAGCTGCCAAGGTCCTAAATAAGTGTCCGCTATTTCATTAATACAGATACAATACGCAATTTTCAAATCTCAGTTTTTGAACTATTTATTTATTTGCTGACAACCAAGCATTTGATGCATTCAATCATTCACCTATACATCAGCCAAAATCGTCAACCATTTAGCCGTCATAAGGCGTTGCGCATCATTGGGGGCGGAGCACACTACGCCCAATAACACAACATCCATGCCCTCAAGTGGGACTCGAACCTACAACCCGGCAGGCGAAGAGCACGAGGAAACGCCTGCCTTGACCGCTCAGCCACTACGTCGGCCGATTTTTGAACTAAAATAATTCTCATGATACAAATTAAATCCCCAAATCACAAATTGATAATTACAATTGACCATATATTCAGCACACCGCTCATAAAAACGTGAAAGGAAATAAATGGCTCCGACCCTTCCGCTTAAGCGCATGCGCGAATGTAGGAGTAACTACGGTAAGTCGAACAATTTTAATCGCAGGATTCGGACTTCTTTGGGAAAATGGTCCACTGATTCAAAAATTTTAATTGACAGTCAATTTTTAACACTTTACAACATTGTTGAAAAGTGTTTATGGCTTTGTTCATTCTGTCTGTCTGTCCGTTAGCACGATAACTGCCGCAAAGATAACTTAATCAAAATGAAATTTCAGTACGTTGTTCAGACGGTTTGTGGGACCTATGGGAATATAAATGAATAATATCACCCAATTAGTTTTGGATTGAACCCGGGTTGAAAAAATGAAATACATTGAACCCTATGGGACCTAATTTTTCAAACATTTTTTAAGCGAAATTAAAATTCACAAATTGCTTCGAAAGTTTTAGGAAATATTCAAATTATCCCATAAAATATATAAAAAAAATTTCAGCAAAATATATTTAGTAGTTTTTTAAGTGAAAATTAAAATAATAATTACACCTTTTATATGAAGGGATCACGTGACCATTATATGAAAAGATCATGTGACCCACTTCAAATTACAATATGGCATCCATCTTGCGTCAAAATCCTGATTTAAAGTTATTTTTAATTCATATTTTATGTTGCATCCGTCTTAAAACCGCTTTAATTTTGCTTAAATTCTAGGCATCTACATACTGAAACAACGCAATGACAATATATTTCAGTTTAAATGATTACCCAACTTTTATTATTTCTACAACGAAGCCTAATTTTCACTTATGGAGAATGTAAATACCAAAAGATGTAGAATGAGTTGTAAAGAATTACTGCATTTCTTTAACGCAAAATTATTCAGCTCATGGAGTCTACAATAACCTGATATGAATGAAACATTCATTGATTTTACATGGAGAAGCAGATGATTTTTTCGATGAAGTTTTAATTACTTTAAGATTTTAATTACTTGTACATCCATGGTCTTAAGTTTTTAAATAAAATAAACTATTATAGTATTGTGATGAATGAAATGCTGCTTTTATAGAGAGAGCCACGCGTGTTATATTTTGATGACGTCATTTGAATAAAGTTCATTTGTTTTCGATGAAGTTTTCAAATATAATAAATTATTGTAGTATTATGATAATTTTAAAAATATTACCCAAGAATGTACCACATTTTAGAGATGTTTAAACCAGGCAATTTATATTTCAATGCCGTCATTTGAATGAAGTTCATTTTTTTCGATGAATTTTTAAGTTTTCAAATATAATAAATTATTGTAGTATTGTGATAATTTAAAAAATATTACCGAGGAATGTATCGCATTTTAGAGATGTTTAAATAAAATTGCATTGAAGTTGGGAAGTGTTTCACAATCAATGCTTTATGCATGATTGATCTTTCTTCTTTTACATCTCAGTTTAAAAATCGGGGAGGTTTTAACACACGAAAAGATGAAAAGTCTACACATATGTAATACATAATATATATATATATATATAATACATATATATATATATATGTGTGTGTGTATGTGTGGGTAATATAGGCTACAATAGTCCAGGGAAGAGACATTTCAGGTTACCAAAAAATCTACTTTATTATATGACACTCGAAACATACCATTTGTTACATAGACCGAATTCCTGATCGTCGACCAGCTCAAGAAATATCAATGCAGTCTGCGTCGGTTCCCACAATGTACAATTATATCGCAGGGGGAGGGGTATCAGGAGATGGAGCACATGCTGCCTTCGCGTTCTTTATGCTTTAAAAATATGATTGGGAAGCAGTTTCATATGAGAAATTTTACGCAGAAGTTAAGATTAGTGACCAGATATGGTATGGTCGAGGAAAAGAGGAAGTGCTGACAGACTTTGTTAATATTAGCGGCGTGGATAGAATTTGATATAGCTGCAATACGTGCTGGACATGAAATAGGAACTTGTAATAATGATTATGAAAGAAAAGGACGCGTTGTTGGGGAAAGCTTAAAATTTCGGTATTATATATATACACACACACACACACACACACACACACACACACATATATATATATATATATATTAGAAAAATGTAATAATAAAAAATATCAAGTAATATTAACATCACCATAGAAGCAAAACCACGGCCATAATGCCGATAAGAGAAAAGAACAGCTCCGGCCCAGATTCGATGATTAATCAGAATTAACTTCATCTTCATGTCTGAGTATTTAATTCTAATTAACCCAAACAAATACCTGTTTCAGATTGAGCAATAGTACATTACTATAAATGCTCAAACTCAGATTACAGGCATCGAAAGATGAAAAAATGAATATAAGAAAATTTGTGTTACCATATGGCATGAACCCTTCTTCTTTCCCCACGTGTATGCAAGATCAACCTCAACAACTTAAATTATCTAGAAGTACCGAAATGAACAAGTCGAAATACAACCAGGGAGGCAGTACGAACGTCCACAGCGACACTTCCAGACCCGTCCAGTGAGTCAGAGCAGGAGACAGGACTATTACCCGTATAAGCAAAAAGGAATATGAACATGAAGCAAAGATGAAAATTCTTACTAAACAAGAGATTCATTGAAGAAATGGATATATATATATATATATATATATATATATATATATATATATATATATATATATATATATATATATATATATATATGTATACAATATATATATATATATATATATATATGTATATATATGTGTATACAATATATATATATATATATTTAAATACACGAAAATTCATTTATTAATTGTATGGATTCCGTATTACGGTGAAAATAATATTTTTACTCTCAAAGTAATTATGTAAATATAATAGCATGAGCGTATAATAGCATCACTACTTGTATGAAGCGATCGCTCTATACCTCTCCATCACTATACGCCACTGTCAGAAAATAAATCGTCCGGCTTTTACGACGGTCCTTGCATAGCTCTTACAGAAAGTCTCTTATAAGTAGAATAATTATGTGTACGACTATAAAAAATCTTGTCAACAAGTTTTCTTGGCTAGGAAAGCTTTGTGTTTTCTAAAAAAATGTAATTGCCTTTTACCAACTTTTCATTTTCATCAAGGAACCTTTAGTGTTGCTTTCTGCGTAATACTTTAATTGCCGAGTTTCTAAAATTTTTCAAAGTTGCTTTTTTAACATTTCTACCAAATGGCAGAAATAAATGTGTCTTTTATTCTGATCTATACAGAAATAACAATAACCGCTCACCTTTAGCGGTTCACAATCATTTCCCTTCTTCCATTTCCAGTTGCTTTCCTACCGCGTTCATACAGAACAACCAGTAAATCATCGGCTTTCTTTCACAGAAGTGACGATCGTGATTGAATTGAATAGAATGCATTAACCTACTGCCATTCGTAAACTCGCGAATTGGACGTCGATTATTCTTTAATCCCCGATGCTTTAAACTGGGTTATTTGCATGTTTTTGTTCAGCAGGATTCACAAAATTTCCATATTTTATGGTCTTTAAATTCATGAAAGAACGTTGTATTTCGTTCTTTTTTTATAAATGCGGCAGGTTGTTATTCGAACTGAAGCTATTTAGGGGTTGTTTTTTTGGGGTTTTTTTTGCATAACTTGATGTGAAAAGTGAATTTATAGACACATTCTAACAGATATACTCGGCGTTTCTTGTGAGTTAAAATATCTGCAAATTCGAGTAGAATTCTAAATGATATTGCTATCCACAAAAATTCTATTCAAATATTTAATTTTACTCCCCTAAGAAGCAGTATCTGTTCATGCTATCCAAATTTATCTTCAAAGGCAGATTTGAAAAACAAAACATTCTGGTACGGTTTGTAAACTAATTTATAAAAGCTCTAAATTAAAATGGTGGCAGATTTGTTTAATAAAAATTATACTATAATTTTCAAAACCGTTAAAATTAAAAACCGTCTCTTATAGTTTATAAGAGACGGTTTCGAACTAGCTGGGGAATGTCTTACGGTTTCAAAGTTCTAAAATGGTAGGCTAGTTTCATAAAAATTACAAGATACGGTTTTAAATTAGCTGAGGAATGTCTCACGGTTTCAAAGTTCTAAAATGGTAAGCTAGTTTGATAAAACATTATAAGATATGGTTTTGAACTAGCTGAAACATGTCTTGCTGTTTCAATATTCTAAAATGGTAGACTAGTTTAATAAAATTATAAGAGACGGTTTTAAACTAGATGAGGCAAGAATTCAAAGTTCTAAAATACTAAGCTAGTTTAATAAAACATTATAAGAGACGGTTTTGAAATAGATGAGGCACGTATTACGGTTTTAAAGTTCTAAAATGGTAGGCTAGTTTAATAAAACATTATAAGAGACTGTTTTGAAATAGCTGAAGCAAGTATTACGGTTTCAAAGTTCTAAAATGGTAGGCTAGTTTAATAAAACATTACAAGAGACGGTTTTGAAATAGCTGAGGCAAGTATTACGGTTTCAAAGTTCTAAAATGGTAGGCTAGTTTAATAAAACATTATAAGAGACGGTTTTGAAATAGCTGAGGCAAGTATTCCGGTTTCAATGTTCTAAAATGGTAGGCTAGTTTAATAAAACATTACAAGAGACGGTTTTGAACTAGCTGAGACATGTCTTACAGACACACTAGCCCAATAAACATCAAAATCCCAAGAATGTAAACATACCATAGAAAACAACGACATTCCAAATTTGGATTTTCTAACTACTTTGTTTCTCGAATTATTTCCCCAAATCGAGAAACGAAGTAATTAAAGTCCAAATATTCCCGTAATATGTATTTGGCAATCAAAAGAATTAAAATGTACTCCAAAAAGGAAATGACATACTACCAAATTTCATATTACTATGATTAATGGAACTTGATTAGTCATGGCCTCAAAGATTTTATCCCACTCACAAACAAACTCCAGATCAAGTTAAATAAAAGGTTGTAAAATCAAAGATTCATTTAGGCCAAGAGGATCTGAATCCAGAGGTTGGGAGTTCACTAAAAACACTCGAACTTCTGCGAAGTGTTTCAAAGCGATTGTAATCATCCTTAGCTAGATAAATACGAAACCTTTTTAACAGTCATTCTCAAATAACGGACACCTACAGACAAGGTTTCTAAGAAATTCCTTAAGCACTCCAATAACTTTGTAAGGAAAGGTCCATGAGTGCACACGTACTTAGATCTATCTATTTTAAAAGGATCATGCCTAATCGAATAAAAGAGATTGCAGCTCCCCTAGTGGAAAATTAAAAAAGTTGGGCTAAGAAAATCGTCAACAAAGCTAGATAAACAAAAATAGTTAATTACAAAGTTGTAGATCATTGACTAATAAGTAAGAATCGACAATAAAAACATCCGGAAGACAAATATATGTCTCACTCAGTATCGTAGCATGATATGTTTGAGTGGGGAGGCTGAGCGATTGGCGTTTTAACTTAGAAAAGGTTTTCGTATTATGAGTAAAATTTATATTAGAATTCGCACTTTCAATAAGTTTTATTTCCCTGGTAGGTAAACAAAATAATTTAACATAAAAATGCTAAGAGTGAATGAAATACACGATATTTTAAAATATGTTACCTATGTGAGATAAATACGTACAAAGTGCAACATTTTAAATGTTTCCTTATTTCTAAACCAGTTGAACTTTTACAACCATTTTATTAAATATGACGGAATATATATGGCCGCTCATAGGGGAAACACCCTCTCCCTTGGATATTCAAAATAACAAAGGCGAGCATCAAGCTAGACGATGTTGTACATTTTATTCTTGAGTTTACCCCTCCCCCCCGGAAAAGGTTCTACGGGCGCCCATGTAAGGGAAAAGTGCACTGAAAATTGGTCAGAAATCTGGAACATAAACTTAATTGAAAATCATTGTAGTCAACAATGTCCTTAAACGATATTGTATATTAATTATTCACATATACTGTACTATGAAAACTTAAAGATATCATATAATTACAATATGCTAAGAATCCGCTATAAAATTATCAACCACTTTTATCTAACTGAGATTCTTGTGTAACGTGTGATTTTTAAAGTGAAATCAAATTTATTCTTTCTAAAATTCTCAAATACGCAAACGGATGTCCCAATTTGATGCCGATATAAAGATCTAAGTCTAATTTGCAAACTACTTAAGTTTAATGGTAGCCATTATTAACATATTTCTTGGTCTTGATATTGTTTAAAGTTAGGTAAATGCTAGGTTATTCGTGAAAAATGACTCAAATTTAGTATTACAGATAATAATTATTTTCTGCGAATATTAAGTAATAGATTCACTGAACTAGTCTTGAAATGAAGGAGCCATTAGCCTTGCCCGAGAAATGGTTTTTCAAACTACTCACGTCCCACATCCAATCAGTGACGGTGTACAAAGGGTTGAAAATGGGGGAAGCAATAGCCACACCTTTCTGTAAGCTAGCTTCCATGTTAGTTAATCAGCTAGGGAAAAGTTTAACCACTGTGTGAGTTTAATACCATGCTCCTCCTTATAGATCACGAAGGCTGGATGATTTCAGCTTCTAAAACATTAAAATATGAGTTTTAATGGGAAAAATAATTTGAAACGTGTCACTTTAAGCAAATAAAGTGTAACAATTTTCTAAACAATACATATATATTCGCAAAGTTATTTAAAAAATTGTAATAAATAAAAGTATGTTTAAATAATTCTTTAAATTAGATTTTTAACAGGGGAAGCTCGGTTTTTCAGCCTCAATGGACACTACGCCATTGGTCATACTTCATCAGTTACCAGATACGTAGCAGCTAATTGTAAATAATTACTGTGTAATATTCTTTATCGAATTCAAAGGTGAATTATTGATGACGGAGGGCATTTTTAACAGACTCTACACTATATTGTTGTGCACAGTGGCGTAACTAGCATTCAGCACCATTTAAGAGTGCAAGAAATACAGGGTACAGATCGTTCTAGGACATTTGCGACGACCAAAACAAAACAATGTTTTCTTTAAAAATTTTATTGAAAAATAAAGGTATTTCATTATTATTATTATTATTGTTATTCCATTTATACGTATTAAGTCATTTACGACTATTTAAGCTGATTTTTATGATAAATACGAAAACACTTTTACACGAAATATCCATTATTTGTTAGATAAAAATATTTTTCCTTCTGTCACATTAAATTTCCCTGATGCCCGCTGCAAGACATAACACCATAAAAGACAAGAAAGATCAATCATGCAGAAAGGATTGATTATTAAATACTTTCCAACTTCAATGCAATCTTATACAAACGTCTTTAAAATGCGATACATTCTTCGGTAATACTTTTAATATTATCACAATACTACATTAATTTATTATATTTGAAAACTCCATCGAAGAAAATAAACTTCATTCAAATGACGACATTGAAATATAAATTGCCTGGTTTAAACATCTCTAAAATGCGATACATTCCTCGGTATTATTTTTGAAATTATCATAACACTACAATAATTTATTATATTTGAAAACTTCATCGAAAACAAATGAACTTTATTCAAATGACGTCATCGAAATATAAATCGCATCTATATAAAAGCAGCATTTCATTCATCACAATACCATAATAATTTATTTTATTTAAAAATTTGAAGAATTGTTATCTACCACATTTATTTTAAAATATGAAACCTTTCTTATATATAAAATAATTAAACTCTTGGATAGATATTTATTATATAATATATCTATTTTTTTGTTTCTGGAGGATATAACGAGAGTCAGAATTTAATTGAATTTGTTTTTCTCCCTATATTAAATAATTTTTATTTAAAAAACTACCTAACATATTTACTGAAATTTTTTTTATATTTTTTATGGGATAATTTGAATATTTCCTAAAATTTTTGAAGCAATTTGTGAATTTTAAATTTGCTTGAAAAATGTTTGAAACATTAGGTCCCATAGGGTTCAATGTATTTCATTTTTTCAACCCGGGTTAAAAAAAAAAACTAATTGGGTGATATTATTCATTTATATTCCCATAGGTCCCACAAACCGTCTGAACAACGTACTGAAATTTCATTTTGATAAAGTCATTTCTACGGCGTTATCGTGCTAACGGACAGACAGACAGACAGACAAACAGACAGACAGACAGAATGAACAGAGTCATAAACACTTTGAACTATGTTGTAAAGTGTTAAAAAAGTGTGGAGATCAGACATAACATGGCCCAACATTTTGTCCTGATTAAATATTCGTTTGCTTGCATAATTTGCAGGAAAAATTATTCACACTCATACCTTCCATTATCACTCACATTTTACATTCTTAATTTCTGATACACATTCAATTTGGCATCATGATATTAAATCCAAAAGAAAGTAATTAGTCCGCTTCGAGAGTAGACAGCGCCTGCTAAAATTTATTGAGAGAGTTCGAAAATATTTGTTCTCACCACTTCGTAATGGGTTCTGAAGATTCCATTAGAGAATTATGTACTACAGACAAATGCAGTACCTTCTTACTCCGTTGTTAAACTTAATACAAGCATCACTAGTGTTTTTCACTCTTTCTTTACCAAGGACAGGAGCTAAAATTTTAGCAAGGAATGATGAAGTAAAGAAGAAACTTGCGGCTCCATAGTTAGGGCAAAGTTTTTACACTCTGGCCCCTGGCCCGAAATTGATTCAGCTATTGGACAGTCCGATTTAAGACTCCTAGAGACCCGTGCCGGCCCCTCTTCTGTTCCCTGGGAAATATCCAGGGTGAGTTGTCCGAGCATCACAGCCCCTGCAGATGTCTCAAATATTGTATCATAAAAGTATCTAATTGTGGAGCTCAAATATTGTTTTCTCCACACTGGATGGAGCCTTTATTTTATGTGCTGGCAATCTCCCGAATTTATCTTTTTACTGTCCATCTTTGAGGATTGTTTAGTTTCATTCCACAGTTGTATCATTCCATTCGCCTATAATTGTATTGTTTCAAATAATTTTTTTTTCTGTAACAGTTTTAAGGTCGATGCCTAATCTTTAGACAATCCCTAGTAGCAATCCAATATTGGAAAATATGGAAAAGTGGACATTTTGACGGAATTGGCCAAATGTTGGCATAAAATGTTGGGACAATATTACGCCAATATTGGCGTTTCATTGGAAATATTTCCAATGTAGCACTAATGTTGGCGTAATATTGTAATAAAAATATTCGCCAATATTGGAGGCCAATGTAACCCCAATTTTTGCCCAATATTGGGATTACATTGGAAATATTTCCAATGTAATGCCAAGATATATGTCAATAATTCCAATGTAATGTCAAGATGCTCTACAGCTTTGTATTTGGAATTATTTTTTTTTCGCTTTGCTGCCGATTATCCTAAATTTGTAAATTATTCTCTAGTTGCGCTGCAATCACTTTTACTCGATCGGGCATGGTCACTTTACTATCGAAAGACCTAACGTATACACTCATGGAGCATTCCTAAGTTGTTGGGTGTGTTTACGGCTTTTCCTGGGAACCCTGTGAAGGAGCGTCTTCTTATCTGCTAAGCTTCCGTCAACTATTTGTAGAAATTGCGGGCACTCGATATTACATCATGTCTTACAGACTCTGACAGTAATTGTGCTTTGATCTTCCTCGTTTTTCTTTTAAAAATGAAAAAGAATCTTTTGAAAAAAAAAAAACATTTCCATTAAAAAAAGAACCCGTTACTCTGTCGTATTTCAGCGCGCGCCTAACCTGGATAAACCACCTGTGGGTACATGGAGAATGAGCCAGATTGAGGGCGAGGACGATCGAATTTCATGCTCAACCTCGTTTACCCATCGCGTATACCATATCTGGTTTCATGCATTTCTGTCTAAACACATGTCTGTCATTAGAACAACAATGTGCAAGACAATAATTCTTGCAAAGTATGACAGTCACGCCCCCGGCATCAATACTCGTCGGATTATTTCTCAGTTTCTTAAGATTAATTCTAATATCAACTGCTTCATCAAAAGGGTTGTTATTTGCAGCAATCATAAAGAGTATTCGACTTGGTTGTAATTTCAAAAACATTTGGCCTAAACCGGGTCTCTTAGATTGCGCCCAATCATGTTGCTATTCCACTCTGATCATGTAAGGAATTCTCTTGAATTACCTTAAGGAATTAAAGAAAACAGTTGTTTACTGCAATGACCAACTGTTTTAACAGCGGTGAAGTGTCAAGAAAGACAAAGTAGGCAGTACCCAAATAATTTACGGCCAAGTAACTTTTATTTTAATTATATATTATGCAAAATAAATGTATAAGATGTAACGAAGAGTAATGTGTAACGAAGAGAATTGTTCACTTCCACAAAAATCGTACTCATGCCCAAGTTTTTTGTAGAAGCAAACAGAAAAATGTATGTTTCTGAAGAAATAGACAGATTATATCTATAAACTATCATGAGTACGATTTTTGTGGAAGTGAACAATTCATGATTTAGGCTTAGAGCCTTGTCCTCGTGTATAGCGTTTGTGCTTGATTTCGTTTGTTATTCTTTTTTCGATTCCTTACCTTTGTATTTTGATACTTTTCATTGGCTTGTTGGTTCGATATTTATTTTATTTATTTGTTTTTTATTTTTTTTCCATTTGCTTGAGGATTTGTTGATGTATACTTTTATTTCGTAAGCCTGTTAGATATTTGAATTTTCGTGTTACAGATTCTCACTTTTCTTTCATTGGATCTTCAAACCTTTTTTTCTTATATATATATATATATATATATATATATATATATATATATATATATATATATATATATATATATATATATATATATATATTATACAAATGTAATACAATTTACTATACTACTAAATAAATAATAAGCGTATAAATATTCGAAATGTTGGCGCAAAAACTGCCAAACTCTATCGTATACTAATATAGCTATCCAAAAGGAAAAATTGAATACATTACAAAGAAGAGTAAAGTACCACAAATTGGCTGGAGGGGGGGAGTGGGGGTCACTTTATAATGCACTGAAGACAGAATACAGGATAGAAAGTTTTTATTTGTCAAATTTGGTTCCTGGTTTCATGTCTTCCCAAATTATTTTATCACGCTTCGCTACTTCGCAGCAGTAGGAGTCGATAAAGTTTGAGGCATAAATAAACTCACTGCTATTTGCTGATATTAAATCAATACTATTAAACAAGAGTAATAATAAAATCAAAAGTGAGTGAAATAAATATATTGTTGTAATTGGGTTCATTCTTTTATCTCGCTTTGTTGTCAAGTGTGTTATCCTAAAAGTATTATTACACAGAGCAATTTTTACTACCGGCTCTTTGGCAATTCCGTTCGTCAATCCTGCTTTAAAACCCTTCTCTTACCGTATGGTTGCCAGTTATTTGCCACTTATTTGTATTTAGCACATTTAGCATCAAGTCATATAAATGCTAGAATCTCGCCAATTTCCCTCTATGAAGCATTTCTAAGTGCTTTTACATTATAATGGTGATCTTTAATGTACAGTGTATTCAGGTAATTAAATAAAAGTTAGTGGAATTGTCATTTCATATTTGCTGTTCACCGCAAAGCTGCTTCATAGCTGCCTTTTTAGAAGGCAGAGCGGTTGTGACGTCATATTTTGCCGGCCTCTGATTGGATTACGCTCGAGAATTGATCAATATTTCTTGCTGTTCAAGAAAAACATATTCGATAGCAAATTTTCTTTCTATTGAAATATATGGTGTTGCTGAAAGATTGCTGAACGAAATTACTCTGTGTAATAGCACCTTAATTCTTAATTTTTCCTCTAGAGGCGTCGCATTCCCTTTTATTTAATCGAGCATGGTCATTTTGCTATAGATAGATCTAACCACTTATAAACCTTCCCTTACAAAGTTATTGGGGCACATGAGGATTTTCCTAGGAGCCCCGTGATGGGTCAGGATTTTTAATAATGTTAAATAAATAATAATTTCATAGGCAATTTTTGATTACAAAATGATACAATTTTTAGAAAGCTAGCATAAACCATTTTCGAGATATTGCATATTTTTCAAATAAATTTATCAAAAACAATCTTGAAATTAATAAAGAAGTAAATGTCGCTAAATAGGTTGATATTCTATATGCAATATGAGACAAATTTATCAACATCATTCTCGTGGATAGCTCGTTCCATTCATGAGAAAACATGACATCAATTGATTAGAAACTAAACTATCAAAAAAAGTCCTCTTCCTTTTTTAATATTTGTCTACATCTAACACTTGACGACAAATTTAGAGATAACTTGGCGACCTTGGTGACAACTCGGAGAAAATATCAAAAACTTAGCGACTTTTTAAAATGTCGCCGAATTGACGAAAATGTCTCCAAGTGGGCAAAAGCGACTTTTTCGTTAACGAAAATAACGCCGAATTGATAACAATTCAATATACTGAAAAATGGAATTCAATTTCTTTGATAATCCCTGTCGCTTTGGTGGAATTACTATTCTTAATGTAGGGAACGTCATATGTCGGCCACACCAGATTTTTTACCTGTTTTTACTGTGTTACAACTCAGAGTGTCTGCTCATGAGCGTAGGCGTTTACAGTAAGCTTTTGAAAGATTCGGCACACACATCATGTTTCGATGCCGACCTCTTTCTGTTATATTCCTCTTATCTTTTGAAGACCACTTTTTTTACAAGTTTGGAGTTTCTAGTGTGGAAGAGGAAGAGAGGTGTGAGGGGGGGGGGGGGGGGGTCGTCGCGACGTTCGCGTGTCTCCAACGGAAACACTTTCACTGGAAAGAAAAACACGAATTTCCGAGAGATTCATGGCGCCATCTTGATAACAAATGTCGTGCACTGAATTTGATATTATGTTCTAAGACAGGGGTGGCCAACCCGCGGCCCATGGGCCGCATGCGGCCCGCCTTGAATAATTTTGCGGCCCGCGAGATTCATTACAACTTTACAAAATACGATTATTTTTTGCAATATTTTTGTTTCTAGTGTAGTGTTTTGTAACAGATAAATCCCATAACTGTTTCTATTTTATCACGTTGCTTCTGTTTTTATACATACTTAGAAGTGGGCAGTATTGCACTGCAGCGATGAGTCAAGTCAATTGAGGGTGAGTCAAGTGCCTAGCCATTGACAATAAAATATATATATATATATATATATGCGGCCCGCGGGATTATAATGTTTTTCCGAAGTGGCCCGCAAGGTCATTTGGGTTGGCCACCCCTGTTCTAAGATTTGGCAACATAAAATGCGGAAATTAATTACCAGTTTCTTTTCTTTTCAGCTTTGGGGAAATACAAATATTGTAACAATAAACATCGTAACAATATTGTTAAGTCACAAAACCAGCTTTCAGAACAGCGCACAAATGAGGCACAAGAGTATCCTCAAGATCCGAAGTGCAAAGATGCAAAGTGCAAAAATGCAAAGTGCAAAAATGCAAAGTGGCGTACTTGCAACATCTTTGTAATCTGAAAATTTTGAAGATATTTGTGAATATAAAATCAATTTATAGTGATTTAACTTCTAAATTGTTTAAATATTTAACACTAAAACAACTATCTAATGAATAAGAAAAAGGATATAAACAATGGATAATAGAAAAGATGAGGTGCTCTTTCTTTTACTTTACATGATGAAAAGGTCGCAGAAACCGAACACGTGATGAGCAACCTGTCAATGCTGCTTGAGCTGACGAGGGAACCTTGTTAAGTGATTATATTGTTAAGAAGGAAATGTGGATCGATAAAAATGATCTAACTTCATACATTTGCACCATCTTTAAAAAAAGACTGCGCACCACCTATGCGAGTACCACTTTTCATAAAATATTGTCGGTACTGCACAACTGTTTGTATCTAGTCCTACTTGTACATATTGGAACTGCTTGTAATGCTGCATTCACATAACAAGAGTATTGTTGGCTCTAATATAATGGAAAATAAAACTATTTGGGGCATATTTTTATAATTAAAAATTAAATTGCCCTGGGTCTTTGATATAGGGAATTCAGTGAACTTATATATTTTAGTAATCATAGTTTAGTACTTTAATTCCAGTAAACTTTTATATTTTAGATCGGTGTTCTTCAAACTTTTCTATAGCCTACTGCACCCTAAAGTTTTACCGTCATTTACAGCTGTGTAATCATTTATACGTTCACGCATACTGTGAGATGCTAAACCTTTAACAACCGATACACATTTCCAACTCTCTCTTCCTCATTTTGTCTTTATCTTTCTCTCTCTCCCCATTCTCTCTCTCTCTCTCCATTCTCTCTCTCTTTTTATCTTTTTCTCTCTGTGTCTTTCTATTATTTTCCTATCTTTGTTTCTATCTCTCTCCCTCTCATTCTCTCTCTCGCTCTCTCTTTTTCTTTGTCGTTCTACATGCCTCTTTCTCTCTTTTTCAATCTCTCTTTCTCTCTCTTTCGTCTTCCCTTTGTCTATCTCTCACTTACCCTTTTTTGTATCTCTAATTTTCTTTCTCTGTCTTTTCTTTATCTCTTTCTCGCTCTTTCTGTCTCTCGATCTCTCCCTTCTTAACTCTGTTTCTCTTTTTTTCTATCTATCACTCTCCTTTTCTCTATCTTTCTATCTCTCTCTTTCCTTCTTTCCATCTCTAATTTTCTCTCTCTTTTTTCATTCCTAATTTTCTCTCTTTTTTCATTTTTATTTCTCTCTCTCTTTCTTTTTCTCTCTTTTTCCATTCCTAATTTTCTCTCTTTTTTCATTTTTAAATTTTCTCTCTTTCTACATCTCTTTTTCTATCTCTCTTTTTTCTATGTATTTCTATCTATCTCTTTCTCTCCCTATCTCTCTATATATCTCTCTATCTCTATCTCTCTATCACTCCCTCTCCCTCTCTCTCTTCTACTCTTTTTCATATCTCTCCTTTTTCATCTCTCCTATTTCATATCCCCTTTTTCATCTCCCCTTTTTCATGTCTCCTTTTTCATCTCCCCTTTTCCATCTCTCCTTTCCATATCTCTCTTTCTGGCTTGATCTTTCTCTTCCTTGCTTTCTCTCCTCTTTTTCTTTCTTTTCCTCCCCTCTCTCTCAATTTCTCCCCAAAACTACCATCCCCCCCAAACAATTTCAGATAAATCTTCACATAAATCTGCATCTTTATGTAATTATAGTTCAGTAATACCCCCCCCCCCCAAAAAAAAAAAAAAGAAAACCTGAAATATCTTTTAAAATACGGCATTGATCAAGGAAAGATCAAAAATAAATTATGTTTCATAATTACTTCATCTGATGCTCATGTTCTTAATGCTCTTCTAAGCAATTGTTTCCTAATATACAATTTTACATAATAAAAATCTGATGTGGGCAACACATGACTTTCCTTATATAATGTAATGAATTTTATACTTTTACAGAAAAAAATAGATTTTTTCTTATAGTAGATACTAATATTCTTTCCAAGATATTGAATTTTCAACAATTAGTCGTCATTTTCATTGATTTAGCGTCATATTTATCCATTTGGCGAGATTTTCGTTAATTTGGCAACATTTCAAAAGAGTCGCCAAGTTGGCGACATTCCGCCAAATTCGTCGCCAAAATCTCGCCAAGCGTTATGCACTAAGAAAAAAGTTATTCTTACAGCAGATAAATGACTATTGGCGTTCAAATACAAAAGTATTATTCAAAGTATATTTTTTCATGAATGGAACGAGCTAGATCCACGAGAATGATGTCACTCAATTTATCGCATGGTATTACATATGAAAAGTGAACATGTTTCTCAATAGGAATTTTTTTTTTTTATGTGACTTTTTCATAATTTTTTTGAAAAATGTACAATATATCGAGAACGGTTCATGTTAGCGTTCTAAAATTTATGCCAATCGTTTTCTAATTAAAAATTACATAAGAAATGTCTATTTGCGTAACTTTATTAGTGGTTTTGATTTTTTGACGATTTTTTCAAAATTTCATTCGAAAATGTATGGGGGTTCTGAACATTCGATTACGTACAAAAACAATAGGCATCCAGTTTTTATGGATTATGATTTTTGTACCAAATTTGGTTCGAATCGGTCCATTCGTTCGTCAGTTATCGTCTCCACAGACTCACTGACACACACACACACACACACACACACAGACATCACTTCAAAAATGTTTGATTCGTGATCAGGGATGCTTGAAACGTGCTCTAAAAAGTAAGTCTTGAAAGTAAAAAGAATCAATGAAAATTTATTATTCTAGAAGAAAAACCATTCACCAGATATTGCCATTTTGGAATGTTAGCAGAAACAATTATACCAAACAGTTTTAAATAAGTTGGCATCATTTAATGCCTTTGTATAGCAGTTCTAACTCACCAAATAAAAAATAAAATAATCGAACGCTATAAATTCGATAGAATTTGAAATACATACCTCATTTTATAATTTTAATATATATATATATATATATATATATATATATATATATATATATATATATATATATATATATATATATATATATATATATATATATATATATATACATACATACATACATGTAAATATATATATATATATGTATATATACATATATATATATATATATATGTATATATGTATATATATATATATACATATATATATATATATATATATTTATATATATATATATATGTTGGACAAATTTGATATTTCTTTCCCTGCGAATATAATATAGTGTATAGTAAAATTATTGTGACGGAGTCGAAACTTCGAATTCGAATTTTCGGCGGAAAAGCATACTTTAAGCATCCCTAAAGTCGAATTGAACGATTTTGAGGTGATGTTAGTGTGTTTTTATGTTAGTGTGTGTGTATTATTAGTGTGTGTCTGTGTATGCAATATCTCAAGAACAAATGAAGCGGTTCTAAAATAATTTGGAACAATTATTGCAATTAGTTAATACAGAAACCCTATTAATTTCAAACGTCATCGAATGTTAACCCTCTCCCCAATTTTTGAAAGAATTTTTGAAAATAGTCATTAAAAAATCAGATCTTTCAATAATGATAAATAAACAATTTTTACTTTCCTTATATACATAATGTATAAGGAAAGTATTGTGACGAGGTCGAAAATTCGAATTCGAGATTTCTACGGGAGAGCAAGAGCACGTTTCAAGAATCCCTGGTCACGAATCAAACATTTTTGAAGTGATGTCTGTCTGTGTGTGTGTGTGTGTCAGTGAGTCTGTGGAGACGATAACTGACGAACGAATGGACCGTTTCGAACAAAATTTGGTACAAAAATCACAATCCGTAAACACTGCAAGCCTATTGTTTTTATACGCAATCGAATGCTCAGAACCCCCCTAAATTTTCGAGTGAAATTTTGAAAAAATCATCAAAAAATCAAAACCCCTAATAAAGTTACGCAAATAGACATTTCTTATGTAATTTTTCATTAGAAAACGATTGACATAAAGTTTAGAACGTTAACATGAACCGTTCTCGAGATATTGCACATTCTTCAAAAAAATTATCAAAAAGTCATATAAAATAAAATAAAATATTTCCTATTGAGAAACATGTTCACTTTTCGTATGTAATACCATGCGATAAATTTGGTGACATCATTCTCGTGGAACTAGCTCGTTCTATTCAGGAAAAAAGATACTTTAAGTAATACTTTTGTATTTGAACGCCAATAGTCATTTATCTACTGTAAGAATAACTAATTTCTCCGTCCATAACGCTTGGCGAGCTTTTGGCGACGAATTTGGCGGAATGTCGTCAACTTGGCGGCATTTTAAAATGTTGCCAAATTAACGAAAATCTCGCCAAATAGAAAAAAATGACACTAAATCAATGAAAATGACGACAAATTGAAGAAAATTCAATATCTTGGAAAGAATATAAGTATTTACTATAAGAATAAAATTTTTTTTAACTGTAAAAGTAGTAAATTCATTGCATTATATAAGGAAAGTCATGTGTTGCCCAGATCAAATTTTTTCAGACGTAATTTATTTTGTTAGAAAATGAATGATGCACTTTTAGAACGCAAGCATGAACCGCCTCGAGTTATTGCACGTTTTTCAAATAAATTTATAAAAGCAAAATTACATAAAATTAAAAAAAGTAGTTAAGCAGCATAAAATAGCAAGTATAAAATAACTTTCTTTGTGCAATGTTGTTGTTGTTAAGACCCAGACCGTCCGACCTACCAGAAAGGTGTAAGCTAACTGTTTGGACGGCCGGGAAGTGCCACCCAATTTAGACCGGAACCCAGTGGGAGAGGCATCCACAGGGACCGTACCCTCCTTCCCCTACCACCAACCTCTCGGAAGGACTTACGGGCCCACATGTTTAACGTGATCGTACTCCGCGTGAACACGGCGGCAGTTTTGGCAGCGGCTGGAATCGAACCCGGGCCTACCGAGTGCAACTCCAGTGCGCTAACCAATGGGCTACCGCGTCCCTTGTGCAATGTTGTGCAAAAATTCTGTTAACATCATTTTTGTGGATCTAGTTTGTTCCATTCACGAGAGAAGATACTTTTAGTAATAGTTTTTATACTTTGTCTTCCAAGAATCCGCTAATAGACATGCATTTCACGGGATATTAACTGCATTTTAATGAGAATTTTGCTGTAATAAATGAAAATAAAATAAATTATTCTGTTTGGAATAATAAATAAGTTACTAAAAGTGACCAATTTTAATGTACGTTGTGTTAATTCAATGCCGAAAACATTTTGTTGTGGATTTTACATATCATAATTTCAAAGTTAAAGAAGTAAATTCCTTGCATTTTGTATAGGAAAAATCATATGTTGGACACATTAGATATTCCATCATTATGATTGTACTTATTTCGCCCAACTTTAATTATCTATTTTTCTTTTCAGCGGTTACAGTTCGATACCTAACAAAACGATACATCGGTGAATACAGTTCCGGTACAGGTAAGATTCTCCATTTGTTTACCGAAAAGTAATATCTTACTTCTTTAGCATTATTTTAAGAATTAACATATCATTTAACGTTTTGACAAACGGAATACAAACGCATTAACGTCAACGTTAATTCTGAAGTCGGCGACGAAACAGTTAATAACGGAATTATAATAATCTGAAAATCAAATAAAAAATAAGATGAAGAGTGCACTAAAATCGTCTAAAAAAAGGTGCGTTCGTAAAATAGCCATCTTTAAATCTAGATTCTCTTAATCAAATATATCTTTCAGTAATGAGTATGGTTGGATATAACGATATAAACTACTAACGATATAAACTATGGTTGGATATAACGATATAGTACTTGCCGCGATAAGCCCAAAGGTATACCAATTCAGAATGCTTCTCTCACATCACACGCCAAACGTCGTTTTATCGCCAGTTCTGGTACACTATTTTTGCAACTCCTGCAAAAGCGAAGAGAAAGACGATTGTTTTTAATCCGCGATATTGTTCATGAAGACAGATTAGATACATTTGTATCCCATTATTTAAATCATGTTTTATGTACATTTTGGTTTTAAAGTAATACTATGAAAATACATGTATTTATATATATATATATATATATATATATATATATATATATATATATATATATACACAAGACCTTTTTGTACTGCACACAGATTGCTTGCAATGAGTGTAAGAAATGTTCCACCCACATATATAATTTATTATTTGAATAAAACGTTTATATGCGAGATTTTGAAGTAAATATATGTGTAGGATCCATATGTTGTTCAATACTTATA
The DNA here is from genome assembly GCA_951213105.1 of Amaurobius ferox. Lineage (NCBI taxonomy): Eukaryota > Metazoa > Arthropoda > Arachnida > Araneae > Amaurobiidae > Amaurobius > Amaurobius ferox. Next base: position 59,936,716 of record OX578146.1, read on the forward strand.
TTGTACAACAATCAGTGACGAAAATTGAAGATTATTTGAAAGGAGGGAATATTTGTCATTTTAAAAATGCAAAATTTGTGACATTTTAAGGAAATTTGCTTGACATTTTCGGTTTGTGGGAGCAATAAATATTACTTTTCTTACATACCTAGTATAATGCATCGTATTTCAAGGTGCACTTTTTAAAGTTTTCGGAACTCTTGGGATTCCGCGACGTGATAGTTTCATGTAAATTGCCTTAAATTTAAAAACGTGTAAAATTTTGATGCATAATTTAAACAACAGGGGGTATTTCTTATTTTGGGGTTCCACCATCAAATTAAATTTCAAAAGGGTTTCGTGACAAAATAAATTTGTAAAAACACTGATATAATGTATAGGGAAAGTATTATGACGAGGTTGAAAACTCGAATTCTACTTTGTGTTTTCGACGGTAGAGCTTGCTTCAAACATCCCTGAAATCGAATCGAATGTTTTTAAAGTGATATATGTGTGTGTATGCATGCATGTATATTAATGTATGTAGTATGTGCATGTATATTAGTGTGTGTATGTGTATTAGTGTGTGTGCATGTATACTAATGTGTGTGCATGTATATTAGTGTGTGTGTCCTTGAGTTAGTGGATGCGATATTTAACGAACGGATAGAACGTTTCAAACAAAAAAATTTCGATTATTACAATCAGTGAATACTGGAAGTCTATTGATTTTATAAGCAATCGAATATTTGGAAACAAGCTCCAAACTTTCGAATGAAATTTTGAAAAAAATCATAAAAAATCAGAACCTTTAATATTGTTACATAAAATATCATTTTTTATTTAATTTTTTATTAGAAAATGAATAACATAAACTTTGGGATAATAGCATGAACCATTCTAGATATATTGTATGTTTTTCAAATAAATTTTAAAAAATACATGAAATTAAAACAGTGCTAACTACCGTAATATGTTTCCATTCCATGACAATATTATGTAACAACGGTGTTAGCATCATCATTCTGGTAGGTTTTATTCATGAGACACTGTTTCACAATAGTTTTGTATTTTGACATCAAACAATTCGTCAAATGTAATTTATTAGTTTGTCTGTATGCTTGGCGATAAATTAACAAAATATCGTCAACTTGATATTTTATTTAAAATGTTTCCAAATTGGCAAAAATAACACTAAATTAATTAAAATGATGTCAAATTGATGAATATTTAATATCTTGGAAAATGAAGTTTAATTTATTTGATAATTCCTATCCCTTTGGGGAAATTAATATTCTTGATTTAAGATATGTTGAGTTTCGCGGTTATAATCGTTTCAAATACAATATTTGCACAAAATAAAAGTTAATTCGGTTAAGCTGTGAAGGACTCAAAGTCATTGATTGATAAAGTCTTTTTGACACTCCCACCCATTTTATTCACCCTCGAGTGAGAAAAAAAAAATATTAAGTTCCGTTAGGTTCTGTCCCGTTGTTGATACTATAAGCATGGGCGCCCATGGCACTTTTCTAGATATTAAACTCAATGATATGTACAATATCGACTACCTTGATTCACACATTTGCGAACTTGAATGTCCAGGGGAGGGGAAGTGCCTCCTTTCCCTCCCCCATGGGCGTTCATTGAAAAAACTCCCTGCTTATACTAGTAACCTCAGGACAGAACCTAACGGAGTTGAGTTTCGATTTCCTCAGGGGTGGAAAAAAGGAGTCTTTCCAGTCCCCATAAAAGTTTCCGTGAAGTCTAAAGCTTTACACACTTATAGCCACACCTTCCCGGTCGTCCAATTTGTTGCTCTAAGTCCTCTGGACGAGCCGGACGGCCTGGGGCTTTCACACTTATAGCCACCATTCCCGGTCGTTCAAATAGTTGCTCAAGTACACTGGATGAGTCGGACGGTCTGGGTTTTCAACACTTATAGCCACCCCGACCACTCAAATAGCTGCTGTAAGCCCTCTGGGTCAGTCGAGTGGTTTGGGTCTGCCACAGAATACTATATTAGTCTATGCTTATAAAGCCATCTCTCCCGGCCACTCAAACAGCTGCTGTAAGCCCTATAGGGCTAGTCAAATGATCTGGGTCTTCAACATTTATAGCAATGGGTGCCCATAGGGGCGTTCAAAATCACAAATGTAGGTATCAAGCTAGTCAACATTGTATTTCTCATCCATGAGTTTACCCTCTGAAAAATGTTCTATGGGCGCCCATAGGGGAGCGCGAGGGGGCACTTTCGCTCCCGCGATCGTTCAAGGTCAGAAATATAGGTATTAAGTTAATAGATATTTACCTCCCATCCTTGAGTTTGGCCATCTCAGGAATAAATTTTATGGGCGCCCTTGAATCCTACTCATTCGAAACAAGGTCGACCTCTCCTGCAGTTACCACACTATATTTTGATCGTACTATATTTGGACACATACACAACCACACTCTTTCTCTCTCGCTCTCTGTGTCGCCCTTTCACCCGTATTCTAATCACGTTAATTACATGATGATCTACCTAATTCTAATTTTTTCAGAATGCAGCTACATATAGAATATCGTGACTGTACGTACTCTCTCTAATTTAATATCTCTAATTTCGAATAATGTTTTAATCGCATTTATTACAAAATATTCTACCTGTTTCTAATTTTCTACAGAATGCATCTACATATAAATTGCCATAGTGACACGTGCATTCGCACCCCATAGATACACACACACACACACGGATGGAAATATTTCCCAAAAATGTTCGAAATGTGTTCATGGTGTCTTTAAATGTATTTTTTCGTCTAAATGTCGTGATTATCCGTGAACTTTCTCTATACAATAGCATTAGAAAATAATAAAATGATTCTTTAATTGAGTCAATACTGAATTAATTTAATTCTAATCTAAGAGATAATGCATTTAAAAAGTGTCTATATTGCTTAATTGTAAGTTATATATCGGCAATAAGCCCATATTGCTTAATTGTAAGTTATATTTCGACTTCTTTAATCTAATCAATATTGAATTAATTTAATTCCAATCTAAGAGACAATCCATTTAAAACGTGTCTCTGTTGCTAAATTGTAAGTTATATATCCTATAAAAAGATAAACCAAATTACGAGAGTTCTTTCTCTTGATGTGGCTGCTATAGTAACCTTGAGAGAGAGAGCGCTCCTTCGCGTATCACGCTGGCGATAAAACGAATTTTGGCGACTGATTTGAAAAAAGGCTTTCTGGCTTAGTACACATTTTGGCCTTCCGCGTACTTGCCCCTCAACAAGGATATCGTAAAAAGGCAAGTTTTGTCATGTATGTTATGTGATCTCGGCAAAGTCCACTTCGACTATAAGAGCTTGCATTTAGAAAGAGTAGCTCAGCGGTAGAGCCTCGGCTGCTCAGTACGAAGATCTGTGAATTCCCAGCTGGGGCAGCAAGGTTCTTTACAATGGCGCCCGAAAAAATCAACGCTGTAAGTTAGTGAAAAGATGTCGGAGATCTGAAAGTGACCTTAGTACGACCAGCACGGATTCATTGGACTCTGGGATATTGAGCACCGATTTCAAATCGGGAGAACAACGACCACGTATGAAGCTAACCTGGAGGATAAAAATAGCATCAGGAAGCTCACCGGAGATAAAAATAACAGGAGGGTAATCAGTCAGATTGTCAGTTGCACGCCAATCTGACATTAGAGGAGAATGCAATGTCTACTTCGACTATAAGAGCTTATCATTTCATCCCAGCAACTTAACGGTACAGCGTCGGCTGGCCAGTTCGAAGATCCACAGTTCGATTCCCGGTTGGGGAAGCAAGGTTCTTTACATCTGGTATATAATTGTTTAAAAATTATTTTAATTAACTACAAATTTTAATTCACAATTTAAAACGTTGAATGGTAAGAAAGGTTTATTTAAAAAAATTTAATTCAACTCAAGATATCCTTTTCTCCCATACGAAATTATCATTAAAAGTATATAATTGTTTTCAATTCGTAATTGTTTTAATTTCGTTTTCAATTTTATCTTTTTTAACACATTTTATTTTGGCCCGACAAAATTGTCTCAAGATGATGTTTATGAAATTTTGTAAAAATTAACCGAGTGGTTTTTACTGTGTTACATGCAGACAGGCAAATAAATTACAATAGGTGTGCTTTTCGTACTCATACCCCAAAACAATATAGTAAAAACATAAAAGTGCTCCTATTTTAAATTTTAACTTTTTCAGCAAATGTTATTTTCGCTCGAAAATATTGCATCTAAATTCTTAATTAAATTTTGTGAAAATCAACCAGGTGGCTTTTGCTGCGTTACATGCAAATAGATTAAAATAGATTGACAATTACATAGATTACAATTGATTATGTTCTGTTTCGTATATGTTCTTATGTTTTCTATTATTATTATCAAGTATTTATAAATTACTTTCTTTTAGTAAGTTTGGGAAATTTAGAGAAACATAGAATTTATTCGAAAATGTCATTATAATTTAGGTATTTCGCATAGAGAGTATATAAGAAAGCTCGGTGTTCAGAGAGAGAGATATTACGTGATACAAGTAACAGTGCATTGTGAATCAGTGTTATAAATTTCCTTATTTGTGAATCACTTAAACATTTATTTGCTGTTCTATTGTATTTGACAGTTAGTTGTTTATGACTTTGTTAGATAAATAAGAAGTTAATAACCAATTAATAAGCAAAATACACTTTGTGCGAAAGAATAAGGAAAACTTTAGCAACGTATATAAGCATAAATAAAATGATAATGCACCATACAGCTGTTTCGAGGATAAGTTGGATTCTCTTCTTCAGTGCAAGAAAACCAACCAACCCGAAGTGTAAAAGAGGAATGGGTGCAAAGGAAGAGACAAAGGAGATTATATATCCAAGATCTGGATTAAGAGAGAACCAATCAGGAATCAGCATGAAGAACAGTCAAGATAATCCGAAATGAGCAACAGCACAAGTGATTGACGTGCGTCAAGACACACAAAAATAAAATACACCCTTTCCTTAAATAAGACGTTATTAATTGTACTTTGCTCCCGTTAAGCTTATTGCTTCTTTGAACTAAGCTTAAATTGAACTCTGAACTCATTCTTGGTATCCTAATAATAAATCTGCGAATTCAGAGAATGCGTCGTAGCAGATGCACAGTTGGAGTAATATTTTATTATAAACAAGAAATAACTGAAGGAGCCTTCATATCACAAAATATAATACTGCTGCTTGTAAAAATAACACAGTTAGTAAATCCGTAAAGAAAGCAGACAAGCAGACATGTGCAAATTATTGTTTCGGGGGGGTTTTCATCCCTCTTCTTCTGGTCAAAACAGTGCCTTTACTCAACAAACGTTTTTACTAGACAGTTCTTGCTTGGCATTAAGTACAAGTAACTTGCATTGTAGTGCTTGGCATTAAGTACAAGACACTGATTTTATCTGATGAAGAGATCAAAAATCTGATGAAGAGATCAAAATCATCTGATGAAGAGATCAAAAATCTGATGAAGAGATCAAAATCATCTGACGAAGAGATCAAAAATCTGATGAAGAGATCAAAATCATCTGATGAAGAGATCAAAAATCTAATGAAGAGATCAAAATCATCTGATGAAGAGATCAAAAATTTAATGAAGAGATCAAAATCATCTGATGAAGAGATCAAAAATCTGATGAAGAGATCAAAATCATCTGATGAAGAGATCAAAAATCAGATGAAGAGATCAAAATCATCTGACGAAGAGATCAAAAATCTGATGAAGAGGTCAAAATCATCTGACGAAGAGATCAAAAATCTGATGAAGAGATCAAAATCATCTGATGAAAAAAATCAAAAATCTGATGAAGAGATCAAAATCATCTGACGAAGAGATCAAAAATCTGATGAAGAGATCAAAATCATCTGATGAAGAGATCAAAAATCCCTCGAAACAATTGTTGTCTGATAATTTACATATGTCTTCTTTCTTTCAGGGAGTACTAACTGTGTTAGAGCCTTCGTATGTTGGCAAGTGGTGTGTGTTCACTTCATTTTTAGCAGAATTAAAGCATATTTATATTCTTTTGCACACTTATTTCGAACAGTCCTACTAATTTCCAGAAAAGCTGGAAGTGACATCTACAGAACCAAAATTTGAAATAATTAGTGATCCCCCCCCCCCCCACACACACACACACGCCCTCCGAAACTCAATGCTGAATCCATATCAGACATCATCTAAGCTTTATCTATAGCCTATCCTGAAAATAAATATTGCAAAGAAAATTATATTTTTAAATCAGAAGTGACATCTCTAAAACCGGAAATGTAAATCCTTAGTAATGCAATTATCCGCTCAGAATTTGATGTTAAATTTATGCTAGTTCTCATCTAAGCTCTATAGCCAATCCTCAAAAATAGATGTTTTAAAGAATCTCTTTTAACTGGAAGTGGAAATTCGTAGTCACCTACCATACTTTCTCTATAATTTAATTTAAATCCATATCAGCTATCATCTAATCTCTATTTATAGCCAATCTTGAATAACAGATATTTCAAGGAAAATAAAAAATTTTGAACTGGAAATTGAAAAAATAGGAATTAGAAATCCTTAGTAAACAACCTGCATCCTCCACAATTGAATGCTAAATCCATACGAGTCATCATTTAATCTATATCTATAGTAGATCCTGAGAAATAGATGCTTCAAAATAGTTTTGATAATCAATGGTAGCAAAATTTTGCCACCAATAACTATACTCCACAGAACTATACTCCAGGCTGAATTAGTAAGATTCAAAATTCAAAGAATTAAAATCCGAATTTTCAATTATTGCGTTTACTTAAAATTCGGTTAACTAAATGCAAGTATACTCGATTGAGATCTTAAAACAACTCAAAAATCTCCTCTGAAAATTTGTCATCCACCTAACTTCACTGTATCGATTGAGATTTTGAAACAACACGAGAAACGTTTCTGCAGAAATGGTCATCGACCTAATTTTGCCATATCAATTGAGATTTTGAAACAACACGAGAAACGTCTCTGCTAAAATGGTCATCGAGTTAATTTTACTGTAACGATTGAGATCTTAAAACAACACGAAAAACGTCTCTGAAAAAAAGGTCATCGAGTTGATTTTGCTGTATCGATTGAGATTTTGAAACAACACAAGAAACGCCTCTGATAAACTGGTCATTGAGTTAATTTTGCTGTAGCGATTGAGATTTTGAAACAACACGAGAAACGACTCTGAAAAAATGGTCATCGACCTAATTTTGCTGTATCGATTCAGATTTTGAAACAACATGAAAAACGTCTCTGTGAAAAAGGTCATCGAGTTAAATTTGCTGTAACGATTGAGATTTTGAAACAACACGAGAAACGACTCTGAAAAAATGGTCATTGAGCTAATTTTGCTGTATCAGTTGAGATTTTGAAACAACTCGAAAAACGTCTCTGATAAAATGGTCATTGAGCTAATTTTGTTGTATCTGTTGAGATTTTGAAACAACACGAGAAACGTCTCTGTGAAAAAGGTCATCGAGTTAATTTTGCTGTAACGATTGAGATTTTGAAACAACACGAGAAACGACTCTGAAGAAATGGTCTTTGAGCTAATTTTGCTGTATCAGTTGAGATTTTGAAACAACACGAGAAACGACTCTGAAAAAATGGTCATTGAGCTAATTTTGCTGTATCAGTTGAGATTTCGAAACAACACGAGAAACGTCTCTGATAAAATGGTCATCGAGCTAACTTTGCTGCAATGATTGAGATTTTGAAACAACACGAGAAACGACTCTGAAAAAATGGTCATCGAGCTAATTTTGCTGTATCAGTTGAGATTTCGAAACAACACGAGAAACGTCTCTGATAAAATGGTCATCGAGCTAACTTTGCTGCAATGATTGAGATTTTGAAACAACACGAGAAATGTCTCTGAAAAAAATGGTCATCGAGCTAATTTTGTGTATCGATTGAGATTTTTAAACAACACGAGAAACGTCTCTGATAAAATGGTCATCGAGCTAACTTTGCTGCAATGATTGAGATTTTGAAACAACACGAGAAACGACTCTGAAAAAATGGTCATTGAGCTAATTTTGCTGTATCAGTTGAGATTTCGAAACAACACGAGAAACGTCTCTGATAAAATGGTCATCGAGCTAACTTTGCTGCAATGATTGAGATTTTGAAACAGCACGAGAAATGTCTCTGAAAAAAATGGTCATCGAGCTAATTTTGTGTATCGATTGAGATTTTTAAACAACACGAGAAACGTCTCTGATAAAATGGTCATCGAGCTAACTTTGCTGCAATAATTGAGATTTTGAAACAACACGAGAAACGACTCTGAAAAAATGGTCATTGAGCTAATTTTGCTGTATCAGTTGAGATTTCGAAACAACACGAGAAACGTCTCTGATAAAATGGTCATCGAGCTAACTTTGCTGCAATGATTGAGATTTTGAAACAACACGAGAAACGACTCTGAAAAAATGGTCATTGAGCTAATTTTGCTGTATCAGTTGAGATTTCGAAACAACACGAGAAACGTCTCTGATAAAATGGTCATCGAGCTAACTTTGCTGCAATGATTGAGATTTTGAAACAACACGAGAAATGTCTCTGAAAAAAATGGTCATCGAGCTAATTTTGTGTATCGATTGAGATTTTTAAACAACACGAGAAACGTCTCTGATAAAATGGTCATCGAGCTAACTTTGCTGCAATGATTGAGATTTTGAAACAACACGAGAAATGTCTCTGAAAAAATGGTCATCGAGCTAATTTTGTGTATCGATTGAGATTTTTAAACAACACGAGAAACGTCTCTGATAAAATGGTCATCGAGCTAACTTTGCTGCAATGATTGAGATTTTGAAACAGCACGAGAAATGTCTCTGAAAAAAATGGTCATCGAGCTAATTTTGTGTATCGATTGAGATTTTTAAACAACACGAGAAACGTCTCTGATAAAATGGTCATCGAGCTAACTTTGCTGCAATGATTGAGATTTTGAAACAACACGAGAAATGTCTCTGAAAAAAATGGTCATCGAATTAACCTTGTTGTAGCGATTGATATTTTAAAATAACACGATAAGCGCCTCTGAAAAATTGGTTATCGGCCTAACTTTCATATATTGATTGAGATTTTAAGACAATAGAAACGTCTCTGAAAAATTTGTCATAAGCCTAACTTTACTATATTAAGAGGTTTTAAAGCAACACGAGAAAAGCCTTTGAAAAACTGGTCATCGACCTAACTTTGTTGTTATATAAAATTCAAAAACATCTGAAATTTTTCATTTCTTACCAAATCCCCCCAAAACAAGAATTCACTTAAAATATGCATATTAAGTAATTTAAAGCCATTATATCCACGTCATTCAAAAGATGCTATACGAATTTCCCTGCAAGATGTTTTACTGTATTTTCCCTTAATTTTCATTTATTTATTTACTTATTTTCGTACCAGCAACGTATAATTTAAATTTCTTCCTGAATTTAACACGTGAATCTTGACCTTGGCCTTTAAATCCAGTTCTTCAACAAAATAAAATTACTTTTACGAGTGATATACTGTGACATCAACAGATTAAATATTTTTTTATTTCCTTCAACTTCACGCTTTGAGAGTCAATCGTTTTATCATCTTCGTAGTTTAATAGATAGATATCTTCAGAATTAATGCGATTGAATTAACGTCTATCATATTATGCCAAATGACTCACTGCAGATCATAATTTAATTTCACACCTTCAAACTATGGGTTTCAATGGCATTTTATTCTGTTGAACTCTTCCAGCTGATATTAAATTATTAATAACAATTCTAATTTTATAAGGAACTAGAAATTTTACCTGGCGTTGCGGAATTTTGTGATCTCTTTTACTCAAAAATTGTAATCGTTAGGAAAAGAAAATTTGCACACATACGTAAAAGTAATTGTACACAGATGTGCAGAATCACAGTTAGTAGCGAAACGACAGTAGTCACTACTTTTTCTCGTAGTTTGTAGTGTAACGCGCTACTTTAAAAAAAATTCTGATGTGCGCAGCAAATGACTTTCCTTATATCCTTATATAATGCAATGAATTTACTACTTTTACTGTAAAAAAAATAGACTATTTTTCTTGTAGATATTTATATTCTTTCCAAGATATTGAATTTTCGTCAATGAGTCGTCATTTTCATTGATTTAGCGTCATGTTTATCCATTCGGCGAGTTTTTCATTAATTTAGCAACATTTAAAAAAGTCGCCAAGTTGGCGACATCCTAACAAATCCGTCGCCAAAATCTCGCCAAGCGTTATGGACGAAGAAATAAGTTATTTTACAGCAGATAAATGACTATTGGCGTTTAAATACAAAAGTATTACTCAAAGTATCCTTTTTTATGAATGGAATGAGCTAGTTCTACGAGAATGATGTCACCCAATTTATCGCATGGTATTACATATGAAAAGTGAACATGTTTCTCAATAAGAAATATTTTTTTTTATTTATACGCCTTTTGATAATTTTTTTGAAAAATGTGCAATATCTCGAGAACGGTTCATGTTAGCGTTTTAAAATTTATGTCAATCGTTTTCTAGTGAAAAATTAAATAAGAAATGTCTATTTGCCTAACTTTATTAGAGGTTTTGATTTTTTGACGACTTTTTCAAAATTTCACTCGAAAATTTAGGGGGGTTCTGAACATTCAATTATGTATAAAAATAATAGGCTTCCAGTGTTTACGGATTGTGATTTTTGTACCAAATTTCGTTCGAATCGGTCCATTCGTTCGCCAGTTATCGTCTCCACAGACTCACTGACACACACACACACACACACACATACTTTCACACACACACACACATACATCACTTCAAAAATGTTTGGTTCGTGATCAGGGATGCTTGAAACGTGCTCTCCCGTCGAAAACTCGAATTCGAATTTTCGACCCCGTCACAATACTTTACATTATTGTATATAAGGAAAGTAAAAAGTAGTGTAGCGAGTAATGTGATACAATAAATCACTAGTTTGTATACAGTTTTGACGCTAATTTTAACGTTACTTCAGCAAATAAACAAGGTGCCGTTCTACATATCATGTGATTAACCTTTCTTCCTTTGTACGAAATTTGATGTTCTACGCAACGATGTACGATGTGCAAAGTGCCAAGCACTTTGAAATAAATCAAAAATGTCGGTTGTTTTAGCTGACAAGATGTCTTCAGAGCTAAGTACCCGTCTCTTAATACCAAATAAGACGAGATAGAACTCAATGCATTCTGTCGTCGAACGCATCTGTCGGTTCTTTAAAGAAAACAAGGAGAAACTATACAAGATTTTCGATGCTGCAGGGTTAGGAAGGTCATTGCCTCATGAAGTTGATTTTTTATATGGATACATTCAGATATGTTATGCCTCAAAAGATCCTGCTTATCTGATTGCAATTTTAAGATGCAAATTCTACTAAAAATTTACAAACATGTTTTTAAATAAATAGTGTTTACGTTTATTTTATTTTATACTTTTGTTTTATTTTATTGTTTTCAGAAGTGGGTAAAAGCGTAGAGGAGCAGTAAATTTGGGAATCAGTAAATTTTACTTATTCAGAATAAGTATGTTAAATTACTAAAGAATACCTATATCCTCAACTTTTTGTGTAAATTGAAGCTGTGGCAAAATTCGTCTTATAAAAGTAGTTATGTAGTGACACCATTTTAAAAGTAGTTTGTAGTCGCTACTTTAAAAAAAAACAATTGTAGTTGTAGTTAACTACATTTGTCATAAAGTAGTTGTAGTTGTAGTTATCTACATTTCTCATAAAGTAGTTGTAGTTGTAGTTCACTACAAAAGTAAAGTAGTTTTTCCAACCAATGGGTGAAACTCCCATTTTTAAACCGCGCATGCTCACTACGCTTCGTACAAATAACAAGTAAACAACAACTTTTTAACGGCTAATCAAAGCGCATGCACTTGCAAGTATTGTGCTTTAAACGCAATCCTATATATCTACGTTTCTGCTCTTTAAATGTAATGTGTTACTTTGCTTTCTTTGTTTCCCTGTACTCTAATTTCTTTGATTTCATACTCAAATTTTTCTTTAGTTCTGCTAGTAATCCTGCTAGTAATTTTTATTAGTGAATGTCAAATATTAATAAATGATTGAAAGTTAAATATGATAATGCTTATTAAAAAAATCTGATGTGGGCAACACATGACTTTCCTTATATAATACAATGAATTTACTACTTTTACAACTAAAAAAAACGTTATTCTTATAGTAGATACTTATATTCTTTCCATCATATTGAATTTTCTTCAATTAGACATCATTTTCATTGATTTAACGTCATTTTTATCAATTTGGCGAGATTTTTGTTAATTTGGCAACAATTAAAAATATCGCCAAGTTGGCGACATTTTGTCAAATTCGTCGCCAAAATTTTCGCCAAGCGTTATGAACGGAGAAATAAGTTATTCCTACAGCATATAAATGACTATTGGCGTTCAAATACAAAAATGTTACTCAAAGTATCTTTTTTCATGAATGGAACGAGCTAGATCCACGAGAATGATGTCACCAAATTTATCGCATGGTATTACATATGAAAAGTGAACATGTTTCTCAATGGAAAATATATATTTTTTTATTTTATATAACTTTTTCATAATTTTTTTGAAAAATGTGCAATATCTCGAGAACGGTTCATGTTAGCGTTCTAAAATTTATGCCAATCGTTTTCTAATGAAAAATTACATAAGCAATGTTTATTTGCGTAACTTTATTATCGGTTTTGATTTTTTGACGATTTTTTTAAAATTTCATTCGAAAATTTAGGGAGGTTCTGGACATTCGATTGCGTATAAAAACAATAGACTTCCAGTGTTTACGGATTGTGATTTGTGTACCAAATTTCGTTCGAATCGGTCCATTCGTTCGTCAGTTATCGTCTCCACAGACTCACTGACACACACACACACACACATACTTTCACACACACACACACAGACATCACTCCAAAAATGTTTGATTCGTGATCAGGGATGCTTGAAACGTGCTCTCCCGTCGAAAACTCGAATTCGAATTTTCGACCACGTCACAATACTTTCCTTATACATTATGTATATAAGGAAAGTAATAATTTGATGAGGACATTACATAGCTTTCCTTAAAGGCTGATTCTCTTTTTACGTTCTCTGCAATACATGGTAATGTATAGGGAAAGTATTGGAATCATGCCGAAAATCGCAACTCGGGTATTCGACGGATCTACTCGGTTCGAGACCTCTAGAATACGAAAAAAATATTTTTAGCGTGACGTCGGTGTGTGTGTGTGTCTGTCTGTTTGTGTGTCTGTCTGTCTGTGCAGATATTGTATCCACTCTAACTAAACAACTAATTGACCGAATTTCATAAAATTTGGTAGGTAAGTCACTTGTGAGCGACTGTGCTGATTAGTTTTGGGTACAATTCCGGATAAAAGAACCCGCCTTTTTTTCCGAAATGTTCCGCAAAAATTGCCTGTATTCACTCTAGCTAAAAAACTAATGGACCGAATTTCACAAAAATCGGTTGATAAGTCGCTTGTGGGTTACTCTGGTGCTGATTAGATTTGGGTACGACTTGGAAGAAAATAATCTGCCTTTTTTTGCGAAATGACCCGCAAAAATCGTTAAAATCTAAACTAAAAAACTACGAATGCTCAAATATATCCATTATATGCCTGTTTTATACGTAATTTTTAACGCTGAAAAGAATAAGACCAACCCCATTAAGTTAGGCCTAGCCGTTCTCGAGATATTTTAGTTTTTCGTATTTTCTCTACGCCACTTTTGAAAATAAGTCCAGTTAACAAATGAGAACGAAAAGTGAATTAAAAGTGAATTAAATTTAATTAAAATAAAGAGAACGTGAATATAAGTCTGCAGGGAAAGTGATGTGCTGCCCACATTAGATTTTTCTTTTCCTTTCTTAAAATATACCGAAAGTAAAAATACATATTAGTAAATGATTATTATAACTGCCAGAATTAGAAGTTGTTGTTGTTGAGACCCAGACCGTCCGACCTACCAGAAAGGTGTAAGGTAACTGTATGGACGGCCGGGAAGTGCCACCCAATTTAGACCGGAACCCAGTGGGGGAGGCATCCACAGGGACCGTACCCTCCTTCCCCTACCACCAACCTCTCGGAAGGACTTACGGACCCACATGTTTAACGTGATCGTACTCCGCATGAACACGGCGGCATTTGTGGTAGCTTGCAAATCTAGCGCGCAAACCACGGGGATACCGCACCCGAGATGGCCAACAGCACGCGGTGTTCCGAGGTGGTCACCCACCAAGTACTAACCACGCCCGATGCTGCTTGACTTCGGTGATCTAACGAGAACCGGTGTTTTCAGCACGGTACGGCCGTTGGCCGCCAGAATTAGAAGTGAAAGATTTTATATATAAATTTAGAGTTAAAGCTATCTGATGAAATCAAACACTTATTAAGTTAAACTAAACCTTACTAGTTACTTTCCTTATATATATAGTATAATGTATAAGGAAAGTATTATGACAGATTCGAGTTTTCGACGGGAGAGCACGTGTCAAGCATCCCTAATCAATAATAGAATATTTTTGTGTGTGTGAGTCTGTGGAGACAATATCTCATGAACGAAAGGAGCGATTCGAATGAAATTTGGTACAAAAATCACAATCTATGAATACTGGAAGCACTATTGTTTTTAAACACAATTGAATGTTCAGAACCCCCCTAAATTTCCGAGTGAAATTTTGAAAAAATCCAAAAATCAAAACCTTTAATAAAGTTACGCAAATAGACATTTGTTATGTACTTTTCCCTTAGAAAACGATTGACATAAACTTTAGAACGCTAGCATGAACCGTTCTCGAGATATTGCACATTTTTCAAATAAATTTATCAAAAAGTCCCATAAATTAAAAAAATATATTAACTGTTGAGAAACATGTTCACTTTTCATATGTAATATCATACGATAAATTTGGTGACATCATTCTCGCGGATCTAGCTCGTTCCAATCATAAGAAAAGAGACTTTGAGTAATGCTTTTGTATTTGAACGCCAGTAGTCTTTTATCTGCTATAAGAATAACTTTTTTCTCCGTCCATAACGTTTAGCGATATTTTGGCGACGAATTTAACGGAGTGTCGCCAACTTGGCCACTTTTTAAATGTTGCCAAATTAACGAAAATTTTCGCCAAATGGAAAAAAATGACGCTAAATCAATTAAAATGACGACTAATTGACGAAATTTAATATTTTGAAAGAATATAAGTATCTACTATAAGAATAACCTATCTTTTTTTTCACTCTAAAAGTAGTAAATCATTGCATAATATAAGAAAAGTCATATGCTGCCCACATCAGATTTTTTTATATATGCAATTGACAAATTTTATTTCTTTATCTCGTGATGTGAGTTTTATCTAATTTCAGAAGGGCGTCAAATATTTTGTACACCTTAGGGGTGTTAAAATTTTTATAGCATAATTATAGCGGCCATTATATTGGATTTAATAGTGGCCATTTAAAAAATTAATTTAAAGTTAAATATAATAGTTATTTCATATGTATTTTTGCACGGAAAAGCCAATGAAGCAATTTTCAAGCTGACATAATGAACCCGTTTTTTAATTATTTGCAGTTTTTAGCGATTTTTAAAAATTATTAGAGATGGGACTCCTTTTAAAGCAAAGTAAATATTTAAGCTCTTTTTTTAGTAATTTTACATTAGAAATCAAGCAAATGATTGTTCTGGATCATATGAATAGCACTTCCTCAAATATTTCGTTATTTTTTAAGTATTTGTAGACTGCTTTGTGCGGTTGCATATCATTCGAAGTCACTCCAAATACCGCTGTCTTTGTGAGACCAGGCGGCAAATATGCGCTTTATTTCGTTGTAAATAGTCGTAAATATCAAAACTGCCTAATTGCCTCCTGGTCTCACATTACGTATATATTATGTCAATTGTTGATTTTGGAATAATATTATAAAGCCTGGTCTCACACCTGACATTTTCTCCTCCTTAAGCATTTATTAAAAAAATCTGATGTGGACAGCACATGACTTTGCTTATATAATGCAATGAATTTCCTACTGTTACCGTTAAAAAAATCTGATGTGTGCAACACATGACTTTCCTTATATAATGCAATGAATTTACTACTTTTACAGTTAAAAAAAATTTTATTTTTATAGTAGATACTTAAGAGTAACATGTTATTCTTATAGTAGATACATAAGATAATATTGAATTTTCTTCAATTAGTCGTCATTTTCATTGATTTAGCGTCATTTTTATCCATTAAGCGAGATTTTCGTTAATTTGGCAACAATTAAAAATGTCGCCAAGTTGGCGACATTCCGCCAAATTCGTCGCCCAAATATCGCCAAGCGTTATGGACGGAAAAATAAGTTATTCTTATAGCAGATAAATAACTATTGACGTTCAAATATAAAAGTATTACTAAAAGTATCTTTTCTCATGAATGGAACGAGCTAGGTCCACGAGAATGATGTCACCCAATTCATCGCATGGTATTACATATGAAAAGTGAACATGTTTCTCAATAGGAAATATATTTTTTTTATTTTATATGACTTTTTGATATTTTTTTTTAAATGTGCAATATTTCGAGAACGGTTCATGTTAGTGTTTTAAAATTTATGTCAATCGTTTTCTAATGAAAAATTACATAAGAAATGTCTATTTCCATAACTTTATTAGTGGTTTTGATTTTTTGACGATTTTTTTAAAAATTTCACTTGAAAATTTAGGGGGGGTTCTGAGCATTCGATTGCGTTTAAAAACAATAGGCTTGCAGTGTTTACGGATTGTGATTTTTGTACCAAATTTTGTTCGAATCGGTCCATTCGTTCGTCAGTTATCGTCTCCACAGACTCACTGACACACACACACACACACACACACACACACACACACATACAGACATCACTTCAAAAATGTTTGAGTCGTAATCGGGGATGCTTGAAACGTGCTCTCCAGTCGAAAACTCGAATTCGAATTTTCGACCCCGTCACAATACTTTCCTTATACATTATGTATATAAGGAAAGCAAAAATAGGTTAGTCTTATAGTAGATACTTATATTCTTTGCAAGACATTGAATTATTGGCGTTTAAATACATGAACTATTGGCAATGAACTATTGGCGTTCAAATACAAAGGTATTTCTCAAAGTATCTTTTCTCATGAATGGAACGAGCTAGATCCACGAGAGTGGTGTCACCAAATTTATCGCATGATATTACATATGAAAAATGAACATGTTTCTCAACAGTTAATATCTTTTTTTAATTTATGGGATTTTTTGATAAATTTATTTGAAAAATGTGCAATATCTCGAAAACAGTTGATGCTAGCGTTCTGAAATTTATGTTAATCGTTTTCTAATGAAAAATTACATAAGAAATGACTATTTACGTAACTTTATTAAAGGTTTTAATTTTTTTATGATTTTTTCAAAATTTCACTCGAAAATTTAGGAGGGTTCTGAACATCCGATTGCGTATAAAAACAACAGGCTTCCAGTATTTATGGATTGTAATTTTTGTACCAAATTTTGTTCGAATCGCTCCATTCGTTCGTCAGTTATCGTCTCCACAGACTCACTGATACACACACAGACATCATCTCAAAAACGTCTGATTCGTGTTCAGGGATGCTTGAAACGTGTTCTTCCGTCGAAAACTCGAATTCGAATTTTCGACCCCGTCATAATACTTTCCTTATACATTATATGTATACAAGGAGAGTAATAATGTAATGTTAATCATAGCTATAATATGCGTGAATAAATAATATTTGTTTTAAAAATTAAAGATGTGGGATTTAATGTGTAATGCTTTAATTAATGATTATATTTTAGGAACGTGTGCAAAGAGGTGATGTTGGGTTATTGCGGTCAAGATGCAAATGTACGACCTATTCTATTTTCGATTACTATTAATTAAGAATAATAATTCAATCCAAAGATTTATTTATATTAAAAATACTCCAACTTAATGTTTATTTTTGTTCACCACAGTCTTAAATGTCGAAAAGGCGAAAATACTAAAATATTTACTAAAATATGAACAGCTCTCCCACTGGTAGGGTTGGTCTTATTCTTTTCATCATTAAAAATTACGTATAAAACAAGCATTTAATGGATATATTTGAGCATACGTAGTTTTTTATTTTAGATTTTGACGAATTTTGTGGGCCATTTCGCAAAAAAGCAGGTTATTTTTTTCCGAATCATACCAAAATCTAATCAGCACCAGGGTAACTCACAAGCGACTTATCTGCCAAATTTTGTTAAATTCAGTCCATTAGTTTTTCAGCTACAGTGGAAGAGGCAAGTTTTGCGGGCCATTTTGCAAAAAAAAAAGCGAGTTCTTTTATCCCGAATCGCTCCAAAAACTAATCAGCACAAGGGTCACACACAAGTGACTTTCCTACCAGATTTTATGAAATTCGGTCTATTTGTTTTTGAGTTAGAGTGGATACATACATTGCACAGACAAACAGACACACACACACACACAGACGTCGCGCTAAAAATAATTTTTTCGTGTTCAAAAGGTCCAAAAACGTGTAGATCCTTCGAACACACGAGTTGCTATTTTCGACTTGATTCCAATACTTTCCCTATACATTACCAAGTATTGCAGGGAAAGTAAAAATCTGATGTGGGCAGCACATGACTTTCCCTGCAGACTTGTGTCCACGTTCTCTTTATTTTAATTAAATTTAATTCACTTTTAATTCAATTTTCGTTCTCATTTGGTAACTGGACTTATTTTCAAAGGTGGCGTGGAGAAAATACGAAAAAACTAAAATATCTCAAGAACGGCTAGTCCTAGTGCAATGGGGTTGGTCTTATTCCTTTCATCGTTAAAAATTGCGTATAAAACAAGCATTTAATGGATATATTTGAGCACATTTTATTTTAGATTTGAGCATTTTTAACACTTTACAACAAAGTTGAAAAGTGTTTATGACTTTGTTCATTCATTCTGTCTGTCTGTCTGTCTGTCTGTCCGTTGGCACGATAACTGCCGTAAAAATGACTTAATCAAAATGAAATTTTAGTATGTTGTTCAGACGGTCTGTAGAACCTATGGGAATACAAATGAATAATATCACCCAATTAGTTTTGGATTGAACCCGGGTCGAAAAAATGAAATACATTGAGCCCTATGGGACCTAATTCTTCAAACATTTTTTAAGCGGATTTAAAATTCACAAATTGCTTCGAAAATTTTAGGTTATGTTCAAATTGTTTCATAAAATATATAAAAAAAAATTCAGCGAAATATATTCAGTAGTTTTTTAAATAAAAATTAAAATAATAATTACACCTCTTATATGAAACGATCACGTGAACATGATATGAAACGATCACATGACCCACTTCAAAATGATATATGGCATCCATCTTGTTTCAAAATCGTGATTTTTTAAAGTTCTTTTTAATTCATATTGAGTGTTGTATCCGTCCTAAAACTACTTTATTTTTGCTTAAATTCTGTGCATCTACATACTGAAACAACGCAATGACAATATATTTGAGTTTAAATGCTCATCTAAATTTGATTATTTCTACAACTAAGCCTATTTTTCACCTATACAAAATGTAAACAGCAAAATATATAGAATGAGTTGTATTAGAATTCCTGTATTTTTTTAACACAAAATAATTTAGTCCATGGAGTCTGCATGGCTGATATGAATGAAATATTAATTGATTTCATAAAGAGAAGGACGATTTTTTTCGATGAAGTTTCAAGCATAGAGTTTAATTTTTTGTAGCTCCATGGTCTTAAACAAAATATTTAAATAAAATAAATTATTATAGTATTGTGATGAATGAAATGAATGGGAGAAAGTTATGAATGAAATCCGGTTTTTATAGAGAGATCCAGGCGTGTTATTTTTTCTATGACGTCATTTGAATTAATTTCAGTTGTTTTCGATGAAGTTTTCAAATATAATAAATTATCTTAGTATGATGATAATTCCAAAACTATTACCGAGGAATGTATAACATTTTAGAGATGTTTAAACCGAGCAATTTATATTTCAATGCCGTCATTTGAATGAAGTTCATTTTTTTCGATGAAGGTTTAAGTTTTGAAATATAATAAATTAATGCAGTATTGTGATAAGTTTCAAAATATTACCGAGGAATGTATTGCATTTTAGACTTGTTTAAATAAAATTGCATTGAAGTTGGAAAGTGTTTCATAATCAATGCTTTAAGCATGATTGATCTTTCTTGTTTATTTTAGATTTTGACGATTTTTGAGGGCCATTTTGCAAAAAAAAGGCAGGTTATTTTTTTCCGAATCGTACCAAAATCTAATCAGCACTAGGGTAATCCACAAAAGACTTATCTACCGAATTTTGTGAAATTCGGTCCATTAGTTTTTCAGCTAGAGTGAATACAGGCTTTTGCGAGCCATTTCGTAAAAAATGGCCAGTTCTTTTATCCCGAATCATACCCATAACCAATCAGCACCAGATTCGCCCACAAGTGATTTACCTACCAAATTTTATGAAATTTTGTCAATTAGTTTTTTAGTTAAAGTGGATACAAAATCTGCACACACAGACAGACACACACACAGACGTCACGCTAAAATTGGTGTTTTCGTATTTTAGAGGTCTCGAAACGAGTAGATCCGTCTAAAACTCGAGTTGTGATTTTCGGTATGATTCCAATACTTTCCCTATACGTTACCATGTATTGCAGGGAAAGTAAAAATCTGATGTGGGCAGCACATGACTTTCCCTGCAGACTTATATCCACATGTTCTTTATTTTAATTAAATTTATTTCACTTTTAATTCAATTTTCTTTCTTATTCGGTAACCGGACTTATTTTCATAGGTGGATTAGAGAAAATACGAAAAACTAAAATATCTCGAGAACGGCTAGTCCTAGTATAATGGGGTTGGCCTTATTATTTTCTTCGTTAAAAATTACGTATTCAACGAGCATTTAATGGATATATTTGAGCATTCGTAGTTCTTTAGTTTAGATTTCGACGAATTTTGCGGGCCATTTTGCAAAAAAAGGCAGGTTATTTTTTTCCCAATCGTACCAAAATCAAATCAGCACCAGGATGACCAACAAGTGACTCATCTACCGAATTTTGTGAAATTCGGTCCATTAATTTTTCAATTAGAGTGGATACAAACTTTTGAGGGGCCATTTCGCAAAAAAAGGCGGGTTCTTTTATCCCGAATCGTACCCAAAACTAATCAGCACAATACTCGCCCACAAGTGACTTACCTACCAAATTTTGTGAAATTCGGTCGATTAGTTTTTTGGTTAGAGCGGATACAAAATCTGCACAGACAGACAGGCAGACACACAGACACACAGACAGACACACAGACACACAGACACACACTCAGACGTCACGCTAAAAATGATTTTTTCGTATTCTAGAAGTCTCGAAACGTGTAGATCCGTCGAAAACTCGAGTTGCGATTTTCGGCATGATTCCAATACTTTCCGTATACATTACCATGTATTGCAGGGAAAGTAAAAATCATCAGCACGTTCTAATACATGCAATAAAATGTGTTCCCAAGTATCTGAGAAAAGGACACGTGTGTAGCGTCCCGATCTTTCCAGCATATACAGGTATTGCGGCGGTATTCGAAGGGCTTTTGAAGGATACCATCACGCATAAACTATTTTTTGATATGCCTATTCATGTCGAATTTCTTCAAAACAGATAGTTCTAGCATTCTGAAAATCATCTCACTTATTTTCTTAAACTCTATAAAGGTTAAAATTCCAAAATATGCTTTTTATATCGATAAAACTTTTTCAAGCAATAAGGCTGAATCCAGAGAATATTCTGATATAAGTTCTACCCTCCTTCACCCACCCACAGAATAGCGGGAATTAAAATACTTGTTTTACTTCTCTATAATGACCAGTTATAATTCAATAACGGCTCACATAATTTACATTTTTGACTGATTTGTTAAGCTTAATTAAGAGCAGATTTTGTCTAAAATATTTCAGATTTTGTACTGAATTTATTTAAATACTAGTATCACCCCAAGCAACGACGGCTATTTCTGCTAATTTTTGATAAAAAAATATTGAAGAATTTAACCTCTTTTAAGAGCGACATGTCTCTATTCGAGATTCACCCATTTCCAGAGTAAATGCACAATAAACAAAGCACTGCTTACACGAATTTCTCTTATGCAATTAACCAACCATCCAAACGCATCAAACAAAACATTGCCAACTTACAAATCCAGCAAGGCGAACGACCGCGAATTCTCCCGCCTCTTTTGCATGAACCTGGATCCCGTTCCAGAGGGGTGGTGTCCGCACGAACACCACATCCTTTTGTTCCCAACTAACGGACATCACTCACTTCCGCGTTCTGCAAGGTGATAGGGGTGCACCTCGAACACTTTCCTTTCAGTGCAAGGTGAGGTGTGCGTGTCTAGGTGATCTAACTCCTTATTTGCACTTTCACGCATAATTTCTCCTTGGATTCATGGAACTGCTTTGAAAGGAGAGTTCCTTTGTTACTCTGTTGCAGTGAAGGCGTCTTATTAGGTGAATTTTCACGCTTTTGCATATTCATTTGACTTCTGTTCTGAAATATAAATACTATAGCAGTGAGTTTACAATCGTAGGAGGAAATTCGAACCCTAAATATGCAGACCATCCAGACTTCCGGCACTAAAGGCAAAGAACGGAAGACTGGTCTTTTACCCAGATTGATTCAACACTACCAGAGTTCGAAGATATTCAAGAATTTAGAATATAAACCCGCCCCGACCCAAAGATACTTGAATCTCAGTCTGTTTGAACCCGGAGCTGTTTGCAAAATTCCCATTAATGTTCCTACATCATTTTGCCATTAAATCTCTACTTGACTTTCCGGCTGCTAAATAACATACAATATAGGCATAGAAATCAATGATAGCATAACTATTATTTATTCCTATAAATGAATTTTATTTACAGGATGTGCTATGTGAATTTAATTTTTGCTATTTTCATTACTCGATTCATTAGCATTATCAATTCTGAATAATTAACAAGTTTGTTAAACTCGCTTTGCTCTCAATTCGATAAAAAAATCAGACTTTGTAAGTTATTGGTATGCACTTAATTAATTAATTTAATATTTTGTAAATTCAGACAATAATTTTGTAAATATATTTTGTAATTTATAAATATGTAATTTTTAAAGTATATTTTGTAAATTCAGATCGGGGGGTGACAACGCATTGTTCACTGAATAGAATATTATTTGTCGTAAATATGTAGATCTGCTCATCTTAATTAGGGTAGACTGTTGCTCACAGTTGCTGCTTATGAATGGTCATCCAGCATAGTTTTGAATTACTTTATACTTCAGATGAATAATACGCGATTTGTACTTCGCATATTTCTATAGCCATTGGTGTCACAAGACCTTCTTCACGGATTCGGCTGCTTCTAGCTCTTCAATTGTTTCTTATTCGGTTGCTTCAGCCCTATCTACTCAGATCATCGTGTCAGCCAGGAATAACATTCTTGTCGAAACTAAAGGATTGGGTCAGAGTTGACTCCGTCTGTCGATTGATGGTTTGACCTTTCTGCCATTGAACGGAGGAATCTTGTGATTTCAGACACTCATCCTGGCTCCTTCCTTATGTCCTTGATGTATTACTTGGATGATCTGCTGCTTCATCTTTGCCCCTGAAGTGCATTATAAATTTGGGCCATATAACTGGTCAAGCAAAATTATGTTCTGTGAACTCCAAGCATCCTGGTGTCATCAATTATGCGTTGTCAATCCCACGATCATGTATGTCATCACTATGTGAGTGATATTTTTAGCGCATATTTTTTATTCATTTGACTAAAAAAATGTCTGTTTTCATGCAACATTATCTGCCCCTCTCCCACACACACATGAAGGAAAAGAAAATCATATGTTGAACATTCACTAACTTGCTAGATCACAGCACTTCCAATTTATTTAGATCCTCATTTTAGTTAAAGAAACACTTTAAGTAACACATTGTTCAGTTCACACTGATATGCTGAATTCTTTCACCAATTAAGTTCATAAAGATATAGCGTGGATTGCTGAATAGCTTGGTTTGTGCAGACTAAGGTACATACAAGCAACATACGTCATTTTTACAGTCGCATCCTGGTATGCCAAGTTCACGCCGCATCGCAGCATTACATTCATTTGAATGATGAAGTTCATAAAGGTCGCTTTCTGTCCGGTTTCAGATAAGTAACATGCGTCATTTCTGCAGTCGCTTCCTGTGACTCTAAGTTGACGCTTGCGTCACAGGACGTTGTTCACTTTGACGATAGAAGCTTGTACTTTCGTCCCACTTGCTCAATTAGGAAAGCATCGGCTGGCCAGTACGAAGATCTGTGTTTCGTTCCTCAGCTAAGGTTCTGTACACACTGCGTCCCAGCCCGGCCGTCCAAATGGTTGCTCGAGTCCTTAGGATGAGTCGGACGGTCTGGGTCTTCAACACTGCGTCCCAACAGTTAATTGATGTGAATGACGCAGCGTCCCAGAAGAACATGCGTCCCTTGTTTTAACTTGAACTCCATCATTCAAACCAATGTACTGCCGAGACGGGCGTTAAAATGACGTCACAGGACATTGCTGCAAAAAAAAAAACGCACGTCACCCGTGTGCACCCTGATGAAAGTGACTCTTGTAAACACGATCATTCACATCGATGTAATCCTTGAACGCGGCGTCAATTTGACGTCACTGTACGCGACTACAAAAATGATTCACTTAGCTTGCCTTTGCCGGCCCTAATCTTGCATTATAATTTAGATTTGTGAACTGGTATAATCTTTAGTAACGTGACCATGTCCTAGATAGAATAAATGGGATTGCAGTGTTCCTAACGAAGAATTTAAAAGTTAAGATAGCGAACTCGGCAATAAAGCTAAACAGAAGAAAAATTTTACTTTTGCATTCATTAACGTTTTGTATGTCTATGTATATTGTCTATGTATGTCTATGTGGTTTTTCTCTGTGTGTGCGTGCTTTTCCGGATCACCCCTTGGAACTGCTCTACACCCTTTGGGTGAGCTTAACGGCCTGGTTAATAAATAAATAAATATTATCAGAAACAAACCAACCTCCTTGTTACTACGTCCATTCAGGAGTAATGTCACATGAAGACTATCACCAAGTATTCATCAATGAGGAATTGAATAGTTTTAGCTTCTTATTAAATCGAGATCGCATAGTCTGAAATAACAACCATTGAAAGTACACATTAAAGAATCGTTAAATACTTTTCTAGGTCTTTAACCCGCCCTTAGATGTCAAAACCATCTTCCGCAACTTTTTTTTTAAATCAACTTTGCAGAGGAGGAGTCCAGTGACAACGTTCATATTGCGATTTATGCACGCACGCTGCTCTGTTACAGCGCTTACAATGTGCAACGCCTACGTTGCCCGTGAATCGGATAATTCATAACCAGCTGTCGCTACGATACACCATGAAATAAAAGGTCATCGTTAACGGACCACCACGAAACTGCCGTGCTGTACGGCAAATAACGAAAGTGTCACCGTGAAAAATGTTGAATGGGTGGCGTTTGGGAATATAGAGCAGCATTGCAAGAATGTCTGTAAGAAATGATGAGAAAATATTCCACTGTGTAGTTGAAAGTGGGGTGTGATAAAATAAAAATATTTGGGCTATATTTTTAATTTATTTCTTCTCTTTACGCTCTTTTTAACATATTAGCCTTTTTAATTGAGATTTTTGTAGAAATCTATATCATACATCAGCTGTGCTGAGTCAGATTAACTGACAGACTAAGGCAGCGTCTTTCAAAGTGCGTTTGTTCTGCGGAACTCTTGGGGGGTTCCGCGACGTGATAGTTTCGTGTAAATTTTATTAATAATTTAAAATCGCATAAAATTTGAATGCATCATTTGCACCACAGTGGACTTTTTCTCATTTTGGGGTTCCTCCATCAAAAGAAATTTCAAAAGTGTTCCGCGACCGAAAAAGTTTAAAAGACACTGGACTAAGGAATGAATTACACAGATTACACAGTCCAAACTGTCCGGCCATCCAAATTGTTTCTCTAAGTCCTCGGACGAGACGGATGGTCTGGGCTTTCGACAGTCCAAACTGTTGAAGGTAGAAGCTTGAAACTTTGCATGCGCGTGGGACTTGATCTATAAAAAATTTTTAACTCTGTGTACATTCACCCTTGAGATATATTAATTTATAATGCAGCATACGATTTTTTTGCTCTATTGTATCATTGAATTTATTTATAGTTTTTAATTCAATTGTGGTAACTATGACACAACCAAGTTATGTCCGGGCCAAAGGCCGTACCGTGCTGATAACACCGGTTCTCGTTAGATCACCGAAGTCAAGCAGCATCGGGCGCGGTTAGTACTTGGGTGGGTGACCACCTGGGAACACCGCGTGATGTTGGCACCTTTCGGGCGCGGTAACCCGGTGGTTTGCGCGCTGCCACAACTGCCGCCGTGTTCATGCGGAGTACAATCACGTTAAGCATGTGGGTCCGTAAGTCCTTCCGAGAGGTTGGTGGTAGGGGAAGGAGGGTACGGTCCCTATGGATGCTTCCCCCACTGGGTTCCAGTCTAAATTGGGTGGCACTTCCCGGCCGTCCAAACGGTTACCTTAAATCTTTCTGGTAGTTCGGACGGTCTGGGTCTCAACAACAACCTAGTTATGTCCGGCCGTCCAAACAGTTACCTTACACCTTTCTGGTAGGTCGGACTATCTGGGTCTCAACAACAACAACCAAGTTATGTTACAAATGCCAAAATTTTTAGCTATTCTTCAAATAAAGATAAATAATGCTATAATTAATTGATTTTTAGCTTAAAATATCTGAAAACGTCGAAAATAAGGCAGTAGTGATTGGAGATAAAATATCGTTTTACATACCTCGATTTCCATATTAACAGCACTATAAAATGTGCGTCATTTTTATGCTTCAATTTAGAACGATTTTTGATACCCAGAATTTTTATTAAGTGTGTGGTGACACGTTTAATGACTGCTAGCCATTTCGCCTGCTCAAAGCAGGGTTGGAAATGGCTAGTAAATATATTGTTGTTGCAGGAGTGATTGCCCGTGCCCCCAGTGTCGTATTCGTACCAGGGCGCACCAGGGTGCCGCCCCGGTACTTTTTATGTAAACAAGCCGCGCCCTGCATCACAAAACGACAGTAAATATTTAGATTTTAAATTTGATTAAAATAACATTCATTTGTTATGTGTCTATTTACTATGTGCCTATGATCATGAGGAGGAAAGAGAAATTTGTAAGCTCTTCTGGTAGGGTGAGTGTTGTTTTTTTTATGTATGATTGATTCAATGATTTGTTTTTAACACTTTACAACAAAGTTGAAAAGTGTTTATGACTTTGTTCATTCTGTCTGTCTGTCTGTCTGTCTGTCTGTCTGTCTGTCTGTCTGTCTGTCTGTCCGTTAGCACGATAACTGCCGTAAAAATGAGTTTATCAAAATGAAATTTTAGTATGTTGTTCAGACGGTCTGTAGGACCTATGGGAATATAAATAAATAATATCACCCAATTAGTTTTTTATTGAACCCGGGTTGAACAAATGAAATACATTGAACCCTATGGGACCTAATTTTTCAAACATTTTTTAAGTAAATTTAAAATTCACGAATTGCTTCGAAATTTTTAGGAAATATTCACATTATCCCATAGAATATATAAAAAAAAATTCAGTAAAATATGTTAAGTAGTTTTTTAATTAAAAAAATTATTTAATATAGGGAAAAAAACAAATTCAATTAAATTCTGACTTTGGGATATCTTCCAGAAAGAAAAGAGAGACATATTATATAATAAATATCTCAAACAATCATAAACTCCATCCTCAAACTAAACTACTTCCCAAAAGAATGGAAGACAGCTGTCGTAATCGGTATCCCGAAACCAGGCGAGGACCACACCCTAGCTCAAAATTATAGACCCATCAGCCTTCTAAACTCTCTAAGCAAACTTACGGAGCGAATTATTCACAATAGGATCAGACAACACATCGAAACAAATAACATTATCAAACCCGAACAATTTGGCTTTAGGCCCCTACACTCCACAACACACCAGTTGGTCAGAGTCACTGAATTCATTTCTGAAGGTCTTGAAATCGGCCTCTCCACTGGTTTTCTCCTTATTGACGTCTCGAAGGCATTTGATAAACTATGGCATGACGCATTAATATACAAACTAATTCAGCACAACATGCCAGACTCACTTATCCATTTAATAAACTCCTACCTTCGGGACAGATCATTCATCGTCCGCCACAACGACAAATACTCCAATCACAAACCACTCAGGGCAGGAGTCCCACAAGGCTCGCAATTGGCTCCGACCCTTTTCAATCTATACATAAATGATATACCCAGAGCACCTAATAACCAACTTGCAATGTACGCGGACGATACTGCCATTTACACTAGAAGCTCAAAAAGATACGTAATTCGCTCCAGACTTCAAAAACACATCAACACAATTTCCGCCTGGTTTCGAGACTGGAAAATAAAAATAAATGAAAGCAAAACCAAATGTCTACTCTTTTCAAAAAAGAATAAGAAACCTAAAGAAATTAAAGTGAATAACAAAATCATCCCTTATGTTAACACAGCCAAATATCTCGGGCTAACCTTTGACACAAAAATGACTTGGAAACCACATATTAAAAACATAATCAAGAATTTCCATATAGCCCGAAACAAGTTGTCCACCATTCTTCATTCCCCTTTTGCTAGCTACCAAAACAAAACATTACTTTATAAAACTGTATTACGTCCGATCTTACTATATGGCTCTACGATATGGGGTTTCACCGCAGCCAGCAACCTAATCCAAATCCAAAGAACCCAAAACAAAACCCTGCGTCACATAAGGAAAGCTCCCAGATATCTTAGGAATGACGTCATTCATCGGGACTTCGGAATCTCTAAAGTCAACTATCAAATCGCCAAAAATGCTACAAAATTTTTCAAAAATCTAAACAGAATCCCAAATGAAGAGATATGTAATCTCCCTGAATATGATCCGCACCATTGGAAGTTCAGAAAAAGGCCAAGAGCCTCTACAATACTAGTGTAAGTCAATCAGAAATCTCCATTCTAGAAATTCAACATCTCGTTAAATGAAAATAGTAATGACAAGACTTCTTAATACTCACTCTCGGTGTACACAGCCGCACATCCTAAAATACTTATATAAATATGTATATTTATTTAAAAAAAAAAAACTTAAATGACTGCCTAATAGTGATCTTTCATCTCTCTCTTACTCTCATCCCCCTTTTCTGGAGCATTTTATGTCATTTCAGAGTACATGATCTTTAAGTCTACAACTCGGAGATTCGGCCTAATATGGCCAGGCGCTCCATAACTGCAACCCCAATGGATGGATTAAACGTTTTGCATATGGGAGTGGCTTCATATTTTAAAATAAATTTGGTAGATAACAATTTTTCATTTTTTTTAAATTTTATATAACTCTTCATGATAAATTTAATTGATGGCATTTTAAATGCACTTTCCTACGTCCTAGAGAGTTAAAATTTGGTACACAGCTTAAATTTGTTGAACATTTTATTCGACAAAAATTTGATGGATCTTTAAATATAGATCATACATTTTTTTCGAAATGGCCTGAAAATAATCCCCGTTCACTTCTATAAATCATTGGTGTAATATTGTTAAAAATTCTGATGTGGACAGCACATGTCTTTCACTGCAGACTCATATTCGTTCTCTTTATTTATTCAATGATAATTTGAGTTTATCTGCACAACATAAGTATTTTAAATGACATTGAATTTACACGTTAAACTTATATTTGGTTCTCATTTGATAGCTAGACTTATTGTCAAAGGTGGCGTAGCGAAAACGCGAAAAAACTAGAATATCTCAAGAACGGCTAGTCCTAGAGTAATGGGGTTAGTCTTATTCTTTTTGTTGTCAAAAATCACATATAAAACAGGAATTTAATTGATATAATTGAGCACACGTAGTTTTTTATTTTTATATATAACGATTTTTGCTGGCCATTTCGTAAAAATAGCCCGTTCCTTTTTCCCGAATCGTAGTAGAATAACCTACAAATGATTTATATACAAAATTTTGTTAAATTTGGTATATAAATCACTTGTAGGTTATTGAAATATTATACTCCAAATTTTGTTAAATTTGGTTCATTAGTTTTTAGCTAGAGTGGATAAAGGCAATTTCTGCGGCCATTTCGCAAAGAAGGCAGATTCTTTTATTACGAATCGTACTATAATCTAATGAACATCAGGATTTCCCACAAAAAACATACCTACCAAATTGTATGAAATTCGGTCCATTAGTTTTTCAATTAGAGTGGATGTAATATCCACACAGACACACAGAAACATACACAGATACACCCTTACACACACAGACGTCTTCCTAAAAGTAGTTTTTTCGTGTTCTAGAAGTCCCAAAACGTGTAGATACTTTGAAAATTCGAGTTCCGATCTTCGGCACGATTCCAATACTTTGAGTACATACACATACACATATATATTATCTGTGTATCTAAATTCCGTGCCTATGCAATTACAATAGTTGTGATTTTAAATGATCCCTAAACTTTTATTATTTCTTCAAGGAAGCCTAATTTTAACATATGCAGAATGCAAATATCTCAAGCGATTGTAAGATGAATTACATAAGAATTGCTGAATTTTTTTCACACAAAATTATTTAGCTCTGGAGTCTGGAATACAAGTTATATGAATGAAATATTCATTGATTTTGCATAAAGAATCAGATGATTTATATTTCGATACAGTTTTAAATATTTAAGTATAATAAATTACTGTAGTACTGTGATAATGTAAAATATATTACCACTGAATGAATCACATTTTAGAAATTTTTAAATGAAATTACATTTCAGTTGGAAAGTGTTTCATAATCAATGCTTATGCATGATTGATCTTTCTTGTTTTTAATTTCATCTTTCTGGAGATTTATAAGCAGCTGGGGTTGTGTTATTCGTTAACTTTGTGTAACTAGTCATATAGAGAGCGTCCCAAAAACATTGCCCTCTGCTTTTATTCCTTAAATATTGACCTTAGACATAGATAATGAATTACAAAGTTGCGTAAAAAAAGGTACAGAATTTTATGAAATCGATTAAAATTTTCAAGGGAATTAAATTTTAAGAAATACAAAATTTAAATTTTTATACAGCTCCCGTTCAAAAACATTTCCAATGAGTAAAATGTGTCTCATACACTAATAAAGTGATGTACAAAATTTCAGCATTTTATCGTAAAAAGTCTCAGAGACATGAAAAGACAAAAATGCTGACTTAAACCACTTTTCGAAGCATCGACATGGGTTCTCAGAGGAGAAAAATCATGTCGGCAGATCGCGTTTCAGGGGTCATACACAAATTACGAAAGAAAACACGGATTACATAAATAAAAAATCTGATGTGGGCGACACATGACTTTCCTTATATAATGCAATGAATTTACTACATTTACAGTTTAAAAAATGTTATTCTTATAGTAGATACTTATATTCTTTCCAAGATATTGAATTTTCTTCAATTAGTCGTCATTTTCATTGATTTAGCGTCATTTTTATCCATTTGGCGAGATTTTTGTTAATTTGGCAACATTTAAAATGTCGCCAAGTTGGCGACATTCCGCCAAATTCGTCGCCAAAATCTCGCCAAGCGTTATGGACGGAGAAATAAGTTATTCTTACAGCAAATAAATGACTATTGGCGTTCAAATACAAAAGTATTACTCAAAGTATCTTTCTTCGTTAATGGAATGAGCTAGATCCACGACAATGATATTACCAAATGTATCGCATGGTATTACATACGAAAAATGGACATGTTTCTCAATAGGAAATATTTTTTTTTATTTTATATGATTTTTTGATAATTTTTTTGAAAAATGTACAATATCTCGAGAACGGTTTATGTTAGCGTTCTAAAACTTATGTCAATCGTTTTCTAATGAAAAATTGCATAAGAAATGTCTATTTGCGTAACTTTATTAGCGGTTCTGATTTTTTGACGATTTTTTCAAAATTTCACTCGAAAATTTAGGGGTTTCTGAACATTCGATTGCGTATAAAAGCAATAGACTTCCAGTGTTTACAGATTGTGATTTTTGTACCAAATTTCGTTCGAATCGGTCCATTCGTTCGTCAGCTATCGTCTCCACAGACTCACTGACACCCACTCACATACACACACACACACACACACTATCACACATATTTTCACACACACACACACAGACATCACTTCAAAAATGTTTGATTCGTGATCAGGGATGCTTGAAACGCGCTCTTCCGTCGAAAACTCGAATTCGAATTTTCGACCCCGTCATAATACTTTCCTTATACATTATATATATAAGGAAAGTAATAATAATTTTGCTATTTATTGGTACAAAAGTATCTACACTGTATAGAAATAATAACTTTACACAAAGATTACAAAGCTTGTTCAAAATATTTTCCATCCATGCCAAAGATCCATTAAAGACAAGAGGCAGATCTGCTGTAAACATTGCCGTAAACATCTTGCTGTAAACATTTACATTTTAATTTGTGATTAATCCCTCACCAATTTTGTTTGAACATATCTCTGGGACTTTTTATGATAAAATGCCGAAATTTTGTACATCACCTTATTAGTGTATGGGGCACATTTTACTCATTGGAAATTCTTTTGTACGGGGGCCGTATAAAAATTTAAATTTTGTATTTCTTCAAATTTATTCCCCTGAAAATTTTTATCGATTCCATAAAATTCTGTACCTTTTTTTACGCAGCTTTGTAATTTATTATAAAGGTCTAAGATCAATATTTAAGGAATAAAAGCCGAGGTCAATGTTTCTGGGACACTCTGTATAATAATAATAATAATAATAATAATAATAATAATAATAATAATAATAATAATAATTAACATCATGTTAATATTTATGACACCATATTCTGTAACTACTAGTACACTCTATAGCGAAAAAATCGACGCACCAAGAAGGAGTTCTCCGATTGTGATAAAAATTGGTGGATATGAAGAACATACATAGAAAAAGAAACGATTAAAATTTCAGAACAATTTAATGTTTTAAAGTTAGAACGTATACAAAGGGAGGAAGTCAATAAGGCGTTGGTTCATCTCTGGCCTGGAAACAAGATGTCACCCGGCGTGGCATAGACTGATAAAGTTCACGAAGGATGTCCTGCGGAATGTCTTGCCCGATTGTCTCCAACTGTCGAGCTAAATCATCAACATTCTGGGATGGTTGCAATTGTCTTCCCATAACGTCCCAAATGTGCTCTATGGGAGAGAGATCAGGAGACCTAGCTGGCCAAGGAAGTGTTGGGCAAGCTTGAAGACAATTCATAGCAACACGTGCCGTGTGCGGCCGGGCATTATCTTGTTGAAAAGTAAGTCCGGGGCGTCGCAAAAGGAAAGGTAACACAACCTGTCGTAGAATGTTGTCTACGTACCGCTATGCTGTCAGTGTGCCAGAAATGACTACCAAAGGGGTCCGGCTAGCAAAGGAGATGGCACTCCAGACCATAACGCCCTGTTGTGGGCATGTGTGGCGTGCGTCCAGGGCAGGATCCCCACGCTGCCCTGGACGTCTCCAGACACGTCTGAGGTTGTCGTCAGGACACAGTTGGAAACGGGACTCGTCACTGAAGACTAAATGTCTTTGCATACGAAATTTCATTACAATCGGACAACTCCTTGGTGCGTCGAATTTTTTGTTATAGAGTGTATTTTATGTCATAATGATGCAGTCTGTAAAGCGCGCTAATAATATTTTTTTAGGATTCCAGCGTACCCTTGGAAAATAAATCGTCCTTCTATGGGGCATCATTCATTTTATCATTGAATGATAGCATAGATCCAGAAATTGTTCTGTTACCAAAGATAGCGTGCCTTTCATATAGGCATCTATAAGAAAAAGCGTATTGTATTATGTCACAAATAAAATACAATAGAGTGCCGATTATGCGAGCTAATGTGATCAAAGGATACGGTCAAAATCTGCTAACACAGAAAAACTTATTATACTGCCCTATGCAACAGTGGCGACTATTCTGGTGCAGTTAGTGAAAAGGCACATCAACTATTAAAATTAAAATGAATGAAATTTATTTCTACAATATACTTTGACACACATTTTACTATTGCACACACTGCAGAATACGAATGCGACATTTTAATTTTAATTGCAACACGATTTTCTGCATTTCAAGCCTCTTAATCCGAATCTGTCACAAGTAAAATTCTGGCGATAAAATTCTTCACTCGCACGCCTTGTTGCCATGACAACTATGACGTCACGCATGTTACTGACTAATGTAAGGCTCCTATATATACCCTATATATTAGGCTCTATATATAAGGCTCTATATAGGAGCCTTAGACTCATGGATTTGAAGAGTAACGGATTTCTTTGCCAAACGCTTCATCAGAGAGTTTTCTGAATGTGTGATAAGACGCTGATAAGGCACCCTGTTTCCGACATTAAATTGAATGGCTAAACATTATTTGGAGATTTTTCCATATTATCCTTTGGAAAAAAACAACTAGATATTGTAAATGTTTTTATTTTATTGTGTAACCTGTTATATATTGAGCTTTGGGAAAAAATTATATGTTATATTAATGATATTTCGTACAATTTAGAGACATCATTTTCTTGTTGGCAAGATGATGATAAAAGTATATATTTTAACATGTGGATAGTGGCAGATTTAGAATTTTGGTGGCCTTGGGTAAACAACATTTTGGGATTTCCTGCCTTAAACAATTCAGCAATTCTTAACACTTTACAACAAAGTTCAAAAGTGTTTATGACTTTGTTCATTCTGTCTGTCTGTCTGTCTGTTTGTCTGTCCGTTAGCACAACTGCCGTAAAAATGACTTAATCAAAATGAAATTTTAGTATGTTGTTCAGACGGTCTGTGGGACCTATGGGAATATAAATGAATACTATCACCCAATTAGTTTTGGATTGAACCCGGGTTTAAAAAATGAAATACATTGAACCCTATGGGACCTAATTTTTCAAACATTTTTTAAGAGGATTTAAAATTCACAAATTACTTCGAAAATTTTAGGTAATATTCAAATTATCCCATAAAATATATAAAAAAAATTTCAGCAAAATATATTCAGTGTTTTTAAAATCAAAATCAAAATAATAATTACACCTCTTATATGAAGCGATCACGGAACCATTATATGAAGAGATCACGGGACCCACTTCAAAATGAGATATGGCATCCATCTTGTCTCAAAATTGTGATTTTTAAAGTTCTTTTTAATTCATATTTAGTGTTGTATCTGTCCTAAACTGCTTTATTTTTGCTTAAATTCTGTGCATCTACATACTGAAACAACGCAATGACAATATATTTGAGTTTAAATGATCATCCAAATTTGATTATTTCTGCAACGAAGCCAATTTTTCACTTATGGAAAATGTGAACAGCAAAATATGTAGAATGAGTTGTATAAGAATTGCTGTATTTCCTTAACGCAAAATTATTTAGCTCATGGAGTCTGCATAGTTGATATGAATGAAATATTCATTGATTTTACAGAGAGAAGGACGATTTTTTTGGATGAAGTTTTAAACATAGAGTTTAATTACTTATACCTCCATGGTCTTAAGTTTTTAAATAAAATAAATTAGTATAGTATTGTGATGAATGAAATGAATGGGAAAATGTTTATGAATGAAATGCTGCTTTTATAGAAAGAGCCAGGCGTGTTATATTTCGATGTTGTCATTTAAATAAATTTCAGTTGTTTTTGATGAAGTTTCCAAATATAATAAATTATTGTAGTATTATGATAATGTTAAAAACATTACCGAGGAGCCAGGCGATTTATATTTAATTGACGTCATTGGAATGAAGTTCATTTTTTTCGATGATGTTTTAAGTTTTCAAATATAATAAATTAATGTAGTATTGCGATAATTTTCAAAATATTACCGAGAAATGTATCGCATTTTAGAGATGTTTAAATGAAATTGCATTGAAGTTGGAAAGTGTTTCATAATCAATGCTTTATGCGTTATTGATCTTTTTTGTTTAACATAAACGTGAAGTGCGCCTTAACATTAAAAAATATGTACATTAAAAAATAAATAACATTTATTAAAAATAAAACCAATTATTTTAAGATATATTTTTATGAGGTTTCTTTGAAAATAACAAAATTTATAAATAATAATAATAATAATAATATTGAAAAACAAATAAAAGAAAAATCGAACAAAATGAAGTTACTTTTTTTTTTCTGTTTTTCCTGTAGCACTTCAGCTCTTTTCAAAATCACAAGTCTCCACTGCTGAGCAATTTAGCACTGACAATTGCGAAAATGATCTTTTCCCTCTATTCTCCGCCATTCCTATCATTAAGCAAATACATACCGTAATAAAAAATAATATGTACAATAGATACAAATGCAATTATGTGTTTATTTGTATAGTGCATACTATACATACTCGGTATGCTCTCAACCTGCTGTTCAATGTATCGCGGTGCGGTCTTAATCACATTTAGACCTTCCGCATGTAAAATTGAGTCTTCTCCTGGATATATGATCCTCCTCTTCACTCTCTTATTTTTTCCTCATTCACTAAATTTACAACGTTGTCATAGGTCACCCATTCATCCAATCTTGAATGTCTTCCGCCGTAAATAGGTTCTGAAACTGGCAATTTTTTAACTAGCTGTACGGGCAGAAGATTATCTTCTTCATCATCCTCTTCTTTGATTTCATTAAAAAAAAAAAAATCAGGACTTTACGAAAGTTGATGTTTCATCTTCAGAAAAAATGATGAGCCAGTGAAGAAAGAGATAATTCTGGTAACCGGGATTCGGATAACCGAGACTCTGTTTAAAGCGTATTGCTTGAAATCTTCAATCGCGTTAGAGTGAAAGTTCGAAAAACTCCCGGCTGCTCAATGACGTTGAGCCAATGATACAGAAAACAAAAAAAACTGCTGCTTGAGAGAATAACACAATTAGAACTTCCTTAAAGCAGGCATGTAATTTGCATATGTCTGTTTAGTACTAATTGTGTCAATGATTCTGAGGTTGATGACGTTATCTCTAGGCCAAGAGTCCGCAACAAATTGCTCGTGATGCAGAATTTAGTGCTCTTCACAGAACAGTAAAATGACGCTCGAGAACGTTCGAAACAA
This sequence comes from Amaurobius ferox, assembly GCA_951213105.1. Taxonomy (NCBI): domain Eukaryota; kingdom Metazoa; phylum Arthropoda; class Arachnida; order Araneae; family Amaurobiidae; genus Amaurobius; species Amaurobius ferox. The sequence continues at coordinate 59,974,034 of OX578146.1, forward strand.
CATTGAAAAAAACCTGAAAATTTATTTTTTCTTGTATGAAAAGTTACTGTTATTAGTCGTAAAATTACCTATACGAGCTCACGAAATGCTTACCCGTTTAAAGAAAAAAAAGCTGCTTATTCAACTGCTTTTACTTTTTTTAGAATATCTGATCTTCACTATTAAAAAAAATCTGATGTAGGCAGCACATGACTTTCACTGCAGACTCAAATTCATATTTCCTTTATTTCTTTAATGATTCGTTAGATTGGGTTTAATTGCACAAATTAACACTAAATTTGCATTTCAATTCATTTTTTTTAATTTAGTATTTGGACATTTTTCCGAAACCGGCGTAACAAATATGCAAGAAATCTCAAATATCATGAGAACGGTTAGTCCTAAAGTAATGGAGTTGGTTATATGATTTTCCTCGTCGAAAATTGCGTATAAAACAAGAATTTAATTGATACATTTGAGCATACGTAGTCTTTTTTTTTTTTTTTTTTTTTTTTTTTTAGAGTTTTGCGGGCCATTTCGTAAAAAAAAGGCAGGCTGTTTTTTCCGAACAGTGCAACATCTTATTAGCTCGAGTATCCCACAAGTAACTTATCTACTACATTTTGTGAAATTTGGTCGATTAGTATTTTATTTAGAGTGGATACATGAAATTTTTATGGGCCATTTCGCAAAAAAAGGCGAGTTCTGTTTTTGCGAATCGCACCACATACTAATCAGCACCAGGGTCATGCCCAAGTGACTTACCTACCAAATTTTATGAAATTCGGTCCATTAGTTGAGTTAGAGTGGATACATACCATTCATTGCACAGACAGACACACACATAAACGTTACGCTAAAAATAGTTTTTTCGTATTCCAGAGGCCTCAAAACGTGTAGATCCGTCGAAAATTCGAGTTGCGATTTTCGGCATGATTGCAATACTTTCCCTATACATTACCATGTATTGCAGGGAAAGTAAACAATTCGATAAAACTAAAAGATCACGAGAATGGTTAGTGCTAGACTAATAGGGTTGGTCTTATTCTTTTTCTCGTCAAAAGTTACATATAAAACAAGCATTTAGTTGATGCATTTAAGAATACGTAGTCGTTTATTTTACAATTTTGCGATTTTTACGGGTCATTACTTAAAAAAAAGGCAGGTTCTTCTTTTCCGAATCGTACCAAAATCTAAACAGTACTGGAGTAGCCCACAAATGACTTATCTATAAAATTTTATGAAATTTGGTTCACTAGTTTTTGAGTTAGAGTATATAGCTACATTGCGCAGACAGACAGACACATACAGGGTACCCCACATTTACCAAATTTTTGTGAAATATGGCCAATTAGTTATTTAGCTAGAACAAATACATAAGATTTTTGGGGCCATTTCGAAAAAAAAGTGGGTTCTTTAATTTCGAATCGTACCAAAATCTAATCAGCACCAGGGTCACACACTCGTGATTTACTTAGCAAATGTTATGAAATTTTGTCCATTAGTTTTTGAGTTAGAGTGGATACATACATTGCACAGATAGACAGACACACAGACGCAAACATGTATGTCACGCTAAAAATACTTTTTTCGTGTTTAGAGGTCCCAAAACGTGTAGATCCGTCGAACATGAATGATTCCGAAGATGATTCCGACGAATCATTCATGACGAATCATTCCGACGAATCATTGATTGATCACATGATTGTTGGCCGATCGTCCAATAGGCCAGTCCAAACCTGTTTTCAATGTTTAATAAGTTTATAATTTCAAGTATAAGTTAATGCAGAACGAAAATGAAAACGTGAACGAAAATATCTGTTTGTTAAATAGAATTTAAATTTTTCCTTTCCCTGCAATACATAGTAATGTATAGGGAAGTATTGAAATCATGTCGAAAATCGCAACTCGAGTTTTTGACAAATCTACACGTTTCGAGACCTCTAGAACACGAAGAAACTGTATTTAGCGTGGCGTCTGTGTGTGTGTGTGTGTATCTGTGTATGTGTGTGTGTCTGTGTGCTGTGTGTGTGTGAGTGTGTGTCTGTGTATGTGTGTGTGTGTGTGTCTGTGTATGTGTGTGTGTCTGTGTGTGTGTGCCTATGTGTGTGTGTGTCTATTTGTGTGTCTGTAAGTCTGTGTGTCTGTGTATCTGTCTGAGCAATGTATGACTCCACTGTAACTCAAAATCTAATTGACCAAATTTCATAAAATTTTATAGGCTTGTCCCTTGTTGGTAACCCTGATATTAATTAAATTTTGGTACAATTCGGGATAAAACAACTTGCCTTTTTTGCGAAATAGCCCGTAAAAAATGTCTGTATGCATTCTAGCTAAAAAACCAATTGACCAAATTCAACAAAATTAGGTAGATAAGCCACTTATAGGGTATTCTGGTACTGATTAGATTTTGGAGCTAATCGAGCAAAAAGAACCTGACTTTTTTCAGAGAAATGGCGAGTAAAAATCTTCAATATCTAAAATAAAAGACTACGTATGTTCAAATATATGTATTAAATGCTTGTTTTGCATTTTTAAATACTTGCCAAATATATCTATTACATTTTTACGATGAAAAGAATGAGACCAACCCCATTGCTCTGGGACTAGCCGTTCTCGAGATATTTTAGTTTTTTCGCATTTCCGCTACGCCACCTTTGAAAATCCAGTTATGAAATGAAAACGAAAATTGAATTAAAAATGTCAATTCAGTGTAATCTATATAATAAAAGGCAATGTCTGTGTGTCTGTGTGTCTGTCTTACACACTATACGTTTCGCGACCGCGCGTCGGAGAGCTACGAAATTTGGCAATCGGAGACCCGGGGGGGGAGGGAAGGGGACACGTCAAAACCGATTTTTAAAATTTTAATTATTTTTTTATTTATTTAATGTTTTATGCGATTTCGACCGTTTTTTGCCCTTTTTGCCCTTTTTTCTCCACGATCCAGACATCGTAGAAAAAAACAAATTACACCATCAGAAAGAGCAGAGAATTTCGAGTAAAAATATATCAATTTCAAATCTGAATTTCGATTTCTAATATTTTTTAAAGATTTTAAAACAAAAGTCACTTTTTGCTCAAGAAAACGATTTTTGGTTTTTAAATTCTCACATCGTGAAAAGTACTCATAATTTCGACTAATAATTTACATTTTCAGAAAGGTCAAACATCTCGCATTCTTACAAGTCTAATCTGGTCCAGAAATAATGAAAATTGCCTTCAGGATCGCAATTTTAAAGACGTCATGATTTTAAATTTCTCGCCGTTCCGCTCGGCGTGACGCTTCGTTTCTCCCCCGCTGAAGCAGGGAAGGTGGTGGGTGGGGACGTCAAGGTGGAGGTTACGTCACGGTTCTGAATAGAGCGCCTTTGCTCTATATAAATTATTATATTTATATTTTAAATGATGGGACGATCTGGATTTTTTAAATGTATATTTTAACTTTTGGATATTTTAAATGGATATTTTAATTTTATGGATATTTTAAATGATGGAACAATGAAACAATGGAATGAGGATGATGGAATTAAGCATATGGTCATTTTAAATTGCAAATTAGCGCGCGGGAAGTTAGCGGTAGGCCCGGGTTCGATTCCCGCCACTGCCAAAACAGCCGCCGTGTTTACGTGGAATACGATCACGTTAAATATGTGGGTCCGTAAGTCCTTCCGAGAGGTTGGTGGTAGGGGAAGGAGGATACGGCCCCTGTGGATGCCTCCCCCACTGGGTTCCCGTCTAAATTGGGTGAATATGTAGAAAGTTATGGAGATTGTCGCGGAGGGCGCGGCAGCCCAGTGGTTAGCGCGCGGGAATTGCACTCAGTAGGCCCGGGTTCGATTCCCGCCACTGCCAAAACTTACGCCACGTTCACGCAGAGTACGATCACGTTAAACATGTGGGTTCGTGAGTCCTTCCGAGAGGTTGGTGGTAGGGGAAGGAGGGTACGGTCTAAATTGGGTGAATAAAAAGAAAGTTATGGAGATTGTCGCGGAGGGCGAAGTAGCCCAGTGGTTAGCGCGCGGGAATTGCACGCGGTAGGCCCGGGTTCGATTTCCGCCACTGACATGGAGTACGATCACGTTAAACATATGGGGGTCCGTATGTTTTTCCGAGAGGTTGGTGGTAGGGGAAGGAGGGTACGTTCCCTGTGGATGCCTCCCCCACTGGGTTCCGGTCTAAATTGGGTGGCACATCCTGGCCGTCCAACCAGTTACCAGGCCCGGGTTCCCAAAATTGCCGCCGTGTTTACGCGGAGTACGAGCACGTTAAACATGTGGGTCCGTGAGTCCTTCCGAGAAGTTGGTGGTAGGAGAAGGAGGGTACGGTCTAAATTGGATGGATAAAAAGAAAGTTATGGAGATTGTCGCGTAGGGCAAAGTAGCCCAATGGTTAGCGCGTGGAAATTGCACTCGGTAGGCCCGGGTTCGATTCCCAAAATTGCCGCCGTGTTTACGCGGAGTACGATCACGTTAAACATGTGGGTCTGTAAGTCCTTCCGAGAGGTTGGTGGTAGGGGAAGAAGGGTACGGTCCCTGTGGATGCTTCTCCCACTTGGTTCCGGTCTAAATTGGGTGAATAAAAAGAAAGTTATGAAGAATATCGCGGAGGGTGAAGTACCCCAGTGGTTAGTGCGCGGGATTTGCACTTGGTAGGCCCGGGTTCGATTCCCAAAATTGCCGAATAAAAATAAAGTTATGGAGATTGTCGCGGATGGCACGGTAGCCCAGTGGTTAGCGCGCGGGAATTTCACTCGGTAGGCCCGGGTTCGATTCCCGCCATTGCCAAAACTGCAGCCGTGTTCACGCGGAGTACGATCACGTTAAACGTGTGGGACTGCAAGTCCTTCCGAGAGGTTTGTGGTAGGGGAAGGAGGGTACGGTCTCTTTGGATGCCTCCCCCATTGGGTTCCGGTCTAAATTGTGTGGCACTTCCTGGCCTTCCAAGCAGTTACCTTACACCTTTCTGGTAGCCGGCCGACTAATCGGTTGCTCATGTCCTTGCTGACGAGCCGGTCGGTCTGGGTCTTCAACACCTTTCTGGTAGGTCGCGCCAACGAGTTTGCCACGGTCAGAATTTTCAAGGGTAGCGAACAGGCTGGTCGCCAAAGGCGGCTAGTAAATAATAAAAGGCAATGTCTGTGTGTGTGTGTGTGTGTGTCTGTCTGTCTTATACACTATACGTTTCGCGACCGCGCGTCGGAGAGCTACGAAATTTGGCAATCGGAGACCCGGGGGGGAGGGAAGGGGACACATGAAAACCGATTTTTAAAATTTTAATTATTTTTTTATTTATTTAATGTTTTATGCGATTTCGACCGTTTTTTGCCCTTTTTGCCCTTTTTTCTCCACGATCCAGACATCGTAGAAAAAAATAAATTACACCATCGGAAAGAGCAGAGAATTTCGAGTAAAAATATATCAATTTCAAATCTGAATTTCGATTTCTAATATTTTTTAAAGATTTTAAAACAAAACTCACTTTTGGCTCAAAAAATCAATTTTTTGTTTTTAAATTCTCACATCGTGAAAAGTACTCATAATTTCGACTAATAATTTACATTTTTAGAAAGCTGAAATATCTGGCATTCTTACAAGTCTAATGTGGTCCAGAAATAATGAAAATTGCCTTCAGGATGGCAATTTTAAAGACGCCATGATTTTAAATTTCTCGGCGTTCCGTTCGTTTCTCCCCCGCTGAAGCAGGGAAGGTGGTGGGTGGGGACGTCAAGGTGGAGGTGACGTCACGGTTCTGAATAGAGCGCCTTTGCTCTAAAATTATTATATTTATATTTTAAATGATGGGACGATCTGGATTTTTTAAATGTATATTTTAACTTTTGGATATTTTAAATGGATATTTTAATTTTATGGATATTTTAAATGATAGAACAATGAAACAATGGAATGAGGATGATGGAATTAAGCATATGGTCATTTTAAATTGCAAATTAGCGCGCGGGAAGTTAGCGGTAGGCCCGGGTTCGATTCCCGCCACTGCCAAAACTGCCGCCGTGTTTACGTGGAATACGATCACGTTAAATATGTGGGTCCGTAAGTCCTTCCGAGAGGTTGGTGGTAGGGGAAGGAGGATACGGCCCCTGTGGATGCCTCCCCCACTGGGTTCCCGTCTAAATTGGGTGAATATGTAGAAAGTTATGGAGATCGTCGCGGAGGGCGCGGCAGCCCAGTGGTTAGCGCGCGGGAATTGCACTCAGTAGGCCCGGGTTCGATTCCCGCCACTGCCAAAACTTACGCCACTTTCACGCAGAGTACGATCACGTTAAACATGTGGGTTCGTGAGTCCTTCCGAGAGGTTGGTGGTAGGGGAAGGAGGGTACGGTCTAAATTGGGTGAATAAAAAGAAAGTTATGGAGATTGTCGCGGAGGGCGAAGTAGCCCAGTGGTTAGCGCGCGGGAATTGCACGCGGTAGGCCCGGGTTCGATTTCCGCCACTGACATGGAGTACGATCACGTTAAACATATGGGTCCGTATGTTTTTCCGAGAGGTTGGTGGTAGGGGAAGGAGGGTACGTTCCCTGTGGATGCCTCCCCCACTGGATTCCGGTCTAAATTGGGTGGCACATCCTGGCCGTCCAACCAGTTACCAGGCCCGGGTTCGATTCCCAAAATTGCCGCCGTGTTTACGCGGAGTACGAGCACGTTAAACATGTGGGTCCGTGAGTCCTTCCGAGAAGTTGGTGGTAGGGGAAGGAGGGTACGGTCTAAATTGGATGAATAAAAAGAAAGTTATGGAGATTGTCGCGTAGGGCAAAGTAGCCCAATGGTTAGCGCGCGGAAATTGCACTCGGTAGGCCCGGGTTCGATTCCCAAAATTGCCGCCGTGTTTACGCGGAGTACGATCACGTTAAACACGTGGGTCTGTAAATCCTTCCGAGAGGTTGGTGGTAGGGGAAGAAGGGTACGGTCCCTGTGGATGCTTCTCCCACTTGGTTCCGGTCTAAATTGGGTGAATAAAAAGAAAGTTATGAAGAATATCGCGGAGGGTGAAGTACCCCAGTGGTTAGTGCGCGGGATTTGCACTTGGTAGGCCCGGGTTCGATTCCCAAAATTGCCGAATAAAAATAAAGTTATGGAGATTGTCGCGGATGGCACGGTAGCCCAGTGGTCAGCGCGCGGGAATTTCACTCGGTAGGCCCGGGTTCGATTCCCGCCATTGCCAAAACTGCAGCCGTGTTCACGCGGAGTACGATCACGTTAAACGTGTGGGACTGCAAGTCCTTCCGAGAGGTTTGTGGTAGGGGAAGGAGGGTACGGTCTCTTTGGATGCCTCCCCCATTGGGTTCCGGTCTAAATTGTGTGGCACTTCCTGAATTTAAATGAAATAAGACTGATTTTAAATGAAATAAGAGCTTAACATATGCACTGTAGAAATTATTATATTTATATTTTAATGATGGAACGATGGATATTTTAATTTTATGGATATTTTAAATGATGGAACGATGGATATTTTAATTTTATGGATATTTTAAATGATGGAACAATGGAATGAGGATGATGGAATTAAGAGCTTAGAGAGCATATGGTCATTTTAAATTGTAAATTAGCGCGCGGGAAGTTAGCGGTAGGCCCGGGTACGATTCCCGCCACTGCCAAAACTGCCGAAGTGTTCACGCGGAATACGATCACGTTAAACATGTGGGCCCGTAAGTCCTTCCGAGAGGTTGGTGGTAGGGGAAGGAGGGTACGGTCCCTGTGGATGCCTCTCCCACTGGGTTCCGTTCTAAATTGGGTAAATAAAAAGAATGTTATGGAGATAGTCGCTGGGGGCGAAGAAACCCAGTGGTTAGCGTGCGGGAATTGCACTCAGTAGGCCCGGGTTCGATTCCCGCCACTGCCCAAACTGCCGCCATGTTCACGCAGACTCCAATCACGTTAAACATGTGGGTCCGTGAGTCCTTCCGAGAAGTTGGTGCTAGGGGAAGGAGGGTACGGTCAAAATTGGGTGAATAAAAAGAAAGTTATGAGATTGTCGCGGAGGGCGAAGTAGCCCAGTGGTTAGCGCGCGGGAATTGCACGCGGTAGGCTCGGGTTCGATTTCCGCCACTGACACGGAGTACGATCACGTTAAACATATGGGTCCGTATATTTTTCCGAGAGTTTGGTGGTAGGGGAAGGAGGGTACGTTCCCTGTGGATGCCTCCCCCACTGGGTTCCGGTCTAAATTGGGTGGCACATCCTGGCCGTCCAACCAGTTACCTTACACCTTTCTGGTAGGTCGCGCCAACGAGTGTGCCACGGTTGGAATTTGCCACGATCAGCATTTTCAAGGGTTGCGAACAGGCTGGTCGCCAAAGGCGGTTAGTCTTCTATATAATAAAAGGCAATGTCTGTGTGTCTGTGTGTCTGTCTTATGCACTATACGTTTCGCGACCGCGCGTCGGAGAGCTACGAAATTTGGCAATCGGAGACCCGGGGAGGAGGGAAGGGGACACGTGAAAACCGATTTTCAAAATTCTAATTATTTTTTTATTTATTTAATGTTTTATGCGATTTCGACCTTTTGTTGCCCTTTTTGCCCTTTTTTCTCCACGATCCAGGCGTCGTAGAAAAAAACAACTCACACCATCGGAAAGAGCAGACAATTGCGAGTAAAAATATATCAATTTAAAATCTGAATTTCCATTTCTAATATTTTTTAAAGATTTTAAAACAAAACTCACTTTTTGCTCAAGAAAACGATTTTTGGTTTTTAAATTCTCGCATAGTAAAAAGTACTCATAATTTCGACTAATAATTTACATTTTTAGAAAGGTCAAACATCTGGCATTCTTACAAGTCCAATCTGGTCAGGAAATATTCCGTATTGCCCACAGGATCGGGATTTTAAAAGTTTCCGAATTTCAATTTCTCGGCGTTCCGCTCGGCGTGCCGCTTCGTTTCTCCCCCGCTGAAGGAGGGAAGGTGGTGGGTGGGGACGTCAAGGTGGAGGTGACGTCACGGTTCTGAATAGAGCTCCTTTGTTCTATATAAATTATTATATTTATATTTTAAATGATGGGACGATATGGATTTTTTAAATGTATATTTTAACTTTTGGATATTTTAATTTTATGGATATTTTAAATGATGGAACAATGAAACAATGGAATGAGGATGATGGAATTAAGCATATGGTCATTTTAAATTGCAAATTAGCGCGCGGGAAGTTAGCGGTAGGCCCGGGTTCGATACCCGCCACTGCGAAAACTGCCGCCGTGTTTACGTGGAATACGATCACGTTAAATATGTGGGTCCGTAAGTTCTTCCGAGAGGTTGGTGGTAAGGGAAGGAGGATACGGCCCCTGTGGATCCCTCCCCACTGGGTTCCCGTCTAAATTGGATGAATATATAGAAAGTTATGGAGATTGTCGCGGAGGGCGCGGCAGCCCAGTGGTTAGCGCGCGGGAATTGCACTCAGTAGGTCCGGGTTCGATTCCCGCCACTGCCAAAACTTACGCCACGTTTACGCAGAGTACGATCACGTTAAACATGTGGGTTCGTGAGTCCTTCTGAGAGGTTGGTGGTAGGGGAAGGAGGGTACGGCCTAAATTGGGTGAATAAAAAGAAAGTTATGGAGATTGTCGCGGAGGGCGAAGTAGCCCAGTGGTTAGCGCGCGGGAATTGCACGCGGTAGGCCCGGGTTCGATTTCCAAAATTGCCGCCGTGTTCACGCGGAGTACGATCACGCGGAATAACAATGTGTGTCTGTAAGTCCTTTCGAGAGGTTGGTGGTTGGGGAAGGAGGGTACGGTCCCCGTGGGTGCCTCTCCCACTGGGTTCCGGTCTAAATTCGGTGAATAAAAAGAAAGTTATGGAAAATGTCGCGGAGGGCGAAGTACACCAGTGGTTAGCGCGCGGGAATTTCACTGGGTAGGCCCGGGTTCGATTCCCGCCACTGCCAAAACTGCAGCCGCGTTCACTCGGAGTACGATCCCGTTAAACATGTGGGATCGTAAGTCCTTCCGAAAGGTTGGTGGTAGGGGAAGGAGGGTACGCTCCCTGTGGATGTCTCCCCCACTGAGTTCCGGTCTAAATTGGGTGGCACTTCCTGGCCGTCCAAACAGTTACCTTACACCTTCTGGTAAGGTCGCGCCAGCGAGTGTGCCACGGTTACAATTTGCCACGGTCAGAATTTTCAAGGGTAGCGAACAGGCTGGTCGCCAAAGGCGGCTAGTGTAAAATAATTATACGTGTTATATTAAAAAATTAAGCTCAATTTAATGAATTATTGAAGAAATAAATGGAAGTTGAATATGAGTCTGCAGGGAAAGTCATATGCTGCCCACATCAAATATTTAGATATAAAAGGAGAGCAGATAATTTATTCACCTGCGTAGTTGTCTTATAAAAGATGTCAAAAATCACCTTTATAAGAAAATTGTTACGAGGAGCATCATATAGAAAAAGATGGCTTTCAATGGCACAATAATATTTTTTGCCCTGCAATACAAGGTAATGTATAAGGAAAGTATTGGAAACATGTCGAAAATCGCAACTCAGGTTTTCGACAGATCTACACGTTTTGGGACCTCTAGAATACGAAAAGTTTAGAGTGACGTCTGTGTGCGTGTCTGTCTGTGCAATGTATGTGTATCCACTCTAACTCAAAAACTAATAGACCAAATTTCATAAAATTTGGTAGGTAAGTCACTTGTGGGTGACCCTGGTGCTTATTTTATTTTTGTATGATTCTGGTACGATTCTGACTCATACTCGATACTATAAACGTGCAACGATTCAGCCTTCTAAGTTACGAGGGGTGTTCTGGAGGATATGGAACTACTTTTTGCAAAAAATATCTCCCTCGGAGGTCTGATTAGGGATATACGAAGACTAAAAGCTCAAAATCTTATCTCTATCTTCTCAGTACTATATGTGTGTAAAGATTCAGCTTTCTAGGTTACCAGAGGCTTTCTAGAGGGTCTAAAAAGACTTCTAAAAACATGCATTTGCTCCACCCCTGAGAGGTAAATCGAAAAGTAGGATCGATCGATACTATATATATGCCAAGATTCTGTCTTCCATGTTAAAAGAGGAGTTTCTGGAGTATTTGAAAGAACTTTCCATCCCTTCTCCACATTTTCACCGTCCCGCGGGCTAAAGCGGAAGTCCGACTTTGTTAGGTTCTGTACAGCCTAAATATTATAAGTTTCCTAAGATTCAGCCTTCTAGGTCAAAGGAAAGGCTTTTTGAGAATCCAAAAGTACTTTTTATCTCCTTCCCCACATTTTCTTCACCGCAGGGGATAAATTGAAAGTCCAGATTCGTTAGGTTCTGTATCGTAGTCGGTACTGTAAGTTTGCTAAAATTCAGCCTTCTAAGTCAAATCTTCTAGAGATTCTGAAACTACTTTTAATCCCCCTCCCTCACTTTTACACTACTGGGGGTAAAGCGAAAGTCCGGCTCCATCAGGTTCTGTACTGTAGTCGATATTATAGGAGTTCATAGATTCAACCTTCTAGGTCACCAGGGAGCTTCTCAAGGGTCTGGAAACACAAAAGCACGTTACATATATGGAAATGCATATTTTTAATATGTTTTAAACTATGTATTAAAATTCTACGCTCAAATTGTATCGCTTAGCCAGGTACACAGAAATTGAGATGGTCGAGTTCTGAATTACATTTTCCAATATGAATCCCTTTCGAGAATTGTTGCAATTTTTTCCCATCGTGGGGGGGGGGAGTTATCACCCCACCCCTGCCTATGCCACTGAATTTATACATTCTCTATGGTTTAAAATATTTCTAATTACTGAAATATGTATTTCTTAAATATTGAGATATTTATTTTACAATAACATGAGGTTAAACATTCGAAAGTAACCTAATTTATGACCGCTTTCATGTGTGAATAAAACTTGAATTCGCAATCTATTTTTGTATCAGACCGTTAAATAGTTGTAAATGCTTATTATTAAATATTAATTTTCCGAAATTTCGAACCAACTGTATTTTTTTTCCTCGTTAAAATATCGCTGTAAATTAATTTTCGTTAGAAAGTGTACGAGAGCTCCGCAATAGATGGGACCCCAATATGGCCGCTGTCGGTCACCGTTCTAGTTCTATCCCCCCCTAGCAGTGCTTCACGTCCCCCAGCAGTGCTTCACCATACAATAAGAGAAACAGGGCATCTCCCTGTATTCCATCCTCAAGCGCCTGCTGAAAGAGTCAGACCTAAAAGGTGAAAATTACAACATGAATCGCTAGCTACTCGTACCGCAACTAGCAAAGATTAAAACTTTCTAAATTAGAAGGAAAATTAAATAAAAAGATTAAATTTGAAAACATTTTACGAATTTTTTAGTCATATAAATTACGATTCAAACATGTTAAAAGTGAAGCTTAATGTCACTCATAGTCACGCTGTTAATCTATGTTAAAACTTCATTCAGAAATTGTAGAAAATCCAGATAATCAAATTAGTTTAAATCGTTTTATTTTAAAGCGTGCTGGGTTCACATGTTACAAAATTATTTAACAGATCCGTATGCTTCTCACGGATAGCGACTCACCTGGCCAACCCCTGCAAAAGTACAGGCGTATAATATATACAGTATGCACAATTATTAATACAATACAGTATACATAATATTTAAAAGTGTTTACAATATAACGAAGTAGCAATCAATTGCTTATTTACACTGTCAAAATTCTAAACTATCGTCCACAGCGAATTTTTCTACCACGTATCTTCATAGCCAGCTAATGTTGTGAGGATAATTCGCAATTATATGCTCTACCTATTTCAGTTAACTGCTGCCTTATTGGCAGCAACTTTCCGGATTTGGTCATTCAAATAAATATTCCAAGGTTCCAAGGCTTTTTCTTTTCGGGGCACCTGTGATAAAACTCACGTATCCCCACATCGGAAATATAAGTTCTTAGAATAGTTCTGTAATTGAAATTTGATGTGAATCATTCCTTTTCTGGGTGGATGCTTGAAAAGATTGACAGTCATGATGGCTTAGACTGTGATCAAAAATACCATGAAAGATGGACCACCAATGTTGAGAGGTAGACAAACTAAATTTGAAAAGGAGAGTAAACAGAGAGAAAACAGGTTCTCTGAAAGAAGATGGGATCCAAGTGAATGTCGCGGGACTCATCGCAGTCAGTTTCAATTCAGTGGTCACGAAGGGTGAGACGATAAATGTAAACAACATTATCGTCTCAAGGTCAAAAACTTTGAGTTACATAGTAGTTGGCAGTGCAGGCAAGTCAGGCAGCCGAACTCTTTTAGTTCTGGGCTCGTAAGTTCTTCTTGGGTCGGAGATGATGTGCCTGGGCCTGCGTTTTCTGCTAGCTGGTTTAAGATTGTAGTTGAGATCAGTATCTGCCATACAAGGTTTTTCAAAGTTTTTAATGTAGAAATTTTGGGTGATTAATCTAACATGCTCTTCAATGCCAGAGACTTTAAGATCATGATGTATGACCTCGTTTTGGATAAACCAAGGAGAATTGGTTATCATACGTAAGATTTTATTTTGGATAACTTGCAGTTTCCCAATATGTGATTTTGCAGCAGCTCCCCATATGGGACATGCGTACAAAATCATAGGTGCAATGATTTGTTTGTAAAGGAGAAGCTTGTTCTCCAGGGAAAGGGGAGACCTCCTACAGAGCATGGGATGAAGGGAAGTGATAATTTTGTTGGCAGATTGGGTTTTTAAATAAATGTGGGTGCTGAATGTCATGTGAGCGTCAAGTGTGACGCCCAAGTATTTTACAGCGTGATTGAAAGGGATATTTTCATTAAAGATTATGATTTGAAAGTTATGAGAGATTGCTCTGTAGTGGGGTTAAAAAATAACTACGTTAGACTTGGAAGCGTTAATTTTGATTTTCCATTGCACGAGCCAGCGCTCAAGGCTGTGTGTGATGTAGCTTTGTAGTGTGTTGACCGTGTTGAGAGGAAAGCCAGCGCGGGTTATGATTGCGGTGTCATCTGCAAAAATTCAGAGTTTAACCTGTGGAATATGTGGTATATCATTGATGTATAGGTTAAAAAGCAGGGGGCTGAGGTTTCCTCCCTGAGGGACTCCTGCATTGATCGGTCGGGGTGAAGAGAGGGAAGTACCAACTCGCACGTGGAAAGAACGATTATTGAGATACGAGTTGATGATAGTAAGTAACTGGGTTGATATGCCAAGCCGCACCAACTTGGTAATTAAACCCGGGATCCAGCACTTGTCAAAGGATTTCATAATATCAAAGAACACTATGCCAATGTACTGCTGCTGCTAGAGTTGGTGTGTATAGTTTCAACTACACGCATAAGCTGGGTCTGAGTGGAATAAGCAGATCGGAAGCCGTGTTGATCAGGAATAAGAATTTTAAATAAATATAATCGCTACAGAAGCAAAATAATTTATTATATATAATATACTTCTAAAATATTATCGACACATATGGACGGTACTCAAAAGCATCTTATTTTTCATTTTTTATAATCTCCTACTCTGTACGAAGTTTAAATAATGTTATCCGTTTTGAGCTTTACTAAGAGCTGTCCAAATGTCTGTAGTAGTCAAAAACAATTACCTATAACCTGTCGACCTACACATACAATAAAATGAAATGTAGACTTAAAATGGCAGAATTAGTGCCAGTATGAAATTCACAACAAAATGTTATTTTAATTTCTGAATGTTTCTCTGATCATTTTAGCATCTACGGGAACTATGATTTGGAATTAAATCACATTCTTAAAAGTTTATCTCCATTTCTCGTATTTATTTCAAATAAACACTATTTCAATGCTCCAAGGAAACTTGGAACGATAAAAATGGGAGTGGGCAAATGTGGGCGTGGTCATATACACAATTGGTACCCGTTCCGGATATTTACAATAAAATCTTACAGATATTTGTCTGTAATTGAACATAATTGTCCGGATTTTCAATTTGCTTAATTCCTTATATTGGAGGCAAAGCTCCGTAACCCTTGCTCAGGGTCCCATTCATAAGTACAAAAGGGCCATTTGCAATACTGGTCTACGGCCAAAATGCTTCAGAAATCATACCAACTGAATTTTACAAATTTTCCAGTTTTTAAGATTTCGAGAATAACTGTTATATAATCAAATCCTTTAGTTTTGCATTTTAGCGTGATGCTATATAAAACTACTGAACGGATTTTCTTATTCTATATGTCAAAATACTTATTTTGATTCCAAGTCCTTTTCTATTATCTCCGAAATTCCAATAATTTTTGTTCTACCTATTTCAATTAACTGCTGCCGCAGCTTTCTAGATCTAATCCCTGAACGATGACAATCGCAGTGATTGAACAAAATCATCCATTATATAAAATATACTTTTAAAATATTATCGATGCATATGGACAGTATCAAAAATATCTTACTTTGAATTTTTCGTAATTTTCTAGTCTGTGCAAAGTTTAAATAGTGTTATCCGTTTTGAGCTTTTCTAAGGGCTACCCAAATGTCTGCAGACGGAAAATGATTTTTGTCTACAATTGAATATAATTCTCAGGATTTTCAATTTGTTTAATTTTTTATACTGGAGGCAAAGCTAACGTAACCTTTGTCCAGGGGTCCTATCCATAAATAAAGTGCAAAAAGGCCATTTGCAACTACGACTAAAATGCTTCAGAAACCATACCAACTAAATTTTACTAATTCGAGGGTGCCGAATACGAATCTGGCAATAAATAATGCCAGTTGGCTCCAGTTTTTAAGATTTCGAGAATAACTGCTAAATAATAAAATCCTTCACTTTTGGATTTCAGCGTGATGCTATCTCTTCTAAAACTACTGAACGGATTTTCGTACTCAATATGGCAAAATACTTATTGTGATTCCATGCACTGTTTAAATTCCTTCTTTAAAAACTTATATTATAAGTACTTCAAATATAATTAATTGCTCTACCTAATTTAGTTAGCTGCTGGCGCAGCTTTCAGGATTTGACTTATGTGTAGAGCCACTTTGAAATGGTTAAGCAAAATCATTTATTATATAGAATATACTTTTTAAATATTATCGGCACATATGGACGGTACTCAGAAACATCTTACTTTTAATTTTTTGTTATCTTTTAAAGTGTGTAAAGTTTAAATAGTGTTATCCGTTAGGGCTGCCCAAATGTCTGCAGTCGAAAAAATTTACCTATGACCTATCGACCTATAAATAAAATTAAATGAAATATAGAATAAAAAGGGTGCTGAATATGAATCTGACAATGAATTTTATCAGTTGACTCCAGTTTTTAAGATTTCAAGAATAACTACTATATAATAAAATTCTTTACTTTAGTATTTCCGCGAGTGTTATGACACTATCTCCTCTAAAACTACTTAACGGATTTTCTTACTCTATATGTCAAAATACTTATTTTGATTCCATGCCCTGTTTAAGCTCTTTTGTACCTGAAATTCCTATAAAAATTCATTTAAGTATTTCAATTAAAAAAAAAAAAAAAAATTCACAAGAGCATTTATCCTCGGATTTATATGGCAACAAGTATATTTCCATTAACATCTGATGACCGAAAAGAAGCATGTCTATTAGGCGGCATCAAATCATTCCAATCCCCCTTCTTGGTGCAGAGAACTTGGCGCCAGTTTTGCATATGTAACGTTCTCCAAGCGTTGACCCCAATTTGATCATACACATTGATTTTTGCACATTAAATTAGGACTAATGAAACATTTTGTGAAATTCACGGACTTGGAGTAGCATTTCGTTATCTAAGAGACAATTTTCCACAGTTAAGTGACACCAAAGTTAAAGTGAGTACATTCGTCAGTACACATATGCGAAAGCTCTTCAAAAATAGACTCTTCGATGAAGTACTATGGGATGTATGGCCACTTTAATCCCTGCCGGGACTCCTAGGTAAAATAATTCTAGCCCCCCACCCCCCACCCCACCCACCCATAAAACTTTCAAAGGAAAAAATATATATTGCGCAGTGAAATGGACCCCTAGAGCTTCGCGGGTTCCCAGCACTTTCCTACTTTCCCTATAATAAAAAATGACCTGGATACTAGATTGCTTTCTGAATACGTGAAGAAAGTTGTAGAATGTACCCTTGATGCCCTGATACTTGAATTATTACTTTCTGAATACTTAAGGAAGGTTAGATACTCTGTACCCTTCATGCCCTGATACTTAGATTATCACTTTCTGTATACGTGAAGAAGCTTAAAGACTCTGTCTGTACCCTTCATGCCCGGAAACTTAGATTATTATTTTCTGGACACGTGAAGAAGGTTAGAAACTCTATACCCTTCATGTCCTGATACTTTAAGATATTACTTCAAAATGATAGTTCAAAATATTAAAGTATTGAAATCATTTTTATATATTCATAATCTGGACATGATTTCCGACAAAAAAAGAAACGTTATTTACATTTACATCTATTAGGCTCGGGGGTATAATCGTCCAAAGTGTTTACATTTTACGTAACGCTCCGTTTTTCTCCAGAGAAACCCAACCATAAATGTTATTAACATCAAAAAGCGTAGGGCGCGGTAGCCCAGTGGTTAGCGCGCGGAATGGATATTTTAAATGGATATTTTAAATGATGGAACGATGGAATGAGGATATTTTAAATGATATTATGTTATATTTTAAATGATGGAATTAAGAGCTTAGCATATGGTCAAATTAAAATTAAAATTTTTTATGGTCATTATAAAATTTAAATTAACGCGCGGGAAGTTAGCGCGCGCGAATTGCACTCGGTAGGCCCGGGTTCGATTCCCTACGCTGCCAAAACTGCCGCCGTGTTCACGCGGAGTACGATTACGTTAAACATGTGGGTACGTAAGTCCTTCCTAGAGGTTGGTGGTAGGGGAAGGAGGGTACGGTCCCTGTGGATGCCTCCCCCACTGGGTTCCGGTCTAAATTGGGTGGCTCTTCCCGGCCGTCCAAACAGTTACCTTGCACCTTTCTGGTAGTCGGACGGTCTGGATCTCAACAACAACAACAAAATCAACAAGAAAGATCAATCATGCTTAAAGCATTGATTATGAAACACTTTCCAACTTCAATGCAATTTTATTTAAACATCTGTAAAATGCAATACATTCCTAAGTAATATTTTAAAACTTATCACAATACTACATTAATTTATTATATTTGAAAACTTAAACCTTCATCGAAAAAAATGAACTTCATTCAAATGACGGCATTGAAATATAAATTGCCTGGTTTAAACATCTCTAAAATGTGTTACATTCCTAGGTAATAATTTTAGAATTATCATAATACTACGATAATTTATTATATTTGAAAACTTCATCGAAACCAACTGAAATGCATTCAAATGACGTCATAGAAAAAATAACACGCCTGGCTCTCTTTATAAAAGCAGCATTTCATTCATAAATAATTTCCCATTCATGCCATTCATCACAATACTATAATAATTTATTTTATTTAAAAATTAAGACCATAGAGCTACAAGTAATTAAACTCTATGCATAAAACTTCATCGAAAAAAATCGTCCTTCTCTCTAAAATCAATGAATATTTCATTCATATCAGCTATGCAGACTCCATGAATTAAATTATTTTTGTGTTAAAGAAATACAGCAATTCTAATACAACTCATTCTACATATTTTGCTGTTTACATTTTACATAGGTGAAAAATAGGCTTCGTTGTAGAAATAATCAAATTTAGATGAGCATTTAAACTCAAATATATTGTAAATGCGTTGTTTCAGTATGTAGATGCACAGAATTTTAGCAAAAATAAAGTGGTCTTAGGACAGATACAACACTCGATATGAATTAAAAAGAACTTTAAAAATCACGATTTTGAGACAAAATGGATGCCATATATCATTTTGAAGTGGGTCACGTGATCTTTTCATATCATGGTCACGTGATCGCTTCATATAAGAGGTGTTATTAATATTTTAATTTTTATTTAAAAAACTACTGAATATATTTCGCTGATTTTTTTTTATATATTTTATGAAACAATTTGAATATTACCTAAAATTTTTGAAGCAATTTGTGAATTTTAAATCCGCTAAAAAAATGTTTGAAAAATTAGGTCCCATAGGGCTCAATGTATTTCATTTTTTCAACCCGGGTTCAATCCAAAACTAATTGGGTGATATTATTCATTTACATTCCCATAGGTCCTACAGACTGTCTGAACAACATACTAAAATTTCATTTTGATTAAGTTATCTTTGCGGCAGTTATCGTGCTAACGGACAGACAGACAGAATGAACAAAGTCATAAACACTTCTCAACTTTGTTGTAAAGTGTTAACAAAGTCATAAACACTTTTCAACTTTGTTATAAAGTGTTAAAAAGCGTCACACATGCAAGTGATGCCAGCCTATAGCGCTACATTGTGATCTATTGTATCTTTAAACACAACAATTTGCTTTTAATGATCAGAGAACATACTTACAATGATTGTGTTGCATGTTGTTACATTACTAAGTGTGTTTTATTAAAATTTATTTACTTCAGAAATCAAAGATAAGTCATCATTTGAATGGTCGGTTTCACCGCATGTCAAAATTATTAAGAAATAACTTATTTCTTTCCTAAAACAAACAACAGCAATTTGTAGACCAGTGTAATTAGTGAGGGATACGTAATGAATTATTTATACATTTACCAACAATATTACAGAAATCAATGATATTTTGCAGTACATATATTTCCATGTTACCATAGTTAATGGCAGTTCGTTATTGCTAAACTTTAATAATAGCAGACTCGATGCGGTGGTGCGGTTTGTTTTAATATGAGCTTGATTCAAATTTGATTTTAGTTGTTAAGTTTATATTTTATACTAGTGAGTGTGGTGAATGGAAAAATCGCGCTCACCAAAATGTGGCGTAAATATATTATTATTGAACGATTTTTATTGCTGATGAATATGTAGTGATAACTACAATCTACTATGTGTAGCGATGTGGTACTGCTATACGTAGTGATAACTACAAATACTTGTATTTCAAATGCTCCTTAAAGAGCTGCATTGTGAATTACCGTCTAAATTTCTTTCAGTGAGAGATGGTACATAGTAAATTGCTGTATAGTAAATTCAAATAATCATTAAAGAGTACTTAGTAACATGTAATCTCATTTTTATTTTAGCTATTTGCAGATTCAGCTTGCTATTAAAAAAAAGCGAGTTTTTAATTATAACAATAATCTTTATATTTTTTAGATAATGTGAAACTACGAAAATGAGTTAGAGAGAGAGAGAGAGAGAGAGAGAGAGAAATTAGAACATTCCCGTTCATTCATATTTCGTGCATTTTTTTCGATATTCCACGTTATTTAGCAGCATTTTAATAAAGTCGCCAAATTCGCTGCCACATGGAATGGACAGATCCAATCAAAACATTTATACGTACTATACTATTTCTTAACAAAACGCAATTAATTTTCAACTCCCTAAACGCCCTAAAAAAGATAGCTGTCCCTCGAATAGTGAAACTCGCAATATTTGGAATAAGGAATATGAAACTAATGATTTCTTTAAAGCGACAGGAATTATCAAATAAACTACATTAAATTTATTGTGTATTATTAAATATCTGACAATTTAGCAACATTTTTGTCGATTTGGCGTTGTTTTGTTAATCTTGTGACAATTGTCAATGTTAACAAATTTGTCACGAAGTGGGACAGATAAACAGATAGACCCTATTGAAACATAATTAATACCAATTATTAATTAGTTTAAATTCAAATTCATTCATAAAATTTAAAATCACAATCCACATTACTAATTATGTCTTGATTTTAAACTTTATCAATTTGACGTCATTATTGTTAATTATGCGCCGTTTTCTTCAATTTGGCGACATTTTAACAAAGTCGCCGAGTAGGGCAGAGAGACAGATCGTATTAAAATATACTTAGTGTACGTTTAATTAACAGAGAGGCAGATCCTATTGAAATATACTTATCCGTTTATTAATTAGTTTGAGTTCCAATACATTCATAAAATTCAAAATCGAAATTTATTTATGTTTTGATTTTAAACGTTATAATTTGACGTCCTTTCCTTTAATTTAGCCCCATTTTCGTTCTCGACAATTAAAGAAGTCACCAAATATATATATAGCCACGGCCACCAAATTTGTTGTTAAGTGGAAAAGACAATATTGAAACATACTTAATATACAATCCGTTTAATAATTTGTTTGAATTCATACAATTCATTAGATTCATACAATTTAAAATCAAAGTCCTACTTTATCAATTTTGCGTAATTTTCGTTCATTTAGAGCCATTAGCACAATTTAGCGGCATTTTAGTTAATTTCGTGACATTTAAAAAAGTCGCCATGTTTGTCACCAAGGTCACCAAATGGGTTAGACAGACAGACAAGCTGGTCCTATGAAAACATACTTAATACACCATCCGTTTATTAATTAGCTTAAGTTCCATGTCATTCAAAATCAAAATCCTATTTACTTAAATTTTGATCTTAAATTTTATCAATTTGACGTCATTTTCATTAATTTAGCGTCATTTTCATCAATTTTGCGTCTTTTTCGTTAATTAGGCAACATTTAAAAAAGTCACCAATTGTTCCGCCAAGATTAATTAATTCTTAATTAAGGATCTAAGTTAAAGTAACTGAACATTTTCCTAACTCAATGTTTTCATTGACCATTTCACCATTTTATATATAACGCAAAAATGCATATCCAAGTATGACAACGAAAGAACTTCTATTCGAAAACTTTTCAATTTGCAATGAAATAGCTACATTTTTATGCAAAATGTATGAGTTTTTTAAGATTTTTAGCTTAAAAAGCCATTTTATTTTAGCTTAGAAGGCTTTGACCTACACTTTCAAATTTTTTAGGTGACAATCTCTCACCCTATTTGTGAACATCTCTGACACTTTCGTCAAATTCAGATGAATTTTTCATATAGATATGCTGTCTGAATAAGAAATAAAAGAAGAAAACTGTAGAATTACTACCTTTTCCTGAAATACAATACTTTCTCGCTTTTGAAGATACAGCCATGCGACTCTGGAATATTCTATAGACTACCATAGACCTTTCCAACGGATCATTAATGTTGTTACTTTTCAACGGGCACTTAATGCCGTTCGATTCTACAGTACTTAAACTTTTTCTTAGCGTAATAAAAAATATTCCTTTTTCGAAAAATTTCTAGGTCTGCACCTTCTCCTTTAAGCCGGAGGATACTGACAACATTCACATCGACAGCGCTAATTATGCCCATACTAGAAAGAATTAGCCAGCTTTGCCCAGGTTCTAAATAAGCGCCTGTTAATTAGATAGTACTGATACAGATAAATAACACTACTCAATTTCCAAATCATCAGTTTTGAACCAAAAGCATTCCCACTTTTCGTTTCAATCCGCAAAACCTTTAGTTTCAACGCCAGTGTTATTGCGCATAGCAGTTTGCAAAGCACGAACACTCACTGCTACACGAGAAAAAATCTGATGTGGGCAACACATGACTTTCCTTATATAATGCAATGAATTTACTACTTTTACAGTAAAAAAAATGTTATTCTTATAGTAGATACTTATATTCTTTCCAAGATATTGAATTTTCTTCAATGAGTCGTCATTTTCATTGATTTAGCGTCATTTTTATCCATTTGGCGAGGTTTTTGCTAATTTGGCAACAAATAAAAAAGTCGCAAAGTTGTCGACATTCCGCCAAAGTCGTCGCCAAAATCTCGCCAAGCGTTATGGACGGAGAAATAAGTTATTCTTACAGCAGATAAATGAGTATTGGCGTTCAAATACAAAAGTATTACTTAAAGTATCTTTTTCCATGAATGGAACGAGCTAGATCCACGAGAATGATGTCACCCAATTTATCGCATGGTATTACATATGAAAAGTGAACATGTTTCTCAATAGGAAATATTTTTTTTATTTTATATGACTTTTTGATAATTTTTTTGAAAAATTTACAATATCTCGAGAACGGTTTATGTTAGCGTTCTAAAATTTATGTCAATCGTTTTCTAATGAAAAATTACATAAGAAATGTCTATTTGCGTAACTTTATTAGCGGTTTTGATTTTTTGACGATTTTTTCAAAATTTCACTCGAAAATTTAGGGGGATTCTGAACATTCGATTGCGTATAAAAACAATAAGCTTCCAGTGTTTACGGATTGTGATTTTTGTACCAAATTTCGTCCGAATCGGTCCATTCGTTCGTCAGTTATCGTCTCCACAGACTCACTGACACACACACACACACACATACTTTCACACACACACACACAGACATCACTTCAAAAGTGTTTGATTCGCGATCAGGGATGCTTGAAACGTGCTCTCCTGTCGAAAACTCGAATTCGAATTTTCGATCCCGTCACAATACTTTCCTTATACATTATGTATATAAGGAAAGTAAAAACCCCTGGTAAGTGAATTTGCAAATATCATTTTTTACGCTTTCCTTTGAAAATTAACAGAAAATAGAGAAATTAAAAAAATTAATAAAATGCTAAAATATACACACACACTTTTATCAAACTATAGAACTGTGCTAATCTTCCTTTTTCTGATGATGCGAATAAGTATCAGATGATTAGAATGGATGCACGTCAATTTTAATAAACTATTAAATTAAAGACAACCAATCATAGGTTTAAAAAGTAATTTAATAAAACCACCTTTCTCGACGTACATAAGTTTACAAAGCCAAAGCGCTTTTTGGCATCACCATGCCAAAGGTCGTTAGAAAGAACGTCCTTTGATTTTTCCGATGATGCCAGGATGGAAAATAATAATAATAACTGGTAATAATATTTGCGATCCCTAAGAAACCGATTTGTGTGAAAATCGCTTAAAAACACGCTTCAACGTAAAATAACTATAAAGCCAATTCGAATTTTTAAAAAATCTCTCCCAGACGTATTGTCCGGGAACCTAAAAAAGTATCTCTGTACTGAATTTCACAACTGTGTCGAAGTTTCAACTTTTCGCTACAGACCAAGTGTGTCGAAGAAGATCCTTTATTCTTGTCGGTCTTGTCAAGATATCACTTTGGTGTCTTGGTGCACGCCAATCTCTTGTTGTTTCTCGTTTCCTATTATCTTGTCTGTCCTTCGTGCAGCTTTCTGTATGGCTCTCTCTTAATCCATGGCTTGGGCATATAATCCCCCTTTATATGTTCCTTTGCATCCATTTCTCTTTTAGAAATTAAAGGCAGCCTTCGGCTGACCTAGGTACTCCGTAACTTGAGATTCCTTGAATCCTTGAATCCATTCTTCTTTTGGACTTCGGGTTTATTGGATCTCTTGCACTGGCGAAAAGGATCCAACGTATTCTTGAAACAGCCGTATGCTGTATTATTGTTGGTACTAGCCGCCTTCGACGACCAGCCTGTTCGCTACCCTTGAAAATTCTGACAGTAGCAAACTCGCTGGCACCATAACCCCGTGTAGTTAACAAAATTTGTTTTAGTTTAATGACGTTAAAACTAATAATGAAATTTTAAGATGAAAAATAATGTCCTCTGACGCAACCTCGTCAGAACCGTGACGTCAGAACCTCGCCCACATTCCCTCCACACCGTGCTTCTGAGAGCGCATTTGGATGAAAAATCGATCCCTTTCGCGGTTTGGCCGAGAAATTGTAAATCATTACTTCCTTAAAATCCGGATCGTGCGGCTACTTTTTCTTATTTCTCAACCAGATTCGGCTTGTAAGAAAACCTGATCTTTGAGCTTTCTAAAAATGTAAATTATTAGTCAAAATTGACAGTACTTTTCCCGACGCGAGGATTTAAAAACGAAAGTTCGTTTTTTGAGCCGAAAGTGACTTTTGTTTATAAATCTTTAAAAAATATTAAAATTTGTCCCTGAGATTAGAAATTGATATATTTTTACTCGCAATTATCTGCTCTTTCCAGTCGTGTGATTTGTTTTTTTCTACGACGTCGGGATGGTGGAGAAAAAAGGGGGAAAAACGGTCGAAATCGCATAAAACATTAAATAACAAAAAAATAATTCAAATTTTAAAAATCGGTTTTCACGTGTCACCCCCCCCCCCCCCCCCCCCGGGTCTCCGAGTGCCAAATTTCGTAGCTCTGCGACGCGCGGTCGCTGAATCTATAGTGCATAAGGCACACAGACAGATATTGTCTTTTATTATATAGATTTGTGCTTATATACGTTGTTCAAGTTCTTCTTGTACTTATTGAGTCCCTGAATGTCGTAGGGAGTTTTTGATTTCCTTATTTATCCCTGTGAGAGGAACATGTCCAGCAGCTATCTGGATGTACCAGTATCTGTGTGTGTTTTATTAGTTTTGCTTTTATTTATATTGTTATTTTATTTTTGTTATTCTTGTGTTTTTCCTGGCCGTTTTAACTGCTCTACACCCGTTGGGTGAGCTAAACGGCCTGGGTAATAATAATGAAAAAAATAAAACAGAACGCCAAACATATTTTTTTGTGCAAGATGATGCCCCGTCACAGAGTTTATAGTGTACACAACGTGTGAATCATAAATATCATAAACTACGCAGTTGCTGCGATACACTGTGACATAAAAGGTCATCGTTAATAGCCCATCGTGAAGATGATATGTTGAATAACAAACAACGAAAGTGTCACTGTGAAAAATAGTTGAACGGGTATTTGAGAATGTAAAGTAGTATTTCATAATAATTATTTATAACAAAGTGCTTCTTTTCTTTGAAAGCCGTAAAAGCATTCAGTTATTAAAGTTCAAAGACTTGAAAGTGGGGTGTAAGGAAATAAACTTACAGTTTAGGTAGTGATATCTTAATCTGGGTTTTATCTTTTTATTTTTGATAATATAGTTATTTTCAACAGAAACTCAGCAGGGGTGAAATATATTTCTACCGTTTGCTTCGATAAAATATGTTTATAAATAGGCTGCCTTTCATCTACTGGATAGAAGTAGCATAGAATACAAACTAATTTAACCGACATATGCTGCCCTACCTTACTGACAAACATCCTCAGTTTTATTATTTATATTTGTTTGAATGAGCTATATTCATTACATCTCAATTTTTACTTTCCTTATATACATAATGTATAAGGAAAGTATTGTGACGGGGTCGAAAATTCGAATTCGAGTTTTCGACGGGAGAGCACGTTTCAAGCATCCCTGATCCCGAATCAAACATTTTTGAAGTGATGTCTGTGTGTGTGTGTGTGGAGACGATAACTAACGAACGAATGGACCGATTCGAACCAAATTTGGTACAAAAGTCACAATCTGTAAACACTGGAAGCCTATTGTTTTTATACGCAATCGAATGTTCAGAACCCCCCTAAATTTTCGAATGAAATTTTGAAAAAATCGTCAAAAAATCAAAACCAATAATAAAGTTACGTAAATAGACATTTCTTATGTAATTTTTCATTAGAAAACGATTGACATAAATTTTAGAACGCTAACATGAACCGTTCTCGAGATATTGCACATTTTTCAAAAAAATTATCAAAAAGTCGTATAAAATAGAAAAAAAAATATTTCCTATTGAGAAACATGTTCACTTTTCATATATAATATCATGCGATAAATTGGGTGACATCATTCTCCTGGATCTAGCTCGTTCCATTCATGAAAAAAGATACTTCGAGTAATACTTTTGCATTTGAACGCCAATTTATCTGCTGTAAGAATAACTTATTTCTTCGTCCATAACGCTTGGCGAGATTTTGGCGACGAAATTGGCGGAATGTCGCCAACTTAGAGACTTCTTGAAATGTTGCCAAATTAACGAAAATCTCGCCAAATGGATAAAAATGACGATAAATCAATGAAAATGACGACTAATTGTCGAAAATTCAATATCTTGGAAAGGATATTAGTATCTACTAGAAGAAAAACCTATTTATTTTACTGTAAAAGTAGTAAATTCATTTCATTATATAAGGAAAGTCATGTGTGGCCCACATCAGATTTTTTTTTATTATTATCATTTTATTCCTCCCTGTATTTGACGAGTTAAAACAGTTTTTAATGCGCCAAAATGGCTAAATAATTCACCTAAATTCTATAAAAATTAACTGGAATGTAGCTCCACTCCACATTCTCATACCAAGATTTATATTAAGTAGCTTTTTTTTTTCAAGTTTTACAAGAAAATTTTTGAAAAATCGATATCGTGGGTCCAAATGATTACAATTACAGCGTGTTACCCTTTACTTTAAAGGGCTTGAAAAAATCTTTCGATTGATACCATACTTGATAATGTGTCTCTGGCGGGCTGGTAACTTGCCCCCACCCCTTCTCCAAGGGGGACTAATGACTTCACAAACAAAAATATCTGATGTGGGCAGCACATGACTTTCCTTATATAATGCAATGAATTTACTACTTTTACATTAAAAAAAAAATAGATTATTTTTATAGTAGATATTTATATTCTGTCCAAGATATTGAATTTTCGTCAATGAGTCGTCATTTTCATTGATTAAGCGTCATTTTTATCCATTTCGCGAGTTTTTTGTTAATTTAGCAACATTTAAAAAAGTCGCCAAGTTGGCGATATTTCACCAAATTCGTTGCCAAAATCTCGCCAAGCGTTATGGACGGAGAAATAAGTTATTCTTACAGCAGATAAATGACTATTGGCGTTCAAATACAAAAGTATTACTCAAAGTATCTTTTTCAAGAATGGAACGAGCTAGATCCACGAGAATGATGTCACCCAATTTATCGCATGGTATTACATATGAAAAGTGAACATGTTTCTCAATAGGAAATATATTTTTTTTATATATATATGACTTTTTGATAATTTTTTTGAAAAATGTGCAATATCTCGAAAACGGTTCGTTTTAGCGTTCTAAAATTTATGTCAATCGTTTTCTAATGAAAAATTATATAAGAAATGTCTATTTGCGCAACTGTATTAGAGATTTTGATTTTTTGACGATTTTTTCAAAATTTTACTCGAAAATTTAGGGGAGTTCTAAACATTCGATTGCGTATAAAAACAATAGGCTTCCAGTGTTTACAGATTGTAATTTTTGTACCAAATTTCGTTCGAATCGGTCCATTCGTTCGTCAGTTATCGTCTCCACAGACTCACTGACACACACACACACACATACTTTTACATACACACACACACACATACACACATATACCTTCACACACACAGACATCACCTCAAAAATGTTCGATTCGTGATCAGGGATGCTTGAAACGTGTTCTCCCGTCGAAAACTCGAATTCGAATTTTCGACCTCGTCACAATACTTTCCTTATACATTATTGTATATAAGGAAAGTAAAAATTGCATTGCAGCTATTTTTCACAGCAATAATTAAAGCTATATAAAATATCGGGATCATTGAGCCATAAATAAAACCCTTTTATACATGATTATGTCAAATTTTGTCCTATGTTGCCATGTTCAAAAAATATGAAATGTACAGTAAATTTCGATTAAATTCGCTCGAATTTTAAGAAAAATAAAATTTAATTCTATATATTTTGGTAACAAAGCCGAATATAAAGGTTCGTGAAAATCCATTAATATTTGTGGCTGCTATTGTGTGCACAAGAAATCAACCACAGACATATACATACAGACGAACGGGCCTCACTCCAAAAATAGTCAAAACGTGTTCAGGAGGTCTTAAAACATATATTAGCATCAAAATTTGGAAATCGAAAATCTTCGTGAAAACAATACTTTCTCGATACTGCGTATGAAAAAATAAACGGTTATTTCTATTATGAAATTATTTATTCGCTTTCGTTTTCTTACAGGTAACACGATATATGAAACAACCACTTACTCTTTATAGTTCCAGTATTTTCTTAATGTTTTAAAGACTTTATAATTAATGTTTTAAATAAAAAAATTTATTTCTTAAATATTCCGCCTAATAGGCCTTTCTCTGAACTATCAACCTTTATCCAGATTTCCAAGGTAAAAAAGGCATTCCTTAATTTAGCATTCTTTTCGACTTTTTTTAACGTTTATTCCTTTTGCATTAAAAGTCATAAATAATCATGAATCCTTCACTGAAACTTTTTTTAGATTCTAGAAACTAAGTTTGCAACCCTTTTCTCGCCTTTTGCAATAAAGCTATCTCCTTCTATTACAATCAGTTAATTAAACTCATGCTTTGTTAATATCCATAATATACAATTTTCATCTGTCTCTAAGATAATTTTCATAAAGAATTCTACAGCATGCGTGTTCTGTTTGCTCTCAACCATATATATTCTTAGACAAAAAGAAGTGAACATTATGTGTTTTTTGGTTTTTAAGTTTTCAACCTTAGTTTATTAACTTATTTACAGTTGATACAGCGGTATCTAAAGACATTGCAATTGCTCTTTGAATCCGTGACTTTTTTTAATTTATTACCTTATTGACTTTTTTTAATTTATTACCAGTTGATACAGCGGTATTTAAATATATTGCAATTGTTCTTTGAATCGGTGACTTTTTTTTTAGTTTATTATCTTATTCACAATTGATATAGAGGTATTTAAAGACATGCAATCGGTGACATTTTTAGTTTATTACCTTATTTACAGTTGCTACAGCGGTATTTAAAGACATTGCAATCGGTGACTTTTAGTTTATTACCTCATTTACAATTGATTCAGCGGTATTTAAAGACATTGCAATCGGTGACTTTTTAGTTTATTACTTTGTCTACAGTTGATACAGCGGTATTTAAAGACATTGCAATCGGTGACTTTTTTTAGTTTATTACCTTATTTACAGTTGATACAGCGGTATTTAAAGACATTGGAATCGGTGACTTTTTTAGTTTATTACCTTATTTACAGTAGATGCAGCGATATTTAAAGACATTACAATCGGTGACTTTTTTTAGTTTATTACCTTATTTACAGTTGATGCAGTGGTATTTAAAGACGTTGCAATTTTTTTCCCATCGGTGACTTTAAGACCAGAGACCTTACTTTTCAAATAGACATAGAAGTACGTATGCCTAATTTGATTATTTATTCGATGTTCTTTTTGAGTTTAAAGCAATGCATGACGATTTTTCTTTATCCGGCATTGCTTGCTATTTGGCTTTTTGATGAAGTTTCCAAGTTTAATAAATTATTGTAGTACCATGATACTTTAAAAAATAACGGAATGCTGAATATATCGCATTTTAGAGCTGTTTGAATAAAATTGCATTTCAGTTGAAAAGTGTTTCATAGTCAATGCTTCATACATAATTAAACTTTCTTGTTGATTATGTTTACTGCAAATCTAATTATATGCATTTATTTATCCATCATACATAATGCCATCCCACACATTCTAATTCTGTCATTAAAATTCTTAAATCCTAATCATCAAGCTTTCACCCAACCTTAACCAAGTTGCATTTACTCTGTAAGTCAGACAATATAGCAATGTAACAAAGGCACGCTGTATCTAACTCGCAATCTAACAATGCAATAAGTACTTAGTGAAAAATAATTAGGTAATTATTTTTGATAAGATTTGGCTTTATGATTACCTAGGTTACACCCAATGATGGCCAGCTTAAAGGTGGAGTCCAGCGAAGATGTGTGACTGGCTAAAGAAGGCTGGTTTCGCAAATCCATTAATCCCCTTTAGCACAATCAGAACATTTCTAAAAAATGATGGTTAATTAAAAACGTGACGTTGAAATGATGAAACTTCAATTACTTTTGTGTTCAGGAAAAATATGATACAGACAACACGTGACTTTTCCTACAGATGAGACACTGTAAAACATTTGCTGAAAGTTTCAGGGGAATCAGCTGCCCGTAACAGGGAGTAAGGTTCCTGATAATTATGATAATATATATATATATATATATATATATATATATATATATATATTGTACTGTTATTTATTACTCACAATTGATAACAGTAGATCTCTACTTTTATCTTTTGCGAATGGCAACATTGGTTTTGTTATTTAATGCTCGCCATGGTAGTACATTTGAAGTGTATTTTCAGGTATTTTTGTTTCCTATCTAATTTTTCAATCTTTATGCTTGTAGTCCAAATAACACGAGTTTATAGATAAAATCTCTCTCGTGTTTTAGAAACAAGCATATTGTGTGTTCATTTTAATTAAATATTTGGACTTGAAAAATAATTTTTTCGAAATGAACAATTCTTATGCCTAGTACTTTTCCACGTGCAAAGCTTTAATGCTTGATATTTTTTGTTTTCCTATTTTCGATTCCACACCATTGATATTTGTTGATTATCTTTAGCTTAATGACTATTAACATGCTTTTAATTTTCCTCACGATGGCTGATTTTCTATTTAATACTTCTTTTTAATTTGTAGGCAAATTTTAAGTTAGTGTTTCATAAGTTACAAACTCTATTCTATCATTGGATTATCTAATTATATATATATATATAAACAAAAATAACTCTTCGGCAGACGATAATTAGCTGAATATTTCAGAAATGAAGCTGGAATTTTCATGAACGCCTGTAATTGCGGCTTTTTGATAGTCTGCCGAAATTTTCAACAAATATGAGCAAAGGTTGCAGAATGTTTTACAGTGTAATTTATCTCTTTCAGTAAAGTCGAAGCACGTTATAACGGAATACAATAAAATGATATAACGGCATGTATCTGTCGTCCTTTGTTTGACTCGAAAGCTACAAAATATGAATTTATAAAAGTTAAAACGAAATATATATAACGGAAAACAGTATATTACGTAGAGAATTTCTTGTGTGAAGGTTTATAATTTCTGAAATTTCGTTTGTCAACGATTACATTCCTTGGTCACGTAATACAGCTATTTTATGACAGACGCGTTTTTGCATTTGTTGGTATACGGGTATTCTGTCTTATTTATTCTGACGAAGAAAGCTCTTTTTGCTTTTAAAATTGGTACTGTGTCTAGCTCTATTTTCTTTTCAAATCTACAGAGGTGTTTAAAATAAATTTATAAAAATCTAAATGCACTGCCACCAAATGAGGAAGAAAATACTTTAAAAATGAGAAATTCCGTGACCAAAATCCGACTGAAGCCATCAAACCTAAGAGTTCAATGTGTAAAGAATCTTGCTGCCCCAACCAGGAATCGAACCACGGATCTCGGCACTGGCCAGTCAACGTTCTAAGCTACTGGGACAACTGGTCTGAGCTACTGGGATGGAATTATAAGTTCTTATCGTCGAAGTGGACTCAGTAAATGTTCTCTGTTTTAAATATACTTCTATTTTTACTTTCCCTACAATACATGGTAATATATAGGGAAAGTATTGTAATCATGTCGAAAATCGCAATCGCAACTCGAGTTTTCGACGGATCTACACGTTTTGGAACCTCTAGAAAGCGAAAAAATTATTCTTAGCGTGACGTCTATGTGTGTGTGTGTGTGTGTATGTGCATGTCTGTCCGTGTAATGTATGCATCCCCTTAAACTCAAAAATTAATGGACCAAATTTCATAAAATTTTACAGGTAAGTCTCTTATCAGTTACCCTGGTGCTGATTAAATTTTGGTATGATTCGGGATAACAGAACCTGCCATTTTTTTGTGAAATGGCACAACTCATGCTGATAACAAATGGCACAACTCATGCTGATACACAGGGTATTTCACAAAGAATGTCCGAAAGGATTAAAATATCAACTGTTGACCGTAGAAGTCAAATGAAATAGAAAGAATAATCAGCAAACAGAGAACAATTTCGCTATGATTATTTCACTCTGCCCCGGAACTATTAATTTTGTAAAAATACAAAACTTATTTCTTTTATATTCTCCCAATAAAAAATGTCGATTAGTAAAATTTACGCCGGCTTAAATAGGGCGAAATAAATCGACCCGGTACCTCTTAATGAAAAATTCGTCGAGATATTCCAATTATTGTTGTTATGTTTTTTCATTCGATTGCAAGGGACTAGTAACAAATTAATTGTTCACATTTAAATAATATCAAATTTCAATTGACGGTTTCCATTGATGTAAATGGATTAGTAATTTTAAATATCGATATCTCGGTGATTTTTGCGTGTAAATTTCTTTACCCCTAATTAAGCGCGGAGTAAATTGACATTTTTTTTTATTGGGGGGCCATATAAAATCTTAAGTTTTACATTTTTATGACATGATCAGTAACGGGAGGGGTGCAACTATCATAGCAAAATTCTCCTCTATGTGCTGATTATTTTTCATGTTTTACTTAACTTCTACAAACAACCTTTAGTTTTGTATTCTTTGTGGACATTCTTTGTAAAACACCAGATATTTCAAGAAAAAATAAAGTACCCACTTTTTTATGGTCCGCAGAAATATACAAAATCTGAAATAGGACAAATAAACTGCTTAAATGCGTGATTGCACACATGATTGGCCTGCGAGATCCCCAGATCTCACACCCTGTGATTTCTCGTTGTGGGGATACCTAAAATCACGGGTGTGAGATCTGGGGATCTCGCAGGCCAGTCATGCGTACAATCACCTCCATG
Organism: Amaurobius ferox; assembly: GCA_951213105.1. Lineage (NCBI taxonomy): Eukaryota > Metazoa > Arthropoda > Arachnida > Araneae > Amaurobiidae > Amaurobius > Amaurobius ferox. The sequence goes on from OX578146.1 coordinate 60,007,437, forward strand.
CATAAGTCATCTCCATGGCTTTATCTGCCGCAGCCCCCCGAGTGTCGAGAGTTTGAACTAATTTTTTTTCATGCCACACAAAATCCCTCACCACGGTGAATATTAATCTGCAAACCGCATGTCTCTCTGGCCCATAGATATTTTTTTATAGCATTTTACTTTTGCTCCGAACTTTTGAATCACCCGGTATATATATATATATGTGTTGTTGTTGTTGAGAGCCAGACCGTCCGACCTACCAGAAAGGTGTAAGGTAACTGTATGGACGGCCGGGAAGTGCCACCCAATTTAGACCGGAACCCAGTGGGGGAGGCATCCACAGGGGCCGTACCCTCCTTCCCCTACCACCAACCTCTCGGAAGGACTTACGGACCCACATGTTTAACGTGATCGTACTCCGCATGAACACGGCGGCATTTGTGGCAGCGTGCAAATCTAGCGCGCAAACCACGGGGATACCGCACCCGAGATGGCCAACAGCACGCGGCGTTCCGAGGTGGTCACCCACCAAGTACTAACCGCGCCCGATGCTGCTTCACTTCGGTGATCTAACGAGAACCGGTGTTTTCAGCACGGTACGGCCGTTGGCCCCATATATATATGTGTGTGTGTGTGTAAAAATATAAAATGAAAATCCAATGATAGAATAGAAGTTGTAACTCATAATACACTAACTTAAAATTTCCTACAAATTACAAAGAAGTAAAAAGTAGAAATTAAACCATTATGAGGAAATTTGAATGCACATTACTAGTCATCAAGCTAAAGATAATCAACGAATATCAATGGTGTGGATTCGAAAATAGGAATACAAAAAATACCAAGCATTAAAGCTGGCACATGGAAAAGCTCTAGGCCTAAGAATTGTTCATTTCGAAAAAAATATTTTTCAAGTCCAAATATTTAATCGAAATGAACACAAAAATACTTGTTTCAGAAACACGAGATAGATTTTATCTATAAACTCGTGTTATTTGGGCGACAAGCATAAAGATTGAAGAAATAGATAAAAACAAAAATACCTGAACATACACCTCAAATGTACAACCATGACGAGCATTAAATGACAAGACCAGTGTTGCCATTCCTAAAGATAAAAGTAGAGATCTATAGTTGCCATTTGTGAGTAATAAATAACAGTATTGCGTAAAGGCAGTAAAATGTGATATTCTACAGTAAAGGCTGCAAGTAATATAAAAGGAAAGCAAGTAATATAAAGAGGCTGCAAGTAATGTAAAGAGGCAAGTAATGTAAAAGAAAACATAGAGCTTAAGGTGTAAGTAATAAGTGGGCATTGTAATGTATACTCAAGAGAATGTAGATGTTAGGTTATAAAAAGATACTAAGGAGAGATTTTTAAGAATTTTAAGCTAATCGAAACTTATTAACTATACCATTTACTAAATATGCTGGATAGTCATATAATTTATTGGTAATTTTTAGGTTATTAATGTGAAAAGTATGAAATTTTATATCTGATAATCTATATATTCGAAAAAGTTGATTAAGTATAATATTTCTAAACAATTGAATCGAGTTGCAGGAACTAAATGGTAATATTTTATTAATGTTAAATTTAAAATTATTTTATCATATAAATTAGTAACTATCCCATTAGTAGGTTCAATAATTAGATTTAAATCCAAATAATTAATATTATTACTAATAGTAGTTTCATTAGGTATTAATTCCAAATTATCCGGATAGAAATCTATATCTATGACATAATTATCAGTAAATACTGAACAAATCAGATTATATATATATATATATATATATATTATCTTAACTATCAGGAACCTTGCTCTCCATTGCGGACAGATGATTTTCCTTAAACCTACGGAAAAAAAGAATTCGAATAGCAGAACTTTTAAAATTCGAATTAGTTTTTTTAGTTTTTTTTATGTTTTAGCGGCAGTTTGAGCAATTTTCACACAAATCGGTCCCTTAGCGACTGAAAATATTATCGTAGAGTTTCCATCTTAACACCATCGGTAAGATCGAGAAGTTCTCTCTCAAAACTTTGAACAGAAACCAAACTATTAATAGACGAATTTTCGTGAATTTTTTAAATATACTTTTCGTGTGTTTTAAACATCTCCGATTTTTATATTGCGATATAAAAGAAAAATTAACTGGCAATCCCATCTTCATAATTTACTAGATGCTTCTTTCAATATTACACACTGTTCCAATCCTCTCCCGGCCGTCCAAATAGATGCTCAAGTCCTCAGGACGAGTCGGACGGTCTGGGTCTTCAACACTGTTCCAATCGAATAATTGTGTTTTCCCGTATTCCGTTCATTAATTAAATTTTCCAAAGAATTCTAGCAGAGCACGGAACAAATGATAGAAAGGTTTTTTCCAGTGCATTAGGACAAGGTCAAGAGTTCTTGGAGCATAGATCTGGAACGCTATTGAAAGAACAGGTATTTCGAAACTACGCCATCAGCCGAAACCGACGTCATCCGCTGAAGGACTTATTTGGATTGCGAGCTGGTACTATAATCGAAAATATTATCAGTTTGCAAGAATTTTCCTTTAAAATACGTGCGGTTGATTTTAATCGAAGGAGTTTATGTAGATTAGGTAGTGAATTGAAGTAGCTCATATAGGGTGTATCAAAAGAGCATATTTAAAGCTTATTACGCCCATACAGAGGGTGAAACGTATTTGAGACGAATCAAAGGAACTTTATTATGGCGTATCAAATAAGTTTATTTAGGGCGCATCAAAAGAGTTTACTTTGGATGTTTTAGAAAAACTTATTTAGGGCGTATCAAAGGAGATTAAGGCATATTAAAGGAGCATATTTAGTGTATATAAAAACTTAGGGTGCATCAAAAGAGCTTATTTAATGTGTATAAAAAACTTATTTAGGGAGTATAAAAAGATCTTGTACATCCGCGCAGAGGGAAAAATAATTATTTAAGGTATGATACGCAGCCATGTTAGGGCGTAGCATTCGATGGACCCAGCGCTGCGATCAAGGCATATTATGTACCCAAGCAGCGGTCTAAGGTGTGATTAGGTGCTTATTAAAGGCGAGCATATTCTCGCATGTGTTTTGTTATTTAAGCGTGAACTCGCGCAGCAGGCATTGAAAGCTTTTCTAAAATCTTAATGAATGAATTTAATTAATCCCTGCTTTAAACTCCGGACAACGGCGGGTATCCAGTTTCTATAAAATGAAATAAAGAATTTAATATACGCAGCGCAACAACAAGAATAGTGCGAGCAATAACTTCGCACTAGATGCCATATCGATATAGAGGAGATGCGGCGCCTATATTCATACCACGAAGGCTAGAAAACCCTTTAGCCTTCATGATTCATACGACATATGGGAAAGGGGCGCAGTTAACTTCACACCAGGCCCCAAATAGAGTTGCTACAGCACTGAATACACGGAAGTTAAAAACAAACACAGTGCATTATAATTAATAATGCATTACAAAGAAATGTATTATAAAGAAACCTAAATCGACTTTCTTTATCTGCCATCTAGCAGATGCTTTCGAATTTAGGTGTTGCAGGATTGTATATGAAGATTAATAATAACGAAATATTTAATAACGAAATATACGAACGGATATTTAATAACGAAACGAGAGCTACGAACCCAAAGTTTGCATATACACTTTTAAAATGGTATGTTTGTCTACCATGAATAATTTTATAGAATAATTTATGAAATATAGACCTTCACTAAACTAGATAATATTATGACAAAGTAATGTTCCCTCCAGTTGGTAAGCTGCTGTTTTAATGGCGACTTACAGGAAACCAAAGTGAATGGTAGTATAAGGAAAGATGCTTATACTTACTGAGATGTCCCCTTTTCATGTTCAAAACACATTAAAAACATAATGCTTTTCGAAAATGCAAGTTTAAATCACAGATGCTGAAGTTACCATTTAATGAGATCTCCTTTTTATTTTCAAAATACGTAAAGAAAAAATTATACTTTAACTCAATTTTTTTCTAGTGATGCAAAGCTAAATCACCCCTTTTCATTAACTCACAAATTAAAAAAAAATAAATATATTTATTTAAATAATTTTAAGTGTAAATTTTATAAAAATGTAGTGGGGAAGCGCGGTTTATATCCTGAAACCACACTTAATGTGTTTTTAAGACAAAATATCTCATATCTCACCTATGAAATTTATTTTTCCATTTTTAAGATTGAAAAAATTCATTCTTTATTTTTCCTGAAAATTCAAATCTTATTCAAATATACTAATACTTCGTGGGCTTGGTAAATATTTTCAAACAACACATTTCTGTTGAAAGAATAAACAGCGAACTCTTGAAGTTCGCGTTTCATTTTCTTGACAAAGGTTAAAAAAAGTCAATATCTTCATTTTTTTTTCTGGTAAATCGTACCGATATTTGGTGGGCGTGGCTAACATACTGAAACCATACTGTATTCGAAAAAAAATCTGATGTGGGCAACAGATGACTTTCCTTATATAATGCAATGAATTTACTACTTTTACAAAAAAAAAAAATCTGATGTGGGCAACACATGACTTTCCTTATATAATGCAATGAATTTACTACTTTTACAGTTAAAAAAATGTTATTCTTACAGTAGATACTTATATTCTTTCCAAGATATTGAATTTTCTTCAATTAGTTGTAATTTTGATTGGTTTAGCGTCATTTTCATCCATTTGGCGAGATTTTTGTTAATTTGGCAACAATTAAAAAGTTGCCAAGTTGGCGACATCTCGCCAAATTCGTCGCCAAAATCTCGCCAAGCATTATGGACGAAGAAATAAGTTATTCTTACAGCAGATAAATAACTATTGGCGTTCAAATACAAAAGTATTACTCAAAGTATCTTTTTTCATGACTGGAACGAGCTAGATCCACGAGAATGTTGTCACCCAATTTATCGCATGGTGTTACACATGAAAAGTAAACATGGTTCTCAATAGGAAATATTTTTTTTATTTTATGACTTTTTGATAATTTTTTTGAAAAATGTACAATATCTCGAGAACGGTTCATGTTAGCGTTCTAAAATTTATGTCAATCGTTTTCTAATGAAAAATTACATAAGAAATGTCTATTTGCGTAACTTTATTAGCGGTTTTGATTTTTTGACGAATTTTTCAAAATTTCACTCAAAAATTTAGGGGGGTTCTGAACATTCGATTGCGTATAAAAACAATAGGCTTCCAGTGTTTACGGATTGTGATTTTTGTACGAAATTTCGTTCGAATCGGCCCATTCGTTCGTCAGTTATCGTCTCCACAGACTCACTGACACACACCCACACACACATACTTTCACACACACACACACACACATACACACACACAGACATCACTTCAAAAATGCTTGATTCGTGATCAGGGATGCTTGAAACGTGCTCTCCCGTCGAAAACTCGAATTCGAATTTTCGACCCCGTCACAATACTTTCCTTATACATTATGTATATAAGGAAAGTAAAAATAGGTTTTTATTATAGTAGACATTTATATTCTTTCCAAGGTATTGAATTTTCGTCAATTAGTTAGTTATTGAATTTTCGTCATTTTCATTGCTTTAGTGTCATTTTTATCCATTTTGCGAGATTTTCGTTAATTTGGCAACATTTTAAAAAGTCGCCAAGTTGGCGACATTCCGCCAAATTCGTAGCCAAACTCTCGCCAAGCGTTATGGACGGAGAAATAAGTTATTCTTATAGCAGATAAATAACTATTGGCGTTCAAATACAAAAGTATTACTCAAAGTATCTTTTCTCATGAATGGAACGTGCTAGATCCTCGAGAATGATGTCACCAAATTTATCGCATGATATTACATATGAAAAATGAACATGTTTCTCAACAGTTAATATTTTAATATTAATTTATGGGATTTTTTGATAAATTTATTTTTAAAACGTGCAATATCTCGAGAACGGTTCATGCTAGCATTTTGAAGTTTATGTCAATAGTTTTCTAAGGGAAAAATTACATGAGAAATGTCTATTTGCGTAACTTTATTAGAGGTTTTGATTTTTTGATGATTTTTTCAAAATTTCGGGGGAAAAAAATAAAAAAATCGAAAATTTAGGGGATTCTGAACATTCGATTACGTTTAAAAACAATAGGCTTTCAGTATTCACGGATTGTGATTTTTGTACCAAATTTCATTCGAATCGCTCTATTCGTTCGTGTGATATCGTCTCCACAGACTCACTGACACACACACATACATACTTTTACGCATACACACATACTTTCACACACGCACACACACATACAGACATCACTTCAAAAATGTTTGATTCGTGATCAGGGATGCTTGAAACGTGCTCTCCCGTCGAAAACTCGAATTCGAATTTTCGACCCCGTCACAATACTTTCCTTATACATTATGTATATAAGGAAAGTAATAAATACTTCGTGAATAAACAGAATAAAATAATTAAATAATATATCAACCGGTTTAAAAAGGAAAAGATTTTTCTTTTTAATGATAAATTAGGCAGAACGACAGTACCAATGAAAGCAAGTACGCGTTTGCCAAAACATAGTATTTCCGTGTGACCCAGGAAAATCGTCGACGAAAATCCGGAAAAAAATTATAGGAAAAACTAATGGCGAGGATGTAAAAATTTCCTCAGTGAAGAAAGCGTTTCATTTCAATAAAATGCCTAAACTTCAGATTAACTCCAGAATAACTGAATAACTTGACTTTGAATTTTGGCTGCTCCATCGCTTGTTTCTTTCTGGGACGACGACAATCGTGATTGATCAGTGGGAACGTTATGGATTTCAATGCAATTCTTTATATTTTGTAACGCCTATTTTTCGATAAAAATTATCTTTTGACATATTTTTCCTCCACAATTTTGTTTATTGATATGAACATCGTCACCGTAAGTATCATTACACCTCAAATCGAAGAGAACGACACTACCAAAAACGTTTCATATCCCAGGCTATTTCAAACTCCTTCACTTGAGATAAAGTCGCTGGCATCTGCTTGAGCATCAACAATAACTGTGAATACTTAGAGTGGTAACACGTCATCATTGTAAATCGATTCAAATAAATTAAAGGCGAAATCTTTAGGTTTAAAGTAATTTAATAAACATCCTATAGATGTACATATAAATTAAAAACCAGAGCGCTTTCGGGCATCATTATACCCTTCCTCGGTGGCATTAATTGAAAATCACACATATAAGCTTAAATACCATCCACACTGGCAGGCAAAATTTGTAGGCACACTGGTAGGCAAACCCAAGTGGTAGGGACTCCAGATGGGGCCCAGGACCCATAATAATTCTACTGAGGGAGGAGAAAAAATAAAAAATTTAAGAAAGAGGAGATAATCTAATATGAAGGGGACCCCGTGATAAACGTTTGTAGGGGTCCCATGATAAACGTTTGTAGGGGTCCCATGATAAACGTTTGTAGGGGCGCATGATAAACATTTGTAGGGGGCCCACAATTTTTATGGGCGGCCCTGGTGTCAGGGCAGAACTAATTTTCACACTTTGACTGCAGGGCTCTTCGAATAAATCGAAGGACCTACGCTACCAATTGACTAATTCACGCGTGAAAAGTTCGTGCAATTGATACAACTCACACTGCAACTGATACAACTCACACTGCAACTGATACACTGGTAAGAAATAAATATAGGTTTCAAATCTCAAATTGGTTCATCTGGTCAGACGCTTTCTCAAGTTGCGTGTTGTTGTTGTTGAGACCCAGACCGTCCGACCTATCAGAAAGGTGTAAGGCAACTGCTTGGACGGCCGGGAAGTGCCACCCAATTTAGACCGGAACCCAGTGGGGGAGGCATCCACAGGGACCGTACCCTCCTTCCCCTACCACCAACCTCTCGGAAGGATTTACGGACCCACATGTTTAACGTGATCGTACTCTGCGTGAACACGGCGGCAGTTTTTTGGCAGAGGCTGGAATCGAACCCGGGCCTACCAAGTGCAACTCCAGCGCGCTAACCAATGGGCTACCGCGCCCCCTCAAGTTGCGTGTTGAAGACCCAGACCGTCCGACTCGTCCAAAGGACTAGGAGCAACTATTTGGACGGCCGGCTCTCTCAAGTTGCGTGTGGAAGACCCAGACCGTCCGACTCGTCCAGAGGACTTAGAGTAACCAGTTGGACGGCCGGGAAGGCTCAAGTTGCGTGTGTAAACTCTTAGTTTTTCTGACATTTTATGTAAATTAGATGCACTTTCCTATAGAAATTTCTCTATGAAAGGCATTTCACCATTATTATCGTAAGGCATTTCACCATTATTATCCAATAACGACATAAAGAATTATTTTAGCCCCGGCCACCGATAAAAAAATTCTAAGTGTTCGAGATTACAGTGAAACCAGTCCATTTATTGTCTTCAGGCCTGTTGAGAAGGGAGGGGGGGAGGGTGTTTCCCGGGGCCCGAATTTTTCAGGGGGACTGAATTTTTTACCATTTCACATTTTAGAAATTAAAACATTCATAGAAGGAAGCGACAAGCAGTTCCCTCCCCCCCCCCCCTTGAATGAAGTTTTCAACTGAAATTCGATATCATACTTTTGGATTGAGCTGAACTTTTTTGGTACAGGTACTGGTACTGAGATTCAACATATATATAAATATTTATCTTTCTTTTCTATCTCCAAGTAAAAAAATGTAATACTGTCACAAAAGCAAAAATATGTTCTGCTAAAATTTACTGAAGAAATTAGTTAAAATCATTATTTCTTTAATAAGAATTTATTGTAGAAAAAATTAATAGTTATAAACTGAAAAAAAAAAAACTAAATATTTATATTTATTATTTTCCTGTTTCTTCTACTTTATTTCTTATAACCTGACCATCTTATTCCTTCAATTTTCTCTTAAATTTACAAACTACCTTAAAAATAAGCTCTCTGTAAAGGCAAACTGAAAATAAGGCCTAAAGTTAATAGCCGGGATTATCTTTCCACCGCCCTGAATGCCCTACAACAGGTCGACCTTTTGTAATGCAGAATTAGCTTCACTGCTAATCGGCTTGTAATTTAAGTATAACCTATACCTTTCAGAATTTACTTTCAGTGCAATTATTATACTTTGTTCGCAAAAGAAGTCTGCCTGTTAAGAATAAAAACACCTTCAAAACCATTCGATTTTTCAAATACTTTATTCGAAATTATTATGCTTTGTTCGAAAAAGAAAAATAGAATAGTGTCAAAAATAGAAACATCTGAAAATCCTTTCAGTCTTTCGAAAACAAAACAAAACAAAACAAAAATCCTAATACCTCTCTCTCCCCCCTTGCCCTCCGACTTTTTTATTTCTTTTTTATTGTAGTCAGAAAACAGATTCGGGTTTTCTGCGAAAAATATCATCCTCAAATTTATCAGTTTGACCCTTCAACTAAAAAACGCAAGCAACCGTTCCTCAAAGTGAAACCGACACTTAGAGAGTTTCACCATTCTCTTTCTCCCTTTTTTTTTTTTTTTTTTTAATTTTAAATTAAAGATTGCCATCTTGGGTGGAAAACAGGAAGAAGGCGGAAAACAATCGCACGCTTCAATAGAAAACGTTTCTCGAAAAATATTTTTCATAAAGATTAAGCAACAAAGGCGAAGAGATTTTCAACAATTACGTCTCGCTGATATGAAATAGCTTTTTGTAAAGTGGTTGTATTTTCTCTTAAGATGCGTCGGCTTAAATCTTTCTTCCAGGTGCATCGAATAAAGTAAAATGGCTTCTGTCCAAGATTCTTTAATAAACTCATATTTGTAAAAATTGCAACATCATGAAGGAATCACGCGATTGAGCTGAAACTTACAGCAAATTCAAATTAGGGTGTCCTATGCAAATGGTTGTAATTTCAGAATCACCGTGTATGCTTGGGCTTAGCAACACCTTCTGAACTGCTGTTTTAGCCTTATAAATAGAGATCTGTAGCATGACATTGATGAGTTGTCGATGGCTGTCTGCCAGCGGTAAACATTTCATAAGAAGTCACTATGCCTCTACAACAACAGAAGGTGACATCTGAGCAAGTTACGGAGTTTAAACGGAGTCAAATAATCGGCCTTAGTGAATGAGGTTTCAATTATCGTGCAGTAGCAGCTCGTATAGAGTGCAATGCCATGACAGTGATGCGAGCGTGGAAGCAGTGGACTAAAGAGAACCGGACGAGTCGCAAATCTGGCAGTGGACGACGAAATGTTACACCAGCACAGGATCCTCATTCGCATGGCAATGATAGACCTTGCAGCTTCATCTCGACAGTTGGCAAAATGTTGGAACACTGCTCGCCATTGTCTGCTCCAACAATTCGTCTGCTACATCGTGGACTGCGTGCAAGAATTCCTTCGTACAGGATTCCCCTGGCGCAAAATCATCGACTGCTGCGGCTACAATGCGCTCATCAACATAGACACTGGAGTGCCGATTGGCCAAAAGTCATCTTTTCCGATGATTCCGTCGTATTTGAGGTACAGTGATGGCTTCATCCACGTTAGACGCTATATAGGTGAATGCCATCTTCCGGAGTGTGTTATCTAACGTCATATTGGACGAGCGCCAAGCGTGACTGTCTGAAGCGCCATCGGATATTTTGGACGATCTCAACTGATAAGAATTGTGGGTAATATCAACAGCAACCGGTACATCAGAAAAATTCTGGGGCCCGAAATCGTACCCTTCATTCAACACATTCCTGGAGCTGTATTCCAACATTCCAACAGGACAATTCCCGTCCACATGTTACTAGGAATGTTCAAGACTTCTTTTCAGAACAACAGGGACAGCTTCTTTCTTGGCCTGCTTATTCACCGGATATGTCAACTATTGAGCAAGTCTTGGGTTTCGTCTGTCGGCATCTCGCTCGTGACGCTTGTCCCGTAGCTAATACATCTGAACTTTGGGTTCGGATATAAGCAATCTGGAATGCTCTTCCTCGGGAATATTCCTCTGGAATGCTCTTCCTCGGGAATATTCCTCTGGAATGCTCTTCCTCGGGAATATTCCTCTGGAATGCTCTTCCTCGGGAATATTCCTCTGGAATGCTCTTCCTACAAATTCAAAATCTGTTTGATTCGATGCCGCGTCGCATAGAAGCACTTATTGCAGTGGGTGGTGGCTTCACCAAATACTGATTTTCGACATGTAATATAGTTTTTTCCATTTGTAAATTTATCGTTTATTTGTATCAATGCAGGTCGTTTGTAGAATAAATTTAATTCAATTCGGATGATTCCTTAAAGATAATGCAAATTTTACAAATAGGAGTATATAAGGTTGGGCAGTCAGCCCGGCAACGAATCAAAAAGTTGTCAGCACAGCGTCAATGCGCATAACATTTCGTCATTCGTGACGTTACAGACCAGGGAAAACTTTGACAATCGTTACAGCAAGTTTTCACATTATTACAACTAAGAATTGTTTGTCAATTTTTATGTGTCAATACCCTCACGTAAACAAATTGCACAGAAATTTTAATTTGTGCTATGCACACCTTACCCAATGCAATGACATCCAAAGAGATTTAGTGACGTAATATCTCAGGATTGAATGAAACGATTATTATAATCAGTGAATATTGGAACCCTATCGATTTTAAACGATAATTTAAACGCCAATTTTTTGAAAGAATTAAAAGAAATCATTTAAAAATCAGGACCTTCATGATGATAAACAAATAATCATTTCATACTTAATTTTTCATTGGAAAACGATTGATATAAATTTTAGAACGCTTCTCGAGATATTGCACGATTGTTGAATGAATTTTTGAAAAAACATCATTTTAAAATCAGGACTTTTAATATAATCATTTAATATGAAATTTTTCACTAGAAAACGAATGACAAAAACGTTCACATGAACTTTAGAACGCTGGCCACAACTATTCTCAGAGACACTGCACATTTTTTCAAATAAATTTATCAAAAAAATTACGTAAAATAAAAGAAATTGCAAGTGTTATTAATAGAGCTAGGATTTATAAATACTAAAATTTTCAAAATAGTATGGCAAAATAATTACTAAAAAGGTAAAATAGGCACTAATGTAGAAAGGATATTAAAAGTCCAATCACAAGTTAAAAATTATTGTTCATCACATCATATCCATATATCGTTTTGTTGAAGAAGATAACAAAACAAAGCTGAAAACTTTATAAAAAATTCGACATATTTTTATTTACTTTTCACATTTATTTACTGATGACAACTTACTACCAAATATACATCTCAATTTCTGATGATGTAAAAAAAAAACACCTTCAATCTGTCAAAATGGTCTTATAATTTAAGAAAGCTCGATACACATCGCATGATGCCACAGGAGCGTATTTAAAAACGGAAGTGACATCTCTAGAATCGAAAGAGAAAATCTTTAATGAATCCCCTCTCCCAACTCCTCCAGAGTTGAATGCTGAATCCATATCAGTTATCATTTAAGCTCAATCTGGAAAAATAAATATTTCAAGTAAAATGAAAATTTCTAAATGAGAAATGAAAGTACAAATCTTTGGTGAATCTCCTTTTTCCTACGGAATTTGATGCTGAATCGATATATCAGTAATTATCTAACTCTATCAAAAGTAGATCCTGCTTTTAAAAAAATGCACAAATCAGTCAATAAGTAATCTAGAATGCTTTGATTTTCTTGAGATTCCAAAAAACAGGACAAGAAAGTAGCCCTCTTTACACCATGTACAGACATCGCTTCAACTGGGGGTCATAAGATGGTCAGTCTGCATATTTAGGAGCCCTACTAAGCAAATAATGTCAGTGACGTACTGCCCTTGTGTGAGATAAAAAGCGGCTTGAGATGGGAACTTGAGATGGGAATTGACGTAACGGTCAGCACACCTGATGACTGACATTCTATCCGTTCAATCAGTGAAGTTTAACAGGTATTGATATATTGATACATCCATACACGCGTTTTGTGCGTTTCTGATATCGATTCCTATTGATTAAATACTGCTCTACGACTTTGTAATTGCGTATTTTCATCCATCTAGCTTTGTTATAGAGTCCATTATTCGAAACATTTAACCCTCCCCCCCCCCCCGGAGGTTCAAGATCACAAAGGTAGGCATCAAGTTAGTGGATGTTATACATCTTATCCTTGAAATTTCTCTATTGACGTCAATGGTTCTCCCCCCCCACCCCGTGTACCGGAAAAAGTTCTATGAGCGCCTATGCATAAGACTATATCAAGTTAGTAAGTTAGTACTTAACCTTTTGCTTACGAGTGGGACAGCTTTGATCCCACACGAAGAACCTCTCAAAAAGACAAGTATTTTACATACCTTATCCCAAACAGCTCGATCTCCCTTTGCAGACATTGGACGCTAATGTCTGCAAAGGGGGGATCGAACTGTTTGGGATAGGGTATGTCAAATACCTGTCTTTTTGAGAGGTTCTTCGTTTGGGATAGACGTTGTCCCACCCGTAAGCAAAAGGTTAATGGCATAATAAACACCTGTCAAACATCAAAACTGAAAGATTGCCTGTTCTTGCATAAGCTCGAAATAAAACTTGCTCTCATATTTTCTTTAGAGTCGTTTGCCTCTATTTCATAGATATTATCTTTCTTCAACTACCGCTAAAAAAACTGGAAACAGTCACAAAGTAAAACGGACAAGTTTGACATTGAGACGTTCAAGTTTAAAAAACTAAGATCTGTCTCATAAAGCTGTTGTGTGTAGTTAGATTTTTAGATATATATGTAATCCTCAGCTGTGGAACTAGGAATTTCAGTTAAAAAAACAAAATAACAAATCATGTAACAAAATATGTAAAAGAACCCCCGAAATTTTAATTTTGGTTTTAATTTAATTTTTCTTTTGTGGGGGAGGAAGAATTTTAATTCTGCTCTTAAAAAGATAAATCATTTAGGAAAGCGCTTTTATTTTAGAGGAGTCATTTTCATAAGTGAAAATATTTAGAATTTTTAATATCTTCTTTGATTACAATTCCTTGACTTCTGCTCTTCTCCTTTTTGAAGCTACACTAGTTTTACTTCAAACTTTGTCAGCCATAGAAATTATTTGTAAATGTGTAAAAATAGTTTCAGAAACTATTTTTACACATTTAAAAATAATTTCTATGGCTGAAGAAGTGTTATATTAGAAAAATAATTTCTAATATAACACTTTTTCAGTTTATATTAAAAAAAAAATGTAGAACCTTAGTCCATTTACACTTAGTGTGTCACTGTGGAGTGAAGGCATTTGGGAAGTGCAGCCATCGTTAAACGCACGCGTTACGACTCCCTAGTGTTTAATAGGGCATCTCGTTAATAGAGTTAATAGGCCTTTTGTGCTAATAGGGCTAATATTACCTATGTAGTTGCTTAATAGGGGGCCGCGTTTGAGAATTATTTTTTTTAATGTATATTTAACAAATAATTGACATTTAATGAAAAATTATTTTCGTATTAATCATAAAAATTATTTTAATAAATCATAAATAACTTAATACGTATAATTGTAATAATAGCAATATTTTGTTTTTATTTTTTAATAAAATTAAAAAAAAAATTGTTTTATTCCGGACGCCGCAAATATCCCAGCTCGCTCTGGACCCCGGTGTTTCTTGGGTCCTTAATCGCGCTGAATACTAGTTACGCCATTGATGATCCTTTATAAGAGTAGACCATAATGGAATTTACGAGATTCCGTGAAAAAAAGTTTACGAAAATCCGTAAGCACCTCAATTACTCTATAAGGAAAAGTCCACATCAGGGCTAAATGTAGTAAAGTGGCCGTTCCCGATCGAATAAAAGCGAGTACAGCGCCCCTAGCAGACATTTTAAAAAGTTATAATAACGAAGTTGGGAACAAATTAATCTAGAAAAAACGTGTCAATTACAAAATTTTGGAGAAAAATTGAATCAGTAGAAATTAAAATCAGGAACGCGTATATGGAAGGCAATAAATACCTGTCAAACAGTCGTATCATCAGTGACTGTAAAACGGTGAAACCTACAATACTTGTTAAAGTACGCAGTACTATTCTATTTTGAATTCTAATGCGCATGGTTGCTGACGGAAGGCATTTTGAACAAGCTGTGCATTAGACAATAAAAAAATACTTTTGCACTTTTTAACGATTTGTACTTTTACTCCTCTGTGCATTGGACAATGAATGTGTAACAGTTTTACTGTCGATTCCTACTCAAACAATACTCTACAGTTTTGTAATTGATTTTTCTCATATATCATGCATTGTTCTCGAGTTCGCCATTCTACCTTTTTAAATTCGTCGCTAGGAGCGCCGCAATCACTTTGATTTAAGCGGACATAGTCATTTGAGACCTAACGTGTAAACTCGTACACATTTCCTTACAAAGTTATTGGCGGCCCAAAGACTTTCCTAGGAACCCCTTCATTTAAAAACAAAACCAGAAGAACGATTGTAAAGGAATTAGAAATCTGCATGGCCGAAATTTCAGACTTTCATCCGACCTGGCCTGACGGTACCCATTCTAAAATCCGGTCTAAGCATGAAGGAATTTGATTTTGGTCTAAGCATGAAGGCCGTCCAAATAGTTGCTCAAGTCCTCAGGATGAGTCGGACGGTCTGGGTCTTCAACAGCTGATATCGACGGAGTAATTTTATATGCTTTATTAAAAATCATTCAAAAAATTTTCAAAATTAAATATACCCGGTCCGGCTCGACTTTTTTAAAAACTAGGCCCGAGCTCGACCCCACCCGCAATAGTGTTAGAAATCTCCGTCCCACCCAGAGGTCCGTCCGGGCCTAAACCCGTGGGCCAGGTCCGGACCCGTGCAAACCTCTAAGAGGAATACAGATTGAATCAAAGCAGGGAATATATTCCATTGATCATTCATGAACATTCAATTCGATTATTCATTCAATCTTATATATTCTCGCATGAAATTTCAAGTCTAACACGCATGCGCAGTGGGGGGCGCGGTAGCCCATTGGTTAGCGCGCTGGAGTTGCACTCGGTAGGCCCGGGTTCGATTCCAGCCACTGCCAAAACTGCCGCCGTGTTCATGCGGAGTACGATCACGTTAAACATGTGGGTCCGAAAGTCCTTCCGAGAGGTTGGTGGTAGGGGAAGGAGGGTACGGTCCCTGTGGATGCCTCCCCCACTGGGTTCCGGTCTAAATTGGGTGGCACATCCCGACCGTCCAAACAGTTACCTTACACCTTTCTGGTAGGTCGGACGGTCTGGGTTTCAACAACAACAACGCATGCGCAGTGTTTCTTTCAGACATACGAAGCCCCCCCCCCCCGGAGACATTTTATGTTAACCTAGTTTCTATTGATGTGTCAGCATTTAGATATATTTATATAGGGCAGATAGAAAACTTACTCACCCCCCCCCCCCTAAAAGTTTCATTCGCGCCCCCTCCCTACCAAAAAGTCGTGAAAGAAACACTGCGCATCGCACAGACGGAAAGAATATTTATTCGTCGCCTAGGTATTAAAACTAAATAGAGATTACCATCTCGATATAAATGCGGTATGAACTACTATAAACACATGTTATAAAAGAGTCTAGAAAATAACTCGCTCTTGCAGAAGCGCCAGCGATAAAATGCATATTATCTCCTTAGCGCCGTTTGTCTTGTTTCCTTGACGCTATCTCACGTCAACGCGCAACTACTGCAACAGAGTGTCAAGACAATAATAAGATGAACCAGACAGGACTGACACTGAGGCGGTTGTGTTAAACTAGCTATATTCTTCATTTAATGACGCGTTTGCGTGCAATCTGGTGGGAGATGCGAGATGAAATTGCCCATAGAATTTGGAGCATCAGTGTACGGATTAGAAACAACTGCAACAGAGTGTCAAGACAATAATAAGATGAACCAGACAGGACTGACACTGAGGCGGTTGTGTTAAACTAGCTATATTCTTCATTTAATGACGCGTTTGCGTGCAATCTGGTGGGAGATGCGAGATGAAATTGCCCATAGAATTTGGAGCATCAGTGTACGGATTAGAAACAACTGCAACAGAGTGTCAAGACAATAATAAGATGAACCAGACAGGACTGACACTGAGGCGGTTGTGTTAAACTAGCTATATTCTTCATTTAATGACGCGTTTGCGTGCAATCTGGTGGGAGATGCGAGATGAAATTGCCCATAGAATTTGGAGCATCAGTGTACGGATTAGAAACAACTGCAACAGAGTGTCAAGACAATAATAAGATGAACCAGACAGGACTGACACTGAGGCGGTTGTGTTAAACTAGCTATATTCTTCATTTAATGACGCGTTTGCGTGCAATCTGGTGGGAGATGCGAGATGAAATTGCCCATAGAATTTGGAGCATCAGTGTACGGATTAGAAACAACTGCAACAGAGTGTCAAGACAATAATAAGATGAACCAGACAGGACTGACACTGAGGCGGTTGTGTTAAACTAGCTATATTCTTCATTTAATGACGCGTTTGCGTGCAATCTGGTGGGAGATGCGAGATGAAATTGCCTATAGAATTTGGAGCATCAGTGTACGGATTAGAAACAACTGCAACAGAGTGTCAAGACAATAATAAGATGAACCAGACAGGACTGACACTGAGGCGGTTGTGTTAAACTAGCTATATTCTTCATTTAATGACGCGTTTGCGTGCAATCTGGTGGGAGATGCGAGATGAAATTGCCCATAGAATTTGGAGCATCAGTGTACGGATTAGAAACAACTGCAACAGAGTGTCAAGACAATAATAAGATGAACCAGACAGGACTGACACTGAGGCGGTTGTGTTAAACTAGCTATATTCTTCATTTAATGACGCGTTTGCGTGCAATATGGTGGGAGATGCGAGATGAAATTGCCTATAGAATTTGGAGCATCAGTGTACGGATTAGAAACAACTGCAACAGAGTGTCAAGACAATAATAAGATGAACCAGACAGGACTGACACTGAGGCGGTTGTGTTAAACTAGCTATATTCTTCATTTAATGACGCGTTTGCGTGCAATCTGGTGGGAGATGCGAGATGAAATTGCCCATAGAATTTGGAGCATCAGTGTACGGATTAGAAACAACTGCAACAGAGTGTCAAGACAATAATAAGATGAACCAGACAGGACTGACACTGAGGCGGTTGTGTTAAACTAGCTATATTCTTCATTTAATGACGCGTTTGCGTGCAATCTGGTGGGAGATGCGAGATGAAATTGCCCATAGAATTTGGAGCATCAGTGTACGGATTAGAAACAACTGCAACAGAGTGTCAAGACAATAATAAGATGAACCAGACAGGACTGACACTGAGGCGGTTGTGTTAAACTAGCTATATTCTTCATTTAATGACGCGTTTGCGTGCAATCTGGTGGGAGATGCGAGATGAAATTGCCCATAGAATTTGGAGCATCAGTGTACGGATTAGAAACAACTGCAACAGAGTGTCAAGACAATAATAAGATGAACCAGACAGGACTGACACTGAGGCGGTTGTGTTAAACTAGCTATATTCTTCATTTAATGACGCGTTTGCGTGCAATCTGGTGGGAGATGCGAGATGAAATTGCCCATAGAATTTGGAGCATCAGTGTACGGATTAGAAACAACTGCAACAGAGTGTCAAGACAATAATAAGATGAACCAGACAGGACTGACACTGAGGCGGTTGTGTTAAACTAGCTATATTCTTCATTTAATGACGCGTTTGCGTGCAATCTGGTGGGAGATGCGAGATGAAATTGCCTATAGAATTTGGAGCATCAGTGTACGGATTAGAAACAACTGCAACAGAGTGTCAAGACAATAATAAGATGAACCAGACAGGACTGACACTGAGGCGGTTGTGTTAAACTAGCTATATTCTTCATTTAATGACGCGTTTGCGTGCAATCTGGTGGGAGATGCGAGATGAAATTGCCCATAGAATTTGGAGCATCAGTGTACGGATTAGAAACAACTGCAACAGAGTGTCAAGACAATAATAAGATGAACCAGACAGGACTGACACTGAGGCGGTTGTGTTAAACTAGCTATATTCTTCATTTAATGACGCGTTTGCGTGCAATCTGGTGGGAGATGCGAGATGAAATTGCCCATAGAATTTGGAGCATCAGTGTACGGATTAGAAACAACTGCAACAGAGTGTCAAGACAATAATAAGATGAACCAGACAGGACTGACACTGAGGCGGTTGTGTTAAACTAGCTATATTCTTCATTTAATGACGCGTTTGCGTGCAATCTGGTGGGAGATGCGAGATGAAATTGCCCATAGAATTTGGAGCATCAGTGTACGGATTAGAAACAACTGCAACAGAGTGTCAAGACAATAATAAGATGAACCAGACAGGACTGACACTGAGGCGGTTGTGTTAAACTAGCTATATTCTTCATTTAATGACGCGTTTGCGTGCAATCTGGTGGGAGATGCGAGATGAAATTGCCCATAGAATTTGGAGCATCAGTGTACGGATTAGAAACAACTGCAACAGAGTGTCAAGACAATAATAAGATGAACCAGACAGGACT
Source organism: Amaurobius ferox (assembly GCA_951213105.1). Taxonomy (NCBI): domain Eukaryota; kingdom Metazoa; phylum Arthropoda; class Arachnida; order Araneae; family Amaurobiidae; genus Amaurobius; species Amaurobius ferox. The sequence goes on from OX578146.1 coordinate 60,026,895, forward strand.
GACACTGAGGCGGTTGTGTTAAACTAGCTATATTCTTCATTTAATGACGCGTTTGCGTGCAATCTGGTGGGAGATGCGAGATGAAATTGCCTATAGAATTTGGAGCATCAGTGTACGGATTAGAAACAACTGCAACAGAGTGTCAAGACAATAATAAGATGAACCAGACAGGACTGACACTGAGGCGGTTGTGTTAAACTAGCTATATTCTTCATTTAATGACGCGTTTGCGTGCAATCTGGTGGGAGATGCGAGATGAAATTGCCCATAGAATTTGGAGCATCAGTGTACGGATTAGAAACAACTGCAACAGAGTGTCAAGACAATAATAAGATGAACCAGACAGGACTGACACTGAGGCGGTTGTGTTAAACTAGCTATATTCTTCATTTAATGACGCGTTTGCGTGCAATATGGTGGGAGATGCGAGATGAAATTGCCTATAGAATTTGGAGCATCAGTGTACGGATTAGAAACAACTGCAACAGAGTGTCAAGACAATAATAAGATGAACCAGACAGGACTGACACTGAGGCGGTTGTGTTAAACTAGCTATATTCTTCATTTAATGACGCGTTTGCGTGCAATCTGGTGGGAGATGCGAGATGAAATTGCCCATAGAATTTGGAGCATCAGTGTACGGATTAGAAACAACTGCAACAGAGTGTCAAGACAATAATAAGATGAACCAGACAGGACTGACACTGAGGCGGTTGTGTTAAACTAGCTATATTCTTCATTTAATGACGCGTTTGCGTGCAATCTGGTGGGAGATGCGAGATGAAATTGCCTATAGAATTTGGAGCATCAGTGTACGGATTAGAAACAACTGCAACAGAGTGTCAAGACAATAATAAGATGAACCAGACAGGACTGACACTGAGGCGGTTGTGTTAAACTAGCTATATTCTTCATTTAATGACGCGTTTGCGTGCAATCTGGTGGGAGATGCGAGATGAAATTGCCCATAGAATTTGGAGCATCAGTGTACGGATTAGAAACAACTGCAACAGAGTGTCAAGACAATAATAAGATGAACCAGACAGGACTGACACTGAGGCGGTTGTGTTAAACTAGCTATATTCTTCATTTAATGACGCGTTTGCGTGCAATCTGGTGGGAGATGCGAGATGAAATTGCCCATAGAATTTGGAGCATCAGTGTACGGATTAGAAACAACTGCAACAGAGTGTCAAGACAATAATAAGATGAACCAGACAGGACTGACACTGAGGCGGTTGTGTTAAACTAGCTATATTCTTCATTTAATGACGCGTTTGCGTGCAATATGGTGGGAGATGCGAGATGAAATTGCCTATAGAATTTGGAGCATCAGTGTACGGATTAGAAACAACTGCAACAGAGTGTCAAGACAATAATAAGATGAACCAGACAGGACTGACACTGAGGCGGTTGTGTTAAACTAGCTATATTCTTCATTTAATGACGCGTTTGCGTGCAATCTGGTGGGAGATGCGAGATGAAATTGCCCATAGAATTTGGAGCATCAGTGTACGGATTAGAAACAACTGCAACAGAGTGTCAAGACAATAATAAGATGAACCAGACAGGACTGACACTGAGGCGGTTGTGTTAAACTAGCTATATTCTTCATTTAATGACGCGTTTGCGTGCAATATGGTGGGAGATGCGAGATGAAATTGCCTATAGAATTTGGAGCATCAGTGTACGGATTAGAAACAACTGCAACAGAGTGTCAAGACAATAATAAGATGAACCAGACAGGACTGACACTGAGGCGGTTGTGTTAAACTAGCTATATTCTTCATTTAATGACGCGTTTGCGTGCAATCTGGTGGGAGATGCGAGATGAAATTGCCCATAGAATTTGGAGCATCAGTGTACGGATTAGAAACAACTGCAACAGAGTGTCAAGACAATAATAAGATGAACCAGACAGGACTGACACTGAGGCGGTTGTGTTAAACTAGCTATATTCTTCATTTAATGACGCGTTTGCGTGCAATCTGGTGGGAGATGCGAGATGAAATTGCCTATAGAATTTGGAGCATCAGTGTACGGATTAGAAACAACTGCAACAGAGTGTCAAGACAATAATAAGATGAACCAGACAGGACTGACACTGAGGCGGTTGTGTTAAACTAGCTATATTCTTCATTTAATGACGCGTTTGCGTGCAATCTGGTGGGAGATGCGAGATGAAATTGCCCATAGAATTTGGAGCATCAGTGTACGGATTAGAAACAACTGCAACAGAGTGTCAAGACAATAATAAGATGAACCAGACAGGACTGACACTGAGGCGGTTGTGTTAAACTAGCTATATTCTTCATTTAATGACGCGTTTGCGTGCAATCTGGTGGGAGATGCGAGATGAAATTGCCCATAGAATTTGGAGCATCAGTGTACGGATTAGAAACAACTGCAACAGAGTGTCAAGACAATAATAAGATGAACCAGACAGGACTGACACTGAGGCGGTTGTGTTAAACTAGCTATATTCTTCATTTAATGACGCGTTTGCGTGCAATCTGGTGGGAGATGCGAGATGAAATTGCCCATAGAATTTGGAGCATCAGTGTACGGATTAGAAACAACTGCAACAGAGTGTCAAGACAATAATAAGATGAACCAGACAGGACTGACACTGAGGCGGTTGTGTTAAACTAGCTATATTCTTCATTTAATGACGCGTTTGCGTGCAATCTGGTGGGAGATGCGAGATGAAATTGCCCATAGAATTTGGAGCATCAGTGTACGGATTAGAAACAACTGCAACAGAGTGTCAAGACAATAATAAGATGAACCAGACAGGACTGACACTGAGGCGGTTGTGTTAAACTAGCTATATTCTTCATTTAATGACGCGTTTGCGTGCAATCTGGTGGGAGATGCGAGATGAAATTGCCCATAGAATTTGGAGCATCAGTGTACGGATTAGAAACAACTGCAACAGAGTGTCAAGACAATAATAAGATGAACCAGACAGGACTGACACTGAGGCGGTTGTGTTAAACTAGCTATATTCTTCATTTAATGACGCGTTTGCGTGCAATCTGGTGGGAGATGCGAGATGAAATTGCCCATAGAATTTGGAGCATCAGTGTACGGATTAGAAACAACTGCAACAGAGTGTCAAGACAATAATAAGATGAACCAGACAGGACTGACACTGAGGCGGTTGTGTTAAACTAGCTATATTCTTCATTTAATGACGCGTTTGCGTGCAATCTGGTGGGAGATGCGAGATGAAATTGCCCATAGAATTTGGAGCATCAGTGTACGGATTAGAAACAACTGCAACAGAGTGTCAAGACAATAATAAGATGAACCAGACAGGACTGACACTGAGGCGGTTGTGTTAAACTAGCTATATTCTTCATTTAATGACGCGTTTGCGTGCAATCTGGTGGGAGATGCGAGATGAAATTGCCCATAGAATTTGGAGCATCAGTGTACGGATTAGAAACAACTGCAACAGAGTGTCAAGACAATAATAAGATGAACCAGACAGGACTGACACTGAGGCGGTTGTGTTAAACTAGCTATATTCTTCATTTAATGACGCGTTTGCGTGCAATCTGGTGGGAGATGCGAGATGAAATTGCCCATAGAATTTGGAGCATCAGTGTACGGATTAGAAACAACTGCAACAGAGTGTCAAGACAATAATAAGATGAACCAGACAGGACTGACACTGAGGCGGTTGTGTTAAACTAGCTATATTCTTCATTTAATGACGCGTTTGCGTGCAATCTGGTGGGAGATGCGAGATGAAATTGCCCATAGAATTTGGAGCATCAGTGTACGGATTAGAAACAACTGCAACAGAGTGTCAAGACAATAATAAGATGAACCAGACAGGACTGACACTGAGGCGGTTGTGTTAAACTAGCTATATTCTTCATTTAATGACGCGTTTGCGTGCAATCTGGTGGGAGATGCGAGATGAAATTGCCCATAGAATTTGGAGCATCAGTGTACGGATTAGAAACAACTGCAACAGAGTGTCAAGACAATAATAAGATGAACCAGACAGGACTGACACTGAGGCGGTTGTGTTAAACTAGCTATATTCTTCATTTAATGACGCGTTTGCGTGCAATCTGGTGGGAGATGCGAGATGAAATTGCCCATAGAATTTGGAGCATCAGTGTACGGATTAGAAACAACTGCAACAGAGTGTCAAGACAATAATAAGATGAACCAGACAGGACTGACACTGAGGCGGTTGTGTTAAACTAGCTATATTCTTCATTTAATGACGCGTTTGCGTGCAATCTGGTGGGAGATGCGAGATGAAATTGCCCATAGAATTTGGAGCATCAGTGTACGGATTAGAAACAACTGCAACAGAGTGTCAAGACAATAATAAGATGAACCAGACAGGACTGACACTGAGGCGGTTGTGTTAAACTAGCTATATTCTTCATTTAATGACGCGTTTGCGTGCAATCTGGTGGGAGATGCGAGATGAAATTGCCCATAGAATTTGGAGCATCAGTGTACGGATTAGAAACAACTGCAACAGAGTGTCAAGACAATAATAAGATGAACCAGACAGGACTGACACTGAGGCGGTTGTGTTAAACTAGCTATATTCTTCATTTAATGACGCGTTTGCGTGCAATCTGGTGGGAGATGCGAGATGAAATTGCCCATAGAATTTGGAGCATCAGTGTACGGATTAGAAACAACTGCAACAGAGTGTCAAGACAATAATAAGATGAACCAGACAGGACTGACACTGAGGCGGTTGTGTTAAACTAGCTATATTCTTCATTTAATGACGCGTTTGCGTGCAATCTGGTGGGAGATGCGAGATGAAATTGCCTATAGAATTTGGAGCATCAGTGTACGGATTAGAAACAACTGCAACAGAGTGTCAAGACAATAATAAGATGAACCAGACAGGACTGACACTGAGGCGGTTGTGTTAAACTAGCTATATTCTTCATTTAATGACGCGTTTGCGTGCAATCTGGTGGGAGATGCGAGATGAAATTGCCCATAGAATTTGGAGCATCAGTGTACGGATTAGAAACAACTGCAACAGAGTGTCAAGACAATAATAAGATGAACCAGACAGGACTGACACTGAGGCGGTTGTGTTAAACTAGCTATATTCTTCATTTAATGACGCGTTTGCGTGCAATCTGGTGGGAGATGCGAGATGAAATTGCCCATAGAATTTGGAGCATCAGTGTACGGATTAGAAACAACTGCAACAGAGTGTCAAGACAATAATAAGATGAACCAGACAGGACTGACACTGAGGCGGTTGTGTTAAACTAGCTATATTCTTCATTTAATGACGCGTTTGCGTGCAATCTGGTGGGAGATGCGAGATGAAATTGCCTATAGAATTTGGAGCATCAGTGTACGGATTAGAAACAACTGCAACAGAGTGTCAAGACAATAATAAGATGAACCAGACAGGACTGACACTGAGGCGGTTGTGTTAAACTAGCTATATTCTTCATTTAATGACGCGTTTGCGTGCAATCTGGTGGGAGATGCGAGATGAAATTGCCCATAGAATTTGGAGCATCAGTGTACGGATTAGAAACAACTGCAACAGAGTGTCAAGACAATAATAAGATGAACCAGACAGGACTGACACTGAGGCGGTTGTGTTAAACTAGCTATATTCTTCATTTAATGACGCGTTTGCGTGCAATCTGGTGGGAGATGCGAGATGAAATTGCCCATAGAATTTGGAGCATCAGTGTACGGATTAGAAACAACTGCAACAGAGTGTCAAGACAATAATAAGATGAACCAGACAGGACTGACACTGAGGCGGTTGTGTTAAACTAGCTATATTCTTCATTTAATGACGCGTTTGCGTGCAATCTGGTGGGAGATGCGAGATGAAATTGCCCATAGAATTTGGAGCATCAGTGTACGGATTAGAAACAACTGCAACAGAGTGTCAAGACAATAATAAGATGAACCAGACAGGACTGACACTGAGGCGGTTGTGTTAAACTAGCTATATTCTTCATTTAATGACGCGTTTGCGTGCAATCTGGTGGGAGATGCGAGATGAAATTGCCCATAGAATTTGGAGCATCAGTGTACGGATTAGAAACAACTGCAACAGAGTGTCAAGACAATAATAAGATGAACCAGACAGGACTGACACTGAGGCGGTTGTGTTAAACTAGCTATATTCTTCATTTAATGACGCGTTTGCGTGCAATCTGGTGGGAGATGCGAGATGAAATTGCCCATAGAATTTGGAGCATCAGTGTACGGATTAGAAACAACTGCAACAGAGTGTCAAGACAATAATAAGATGAACCAGACAGGACTGACACTGAGGCGGTTGTGTTAAACTAGCTATATTCTTCATTTAATGACGCGTTTGCGTGCAATCTGGTGGGAGATGCGAGATGAAATTGCCCATAGAATTTGGAGCATCAGTGTACGGATTAGAAACAACTGCAACAGAGTGTCAAGACAATAATAAGATGAACCAGACAGGACTGACACTGAGGCGGTTGTGTTAAACTAGCTATATTCTTCATTTAATGACGCGTTTGCGTGCAATCTGGTGGGAGATGCGAGATGAAATTGCCCATAGAATTTGGAGCATCAGTGTACGGATTAGAAACAACTGCAACAGAGTGTCAAGACAATAATAAGATGAACCAGACAGGACTGACACTGAGGCGGTTGTGTTAAACTAGCTATATTCTTCATTTAATGACGCGTTTGCGTGCAATCTGGTGGGAGATGCGAGATGAAATTGCCCATAGAATTTGGAGCATCAGTGTACGGATTAGAAACAACTGCAACAGAGTGTCAAGACAATAATAAGATGAACCAGACAGGACTGACACTGAGGCGGTTGTGTTAAACTAGCTATATTCTTCATTTAATGACGCGTTTGCGTGCAATCTGGTGGGAGATGCGAGATGAAATTGCCCATAGAATTTGGAGCATCAGTGTACGGATTAGAAACAACTGCAACAGAGTGTCAAGACAATAATAAGATGAACCAGACAGGACTGACACTGAGGCGGTTGTGTTAAACTAGCTATATTCTTCATTTAATGACGCGTTTGCGTGCAATCTGGTGGGAGATGCGAGATGAAATTGCCCATAGAATTTGGAGCATCAGTGTACGGATTAGAAACAACTGCAACAGAGTGTCAAGACAATAATAAGATGAACCAGACAGGACTGACACTGAGGCGGTTGTGTTAAACTAGCTATATTCTTCATTTAATGACGCGTTTGCGTGCAATCTGGTGGGAGATGCGAGATGAAATTGCCTATAGAATTTGGAGCATCAGTGTACGGATTAGAAACAACTGCAACAGAGTGTCAAGACAATAATAAGATGAACCAGACAGGACTGACACTGAGGCGGTTGTGTTAAACTAGCTATATTCTTCATTTAATGACGCGTTTGCGTGCAATCTGGTGGGAGATGCGAGATGAAATTGCCCATAGAATTTGGAGCATCAGTGTACGGATTAGAAACAACTGCAACAGAGTGTCAAGACAATAATAAGATGAACCAGACAGGACTGACACTGAGGCGGTTGTGTTAAACTAGCTATATTCTTCATTTAATGACGCGTTTGCGTGCAATCTGGTGGGAGATGCGAGATGAAATTGCCCATAGAATTTGGAGCATCAGTGTACGGATTAGAAACAACTGCAACAGAGTGTCAAGACAATAATAAGATGAACCAGACAGGACTGACACTGAGGCGGTTGTGTTAAACTAGCTATATTCTTCATTTAATGACGCGTTTGCGTGCAATCTGGTGGGAGATGCGAGATGAAATTGCCCATAGAATTTGGAGCATCAGTGTACGGATTAGAAACAACTGCAACAGAGTGTCAAGACAATAATAAGATGAACCAGACAGGACTGACACTGAGGCGGTTGTGTTAAACTAGCTATATTCTTCATTTAATGACGCGTTTGCGTGCAATCTGGTGGGAGATGCGAGATGAAATTGCCTATAGAATTTGGAGCATCAGTGTACGGATTAGAAACAACTGCAACAGAGTGTCAAGACAATAATAAGATGAACCAGACAGGACTGACACTGAGGCGGTTGTGTTAAACTAGCTATATTCTTCATTTAATGACGCGTTTGCGTGCAATCTGGTGGGAGATGCGAGATGAAATTGCCTATAGAATTTGGAGCATCAGTGTACGGATTAGAAACAACTGCAACAGAGTGTCAAGACAATAATAAGATGAACCAGACAGGACTGACACTGAGGCGGTTGTGTTAAACTAGCTATATTCTTCATTTAATGACGCGTTTGCGTGCAATCTGGTGGGAGATGCGAGATGAAATTGCCTATAGAATTTGGAGCATCAGTGTACGGATTAGAAACAACTGCAACAGAGTGTCAAGACAATAATAAGATGAACCAGACAGGACTGACACTGAGGCGGTTGTGTTAAACTAGCTATATTCTTCATTTAATGACGCGTTTGCGTGCAATCTGGTGGGAGATGCGAGATGAAATTGCCTATAGAATTTGGAGCATCAGTGTACGGATTAGAAACAACTGCAACAGAGTGTCAAGACAATAATAAGATGAACCAGACAGGACTGACACTGAGGCGGTTGTGTTAAACTAGCTATATTCTTCATTTAATGACGCGTTTGCGTGCAATCTGGTGGGAGATGCGAGATGAAATTGCCTATAGAATTTGGAGCATCAGTGTACGGATTAGAAACAACTGCAACAGAGTGTCAAGACAATAATAAGATGAACCAGACAGGACTGACACTGAGGCGGTTGTGTTAAACTAGCTATATTCTTCATTTAATGACGCGTTTGCGTGCAATCTGGTGGGAGATGCGAGATGAAATTGCCTATAGAATTTGGAGCATCAGTGTACGGATTAGAAACAACTGCAACAGAGTGTCAAGACAATAATAAGATGAACCAGACAGGACTGACACTGAGGCGGTTGTGTTAAACTAGCTATATTCTTCATTTAATGACGCGTTTGCGTGCAATCTGGTGGGAGATGCGAGATGAAATTGCCTATAGAATTTGGAGCATCAGTGTACGGATTAGAAACAACTGCAACAGAGTGTCAAGACAATAATAAGATGAACCAGACAGGACTGACACTGAGGCGGTTGTGTTAAACTAGCTATATTCTTCATTTAATGACGCGTTTGCGTGCAATCTGGTGGGAGATGCGAGATGAAATTGCCTATAGAATTTGGAGCATCAGTGTACGGATTAGAAACAACTGCAACAGAGTGTCAAGACAATAATAAGATGAACCAGACAGGACTGACACTGAGGCGGTTGTGTTAAACTAGCTATATTCTTCATTTAATGACGCGTTTGCGTGCAATCTGGTGGGAGATGCGAGATGAAATTGCCTATAGAATTTGGAGCATCAGTGTACGGATTAGAAACAACTGCAACAGAGTGTCAAGACAATAATAAGATGAACCAGACAGGACTGACACTGAGGCGGTTGTGTTAAACTAGCTATATTCTTCATTTAATGACGCGTTTGCGTGCAATCTGGTGGGAGATGCGAGATGAAATTGCCTATAGAATTTGGAGCATCAGTGTACGGATTAGAAACAACTGCAACAGAGTGTCAAGACAATAATAAGATGAACCAGACAGGACTGACACTGAGGCGGTTGTGTTAAACTAGCTATATTCTTCATTTAATGACGCGTTTGCGTGCAATCTGGTGGGAGATGCGAGATGAAATTGCCTATAGAATTTGGAGCATCAGTGTACGGATTAGAAACAACTGCAACAGAGTGTCAAGACAATAATAAGATGAACCAGACAGGACTGACACTGAGGCGGTTGTGTTAAACTAGCTATATTCTTCATTTAATGACGCGTTTGCGTGCAATCTGGTGGGAGATGCGAGATGAAATTGCCCATAGAATTTGGAGCATCAGTGTACGGATTAGAAACAAAACAGAAAATATTGGTTTATTTCAGTGGCAATATTTTTCAATGAAAACTATTTAGTTTCGAGACATTTTCTGGGGCATTTCAATTGATCGACGCTTTAAAGTTGGATAATTTTGTAAAAGTCTGTATGGTGCTAACTTATATAGGGATAATGTAGACGTTTTTTATTAATGTCAGTGAATACATAGTATAATGTATAGCAATTGTAGCGAGGTATTAATATATGGTGTTAACTTATATAGTTTGTATAGTGTTAACTTATATAGTTTGTATGCTGTTAACTTATATAGGGATAATGTAGACTTTTTTTATTAATGTCAGTGAATACATAGTATAATGTATAGGAATTGTAGCGAGGTATTAATGGGGTCGAAAATTCGAATTAGAGTTTTCAACGAATTTACACAACGTTAATCAAACGTTAATGTATTCGAACGTTTTGAAGTGATGTGTGTGTATGTATATATATATGTGTGTGTGTATATATGTGTATGTGTGTGCGTGTGTGTGTGTGTGTGTGTGTGTGCGCGCGCGCACGTGCGATATCTCACGAACGAATGAATAAATCGTATCAGATATTTGTCATATTTTGATTCGTGTTTTAGGTAATGAAAAAAATTTCATAATCTATATTGTCCATTTCCTTACATAATTAAAAAGTCTGATGTGGGCAGCACATGATTTTCCCTACTTAATCCAATGAATGTACATCTTTCACAGTGAAAAAAACAATGTATAAAATCCATGGCACAATGTTTTTAACTTTGAATTGTACATTGGGCGCTTTTCCGGATGACAACATGTAAAACTATTTCGAAATACCCAATTAACTTATACTTCGCACAACTCTAAATTAACAGTTATTATTATTATTGACAGCATCCGCAACAAGCAGTATTCACCATAATATTCATATATTAAAATATTTCAGTAATTGATTCATTACTTTGGCGTCATTTTCGTTAAAATTTACCGTCAGTTTTGCAATTTTAATGATATTTTTGTCAATTTGGCACCATTATAAAAAAAATCGCCAAGTTGGCAATATTTTGCAAAATTAGTACCCAAGTTTGCCAAATTTATCGCTAAGCATTACAGACAGATAAAAGGAAGGGATTTTCTTATATATATAAATGAACTAGTAAATATACTCGGCGTTGCCGAGGATTTTAGATGCAAACCTATTCGAAATCACACCGGAACTCACCAATGAATTCTCGAAAACTGAAGAACGGTTTAACAAACGCCCATTTATAACAACAACAACAAAAAATCTGGGAGCCTCTCGTTTTGGGATATTACGTTTTCAGTACACAAAAAATATATATTGTTTTTTTTTAATTCGCAAAAATTCGTCTATTAATAGTATAGATTTCTTTCAACATTTGTTTGAAAGATGATTTTTCGATCTTTCCAATGGTATTAATTAAGATGGAAAGTGATAATATTTTCGATCGATAAAGAATCGAATTAAGTTAAAATCGCCGAAAATCGTGCTGAAACTTAAAATAACTGAAACCTAATTCGATTGTTAAAAAAAAAAAATTCCCCGATGAGCATCGTTCCGGGTCCCGAAGTACCTCTGTATCAAATTTTCCGCTGCGGGCGACACAGACAAACAGGCGCACAGACATTTTCCTTTACTATTATAGATGAATACTGGCGAATTGTTGGGCGTGAAAAAAAAAAAACGCTATTACAAAAAGTGTCTTCTCTCATTAGTAGAACAAACAAAATCTACAAGAATGAGGTTAACAAATTTGCCGCTTTTTTATTGCATATGAAAAGTGAATATATTTTCGTTCGTTCGTTACTGATTCCCCCGTGGTGAAAGGGCTCCTACGCACCATGTCCACAAGACACCCCCAGGGTGTCCCATGGTATATTTTACCACAGTTAATATATTTTTTATTTTATGTAATTTTATTTTATAAATTTATTTGAAAATAAATGCAAATAAATCGCGAAAATAAATCGTGCTATATCTCGAGAACAATTCCTGCTAGAGGTCCAAAGTTTGTGTCATTCGTTTTTTAATGCAACAATTGCATAAGAAATGATCATTTAAGCAACATTATTAAAGGTTCTGATTTTTAAATGATTTTTTTTAAATTTCATTCGAAAATGAGAGAAAGGGGGATCTTTCAGACATTCAGTTGCGCTTAAAATCAATTGGGTTCTAGGATTCAGAGATTGTAATTTTCAGTTTTTAAAGCTTGTAATGCTCATAGCTCGAAAACTAAAAATTATAAAAATTTAGCGAATTATTTGTAGCCCTTTAAAAGCCCTACAAGGATGTATAATTAGATTTCGGACCAGGTTCTTAATTTTCAAAATGTGGTGATTATAATTTCGATATTTTAATATTTTAAACTAATTTGAAAATATGATTATAATTTCAATATTTTAATATTCTGAGCTACTTCGAAAATGCGGTTCTAATTTCGATATTTTAATATTTTGAACTGTTTCAAAAACATCCAACCACACACAATGATTGTTAAACTTTGAACTTTTGAACACGTTAATATTTTTAAAAAATTTGACGTGGGCAACACATGACTTTCCTTATATAATGCAATGAATTTACTACTTTTACAGTTAAAAAAAATGTCACTTACAGTAGATACTTATATTCTTTCCAAGATATTGAATTTTTTTCAATTAGTCGTCATTTTCATTTTTATCCATTTGGCGAGATTTTCGTTAATTTGGCAACATTTTAAAAAGTCGCCAAGTTGGCGACATTCTGCTAAATTTGTCGCCAAAATCTCGCCAAGTGTTATGGACGCAGAAATAAGTTATTCTTACAGCAGATAAATGACTATTGGCATTCAAATACAAAAGTATTACTCAAAGTATTTTTTCTCATGAATGGAAGATCCATGTTAGATCCATGAAAATGATGTCACCAAATTTATCGCATGATATTACATATGAAAAGTGAACATGTTTCTCAACAGTTAATTTTTTTTTAATTTATGGGATTTTTTTGATAAATTATTTGAAAAATGTGCAATGTCTCGAGAACGGTTCATGTTAGCGTTCTAAAGTTTATGTCAATCGTTTTCTAAGGAAAAATTAAATAAGAAATGTCTATTTGCATAACTTTATTAAAGGTTTTGATTTTTTGATGATTTTTTCAAAATTTCACTCGAAAATTTAGGGGGGTTCTGAACATTCGATTGTGTTTTAAAACAATAGGCTTCCAGTATTCATAGATTGTGATCTTTGTACCAAATTTCATTCGAAACGCTCCATTCGTTCGTTAGATATCGTCTCCACAGACTCACTGACACACACACACACACAGACATCACCTCAAAACTGTTCGCTTCATGATCAGGGATGCTTGAAACGTGCTCTCCCGTCGAAAACTCGAATTCGAATTTCCGACCCCGTTACAATACTTTCCTTATACATTATGTATATAAGGAAAGCAAAAAAAAAGTTGTTAAATATTATCGGAGTTTATTCTACAAGACATTAATCACGCAAAAGCATTTCGGCTCCATCGGACTGGATCCACCGCTGTTATCAAGTAAAAATTAGGATTTATTCTCTGTTCGGCAGTGAAAAGATAACTACCCTTCCCGGCGCCATCTTAAGAATTTTTACCTTCTCCTTGCATCACGTAATCCGCATCACATTCTCCGAATCTTCACGTGATACGACTCTTAACCAGAGCGGGTGGAATTTTTGACCTTTCCTTGGCGCCGGTGAAGTGAATCTCTCAAACTTGTATATTTATGTCGAGAGCAACCTCACCAGCGATTAGGTTAGGACGAGCGTAGCATGGGTAACTAACTTCTCCGAAACAGAAACTAATGATAAGAACAAAGTAAGAATCTTTTCCGGTACTTACTCAGACGGCGACATCACCTGTTGAGGTGAGAACGATAAATACCGTTAAGTGTGGAAACAAGATGGAAACGCTTTCAGGGTTCTTGAAGAGCGGACTTGAGAGCGGCTGTGCCGTTGGGATGGCTTCAGGGGTCGTAACCCCTTTCTCCAGAGATCTATTCTGTTACAGTCTTCTAGTAAAATGGAATCTTACATAATAAAAGATGATGCTTGTGTGTGTGCAGTCTGTAGCGAGAAATCTAAGTGTCCTACGACCATGAAATTTGTTACATATGCAATTAAGAACCCGGGAAGATGCACCTAGGCTTTTTTTTTTTTTTTTTTTTTTCGTGATAGACTGCTTGGTTAATTGAGTAGCAATATACGACTTGAGTAACGCTGTGTAATTCGCTGTAACACAATATACATGACCTTAAGGAAAATCCTTAAACATCTCAATAATTTTGTAAGGAAAAGATAATGCACCTTGATACCTCAACCGGGAATCGAACCAGGGATCTTCGCACTGACCAGCCGACTTTACCTTTGAGCTATTGGGACGGAATTACAAGCTCTTACCGTAGAAGTGGACACTGTAAAACTTCTATGGGTGTACACGTTAGGTCTAACTATAGTAAAGTTGACTATTCATAAAAATGATTGCAGCGCCCCTAGCGGAAAATTTAAGAAGTCAATATAACGGACTATAACAAAGCAAGATAAAAGGAGAATATTGTAATAGTAATTGCAAATTTGTAGAACATTTTCTAAATGAGTATTAATCGACAATAAGACTGTTACAGAAGACGCCGTTTGGCACGATATGGTTATTGACGAATAGCTGTCCTATAAAGAAATGCCAAAATAAAAAGCTCTTTCATGCACAGGAATCTAATGTACAGCCCTCATGTACTGTATCTAATGTACAGCAATCTAATGTACTGCCAAAATGCCTTCCGTCAGCAAAAAGGCACATTTAAATTCGAGAATGAACTTTAACAAATACTGCAGGTGTCACCGTATTACAAGTCCTGGTGATACCACTTTTTGGCAGCTATTTATGGCTTTCCATATACGAATTTCGTAACGTACTACCGACAGTGCATTCCTGATGTCGATTCCTACTAATTAGATAATCCTCTACAACTTTGTAATTGACATTTTTCTTCTATCTGACTTTGTTGCCGGGCTCGTTATCCTAACTTTTTATATTCTCCGAAAGGCGCCAGAATTACTTCTTTTTTTTTTTTAAATCCCTGAAAAGTTATTTTTTTTATTGAAACTGAAATATCCATCGCTTCATATAGTCATACGAATATCCAAAGCAATCAAGAGGAAATTTCCAGTTATTTTTAGCAAGAAATTAACTTTAATTAATTAAACTCTGGTGAAGCTTGTTTTCATACGTGTAGAGTATTCAGCAAACATTGTGGGTGGATCACGTCATTACCTTTCCATTTATCCTCTTTACAGAGATAAATACATATCTCAGTGCTGATAATAAGCTTATGCAAATTACCCCATTGTTTAAAAGCGTTCCCAACAACTTCGCCGTCTTCATTTAAGGAATTAATCATAAATAATTATCATATAATAATATATAGCGGCTAATATACATGTTATTGCTGCAAACTTAGCATGTTAAAATAAGCATTGTTTTTCCTCATCCGCTTGTGCACGTTTTGCATAAATTCCTTTATTTATTATTTATTTATTTTTTCAAGGAAATATCTCTCTATTTTAGAGAAAAAAATCTAGACTACTGGAACTGGGGCAAAATGAATTGATCATTGTGCTCATTTCATACATTATTTTTCATCAAGCTTGTTTTAAAGGGTTAAATTAATGGATATTTAAATCGGGATCATAATTTAAAGCAATTTAATGAAATTGTAGGAAATGTATTCCTAGAGAATAGGGATAAGGAAATAACCTTTTTTATGGCATTTCTAATTTCAACTAAGTGCAATCCATTTTCCCAGTATTTTCTTTTTTTGCAACCCAGACCGTCCGACCTACGTGAAGGTTTGGAAGGCCGGGGCAGTGCCACCTAGTTTAGACCGGATCCCCGATATTCACGGGGGCCGTACCCTCCTTCCCCTGCCACCAACTTCTCGGAAGGACTTTCGGATCGATATATTCTACATGCTCGTACTCCGCGTGAACATGTGGAAAGTTTTGGTAGAGCCGGAAATCGAATTCGGGTCCTCCGATTTCAGTCCCCGTGCCTTAACCACTGGATTATCCCGCCCTCTAACTCTGCTAGTCTAACATTTGCATTTTTTTTTTCTTTTCTTTTTTATAATTCTTCTAGATGTCCATTTAGTGAATTTTCCAAATGCATCAAGCAATTTATGTCAGTAGCTGCCGCTTGGGATAAATTAATGTCTAAACAATTACTTTTAATTAGGCTGGAACAAAAAATAATATATGTTACAACTGTCGATACTGTCATATACACGGCGTACATAGCGTTGAAATGATGGCGTGAAATTGCTTACAAGATTCATTTCAAGCACACAACCAAGATATATATACTCTACAGAAGAAGAAGTAAAATCATTGTTTTATTGTCTTTGACATTGGAGGAAGCATATGCAAACAGGTATTTTTTTAACTACAGTAGATCTGCTGTTGATGGCTTTTAGAGGTTTTCTTACTTGCTGGGTCTTACGGGGAGTACTGAGCATATCGAGATGAAGTTTCGATAATAAGCAAAACTTCTTCTTGTTCTTCAACCAGACCGGAAAGTGCTACCCAATTTAGACCGGAACTCAGTGGAGGCGGAATTCACAGAAACCGTACCCGCCTTCCCCTACTACTAACTTCTTTTAAGGACTTACAGATCTACATATTTGACGTACCCGTACTCCGCGTGAACATGGGGATAGTTTGGGCAGAATCAGGAATCGAATAAAGCAAAGTTTGTAAGAAAAAATCTTGCAAAATTTCCTTGAATAAAGCAAGCATATGTCCATAAGGGAGGGCACACATTGAAGACGCATGCTGCATTGTGCAATTTGCGGTTCGTTTCGAACCATGTCCTGCCTACTGTCCACACGCTGAAGGCACATAGCAACACGCTACAATAGAGGCGCAAAACACATTAGAGAAACCAGTTTCTAATGCATATTTGAGTAGTATTTCTTTCAGGACTTTTCGTCCGGGGGGGGGGAGGCGAATGACATATTAGGGGGGGCAAATTTTCTATTTGCCCTATATAAATATATCTAAATGCTGTATCACATAAATAGAAAGTAGGTTTCATAAAATGTCTTCGGGGGGAGGGGGGGCGAATACACTGTCCAGGGGGCTTCGCCCTCCGCCCCCCGAGATATGCCTGAAAGAAACACTATATTTGATCAACATACGAGGCGCAGTGCACGACGTACAGTGCGTCCTGAATCCTCAATGTGTGACCTGCCTAAGGTGACGACAATTGTTTCGAAGGCGTTATAAGCCACCTTCTTCAAGCCAAATGTACAGGTAGAGCAGTCTGCGCAAATCGTTCTTAGCAGTGATTAAGGGCGCATTCTGTTCTACCTGTTCATTTGACCTCCAGAAGGGGGATAACGCCCTCTAGGCATTTGTAGTCAACTTACTGACATATGCCTGCTTTAGTCAAGGAAATTTTGCAAGTTTTTATTTAATTTAGTAGTAACAGTAGCAGGAGTACCTATGTCCGGCAGAGAAATCGCTTTTCTTTCGTACTTTTAGCGTTATTGGAAATCCGACATCAACCAGAAGCATAATTCTCTCCAATGGCAAAATTGAACAAAGCAGAAGTACTCGTTTGAGGCAATAATCACGGTTTTATATACAGTAGATGACACCGAGTTCAGCGACATATCAACATTAATACTAAAATTTATGGTCCCTAAATTAGAAGACGTACTTACTGTACAAAATGCAAGATCCACCATGTTGTTAACAACAAAAATAAGTACTGCTCACTAGCACGTTGCACTTTGCAGCTGACACTATGTGAACCGAAGCTCCACCCCTCTACAAACTGGACACATGTGGTTATGCGCTATCTAGTGATTCTTATTCAGTCGTCATGAATTAATTATGAGTGGCAAAATTGTAAACATTGGCAAATATGTGAACACTTACCTTATAATAGAACTGTGCCTCGCACATTGATATCGTACATTGTTTAATCCTGTAAACTCCAGTAATAAATTCGAAATACACACAAGAGGCTGCTTTAAAAGTAAAAAAGTTTATAAAGCTTCATTTGAAACAGCATAATACGTGGTAATAAGTGTGTTGATCCGTTTAGCAAAAAATGGCAAAAACAGCCCTCTTCATCCATTTCCTTCCAATGGTAAAAACATTCCTCTTCATCTATTTATTCCCTTGCAATGGCAAAAACAGCTTCATCAGGATAAATGTACAATGAGAACAACACTCACCAGAGCAAAATCGGTTTATGTCGATAATGTAATAAACATGGCTGAGGAGGAAATTTACTGATGAGTATTGGTATCCTTGTCTTGTTGTCCTGATTAAAAGCCCACATTACTTATGTCACTCTGCGATACGCAGTTTAAAAGTTATAGGAACTTCAGTGGCGTCGCCAAGAGGGGAATTGGCGGTTCATAACCCCCCCCCCCCCCCCAGGAACCCATTGAAATGCATAGAAATTATATTTGGAGAAATGAGAAACAACATATTTTGTTACCCAACCGGCCCTTCCCCTAATTTTCTTTTCTAGCAAAACTAACTGAGGGGGGTTTACTGTTTTTTTCTAAAAACCCTGTATATTACTATGTATTGTAGAGGAGAAAGTAAAAATCCTACGATTTTAATTTATTTGACGACTCACGTAATGCATTTAATATGATAGTATACTCTATAACAAAAAAAATCGACGCACCAAGAAGGATTTGTCCGATTGTAATGAAATTTCGTATGCAAAGATATTTTAAGCAAACATGCAAATGAATAAAATTTGGTATCCAATGAATAAATACTGGGAACTCCAGCGCATCGGACCTGCGCATTCAGCAAGTGTATATAAGGAGCGATTCTGAATCTGTGGTCAAAATTTCTGTTGCATTTCGACTGCGGATATCTTACGTCTTTGGTAGTCATTTCTGGCACACTGACAGCACAGCGGTACGTAGACAGCATTCTATGACCGGTTGCGCTACCTTTCCTTTTGCGACACCCCGGACTTACTTTTCAACAAGATAATGCCCGGCCGCACACGGCATGTGTTGCTATGAATTGTCTTCAAGCTTGCCCAACACTTCCTTGGCCAGCTAGGTTTCTGATCTCTCTCCCATAGAGCACATTTGGGACGTTATGGGAAGGCAATTGCAACCATTCCGGAATGTTGACGATTTAGCCCACCAGTTGGAGACAATTTGGCAAGACATTCAGCAGAACACCATCCGTGAACTTTATCAATCTATGCGACGCCGAGTGACATCTTGCATCCAGGCCAGAGGTGGACCAACGCCTTATTGACTACCAAGTTTTATCACAATCGGACAACTCCTTCTTGGTGCGTCGATTTTTTTTGTTATAGAGTGTATTTTAATTTATTGTGTTACTATAGTTAAGTACTTTAGGAATACCCGATTTTTCTATTAAAAGTATTAGTTTGTTTTCGACCCCAAAAAATCTGCGAGTTCTGTATTAAACGAAAAATTTGCTAAAGACGGAATTATATTTTTGGTTCGCGATCTTCAGATACAGTATTTTAAAAATTGATTTTAATCGAAATTGCAGACAGCGTAAGATTTAAATTTTTTGATTCAACAACAAAATAAATGCCTAAAATATGCAGCTACATAACATGCTTCTGTATAACTCATATAGTTTCTTTTTCGCTTTTTCAAAGTTACCTTGACCCATCTCAAAGTTATTCATCTTTAAATCAATTTTCTTTGGAAATTTATTTATCTATGGTAGTAAATGGTTGAGAATATTTTCTTTCAGAAAACAAAATTGAAAACGTGGTGACCGAATGTGTGGCCTTTATTGCAACCAAAGATAAAAAAATATTCAATGATTCTGTCGTTATCATTTCAACTTCGACCTAAAAGTTGATGTAGTATTCTTATTTAATATTCTTGTTTTTAACACTTTACAACAAAGTTGAAAAGTGTTTATGACTTTGTTCATTCTGTCTGTCTGTCTGTCTGTCTGTCTGTCTGTCTGTCTGTCTGTCCGTTAGCACGATAACTGCCGTAAAAATGACTTAATCAAAATGAAATTTTAGTATGTTGTTCAGACGGTCTGTAGGACCTATGGGAATATAAATGAATAATATCACACAATTAGTTTTGGATTGAACCCGGGTTGAAAAAATGAAATACATTGAGCCCTATGGGACCTAATTTTTCTAACATTTTTTAAGCGGATTTAAAATTCACAAATTGCTTCGAAAATTTTAGGTAATAGTCAAATTGTTCCATAAAATATATAAAAAAAAATTCAGCTAAATATATTCAGTAGTTTTTTAAATAAAAATTAAAATAATAATTACACATCTTATATGAAACGATCACGTGACCATGATATGAAACGATCACATGACCCACTTCAAAATGAGATATGGCATCCATCTTGTTTCAAATTCGTGATTTTTTAAAGTTCTTTTTAATTCATATTGAGTGTTGTATCCATCCTAAAACTACTTTATTTCTGCTTAAATTCTGTGCATCTACATACTAAAACAACACAATGACAATATATTTGAGTTTAAATTCTCATTCAAATTTGATTATTTCTACAATTAAGCCTATTTTTCACCTATGTAAAATGTAAACAGCAAATTATGTAGAATGAGTTGTATTAGATTTACTGTATTTCTTTAACACAAAATAATTCAGTCCATGGAGTCTGCATGGCTGATATGAATGAAATATTAATTGATTTTATAAACAGAAGGACGATTTTTTTCGATGAAGTTTTAAGCATAGAGTTTATGAATTGTAGCTCCATGGTCTTAATTTTTAAATAAAATAAATTATTATAGTATTGTGATGAATGAAATGAATGGGAGAAAGTTATGAATGAAATCCTGCTTTTATAGAGAGATCCAGGCGTGTTATTTTTTCTGTGACGTCATTTGAATTAATTTCAGTTGTTTTCGATGAAGTTTTCAAATATAATAAATTATCGTAGTATTATGATAGATTTAAAAATATTACCGTGGAATGTATTGCATTTTAGAGATATTTAAACCACGCAATTTATATTTCAATGCCGTCTTTTGAATGAAGTTCATTTTTTTCAATGAAGGTTTAAGTTTTCAAATATAATAAATCAATGTAGTATCGTGATAAGTTTTAAAATATTACCGAGGAATGTATTGCATTTTCGACTTTTTTAAATAAAATTGCATTGAAGTTGGAAAGTGTTTCATAATCAATGCTTTAAGCATGATTGATCTTTCTTGTTAATCTTTAATTCAGTCAAACTTTCCCATGCAATGTTTTCTTTTTACTTTCCCTACAAGCATAGTAATAGGGAAAGTATTGTGATGAGGCCGAAAATTCGTGTTCGAGTTTTCGACTGAAAAGCACGTTTCAACCCTCGAATCGAACGTTTTTAAGGTGACGTCTGTGCATGCATGTTAGTGTGTGTGTGTGTGTGTGTGTGCGTGTACATGTTAATGTATGTGCGTGCACGCGTACATGTTAGTGTGTTGAAGACCCAGACCATCCGACTCATCCTAGGACGTGAGCAACTGTTTGGACGGGCGGGAAAGACATGTTAGTGTGTGTATGTGTGACGTCCGGGAAAGACATGTTAGTGTGTGTATGTGTGCGCGCGAGCGTACATGTTAGTGTGTGTGTATGTGTATGGGTATATGTGTGTGTGTATGTGTGTGGGTATATGTGTGTGCGCATGTCGGTGAGGTGTGAACACGATAGCTCAAGAACGAAGTCACACACCAAACGTTAATTAATTGAAAACAAGAATTATTCTATTGGAATGCAAATTATTCGGACTTTGAGATTTTCACTGCATAGCTTCCTGTGAGAAATAAGGATAATTTTACGAATAATGGGAGTAAAAGTGGGTAAATAATAGTTCACATTACTTTATGAGCCCAACTAATGTTAATATAGTGTATATTAACTCTATCCAACTCATCTATCTCAATAAGCTATTGCCAACTTGAAAAAACAGAAACTTTTTTTAAAAATTAAGAATAATTTCAGGAAAATTTCAGAAGAATAACTTGTAATGGAAAATTCATAAAAAGAAAAATGGAAACTCGACCCCGTAGATTCCAGGAACTAGCTGAGGACAACATCTTCGTAAGAACATAAATATATAGTTTATGCATTGTTGATACATACTGAACAGCTATCTATAGGCAACAGCAACAACATAATCACCTAACAACTGTGATAAAATGCTTTCTCACGTGTCTTTGACATTTCTTCCTCATTTACCTTCTCAAGGTCACCTTCTTTTGACCTTGAACTTATCTCTGAATTATTCATTTCTTAAAATTAATTTTCTCGCATCTGAACATCAATAAATGACAGTGGAATCTTTTCGAAAAGAAATCAGGAAAGGGGTGACCCACTTGCGCCTTTATGTCCATCCAGAATAGAACAAGCTCTGAAGTTCAGATTGGACTCATTTGACATTTTAGCCAAAAGTGTATTCTTAAAAATTCTAATCAGCCTTTTTTTTTTTTACCAATTCCAGAAGAAAGTTGGTTTCACGGTATTACATAGAATGGGAAAAGGACGAAATATGGAGTGTGAGTCTTCACTCCACTTTCTCATGCATTCACGGAGACCCGAGGGGCTTGAGGGCCCGGGATCCATAAATAGTTGAAAAAAGGTCAATCACTTGTAAAATAGGGGGTAGTAGAAATGCCAGCGCATTTGCTGCATAGGGGACCGAAAAATTTTATCGATGACACCATGCTTATTATAATTGTGATCAGAATGAAAGAAGAACGTGCGTCCTTTCTAGATTTCATACCCAAGGTATTCTTTTAAAATATTTCGTAAATATTCTTTAAAAGTTTCTTTATTCGCGTTGGCAATCGCTTAGTGACGTCTATGAATGGTTTACCGACATGGCGTCCATAGACCTTTTCCTAGGAGGGGACACACCACTAACGTCATCCGGGAAAAATCAAGAATAATATGTACAACTCCGACTAGCTTGATGCTCACCTTTGTGACCTTGAACGTCCAAGGGCGGGCAAGGGCCCCCCTCTTGTCCTTATGGGCGCCCATGCTTACCGTGCTAATAAAAACTATTTTCACACCGTAAACATTCATAACGTAGTTCAAATAATCAATACCCCATATACCATACAAACCATCATTTTTATAGGAATTATTACTGCTCATAAGAAATAAAACTATGGAAATCTTAAAATTCGATTCATTCGAGTTCAAATCATGCGAATGACTAAAACTTCTATCTAGTCCCCTTCATATAATATATCAGCACATAAAATATTTTAGCGGTGAGTTCATTCGTTCTTCACTTATCGTATCCACACACACACACACACACACGAACATGTTACTAAAAGTATTCAAAATGGGTTCAGGAGGTTTTGAAATATACTTGTTCGTCAAAATCTTGAATTCAAAAATTTGTGAAATAGATTCGGTATTTGGCATTCCGACAAGTTCTTTATTCTTTCTTCCCACAAGCATGTTATCTTATCCCTTTTTTTAAATCAACTTGAAACATATATTTTACTTACTGACAGAAATGCGTAAACATCGTATGTACAAACTTTCTGTACAAAGGATGTTTACACATTTTTAGAACGATGTTCCGGAAATATAATTAATGTTCTGAAAATGTTTATTTCATATATGTTAAAAGCCTTTTCTCTAGAAATATCAACAAACATCTAGATTTTGAAAGTAAAAAGTATTTCTTTTAGTAGTGGTATATTACTCAACTCTTCGTTCACTTCTTTCTGTAATCCACCCACTGTCTAAGATCTTTTAGAAAAAGGTTTTTTTTTTTTTTTTGTTTTTTAACAATCGAAAGATACAAAAATCTGATGCGAGGCAGCACATGACTTTCTCAACAGACACATATTCACGTTATCTTTATTTCTTCAATAATTCATTAAATTGAGTTTAATGACACAAAACAACACCCATAATTATTTTAAATGACACTGAATTTGCACTTTTAATTCAATTTTCGTTTTCGTTTGGTAATTGGACTTATTTTCAAAGGTGGCGTAGCAAAAAAAAAAAAAAAAAAAAAAAATCGAGAATGGCTAATCCTTAATGGGTTAGTTTCATCGTCAAAAATTACGTATAAAACAAGCATTTATCTGATATATTTGAGCATATGTAATCTTTTATTTTAGATTTTAACAACTTTTTGCGGGTCATTTCACAAAAAGAGGCAGGTTCTTTTTTTCGAATTGTACAAAAATCTAATCAGCATCAGGGTAATCTATGAGTGACTTATCCACGAAATTTTGTGAAATTTTGTCTATTGGTTTTTTTTATAGCTAGAGTGGATACATTCTTTTTTGCGGACCATTTCGCAAAAAAAGCAAGTTATTTTTTGCCGAATTGTACCGAAATCCAATCAGCTCCAGGGTTACCCACAAGTGTCTTACATGTAAAATTTTATGAAATTCGGTCAATTAGTTTTTTGAGTTAGAGTGAATATAAAATCTGCACAGACACACACAGACACACACACAGAGAGAGAGAGAGAGAGAGAGAGACGCCATGCTAAAAATAGTTTGTTGTGTTCTAGAGGTCTCGAAACGTGTAGATCCGTCGAAAACTCGAGTTGCGATTTTCGACACGATTCCAATACTTTCTCTCTACATAACCATGCATTGCAAGAAAAATAATAGTCCATTGGTGACACATCAAGGGATGTTAAAAGAATATGAACAAAGCGTTATAGCCTTAATATTAATACTATAACTCTTTTGTCATGTTTTCAAAAAATTCAATAATAAATTTGGATAGTAGCATTATCCTGATATAGAGTCTACTCTTTGAAAACCCTGTGGATAAAGAAATGGTATTCATTCTTTAAATATAAGGGTTAAAACATTATGTTAGTAATACAGTGAACACCAGTTACAACGTAGTTTTTCGGCGAAAAAATCAAAATAGTCCTCGTTATAAACGAGGACTATTTTAATATTCAACTTTCAGTGTTAAAAAATAGTAGTCTAATTATGTTCCAAATGTATGTTCATTTCTATATTTAGTTATCTAGTAAAGAAAGACATTTGCAAAATGCAAAGGTCAGTATTCTATGGATTTTAATTATTTTAGAAAACATAGCACATGCACATATACGTAGTACGTACATATAAACACTACGACATACAAATGTACGATAGGTACAAATATTAATGTACTTACGTGCTTTTAAATCACTACGGTGTTACGGAAATTATAAAGTATGTTATTTTAATTTATTTATATGAAGTTTTTTATTCAGAATTTTCTTTTTATGTAGGCTAATTGGATTAAGTTTTGTGACAAAATGGTGTCATTCTACCTTTCAAACCACCGCAGAAAAGTACCATTACCCTTTGGAGCTTCTTCTGTTATGGTAATTTATCGCTAGGTTCTACATCTGAATCACTTTCAAAATTTATCGCTAAGAAAACAGAAAGAGATAGAAAGTGGAATACACCGCGTTATATTCAAATCCGCGTTATAACCGGGGTTTAATGTATATGGAATTTGTTTTAACATTCTTTTCGACATTTCCTAACTTTAATTTCCCCATTGTGTTTGAAACCAGTAATGATTATGAAACCTTCACTAAAACTTTCTTTGGATTCTTGAAACCAAGTTTGTAAGTTTTATTTCCTCTTTTGCTGTAGTAAATCGATCTTTTTGTTACAATCATTTAAATCGGCTCATACTTATTGAATACTAATAATATATTTCCAGCTGACTCCGGTTAAATAATTTTCATGAAGAATTGCACATTTCTGAGTTCAACCACATACTTAAGGCAAATGGTGTAAAACATTAGATTTTTTTCGGCTTTTTTAACATTTAAATCTTTTCTTATTTATTATCTTGTTCACAGTTAATACTGAGGTGATTGTTCTTCGAGTCGGGTAATGCTCTTAAGATCAAAGACTTTTGAAACATTTATATAAATACGTACCTCCTTTGGATATTAGTTTTGTGTTTTTCCTGTTAAAAGAATTGCTTGACGATGTTTTCCTTCGTTTTTAATAATATTACTCATTTTGCATGTTGATTCAATGGTTTTTGCAGTTCTTTTTTAAATTACAGAGTAGGAAATTGCTACTCGGAAACATAACTTTCAATCCAAAGCTTGTTTATGTACGTCATTTTTAAAATAAATGCTATTTAACCACAGCAGACGATAATTTAGTTTTCATGATTTATTTCCAAATAATACCATTTTGAATTCTTTTATTTTTTGTTATTTTTATCAAAGGGAAAAATGGGTAAACATCCTCTGCATTTTGGTTAGATGGATGATTGAAAATTGTTTCAGATCCGTTCATTGCTTTTTACAAAGTGGAAAAAAAAATATTGCGGAGTGAAAAAAATAGTACGAAATGAAAAAAAATAGTACGGAATGAAAGTATTGATTACCTGAAAATTTCCTGAAAAGTGTTTGATGCATGGAGTTAGAAAGAAGGAGATAAAACTCCTATGGATGGAACACTTGAAAGTGCCATAATGCTTTGAGAATTATATGTAGGTGTTGCTAGTGTTAGTAAAGTAGCTGCTATTGCTATTGTTAGTTGATACAACAAAAAGGCGTATTATTTAGCATATGTATTTTTGGTTATTTTTAAATTTAGGATTCCCTAATTATGAGTATAATTAACCAGTATTTTTTCATAGTTGTAGGATAGAGTATAGAATATAGGGAGATAAAAATAAATTGAAAGGTAAAATAATTTTGAATGCGTGGGAATATTCTTTATTGCTTCAGTTCTACTTTGCATTGAGATAATAATTTATTTTGACAAAATTGACAGCTTAAATAAATATTTTAGGTCTTTCGCCATAGAAATGTATACAATGCAGGACTACTTATCTTATCCCAGCGTCACCTGAATTATTGTCTCAAACGATATTGACATTTTGAAGTTTTACCTCCTTACTTTTACCTCCATGGTTTGATGCCTGTAAAAATCATCTAAGATGTATCAAAATCTCTAAATAATTGTCAGTGGCTCCAGCACTATGGAGCCGAAATGGTTTCGATTGAATAACATCTTTCTTTATGAGTCATTTGTCTTCTTTAAACAGTTCAAAATATTAAAATATGGATATTAGAACCACTATATTTCAGAAACTATGAACCTGATCCAAAATCCAATTTCATATCTTTGTAGGTCTTTTAAAGGGCTACAAATTACTTCTTATCGTTTGTAGCTAATATGTATAGATTTTTTAGATATAAATATAACAAACTTGAAAAACGGAAAATTTTCAATCTTCTTGAACTTGACTAGATGATTACTTGAAACCTATAATAGCTTTAAAAAAACATATTATTAATCTATAAATTGGATTTCCTGAATATTAATAATGGTAAATACTCGAAATGGTAAATACCTGAATGGTAAATACTCGAAAACTCGAGGCAAAAATTCTTTCAGACCGGACAAAAATTTGTTCATATTTTGGGGGAAAATATTAAAATTTTTAAAATGTTGAAACTATTTTTATATATTCATAAATAGAGCCCTGGCTGCTATTTCAGACAAAACAAGAAAAAATTATTTATAAATTTAACTATCAGGTTCATAGATATAAGCGTCCAATGTGTTTGCATTTTTCGTAATGCTTCGATTTCGGCCAGAGGTACCTCAACCATGGATGTTATTACCGTCAAATTAACTAGAGTGTGGGTTAACTCGACGCTCTCATACCAGTATCCTGTTTATACAGTTTGGGATTTTTTTTTTCTGCAAATTTTACACAAAATTTTTTTAAAAATTTGTATGATTGTTCCAAATGATCACAATTATAGCATGTTACTCTTTATTTTAAAGGTCTTAAAAAAATTCTTTCAATTAATACAAAGTTTTCCGCGTGTAACTTGCTTGCCCCCCCCCCCCCCTCTCGATGGAACTAACAACATTACGAATACAAAAATTGTATCGCGGCTATAATCGCTATAATTATATACTTTTTAACTTTATTATCATTGAGTCATAAACGTTTATGCATGATTATGTCAAATTGTGTCCTATGCTATTATGTTAAGAAAATATAAAATTAAAATTTCGAATAAATGTCGAAGTTGTCGCTCGCATTTAAGAAAAATTTTATCGAGTTCTAAAATTTTCGTTAACAAAGCAAAATATAAAGTTTTAGTGAAAAGTCACTAATATTTATAGCAACTATAACAGTACACAAGGAATCGACGGACGGGTCATCTCTCCAAAAATAACCAAAATGCCTTTAGGAGGTCCCAAAACATATATATTGACATCAATCAAAAATTTTCTGGAAAAAAATACTTTTTCAATACTACGCATAAGAAAGTAAAAAAAAAAAATCATCTAATTTTGGATAAAGACATTTTTGGTATATTATTCGGGCATCCGAAGCTCCACAACGTAAGGAATTTTCGTGACTCATCGTGAAGATATTATGCATTTTCACTATACAAATCCAACCGAAGCTGGTAATTCCTGAGCTTCATTTCGCCAGAACCCCCTCCAGTTCCCCATTTCAATAATGTCGGTCGTTTGTACTACATTTGTACCGGATGGTACTGTAAAAATTTTCGTTTATACCACTTCCGGTAAGGGGATCATCTCATTTCAAAGTGGGGGGGCAGCCCCCCCCCCCCACTTTGAAATGAGATGAACTCCTTAATTCCGAGGTAGGGGGTTTCTCCCCACTTTGAAATGAGATGAACGCCTTACCGGAATTGGTGCAAACGAAAATTTGTATGGTACTATCCAGTACAAACATAGTACAAACGACCGACATCATTGAAATTTGGAAACTAGGAGGTGGGGGGGAGGGAGGGGCTGGCAAAATGGTACCTAATTCCTGTATTTTGTTGAGACACAACTTCATCCAATCTCTCGATTCTCCTGTTTGCTCAGAGTGGTAGGTCTGTCAACAAAGCTTTTTTTTATCTGCGCCACCTGTCAAAGTCATGCTCATCAACAGACGTGCCCGAGACCCAGTGGCAGTTGAGCACCGCTTCGTTTGCATTAAACTTCGTACCCGGAAATTAAATTGAGAGATCGTAAACAAGGCTATCGAGGCTGGGATACTATTTGGGTCACTCAACCCTTCACGCCGACTTCTTTCTGGAAGCTGCAGGAGAGCTGGCCAGATTTGACTAAATCGCGTTAAACGGAACCAAAATTCGTTTTCTTATGGGATGAAGTCGATTATTTCAATTGTCCCGTGTTTTCGTTTCTACATTTTTTTTTTTTTTTTATCGCTTTACGTTCGTGTACGTTGTTTATTCTTGAGATCTTCTATTTGTGGTGAAATTAAATTGTGATGTCTTCACTTCTAAGATTATAGAGAAGGAAAAAAAAAGTGAGTAACTATGTTACTCGTTATAGATTAATGCGAAGCGTCAATTATTTCATATATTTCGAATGGGAAAACGTGGATGTGTTAACGATGTATAAGGTATCTAGAAAAATTTCGATATTTTTTTTTCTTTTTGTGTGTGTGAGAGGGGGGGGGGGGGAATTGAAATTATTTTTAATATTATTGTTTTGATAGATCAATAAAATGCAGTTTATTTCGTCCGCAGATGTCGATGCACATGTATCGCAGATTAGCAATTTATTATTTTTACACTAATCCTACCAGAAACTATTTCATAATGCAGCTTTAAGGGTATATGTAATCCGAAAAAACTACATATTGAGTTCGGCAGATACTTTTACTCGTATCCAGTCATCAACCCAACTGAACGATGAGCTTATATACCCTCTGTGGGAAAATTCCCCAAAAACATATAAATCGTGAAGTTCTTGAACAATCAACAAAATTAGAGAAGTTTCTAGAACGGGCCCAAAGCCACCAAGTTGTTGATATTTTCCTAAATTCGTGACGCGATTACCTTATTTGTCGCCGAGGTCAAGTGACCCAAACTGAATATTGTAATATTTGTACCAAATTTCGTTCGAAACGCTCCATTCGTTTCTTGGGATATCGCTTCCACAGACTCACGGATACGGACGGGGATACACACACACACGCGCGCGCGCGCGAGCAGACATGACCTCCAGTTCAGGAATACTTGAAACGTACTTTTTCGTCAAAAATTCGATTTTGAATTTTCGACCTCGTCACAATACTTTTCCCCATACATTATACTATGGATATATGAAAAGTAAAAAATACCACAATATTGTTTGGCATTGGAGTAACATCATATCAATTGAAATTGAACGCTTTTGACAACTTATTAGTCCAAACATCACAAACCCACATTAGTACAAACTCACATACGAAATCAAATCCACGAATCAAAATGCAATTGACATATAATTAATATCTCTTGATCTAAATGACTACTGGGGAATTGTTAGACGTCAAAGTACAAAAGTGGAACCACAAATATCTTCTTTCATGAATGTAAACAAACTAGATCCACGGGCACGGAAATGATATTATAACAGATTTGTCGAATAATATGGCAGAGTGAGCATATAAAGTGAACATATTTGACAGGGCTATTATTTTAATTTTATGTAATTACTTTCCCTATATACGTAGTATAATGTATATGGAAAGTATTCTGACGAGGTCGGAAATTCGAATTCGAGTTTTCGACAGAAGAGCACGTTTCAAGCATCCCTGAACTCGAATCGAGCGTTTCTGAGGTCATGTCTATGTGTGTGAGTGAATGCGATATCTCAGGAACGAATGGAACGTTTCGAACAAAATGTTGTGCAAATATTGCAATTGGTGAACACTGGAATCCTATTGATTTTAAAAGCAATCGAATGTTCGGAACCCCCCCCCCCCCCCCCCCCACACACACACACACTAAATTTTCGAACGAAATGTGTTGTAAAAAGCATTAAAAGATCAGAACATTCAATAATGCTACATATATGACCATTTCTTATGTAATTTTTCATTAGAAAACGAATGACAGAAATTTCAGAACGCTAGCATAAACCATTCTTGAGATATTGCACGTTTTTCTAATAAATTTATCCAAAACATTAAATAAAATTAAACATGCATTAACTATTATGAAATATGTTCACTTTTCATATGTAACATTATGCGAAAAATTTATTAACATCATTCTCGTGAATTTAATTTGTTTCATTCATAAGAAAAGATACTTCGGGTAATAATTTTGTATTTTGACGCCCAGCTATTCGCCAACGGCCAACAGGTATTTATATATAAGAGATGCTCTTCTCTTCGTCTGTCTGTAACGTTTGGCGATAAATTAGGTCAACTTGGCGACTCATTTGGCGAAATCACACTAACGTGGCAATATTTAGATCCAGATTGACGAAAATATCGTCAAAATTGCCAAAATGACGCTAAATTAATGAAAATAACGCCAAATTGATAGATATATTATTAAAATATTTTTATATATGGACTATATTGCTTATTGCGGATGTTATCAATATTGCTAATTGTCAATTCAGAATTACGCGAAATATTAATTAAATGAGTACTTTGAAAGAGTTTTACATGTTGTCATCGTGAAAAGCGCCAAATGTACAATTCAACGTTACAAACGCTGTGCCGTAGATCTTATACATTGACTTATGCATCCTTTATACTGTCAAAGAAATTTATACTAATTCATTGCAGTATATAGAGAAAGTCATATGCTGTCCACAACAGATTTTTCTGCAATAAATGTATTTGAGAAACATATCTCATGAACGGTTTGTTCAAAATTCCCAAAGAGAGGTAAATCAAATATGGAGAGGGACCCGTGATAAAGTAGGGGGCCCACACTTTCTATGGGCGGTCCTGTCCTGTGTGAATAAAAATATCAGTAGATCGTTAAAATAATCCAACACAGTCAAATCCGAGAACTTTATTGACCGAAGAAAGTTTGCTTGCTAAATACTTTAATCTGAAAACTTTCTCAATATTTCTTTATCCTCCAGGATAGCTGATATTTTTTTTTCTTCCAAAAGGACAGCCTGATGAGACAGACAGACATAATACAAAAATATTTAATTCATTTTTAAAAATGCTCAAAACGAATTAACCTATCTAAATCTTTGAATCTTATATTTGATCCCATCACAACACCTTTTCTTTACGCATCGTCAGAAAATGAAAGGAAAAAAATTCGCCGATGGCTCCAGTTCGATGGAGTCGAAGTTTTGCTTGATAACGTCTCGTAAATTAAAGCTCCAATAAAGTTCAAAAAGTTTATTCATTTTTTACTCCTCATTTCGTTCACAACACATAATATGAGCCTATGGTAACTAAAGTAAAATACATAATTGAAACAGCTTAATATTTTTCTAAGCTATGAGCGAATATCGATATAAGCTTTGAGCGAATGTCAATCTGAGCTTAATATCTGTCTAAGCTATGAGCGAATATCAATCTAATCTGAGCTTAATATCTTTCTAAGTTATGGGCGAATATCAATATAAATATAAGCTATGAGCGAATATCAATCTGAGCTTAATATCTTTCTAAGCTATGAGCGAATATCAATCTGAGCTTAATATCTTTCTAAGCTATGAGCGAATATCAATCTGAGCTTAATATCTTTCTAAACTATGAGCGAATATCAATCTGAGCTTAATATCTTTCTAAGCTATGAGCGATATCAATCTGAGCTTAATATCTTTCTAAGCTATGAGCGAATATCAATCTGAGCTTAATATCTTTCTAAGCTATGAGCGAATATCAATCTGAGCTTAATATCTTTCTAAGCTATGAGCGAATATCAATCTGAGCTTAATATCTTTCTAAACTATGAGCGAATATCAATCTGAGCTTAATATCTTTCTAAGCTATGAGCGATATCAATCTGAGCTTAATATCTTTCTAAGCTATGAGCGAATATCAATCTGAGCTTAATATCTTTCTAAGCTATGAGCGAATATCAATCTAAGCTATGACCGAATATCAATCTGAGCCTAATATCTTTCTAAGCTATGAGCGAATATCAATCTTAGCTGAGCTTAATATCTTTCTAAGCTATGAGCGAATATCGCTCTACGCTATGAACGAATATCAATCTAAACTGAGCTTAATATATTTCTAACATATGAGCGGATATCAATCAATATAAGCTATGAGCGATTATCAATATGAGCTTAATATATTTCTAAGCAATAAATTATAATATATTTCTTAATATATTTCTATATCAATCTAAGCTATGAGCAAATATCAATCTAAGCTGAGCTTAATATCTTTCTAAGCTATGAGCGAATATCAAGTTTTGAACGCGAGTAGTAAATTTTACAGGAGCAAATGCAAGTTTTAAGTTGAATATTGCAGAGCCCACTTCATCAATAAGAGTTTGCAATTTTGTCCCAGTAGCTCACCGGTTGAGCGTCGGCTGGGAATTCGAAAATCCAGTGTTCGATTATCGGTTGGGGCAGCAAAGGTTTTTACAACATCGTCTGCATAAAGTCTGTAGTTACTAAATCCCGGTATATAAGACACTTGTCAAATGACTGTCACACTGGAATCTCTGGATCAATGCCATAAATTTTGTTGAATTAATTAAACTAAAGTATTTTATTTAGATTTTAGATAAATGTGAATTAATATTTGAATCTGTTGAATTAATTCTTTCTGTTTTGAATTATGTTCTTTTTTTCCTTAGTGTTCAATCAAATTGGAATTCTGAATAAGACTTTTTATAGTTTTTATAGGCAGTGGTGCTTTCAGTCAGGAACGCACCGGAACGTTGTTCCGGTACTTTTTTGTAGAGACGGAACACGTTCTGGAACTTTCTTTCTAGATGTCATAATAAAAAATTATTAAATTTATACACCCAATATTATAAAACAGTGGCATAACTAAAGTTGGAGGGGAATAATATGTATTTTACCCATTGCTACTGAAAATATATATTAATAGTAATCTTTAAGATCAATAGATTTCTCACTGAAAGAATTTCGACTTCAGACATTATAAAAGAACTGCGAATTCTTGAACCAAGCGAATGGCCACTTGAAATTGATTTTGAATTTGGAGAGAATGATATAAAATGTCTATGTAAATATTTTAATTTATCTTTCACAAAATGTTTAAATGCCTACAGGGATTATTTATCCAACTGATGGCCGTAGCGTGCCCGCAAATTTGGAATATTTAAAAGCTTTTTTCAAAATTATAGTTTGCGTTTCTTTTGAATGCGAGCGCAGCTTTAGGGAATTTCTATGATTCATCTAAACAGTAATTTTTATATTATCTTAGAGCTTTTTTTTTTTACTTTTTGGATTTTTTTTTCTTTCCCTGCAATACAGGGTAATGTATACAGGGAAAGCCTTGAAATCGTGTCGAAAATCGCAACTCGAGTTTTCGACGGAGCTACACGTTTTGGGACTTATAGAACACGAAAACTATTTTTAGCGTGACGCCTGTGTGTGTGTGCCTGTCTGTCTGTCTGTTCAATGTATGTTTTCATTCAAACTGAGGAACTAATCGACCAAATGTCATAAAATTTGGTAGGTAAGTTACTTGTAGGTGAACCTAATGCTAATTAGATTTAGTCCGATTCGGGAAAATAAACATGTTTTTTTTTGTTGTTGTTATTGTTTTCTGCAAAATAACCCGTAAAAATCATTAAAATCTAAAATAAAAGACTATACATATGTTCAAATGCATCCATTAAATACTTTTTTTTTAATACGTAATATTTGACAATAAAAGTAATAAGACCAACTCCGTTACTCTAAAATTAGCCGTTTTCGAGTCCCCCCCCCCCCCTCCCTTACGCCACTTTTGAATATACGTGCAGCTATCAAATAAAAACGAAAATTGAATTAAAAGTGCAAATTCTGTGTAATTTAAAATAATTATGGATGTTACTTTGTGCAATTAAACTCAATTTAATGAACTATTGAAGAAATAAAGAGAACGTGGATATGAGTCTGTAGGGTAAGCCATGTGCTGCCCTCATCAGACTTTTTAATTTTTGTCCTTATTGTTTACTTCTCATATTTTTATTTGAAAAGTTTGGCTCGAAATAATTCTAAAACCACTGACGTAAATCCACCCGATTCAGAGAGTTGAATTCGACACAATGCTTCGCCCTTTGCATAATCTATGTAAATGTATTGTCAGGGAAAGTAACGAATTCTAATTATAAACATCCCGCCATTTGGACAAATAATCACTGAAACTAGAAAGCGTTAAATCTCCATTTGCATGTCTCGATAACCCCATTAAAAGAATAATATCCGCACCTTTCATTTCCGGAAGTGAGACGCTAAAATTGAAATAACACGCCCAACCACTCGGAAACGATAGATCGCATCCAGAGATAGCATTGCCCTCAGGGAGTAAGTGGTAGAACTGCACATTAAGTAGAACAAGAGGTGAGACCGATCTATCGAGAATTTGGGGAGACATAATAAGAGGGAGTAACGGACAATTAAGTAACGAAATTCAAGTTCTTTCGGTCAAGATCCACATACTCTCTGGGTAGCAGCAAGTGAAGGGTGTGACCAGTGACCAACACCGATGCAAAGGCGGGAGCAAAACCCGGTTTATTCCCGAGAACAAACCAGGTTTGGGGGCAAAGGGAATTTTGAAAAATTTGGAAGTTTAAAAAAGCGGGAGTTTTTTAGTCATTGCATTTTGCACTGTAAAAGAAAATGTATGACGACCCAAAACTATAATATTAATTTTAATATAATTATTAATTTAATATAATTATTAATTTTATAATATAATTATTATTTTTAATATTAATATTAATGTAATTATAATATTTATTTTTACTTACCTGATATACATAATGTATAAGGAAAGTATTGTGACGAGGTCGAAAATTCGAATTCGTGTTTTCGATGGGAGAGCACGTTTCAAGCATCCCTGTTCACGAATCAAACATTTTTGAAGTGATGTCTGTGTGTGTGTGTGTGAAAGTATGTGTGTGTGCGTGTGTCAGTGAGTCTGTGGAGACGATAACTGACGAACGAATGGACCGATTCGAACAAAATTTGGTACAAAAATCACAATTCGTAAACACTGGAAGCCAATTGTTTTTATACGCAATCGAATGTGCAGAACCCCCCTAAATTTTCGATTGAAATTTTGAAAACATCGTCAAAAAATCAAAACCGCTAATAAAGTTACGCAAATAGACATTTCTTATGTAATTTTTCATTAGAAAACGATTGACATAAATTTTAGAACGCTAACATAAACCGTTCTCGAGATATTGTAAATTTTTCAAAAAAATTATCAAAAAGTCATATAAGATAAAAAAAATGTTTCCTATTGAGAAACATGTTCACTTTTCATATGTAATACCATGCGATAAATTGGGTGACATCATTCTCGTGGATCTAGCTCGTTCCATTCATGGAAAAAGATACTTTAAGTAATACTTTTGTATTTGAACGCCAATAGTCATTTATCTGCTGTAAGAATAACTTATTTCTCCTTCCATAACGCTTGGCGAGATTTTGGCGGCGAATTTGGCGTAATGTCGCCAACTTGGCGAGTTTTGGAATGTTGCCAAATTAACGAAAATCTCGCCAAATGAATAAAAATGACGCTTAATCAATTAAAATGACGACTAATTGAAGAAAATTCAATATCTTGGAAAGAATATTAGTATCTACTATAAGAAAAACCTATGTTTTTTACTGTAAAAGTAGTAAATTCATTACATTATATAAGGAAAATCATGTGTTGCCCACATCAGATTTTTTGTATTCGGAATTGTAAATTGCTGAAACATTGGAAAATTGTGAGAGATTTGTTAGATCCAAGAAAAATATTTGAATTATGCGACCTTGTTATTATATACAGGGTGTATCTGAATTCATCATCAATATTTGGTGGGGAGGTAGGGAATGGGAAAAGAAGACTATTTCACATAGGAAAGCATGGGCGCAGACGTCATGTAGTAGGGCAACATGAGCCCGGTTAAATGATGAAAAGAAAACATAACAAGAAAGTTGCAAGAAGAAAAAAAAAACATTTATTTGTGCATCGTTTGTACAGACTTACAAGAGGTGCTCGAAATGCCGACCATTTGCTAGAGTACATGCCTCAAAACGACGTTGCATGGACAACCGGACTTTCTGGAATATGCCCGGCATTTCGCGGATGTTTGTGGCGGCAACTGATATGCGTGCTACAAGGTCCATAGCACTGGCAACAGGGGTCTCGTACACCATATTTTTCATTGCATCCCATACAAAGAAGTCAATTGGAGATAAATACGGTGACCGTGTTGGCCAACAAACCGGTTCACCGCGACCAATCCATTGAGTTCCAAATTTTCTGGTCAGGTAACCACACACATCATTTGCGAAATGTACTGGAGCGCCGTAATGCTGGAACCACACGTCAGACAGCTTTGGACGTGAATGGGAGTTGTGGACACAAAGCGCCCTCTACACCGTCATGCGTTCGTTCTCGCCTATGCTTTCCTATGTGAAATAGTCTTCTTATCCTATTCCCTACCTCCCCACCAAATATTGATGATAAATTCAAATACACCTTGTATAAAAATAAAAATTAATACTATAAATAAATTGTAACTTAATTTGTAAATATTTCAAAAGTGAAAAAAAACACTCCGTACGATGAAATTCTTATTGCAAAGTGATTCATTTATTCATTTGTTATTGAACGATAATAAGAAATCTATATTAGACTCCAATGAAAGTTTAATAATTTTGTAACTAATAAAATTTGCGCATTTTTAATAAGATTTTTGTAATTTCAAAGTTTAAGAAATTTAATTCAATAGACTTTACTTTTAAACTAAAACAGAGATTTAGCAAACTTATCTAAATGCGATCGATCATTAAAGTTTAAACTGCGTGATGTGTTGCAGCGGATTAGCCAGAGCATATAAGAAACGTGTTAGTTTCTTCTCATCAAAGTTTCCAAAATTCCAGGGCTTATTCACGCTTTTTAAAATTCCCGGGTATTTTGCAATTCTACCAACACCCCAGGTGATGGTGTGACTGTTGAAATCTGAATCAAACAATATCAGAGCTATAAGTAGGGTCGCGCTTATAAATTGTGCCCCCCCCCCCTTACCAAGGCCGCCCAAAAAGGGGGGGGGAGAGACACTACTACAGTGAAGGAGTCCGGACCGCCAATATTTATTTTGAGGGCTGGAAAAGGCATGAAAAGCTCACAAAAAATGAAAAAATCAAATATAGAGGGGTACCGTGACAAATAAAAGGTAAAAAGTAAGGGGGCCAATAATTTCTGTGGGCAGTCCTGTCCCTACAAACATTTATCACGGACCCCTCCATATTTGAATCCCCCCCCTTTGTGAATTTTTTCTTGGGTTGCCCGCCCCATCCACACCCCACTCGAGCAGTAATGGATGGCCTGCTATAACTGTGCACGGGCTAATATCTGAGACATTTACTTCTTTATTTTTTCCTTCGATCCAGACCATCCGACATACCTGAAGGTATAAGGTATCTGTTTAGATGACCGGGACAGTGTCACCCAATTGAAACCGGAACCCAGTGGGGGCAACATCCACAGGGACCATACACTGTTCCCCCTCCCACCAACCTCTCGGAACCCCCACATATTTAATGTGCCCGTGCTCTGCGTGAACACAGGGACAGTTTGGGCAGGGTTGTGAATCGAACTCGTGTCATCAGAGTGCAATACCCGGGCTCTAACCACTGAGCTGTCCCGTCCCCGAGTCATTTACTTATTTTTCTTCGACCCAGACCGTAACCCGGTGGGGGAGGCATCCACAAGGACCGTACCCTCCTTCCCCTCCCACCAACCTCTCGGAAGGACTTACGAACCCGCGTGAACACGGCAACAGTTTGGACAGAGGAGGGAATCGAGCTCGGGTCATCCGCGTGCTAACCATTGGGCTGTCGCGTCCCCCGAGTCATTTACTTGGTCCTACCCGACAGTACCAGAATCTAAAAACGATTTTAAATGTAGAATCCAAGCACAGCTCGACTGGAAGCCCCTCGAGTCCTGCCCATGGCGGCCCAAATCAGTATTTATCCGAATGTCTCAAACACGTGATATTGTGTTAATTTTGTACTCCGAATAAAATTAAAACTCTCTTTTATTATTATTATTATTTTATCTGCCTACACCTTCATGCCCCTTCAACAATTTTACCTAATATCAATTTTCGATAATGATAACATGCATATAGTATTGTTTTGAGTTAAATCAACCTACTTCCTCAGTCTGGTTCAATTCCGTGTATAATTAAATTTTATTCACTACTTTTCCATCTACCACTGTTGAAAAACTTGTTTTTTCTCATAATTTATTTTCGTATTAAGTATGTAAAGAAGATACCTATTTCGTATTAACTATGTAAAGAAGATGCTTATATTTAAGTATGTAAAGAAGATACCTTTATGTAAAGAAGGTACCTATTTTTTAATTTAAATGTGAACTATTTTTTATCAAATCCCTGTTCATTATTTCATGGCTCGATTATACATGTTTTTTACCAAATTTTGATGTTACATTTACTAACATGCTTTTACTTGTCTTTCAGAGTTTTTATACAATCAAACAGTTTCTTTCGACAACCTAACGACACATGTAGAAATTCTGGACACTTCATGCTGTGAGGTAAGCTAATGCCTTTATAAAAGCATTTATATTATAGCTGTGGGGAAAATACCTGTGTATCTATCTCTCCTACAAAGCGAGCCCTGTGATCTAGCTCTTTGAGCGAATTTATACCGAAAACTGGCATCCGGTTGCCAGAAGAGAGCTCCGAAACTAAAGTGAACTCGAAAAGAAATCAAAATTCCCAAAGTGGGGATATTATAGACATTAAAATTAACACATGATATTAAGGCGACGGTGGAGGTTGAAATTTTTTTTATTAATTTATTGACTTAGAAACGTGAAAATTTGTATAAATATTCCTCTTAACATTACTATATACAATACCATTATTTTTTTTAACACTTTGCAACAAAGTTGAAAAGTGTTTATGACTTTGTTCATTCTGTCTGTCTGTCTGTCTGTCCGTTAGCACGATAACTGCCGTAAAAATGACTTAATCAAAATGAAATTTTAGTATGTTGTTCAGACGGTCTGTAGGACCTATGGGAATATAAATGAATAATATCACCCAATTAGTTTTGGATTGAACCCGGGTTGAAAAAATGAAATACATTGAGCCCTATGGGACCTAATTTTTCAAACATTTTTTAAGCGGATTTCAAATTCACAAATTGCTTCGAAAATTTTAGGTAATAGTCAAATTGTTCCATAAAATATATAAAAAAAAATTCAGCGAAATATATTCAGTAGTTTTTTAAATAAAAATTAAAATAATAATTACACATCTTATATGAAACGATCACATGACCCACTTCAAAATGATATATGGATGAATGATAAATGATCATCTTGTTTCAAAATCGTAATTTTTTAAAGTTCTTTTTAATTCATATTGAGTGTTGTATCCGTCCTAAAACTACTTTATTTTTGCTTAAATTCTGTGCATCTACATACTAAAACAACACAATGACAATATATTTGAGTTTAAATTCTCATTCAAATTTAATTATTTCTACAACTAAGCCTATTTTTCACCTATGTAAAATGTAAACAGCAAAATATGTAGAATGAGTTGTATTAGAATTACTGTATTTCTTTAACACAAAATAATTCAGTCCATGGAGTCTGCATGGCTGATATGAATGAAATATTAATTGATTTTATAAACAGAAGGACGATTTTTTTCGATGAAGTTTTAAGCATAGAGTTTATGAATTGTAGCTCCATGGTCTTAATTTTTAAATAAAATAAATTATTATAGTATTGTGATGAATGAAATGAATGGGAGAAAGTTATGAATGAAATCCTGCTTTTATAGAGAGATCCAGGCGTGTTATTTTTTCTATGACGTCATTTGAATTTATTTCAGTTGTTTTCGATGAAGTTTTCAAATATAATAAATTATCGTAGTATTATGATAGTTTTAAAAACATTACCGTGGAATGTATTGCATTTTAGAGATATTTAAACCAGGCAATTTATATTTGAATGCCGTCATTTGAATGAAGTTCATTTTTTTCAATGAAGGTTTAAGTTTTCAAATATAATAAATCAATGTAGTATTGTGATAAGTTTTAAAATATTACCGAGGAATGTATTGCATTTTCGACTTTTTAAAATAAAATTGCATTGAAGTTGGAAAGTGTTTCATAATCAATGCTTTAAGCATGATTGATCTTTCTTGTTTAATTTTGTTATAATTTTGTATTTTTTTTAAATTTAATTTTTTTTTAACGAAAATTTGAAAATGTTCCTTGCGTGCCATTTGTTCGCATTTTTGATTAATTTTACATTATGATCACTCAAAAACACATTATGAACAAATTTGGGTATTCATTTTCAAATCCCTTAGAAAGTTAATTTTTTAAAAATACTTTTCTGCATTAAAACTTAATTTTCATCATTTAATTAGGTTCTTATTCACTTTTAATTACCTTAATAAAATCCAATTATAAAATGCATACCCAGTTTCATCAAAAAGTATGAGAGGTGTCTTCTTGCCAAATTCCATACATCTCAAACATAAATTAAGACGCATGGAGCATTTTAAAAATGTAAAACATTTCAAAATTCCGTTTCGAAAAAAATGCATTCAACCTTTTGCTTACGGGTGGGACAGCGTCCATCCCAAACGAAGAACCTCCCAAAAAGACAGGTATTTGACATATCCTATCCCAAACAGTTCGATCCCCCTTTGCAGGCATTGGCGTCCATGGAAATTGCCGACAGAAACATTGCACCCTGCGCAGGGTGTGGGGATCGAACTGTTTGGGATAGGGTATGTCAAATACCTGTCTTTTTGGGAGGTTTTTCGTTTGGGATGGACGCTGTCCCACCCGTAAGCAAATGTTAAATGTGTAAAATAATGTTACATATTAAAACTTTTTTTAGTCGATTTTGCTCATTTCAACGTCCACCGTCCCCTTAAGAATAGCTGCGCGTGAATTTAATTAGACAGTGGAATCTTATACCTGAGGTAACTTGCAATCTCACCTATTTTTAACAGCCTAAAATTCAACATTTTCTTGAAAGATATATCAATATTAGTTTAACTTAAGAAT
Source organism: Amaurobius ferox (assembly GCA_951213105.1). Lineage (NCBI taxonomy): Eukaryota > Metazoa > Arthropoda > Arachnida > Araneae > Amaurobiidae > Amaurobius > Amaurobius ferox. The sequence goes on from OX578146.1 coordinate 60,068,890, forward strand.
ATTTTTCTACCATTAGGGTACCAGATTATACTTTATTAGCAAATTATTGAATCATATTAATCATAGTATTTATTCCTCTCACATACATCAACCCTATTTTATCAAATTCCTCTTGAAAATTTACTATCAATTTTTCGAAGCAATTTGTGAATTTTAAATCCGCTTAAAATATGTTTGAAAAATTAGGTCCCATAGGACTCAATGCATTTCATTTTTTCAACCCGGGTTCAATCCAAAACTAATTGGGTGATATTATTCATTTATATTCCCATAGGTCCTGCAGACCGTCTGAACAACATACTAAAATTTCATTTTGATTAAGTCATTTTTACGGCAGTTATCGTGCTAACGGACAGACAGACAGAATGAACAAAGTCATAAACACTTTTCAACTTTGTTGTAAAGTGTTAAAAACAGTAATAAGTGTCCTTGATGCAGCACGATTGCGTCACAATGCAATTGCGTCTCAAGTAACGGAAACAACAATAGCAAATTGTTTTCGAAAGGCAGGATTTACCAATAAAACTGGCCCAGCTGAGTTCATAGAAGAAAATGTCCCCCCCCCCCCCCCACCGGATGCATGGGGTGACAATATGGGCGTGACATTCGAAGAATACGTCAATTTGGACGAACACGTGGAAGTTTGTGGAGAACTGTCAGATCAAGACATTTTATCAGAAGTATTAAATAAGACGAGTGCAGCGGAGTACGATATCGAGAATGAAATACAGGAGAAAGAAGAAGAGACGCCAATCCCTACATCGTCGGAGACGCTTTTTCATCTAGGCGAATTTCGTCGGTACATTGAAGGGCAAACAAACATTGGTGAAGCTGTTTTCCGTTCACTAAACATGTTTGCTAACCTTAAACGACTGAACTCTACAAAACAATCAGACATTGCAAATTTTTTTCTAAAACTATAATTTTCTGTATTGAATGTAATACGTACATGTATGTAGCTTACGTAAATCTTATTTTGTTCATATACATATAGTGTTTAAGTCCTTCATACCATGATATTTCTCAATAAATATTTACTTATTGACAGAATAAACTTTTCAAGCATTCAGTGGACCTGAAACTAACGTTAAAAGATGTAACTTTTTTAAATCGAAGTTTTGGATAATTCGAATTTTTTTAGTGGTTCCCTTCAGCTTCGAATTATCCAAGTTGCACTATAATTACTAATAGTAGCTTCATTAGGAATTAATTCCAAATTGTCTGGATAGAAATCTATATTTATTACATAATTTTCAGTATATACTAAGCAAATCAGATCATCAACATATCTGTAAAATGTATAATCAATTGAAGTAAAAGACTGTTCATAATGATAAAGGTATAAATAAATTAGCTAACATACTACTACTGCAGCCACCCTGTGGAAATCCTAAGACTTGTATAATTTATTTCCTTGAAAAATATAATTATTGAAAATAACAAAGTGAAGAAGTTTAGGAAAATTTGTAATATTTGTTTAAGTTGATAGATTAGTAATATAAGTATTATATAGAGCTAAAATTATGAAATTGATTTTGCTAACCTTAAACGACTGAACTCTACAAAACAATCAGGCATTGCAAAATTTTTTCTAAAACTATAATTTTCTGTATTGAATGTAATACGTACACGTATGTAGCTTACGTAAATCTTATTTTGTTTACATACATATAGTGTTTAAGTCCTTCATACCATGATATTTCTCAAATATTTACTTATTGACAGAATAAACTTTTCAAGCATTCAGTGGACCTGAAACTAAAGTTAAAAAATGTAACTTTTTTAAATCGAATAATTCGAATATTTTTAGTGGTCCCTTCAGCTTCGAATTATCCAAGTTGCACTGTAATTACTAATAGTAGCTTCATTAGGAGTTAATTCCAAATTGTCTGGATAGAAATCTATATTTATTACATAATTTTCAGTATATTCTAAGCAAATCAGATCATCAACATATCTGTAAAATGTATAATCTATTGAAGTAAAAGACTGTTCATAATGATAAAGGTATAAATTAGCTAACATACTACTACTGCAACCACCCTGTGGAACTCCTAAGACTTGTATAATTTATTTCCTTGAAAAATATAATTATTGAAAATAACAAAGTGAAGAAGTTTAGGAAAATTTGTAATATTTGTTTGAGTTGATAGATTAGTAATATAAGTATTATATAGAGCTAAAATTACATCATATAGATCTGAGATCTTAATATTATTAAAAAGATCTTTAAAATTAAAAGTTTGAAAACCTATTAGTTTTCTAAGTGATGTTAATTTATTCTTTAATTCTTTACTATTATTTAGAATAAGGTAATTATTGCTAAACTGACGTAAACTATCATTTATAAGATTTAAAGAATTTAGTAGTAATTTACTCGCAGTAGTAGAGTAAGTATTATAACCACCAGTTACTGTTCTAAATTTAATAGGATTTTATGAAATTTAGGAATAAGCACAATATATGGAAATTTAAGAAATTTATATTTAATATTTAAATACTATACATATTGATAATTTTCAATTTGATACTATTAATAGAATGTAAATCTAATTTTAAAAGACTATTATTTTTTAAATAATCTAACAGAAATTGTATATAAAATTTTTTACAGATAATAGCATAACTATTAGAGCCATTATCAACATAGGTGATAACAAAAGATCTTTGTAAATCTTTAATGGCGTGTTTAATATTATCAATATTATATATAGATCTAGACAATTTAATACAACTAATAGTATAATTTAAGACAGGTTATTGAAAAATTACAATTCTAAAAGCAAACAATTTAAATTTAAAAACAAGCAAATTTATTATTTTTAAAAAACAAACAGTTTAACTTTAATTTAAAATTTAAACCAAATCCCTAAAACTTAAATAACACTAAATTACAAATGAAGTAAAGCGCCACGCTGCTTCGGAACATTGAAACTACTCCAACTTTTGGTACTATTCCTTTTCTTATTTGGTTCCGTATTTGATTTTCAGATTTGGAACTTACCTTTTGGATTTTATATATATATATATAATACAGAAATTTTAAGCCTTTCCCAATTTCTTTCATAATTATTATTCCAAATTCCTAGTTCATGTCCAGCACATATTGCAACTATATTAAATTCTATCCCACGCCACTAATATTAACAAAGAGCCTGGCGCCGCCTATGCAAATATCTGATGAATCCGATGAAATCGACTTATTCAATGCATGAAATAATCGTAATATAGACACTGATTAAAACTGAAATATAATTGCATGCCGTATTTTTATCCAATTTAATCCCATTTTATCGTAACAGGACCGCTGCTGCCTGCAGGAACACATCGAGTGGGCCGACGCCTATGTCGTCGTGTACAACGTCTGCGACCGAACAACCTTCGAAGATGCAAGGCAGATACTTGACATGATCGGATACAAAGGGGCGTACAGATCTCCAGCAATACTCCTCGGAAACAAAAGAGACCTCGAAAGAGGCCGGCAAGTAGCAGTCGATGATGGACATGAGACATCGTTACAATATCGATGTCAATTTTACGAAGTCTCGGCAGCTGAAAACTATGTGGGTGTGAGCTTAGCATTCCAGTCTCTTATGCGCGAAGCAATGGCTGCGCAACAGTTAAGGACTTTACCAGTAAGGAGGAAAGCCGGACCAAACCTTTCAAAAATGATCGGCATGGTCTTTGGACGAGGAGACAAAGGGTCAGACAGAAAGAAAAGACCTTCACTGTCAATATAATATTTGTGCATATATACATTAGAGTATAGATGCAGGACTGTAGTGAAAGTTCCTTTTTATTTCATTGTTATATTGTCCAGTGATGAGCCCTATTGTGATGACAGTGAAGCGACATATGCCCTGCAACATGGTGATGTAAATAAGCAAACAAATGTTCACTTAGTGATCCCACCACCACCCCTAAATAGATAGGCGAACTAATCGGTCATACGCCATTCAATTATACGAATATCTTTTTATAATACGGTATATACATTTCAGAAAATAATAAAATTAGAAATATTCAAACGGTTTAAAAGCAATCAGTACTGGGACCCTTAGGGATGGATTGAACGGCCCTAGACAAAGGCTATTTGGAGTCCCACTTTCATGAAAATGTGGGTCCCCAGACAGTCACAATTAAGAGATTGTGGCATTTAGGCCACAACTATACCCTTAACTGTGGCTTAAGTGCAATCAGTTTACAAATTTACTTTAAATGTGAATATTTCTATTATAAAAATATCTTGCAACTTTTTGACTTCACGCAAACTGAAATGAATTAATAATGCAAAATCACATATGAAATTTTATAACACTAAACTTAGTACCACCTTCACACAAAATAGAAATTTTACATTATGAGAAGAAGTATGACATCATAACCCCCCAATTATTTAAATTGAACACTGCCCTTGGATCAATTTCTCGGTTTTTGTCAGTCTTCAACAAACAGTAGACAATACGATGTCCAAGATGTACAGAATTCCTTTAAAGCAAAGATTCTAGAATTTTTTTAAGGGAAGTTTTGAAATATTTACTTGGTGCTTCAAATTTTGTCGATAGTAGGCGGTGCTAAAAAATAATGTCCTTCACTGTTTGGAAATATTTCACACCTTCCAGAAAAAAATCTAGAATTAAATATTTAGAGTTGTGCACCTTGATCTCACAGCGTCGAACCAAATACTACAAACCCAGTCTAGAGATGGTGAAGGTATCATCATGTGAACACTTTTTTTTTTGCTTACCTATTGTAATGGTTTTCTACAAAATCAGCTCCTAGAATTTTTCCAAATGCTAGTTAAATTATATTTTCCTTGAAAAAGTTGTCTTAAAACTGTTCCATGGAAACAGAAATAATACTTTTGAATGACTGAAGAAATGCTTATTCCCCATAATTCAATATCTAACTGAGATGAAACTAATTATGTTCTATGTATATAAAAGCAAAAATGTTCCACAAGTTGAAAACTTGGTTCATTCATTTCCAACACAACTTTACTTTTGATTGTGATCATCAAACATATATGGCAACGGTGTAATTGGTCCCGGCCAGGCCTTAACCTCCACATATAATGTTCTAAATCCAATTATATATTCAGAAAGTTTAATATTTTTACAAAGAAATATAAATACTAATAATATAAATCAATATGATATTGCAGCCAAAAGTTAAATTTACTGAATAGGAAAAATTTATGAACTTACAAAAGGCTACAAATCCAAACATTTTACTTTGAATATTTCATAAATTTAAGAAAATCCACCAGATTGCCAAATGTATAATCCTAGTAACTTAAGTATGTATGTAAGTAGTATGTAACTTGTATTGTCGTGAAGTATTAAAAACAAATACCTAAATTTTAAATGATTCACAACATACAGAAAACCTAATAAGTCAGGAACATTAAAATATAATTTGCATAAAAATTCAGGCTAGGAGGTATTCATATAAAAATAAATTACAAATATTTATTCTGTATAAATCATTTCAATATTCTTCTGCATAGATGTGTTTTGAATTTTTTTTAATTGGATAAATGAAATGATTAATTTGTATTAAATACCACTGGTCAGGCATTTAAGTTTCACTAAATTCTAAACACCAGACAAAAATTTCCATATTATGCTAAATTAAACTTGTGATGTTGTATATTATCACATGAGAATATGCAAACTTGTATTATGCTAAACTTGTATATTATCACATGAGAATATGCAAAATAGAAACATTTCTTTACTCACCCTGATTGAAAACATCCGTCATAAAAATTTAAAGCACTTTGAGCGGCTCATAGAATAGATGTTTACATTATTGTTTACATTTTTAAGCATAAAATTTTTACATTCTATGAGATGAAAAGTATATAAATTATATATTTTTGTAATCAGAGCTTATTTTATTTTTTAACCTACTAAATGAAAAATCGATATTTTGAATGTTTATTATGTCTCGGTTCCCTTAAACAAAATTATATATATATATATATAAATTTTTATAAATACTGTAGCATACTTAAAAAATTAAGGATACTTTGCAAATATGCAAAAAAAAGGGTAAATAGGAATGACAATGCAAATTGACTTTCAAACTTTTATTATATATATATATTTCATTATTGAGCAAAAATATCTTGTATTCCTTCAGCTAATAGTTAAGTTTGTACAGTGAAATGTGTCGAAAACAGAATTTTATAGGATCTAAAAACATTCATTTTAAGTTTTTAATCTTACATTTATTAATTCTATTTTTTCTATCAACATTTAATAATTTTTTTGAGGAAAAAAATCCATTTCAGAGCAATATATTATTTGCATTACTTTCTGAATATATATAAACTAAAAGTTTCATTATTAAACATAGCTAAAAGAATTAGCATATGTGATAAGCTTATACCAGTTGAAGTTCAGATAGTATACAGTAAGCTTATCACATGTGCTAATTATTTTAGATCTGCTTAATAATGAAATGTAATATACATGAAAATGAATTTTATTACTGAAATAAAAGCAAATAAAAACTCCAAGCAATAAAATATTAAAGCATTTATTTTTCATAATATTCCGATAATTCTTAGAAACTATCTAAATAATGTACAACTACACAAAGTGTAAACTGCACAAAGGAAAACAGAATAAAGGATAAAATGAGATGTGCTGTTCCTGAATAGGTGCAGCAGTGTGATACCGGTTGAAATGTATTTCTGTAAAGCTATCAAATTGTACACTAGTGCTTTGTATATATGAAGTTTTCTCTTCACTATTCAATTTTATTGAAAAATTGTTCTGTAAATTTTGGTTTCCTTCATCATTTTTTGTATAAGATTATAAATTATTTATATAAAACGTTTTTAAAACTGCATTCTTGATTGATTTATTGCTTCACTTATGATAGGCTTCTTAATCACATTAAAATGAGATATCTTAAAATGATTTTTTATTGATTAAAGAATCCCCACAAATCTCAAAATAAGTCCATTTGGACATATTTTCTCTGCACTGTACAAAGTATTGTAATGAGGAAAGAGTTTATTTATTTTTTTATTCAAGTAATGTTAGTATGCATGCCTAGCCTGTGCATGTGTTGCTTCAATCCAAAAACACAAATATTTCTTAATCAAAAGAAGCAGTTCGAAGAAAACTGGGTATTACTATAATTTGCGAATACTCCAGCCTTATTGATTTTGAATGAAATCAAACATTCAGTAAAAAATCCAGAATATTGAATAAGAAATCAAGTTTTTAGATCAATAATTTATTTTTTATAAAGCTCTTATAGTTAGTTTTTAAGCAATTTTGTCAAGTTGAAGGAGATTGACAATTTTCCATTTTTAAAATTTATAATGCTTATATCCCAAAAACCAAATGTTGACTTAAATTTAGATTTTAAAAATTTATTTATGAGTCAAATGTTAACCTATGGCACTAGTTATTAAAGAAAGTCTTAGCCAAGAAAAGAAAGAAAGTAATTTGTTGCCCTTTGGAAACCCTACAAGGATATACTATAATTGGATTTTGGACTGGGTTCTTAAATTTTTAGAAAGATCATAATAGATCCTGTAAAATCTATTATGCATGGTAAAACTTGTATAGACTTGACACTTGCTCATCACTTAGAAATATTATGTTGTTACAATTATGTATTTTTTTTCATATAGACTTCGCTAGGACTTAGGGGTGCTGAAAATTTTTTAGGGGTGTTAAAGCCTCATTAGACCCAGCTTGTGAAGGGTGAAGCAGATTCAGTGGTGAGATTCCTCCTCCTCGACAACGAACATCATCAAAACATATGACACTACTGGCACAAGTGTTGTTAAATATTATCTAAAAATAGCCAAACGTATCTGAAAAATTCACCAAATAATAATAATAATAGCTCATTTAGCTAATAATTTTAAGTGAAGCAGCACTTATCCTGTGTCACCTGACAAGCTGCCACTGTATTAGACTTTGTTTCATTTACAATGTATAATATCAATATAATTTTAAAAAGTTAGTTGTTGGGGTGCTACTGAAACTTTTGGAAATGCTTAACACTCCAAGCTCTGCTTATGTTTTACTTTACCATAAACACATATTATCTGTTGCAAATGAAACTGAAAAAGAACTGAAAACTTGACTTTATTGGAGTTTTATTTATAAGACATTATTCACACAAAACCATCTCGGCTCCATCGAACTGGAGTCACCGTCAATTTTTTATTCAAGATTTCGAAGGAAATGCGCATTTTAAGACCTCCTGAATACATTTTGAACACTTTAGAAAAGATATCAGTCTGTATGTGTGTGTGTGTGTGTGTGTGTGTATGACTGTGAGGTGCATTGAGCTATAATACATTTGGAGTGCAGACTTCCTATTCCGTAACACAGCAGCATCTGAAGAAACTTTTTTTCATCCACAGAAAGATGCACTTTGTAAGCCTGTTAAGCAATTAGGTTTACCACTCTATGTACCATTGTAACGTTTAAGAACTGATAAGTAATAATACAAAGAATTATGGTTTAATTTTTTTTAATACTTTGCCTTCTCTGAGCAAAATGTGGAAGTTGTTAAATGGAGTAAGCTAAAAATAGGTGTCAAATATCGATCTGTTGACCAAGAATTAAGTTCCCAACAAAAATCCAAATTTTCACTTTTATTAACACAATTCAGAAAAAAAAACTTTTACTAAATATTCTGCTTCATCTTTTTATTTTACATTAACTTCAAATGAAATAGCTTCTCTCATTTTAATTGTTTAAAATATTCGCTAACATTACAAGAAGCATTGAAATTGAGCTTCTGCCTAAAATGTAGATATAATTGACAGATGCGGTTGCAGTCAAAAAGGCATGCGAAGTCTGCACTCACAGATGTAATATAGTTAAATGATGTGGTGTGGACATAACTCAAGAACAAATTTACATATTACTATGAAATTTTATGTACAGATACATGATGTAAAAAACTAGAATTAGATGGAATTTTTTTAAATTTACATTAGAAAATGAATTATTTATAATTTTCACAACATATTTCCCCCTTTGAGAACAATCATAACAACATAAGAAAAACTGGGAAGTAATAGGTTAAAATTATTTGTTATATAAAGTAATGAAAAGTTGGGCACATCAAAATTTAAAATCATATAATAAACTGAGAAATTGAAGGTTGCAGTCAAAACGGCATGCGAAGTCTGCACTCACAGATGTAATATAGTTCAATGGTGAGGTGTAGACATAACTCAAGAACAAATTTACATATTGCTATGAAATTTTATGTACAGATACATTATGTAAGAAACTAGAATTAGATGGAATTTTTTTTAATTTACATTAGAAAATGAATTATTTATAATTTTCACAACATATTTCCCCCATTGCAAACAATTATAATAACATAGCAATACTGGGAGGTAATAGGTTAAAATTATTTGTTATAAAAGGTAATTGAAAAGTCAGGCACATCAAAATTTAAAATCGTATAATAAACTGAGAAATTGAAATAGAATTTTTTCTATTACATTGCACTAATATATCTTAAAATTATAACAGAGAAATTGAAATAGAATTTTTTCTATTACATTGCACTAATATATCTTAAAATTATAACAGAAATGTTGTTCGCTGTTTTTAATACACCAGATGATAATAACTGATCTTTTTTTTTTATCAATGGAAGAACATGTAGAAAGAATTTTTATTTTAGAGCAATATTTCTGTATAAAACACAAAACCTGCCTATACGGCACATTCTCAAAATTTAGAAGACACTCCCATTGCAGATACCAGTATCCACAGACCAGTTTCTCACTTGGAGTTTTTATTATGCAAATTTACAGCTTTGTGCGGCTTCAGCTAAATTGTAAACAAATTTTATGTTGATCATGTGGAAGGACTGAAATTGTCAGTTCCCATAGAAGTTTGCAAAAATTGTGGCTTATAACAAGTTTTTTGCTACCACTGCAGATATCAGTTATTTCATGCTGAAGAGAACATACTAAATACAGAACCAGTCCATGGATACTGAGATCTGCAATGGGAGTGTCTTTCGAATATTTCTCTGACCGTTCTTATAAGAGTGTCATTGAAGAGTTTCAGCAATGCAGTCTTTATTTCAAATAGTTTATCCTGAAATAAAATGGAAGACCTGCCTGCGCTTGCTTAGTCTGCAACAGACCTAGTTTCTTAAATGCTTTACTAACCTCATTATTTCTGAGTAAGAAACTAAGTACCATTTATAGTTATAACTGAAAAGCTTTAAATAACTAGGTTCTACAGTTGCAAATTATTGTTACATTTTCTCAATCAGTTACTTTATGTCACTTTAAATAAACAATGCTAATATCACACTTACTTAAATTTTTCAAATTACCGTGGTTTCATGAAGTTTTGTAAAATTTGCAAATTACATGTATGACAAAGCTTACCTATAGGAGAAAAAGTAAATTTTTGCTCACAAAATTATCATAATTGACATTTAGAATGACCGAGACTTGATTTAGGCATGATGGAGAATTGGGACAAAGTCAGTGGACTTAAAGAGGAACTAAACAAACAAATTTATACTGTCATAAACTTCCATTCCAAAAGAATAAAAGTTCGCAACATTAATTGCACCTTTTAAAATAAACACTAACAGATTTAAGTGCAAACAAAATTTTTCTCAATTATTTGTAATTATGTTGTTAAAATGCACATATATAGATTTTTAGAAAAAGTTGGGGGGGAGGGGGGGGGGGGGGACAGTATGTGGTATATTTAAGGGAGACTACCAGACTCAGGCTCCCTCCCCAAAATATGACATTTTGCTCTCCATATATATATATCAACTATGTGTGTGTGATCTAGTTTTAGAAATTAGATAATCAGAATAAAGAATTGAGTGTTTTTCATATTTCTTGACTCTGCACTTCATATTAATCTATTATTTATTTTTTAATTAAAAACTGAAAACTTGAGGGGGACTGTCCCCCTTGTCCCCCGTTAAGGGAGACATGCTCCCCCAATTTCTATGCCGATATTCAAATGTCTTAATCAACTACAGTACAAATTAACTACACACTGTCCCCAATCTACTAAACCAATCTAATAACTTCTGAAAGATCTGAGTTATAAGTAAAATTGATATAAAATTTTGAAAGTAAAAGCTAAAAAATATGATTTTAAAAAATAACAAGTGCTTTAGAAAAGTAATGAATAATTTTTTGCATCATTATAGAACTAGTATTTTAGAAAAGTAATGAATACTTTTTTTTGCATCATTATAGTTACTGATTTTTTTTTAAAGTAACGAGTACCAACCTCTGTTATATAAAAAGTAACTTTGCAAGAGACTACATTACTCATTTACTATCCAATGCTAGATATAAATACAACAGTAAAAGTCAATATAATTTAGATCACTTAATCTGCCAGGACACATGAGGCACTGTGTTCCCCAGCTGAGTCCCCTGCAGTTTTCCAGGAACTTCTAGCAATCCTGTCCTTCTAGTCTTTTGTGTATATAATTACATCAATAAGTTATATATATGTTTATACGCTAAATAGATAGAAAATAAATGCATTGATTTAATACTTTATTAATGTTTCTCATTGAAAAATGACACACTTTTTGTTTCCCAGGTCCAAACGGTTACCTTACACCTTTCTGGTAGGTCGGACGGTCTGGGTCTCAACAACAACACTTTTTGTTTGGAATTCTGTGCAATCAACTGTGCCAGTGTAATAGGCATGCATCCTTCCGCGTTAATGAAGAAATAAAACAGAGATCTGACCCTTTCAACCATGAAAGAGAAGCATATCTGCCCCATAAGTTGCAGACATGTAAGCTGTATATACATAGTTGCCCCATCACTACCCTTTACAATGTTTGGGTTGCAGTTAGGTTATGGATACGCACCTGGATGAAGTAGGCAATGACATGGTTAAGGAGCAAAATTCCCAGATACCATGAAATTTTATAATTAGGTTTGAAAATGGAGATTAGCTTCAATTTTATATGGATGTTTTGCATTTGGACATTTCATATATTCCCTTTTCCTGAAGGATGGCATGAAACCAGTTCAAGGGCAATTATGAGATGGTAATGGGTGCCATTTATCGCAAATTTTACATTCTATGTTCTCAGACAGTGGTAACTCTATAGGAGTCCTTGGAATCTTGGAAAAGTATAATTTTAACTCCCCATTTAAATATCCCATTGAGTAGCACTAGAATTGAAATACAGACAAAGATATCTGAAGACAGTTATTTTTTCTATATGTGCACTTTAACAGGGTTCCTTTTTCCAAGTAACAAAAAATAAGGACTTTTTAAGAACCCAAAATGTATCTACTCATACATACTTTTAAAACACAGCTCAAACTAGATTTTATACAATAAAAATAATAAAAAATATGCAATCCACTAACTTTTCATAGTGTTTTTTATTAAAATGCTTAATATAGTAACTAATTATTGAAAAAAAAAACCATTGTAAAAGAAAATATTATTGAATCTGAGCACTTATGTAAATATATAGCACTGATATAAAGATTAATGGTATATTATATTAAATGTAAGTATTTATATCCACCAATTTGAAGTGCTTTACTTGTAATGCATTATGCAATTGATTAAAGGTAGTAAAAACAGATATTCAGAGCAAAATATGTGAATAATGCAAACCAGTAGCTGAAGACAATTTGCTTTACTTGGCGATTGCAATCGTTTTAAATTATTGAATTTTTACTGAAATCCTTATTTACTGAAATCCTTAATTTATTGAAATCCTTATTTTTTTATTAAGGAAAAAAACTTTCATGAGAAAAATAAAATAATGTTTAAAAACCTTGAAGAAAAATAAATACTTTAAGGACCTTTGTTAAGAAATAAGAAAGTACACTTAAGGGCACTCAAAATGAAAAACAGAAAATAAGGGCTTTTTAAGGACCATGCAAACCCTATGTAATACATAGCAAAAGAAGCAATCATTTTTACTTTCTTATACTGCAATATAGTTACAGTGGTTTTCTCTAAAATTTTCTACAATGATATTTGACAAAAAAAGCCCATTCAAGGATGCTAACTATCAGGTAAGGGTTCAGAACATTTTTGGGAGCAAACAAAACACTAATTGAGGGCAAACAGGACCACAGGGTTTAGGAGAAGCAAATTGAAAAAGAAAATTTAAAACAACAGGTAGCTTTCTACCCTTAATTCAATATTTTCTCGTTAATAGTAAAATACTTATAAATTAAAAACCAAAAATATTATACAACAAATAAAAAATTCACAACCAGATATGCATTCAGAATAAAGATTTTAATAAAACAAATTACAAATTAAAAACCAAAAATGTATACTGACTTGTTTAAACACTTTAAAATAATTACAATAAAGCTAATATTCCAGAATGAACACAAAAAACAAAGTCCTTTTCATATTTAATATAACTACCAAACATTTAAATGCTGATGGAATGATTTTAATCACAAAAATAAAAAAAAAGCAACTTTTAAGTACAAAAATTTTCTTCACAGCGATTTTTAGTGCAGGATAGGAACTGATTCTGCACAAAACCCTGTTTGGGAGGGATTAGGATGAATATGAGCAGAATTAACATTGCTGTATAATATATTATTAAATCTTTTGAACACATTTTAAAGACTTTTGGAATGATTTCCATTTTTCTGTGTGTCTTATGCAAATGTATGTGAGGCATGGATATAACTTAGAAGCAAATCCACATCTGAAAAATAAATACTTCATTAAGTTAACAGCATACAAGGTTGATTAAAAGTATCAACCAATTTTTAGAGAGATAAAAAATTGTCTTGTCAGGATAAAAAGACAAATATAAAGGCAAAAATGAGTCTGTCACTCATAATATTTATTAATAGATACATTCTTGTCTTTATTAGAGCTTGTGCTCAATGTTTCTTTTATTATTATCATTGTTATTAATTTGATAAAGCTGTTCATTGCATCCAAAACTGGTTGATAATTTTAATACACCTTGTATGCTGTTAAAGTAATGCAGTCTTTATTCTTTCAGATTGATTCAGACAGCAGTTTGAGTGAATTTTTATACGAATTCAAATATTAGCGAGAAGTTTCATATTCAGAAAGATTATGTACACAAGTAGAATTAGAATGAATATTTTATAATTTGAATTAGAACAGATAGTATAATATGAAATTGAAGATTTTAATAACACTCTGCATAGAGGAAGATGATAATTCCCGAAAAAATGATATAATTTATACAAGCAATGGTAGTTTGGACTTTGTTTGCAGATATAAAACAAATCATCTAAAATGCATTTAATTTGTCTGCTTGGCAGACCACCAAGTCCATTCTGCTCACAGATACTGGTTTATATATTGCATATATCTACATAATCACAATTTTTTTTATTTAATATTACTGCTTACTTTTTTTAAATTTTAAACATAGAATAATTATTTTAAATAGGCTTTAAAATTACATTAAATACTATTAAAGACCTCTTTAAATAAAAAATCACTGAAGAAATATTTATGCAATGTTACTAGACTTAAAAGTCAAACAAAATAATTTAGAAACGTGAAAAATAAAGCTAATTAAAAAGAGACACAAAAGTATCAAAACCTACAATCACATTGTATCAAAAAGCCACATACTTTTAATTCAGACAGAATATTTACAACTATTCATTTCTACTAAGAGAGGTAGTATTGATTAAAAGTTTTCCCAAAATTGATTTTCACTATGAGGCTCCTAGGATCTCTTCTGTTTTTGCGACAAGATATTTTGCAGCTGACAACTTCTCCTGGAAAATAAATAATTAATAAGTTTAATGGAATTGGATACAAAGTTTAATGGAATATACAAAGTTTAATGGAATTAGATACAAAGTTTAATGGAATTAGATACAAAATTTAATGCAATTAAATACTAAGTTTACTGGAATTAGATACAAAGTGAGCACTTTTCGTAAAACAGAATGGAAAGTCTTCAATACCTTTAATAACTTGAATAGGAGATGGCAACAGGAACATGGTTTGTTTCCAATGTGTCACAGTGCTGTTTGGAGATGTTGATAAAACGACCTGTAAATAACTTCTTTTAGTAAAGATGTTTATGAAAAAGCACAATATTTTTTTTAATAAACCCAGACCTTGTTAGGAAACATATTCCTTGAGAGGTCATTGTGAACTAAAACAATGTATATTACTTAATAAAGGTTTGTGTGTGTGTGCGTGTGTATACAGAAATTATTTTGCCATCAATTGTTCATTTTTATTTCAGCACTTGCATTCAATATTACAAATTACTCTAAAAGAATTTTTTTTTTCATAAATCCATGTTTTTACAGCTCTGCGCAAGTTACAATCGAGCATCATTGGTTAGGAGAATATAAGGCAGTTGAGTGAGGAGTCCAGCTCAAGCATTGACTGGAAATTGTTAATACGATTCTGCTACTGTGCCCTTGAACCATAGTTTCACAGGTCTTCTATTCGTCAGAAGGGGTGAGACCAAAACACACAAATCTCTTTTACTGCGCAGATTATATAATTTTCCTGGTAGAAGTTTCAAAATATTTACTTCCAATCAGCAGCCATACAGGTAATCATTTTAGCCTCACCTGTTATCACCAAGACTCAAAGATGCTCAAAATAATAGTGAAGCAATTTTTATTCTATAACAGGGCATTGCATATAAGCAAGAAAGCGCTTGCTCAGTTGGCCATTGCTTCTCAATTCTTGGATCATGTAAGAGCCTATCCCAAATTGCCATCTCATTGCCTACCCATTGTTGATAAGCATGAAAAACTACAAAATATAGTCCAAAGGTGGAGAAAGAATGACTAAATGAACTTTATCTTGTTCATATAAAATGTCTTGTTATAGAGTAGATGTTGCTTCACTGATTATGGATCAATATTTATAACAATCTGTTATATAAATACAAAGAATGATGTATGCACAGAAATATGCAAGCTACTTTATTAAAATTCAGTTAAAATAAAAAGTATCAAATTTTAACTGCAAAAAGAAATTTTAAGAAATCTGATTATGGCAGTACATGACTTACTCTACATAATGACTTACATCTTTCCCAGTGAAATAATGGCGTAAAAGACTCACAGCACAATGTTTTGGGTTTAACATGGCGTAAAAGACTTACAGCACAATGTTTTGGGTTTAACACAACATAAATTGAAATTGAGCAGTTTTGGCAACTTATTAGTTCAAAGAGAATGACATATTCATGCTGGCAAAATCTTCGCCAAAATACAATTACCTTTTAATTAATATTCCATGAAATAAATGGCGATTGGAGCAATTCTTTGGCATAAAAAAACAAAACTGTTACAAAATGTCTCTTTTCTCATGAATAGAACAAATTAAGTCCACATGAGTAATATTAAAATTTTTTTGCACAATATTGCATATGGAAAATGAACATATTGGATTATACTTCATACTTTTTAGTTTTAGGAAAATTTTTTAATAAAATTTTTTATTTGGAAAACATGCAATACTCGAAAATCGCTCATGCCAGCATTTTAAAGTTTGTATCATTCATTTTGTTATAAAACATTAAGAAAAATTAATTATTTTTTTAACACTTAGAAAGTTCTTATTATTTCTAAATTCCATTCAAAAATCATGCAATATTTCCAGAACGGTTTGTGCTAGCATTCTAAAATTTTTATCATTTGTTTTCTAATGAAAAACTGTCTGAAATAATCATCCATTTATCATTATTGAAAGTTCTAATTTGATGAAGTTTTTTTTTTAAAATAAGCTCATTTAAAAATTCGGGGGGGGGGGGGGGGGGAGTCTTGTAAACATTTAAAATCAATAGGATTCAGTCAGTCATTGATTGTAATAATCAGATCAAATTATTTTTGAAATGCTTCATTTGTTCATGAGCTATCACATTCACAGACTCATGGACACACACACCAACATCATCTAAAAAACATTCAATTCCAGTTCAGGGATGCTAATATGTACTCTCTCATCAAAAACTAATTTTTGACCCTGTTACGACACGTTCCCTATACAATTATACAATGTATGCAGGAAAAGTAATAAATAGCTATTTAAGGCACAAATTGAAATCCTAAATTCAAACTGTAGGACATAAATGATTTAACTTATAAAAATATATCTATAATTTTAAGAAAGTTAACTGTTATTTAATGAAAATAAGATATCATGGAAACTGATTAAATTACCTTATGTGCCAAATTTCTCTCAAAAAAGCAGTCAAAATAACCAACCAAAGCAGTTACATTACAGTCACGATTCATAACAAGCTCAAATGTTGAACAAAAATCTGCATCATCAGCTCTACATGTATACAGATCAAGAGTCTGAAAAGAAAATGTTAAATATTAAAACAAAAATTTAGAATACAAACTTTTTGTAGTTAATAAGAAAGTAAATTCAGAAAAACTACATATTTTATAGAAATGCATCTCTGAAAAGGAGTGTTTATATTGAACTACATGCATGGACTATTAACCTAACAAGAGTTATAAAAAAAGATAATATATTTACTAAATATAACATACTTGCGAACTTTAAGCTAAACATTTCTTGCTAAATGAATGCAAATTTACTTTAACAGGATAGCTATATATATGAATACAAAATGTGTATTACATACTTTCTAATTTCGCATATCAAGACTACACAAACTATAGTAGGGGAAACTTGGGATATTTGATCCATAAGAATATTTGGCCAAAGGCACTTCTCAGATTTGGGAAAGTTTTGTGAATTGGAAGTGGCATCACTGATTGCCTTTCAATCAAATAATTACCTGATGGCAATAACCACCATTCTCTTTGCATTAGTTTTTAGGCAGTGAAACGAAGTATATTCTAATGCTTGAAAAGTATTTTTTTTGTACTGTAAACTTTGATTTCATTACTGTTTAAAAGTAAAACTTTTTAATCGACAAATCTCGACAAATACCAGGCGCCAGGTCACCTAAAAAATTAGAACTGGTGACTGTAAATTTGGTAGATCAGCTAAAAAAAAAAAATTCATAGATTAAAGAAAATATAAACTTTCTTAGTTGAGAGCTTTACTCTACCCCAAATTTTGCATCTACAGTGGAAATCAGCCTCACAGTTCCTCAAATCGTGTGGAAAACAGTGAACAATTATCTCCAGATCTGACATCTGAGACCAGGCATTCACCCTGTCACCTCGCCCGCACCGTGATTGAGTTGCATCATATGTGCCAAGTACAGAACAGTTTTGAACCAATAATCTGGAATGTTTGGCAAATTCTGATGAATTTTACAAGAAATGGTTAAAAACTGAAAATTGGCACAGTCAAAATATAAAAAATGCATAAAGAATGCAGACATATCCGTAAAATTTAGAAGAAACTCATAAATTTTATGGATAATCTATAACAATTGGCTAAGTATCACTCTCACTCTGAAAAGTAACAAAAAATAAATACTTTTTAAGGATCCAAAACTGCATTTCTCACCTAAGCTTTCATACAATTCATGCAAGTTTAAAAAGAATACTGAAATAATAGAAAAATATAAAATCTGCTAAACCTTTCCTATGTTCAACATACACACAAGTAATTGAGTATTTAATGTTCAACGTACACACAAGTAAATAAGTACTTAATATTCAACATACACAAAAGTAACTTCCTACTTTTTGTATATCATTAAGTTTGAGCACTTACTCAAGTAAATTATAGCACTGATGGTAACTGAGGATAAAATGTCCTAAACAATGAGTGTGTCTCTGAAGCACAGAGAAACTTGAGAGGAAAATTGTAGGAGAACTCAAGAATGGATGCATGTATGGTTATAAAGTTCTGTGTACAGATACATTTTGTAAAAAACTAAGACAAAACAATTTTCTCTGTAATTTTGATGATTAGAACAATTATTAAAAATTAAAGATTTTCATATCATTCTCTCTTATGGAGAAACTATTATAAATTAATGGAACAATGATAATCGAATAGTCTATAAGTTTAAATTATGCTAGGGATGTAGATGGGATTAAAACTATATATAGTAACATAACTAAGACAAATGCATTCAATTCATTGCAATGGCTGATTTGTTGCCATTTGTTAAATAATTAGCAAATGAAAGCGTATAAAAATAAAATATGTTATATTATAAAAATTCACATTTAATTTTTTATTCCAATTCTGATTATGTTATGGATGGACCTAAACAATGATGAATATAAATGTATGACAACATTGAACAGTTTCACTCGAGTTATTTAATTACAATAAAAGAAAAAAAATCCTAAAATACATGTAATGAAAAGAACAAAGGATTAGAGCATTCAACAAAGAAACTATTTTCTAAAGAAACTAGTATATTCAAACAAAGGCCTATCTAACAGATTTATAATTTATATATTGTTCAATAAAACTATATTTTCTCTTTATAATAGTAGGAGAAAGAAAAAATTACATATTGTGACTTTAAAAACCGTTTTTAGACTTAAGCTATTATAATTATTAGGTGGTATCACATCTACTTCAATATATAAGCAATAAAATTAAAGATAAATATCATAGATAAAAAGGACATTTAATCAAATAAAACCATCCTACAAGATATACAAATGTTAAAAGGTCAGAGTGCTTTCGGGTATCACTATACCCTTCATCAGTGGCTATATGAAAAATTACTGTGGGAACAAGCTCATATGTAGACCAAATCAGCAGACAAATTTGCATAAATTAGCTACAGAATAATGATAATATAAACAAGCTATAAAAGATTAACCAATTACAAAATTACAATAGTAAGTGTTATAAACAGAAGAATTAAAAATTTAAACAAGTATTAAATACAAATATAAAGAAAAGACAATGAAAAATGTCCAAATTGTAGCCAAGCATAAATTACAATAAACTGAAATGTTACAGATAACTATGTAGAGGTTTGACACACATAGAGACGAGAACAAGTCACCAAGCCAGGCTTCTGGAAATCACCCGTCTTCACGTCCTCGCCGGGTTAAAATTCGGCGAGGTCGACCAATTTTCGGAAGTTGTAGTCCTCTTGGACGGCCTTGAGATTAGAGATTCCGTAAAAAAAAAAAAAAAAAATAACAAATTGTTGTCATCGTAAAATTGTGGCTAAGGCTCCTATAAAGACGTCCTATAAGGCTCGTATATATAGGAGCCTTAATTGTGGCGAAAGCCGCCCTTTCCCGTGCCATGAATGAAAATTGAAATGTCGTCACCTGCAAATCCCCCTAGTGTGTATTATCAATGCCTTCTTTCTAGGCGAGCCGTCAGATCTGAATTGTAACCACAGGCGCTAGTTATTTTTTCTCACCTCATCCTTCATACAGTGAATCCGATGATCGCACGAAAATGCGATAGCGCACTCACGATCGAAGTGACAAGTTCTCTTCTCCTTTTCAAAGTCTACATGTGCGGAATTTTCGGATTTTCACAAGACCGACAATACCAATGCTTAAATCCAGACCAAGCCCAAGAAATTCATAAATGTAGAATGAACTCGGCCTGAAGATAACTGCGTCTCAGCAGGCCCGAAATGATTTGTATTCAAATATGTTAAAAATAAATTTGTCAAAATTTTGTACGGAGAATTTAGTTTGTTTTCTTAAACATTTATCTTTACATAACTGAAATAAAAGCAATAAGTTCATGCATTCAATTATAATCCATTTTAAAAATTTTCAAAAGAAATATGTTCGGCCCGGTCGTAAAGGACGTTTTAAAAAAAAAAGACTCAGCCCTGCCCGAAACAATAGAAAACTCAAGTCCAGCCCGGGCCTAAGCCCAAATCCCCATTTAACTCTTTAAAACCCAAACTATAAAATTTTCATTTGCTGTAATAGACGGGAGTAAGTAACAAGTTTGAATTTTTGGAAGGGATTCTTCTAGTTTCAGCCAGAAGTGTTTCATTTTCTTCCCCACTTTGGTTTCAACTTTAAAACTAAAACGTTTAAAATTCATTCATGGCATTTGTTCCAGTTGTTTGACAACGGAAGTTAAAGTATGAAATATCTATTCAGTCCAAGAAGATTTTAATCTTAATTGACTACACTCCCTAAAAATTAAGAGTACCGATGAGGTTTAAACTGTTTAGAGACAAGAGGATTTATATGATTATTTATTTACCACACCTTCAAGTTACCAAACCTTGAAAAAAGGAGCGATTCCTTACATATCGTACCCCTTTGCCCCCACCCATAGATTGGAATTCCACCTGTGCGATCCATTATCGGAGACTCCGCGTCGGCGACTTTCATCGCGGCGGTTAAGCACTGTGGGGGGGGGGTGTATGAATATGCAGTTACCGCACTTCATCGTGAGGCAGTTGGTTCTAATTTATTATTGTTGTGTGATTTATTTAAGCACATATATTAAGGAATATAAAGCAAAAAAAAAAATTCTTAGGAGGACGGGTAAAAAATTTCAATAGCCGTCCTCGCGGACGGGCTAGATTTTGCCGATTTCCCGAAGCCTGCGCCAAGCGTAACTTAAAATTCGTACAGGGGCAAAATTACAAATGGAATCATGGTAGATATAAATAAGCAGGGATTCATAAAGAAGAATATTACGAGGGTTATTGCAATGAATTAAAAGGAAAGTTTTTTCAAAAAAAGGTTGAAAATTATCATTAACAACACATTGGGCAAGAGCCATAGGAAGTTTACCATTCTTGACATGGCAAGCATGTTCAGCTATTCGGATACCAACATTACATTTAGTACCACCAATGTAAAACTTGTAGTCATTATCAGGAGTCAAAAGAGATACAACGTACACCTCAGCATGGCTTTTAAAGTTATCTCTATCCCTAAACTTATCAGTACGAATACGATTGAATAAGGTAGTAATATTTAAGTGAGCAGGTTTAAATCTAAATTCGTGGCAAAATTGAATGAGGGGATGGAAAATCTTCGGATGATACGGAAGACTGGATTTATATGGCATAAGGTCAACAACAGCAACAAGTTTAGTATATAGTTGTATAAATTTAAGGCAAATATGAGTGAAAATTTTATAAATAAACTCAAAGGAATAAGCGGCTTCATGGCCAAGATTAAAGATAAAGTCAATTTCATTAGTTAAAGTCGAAATAGACAAGCAAATGTTAAAAGCACGATTAAAATAGGTATTAAAAGAAGTTTTTTTAGAGGATATCAGATGAGATGAATTAGCAGGGATACAAGAGTTAGTACAAGTGGGTTTACAGAAAATAGAGGTATGAAAACAAGGGAGATCCGGGAAATAAGAACATCCAAAAAAGGCAAAGAAAAATTGGACTCATGTTCAATGTTTGTAAAATTAATCGAGGGGTACAAATTATTAACTTCCAAAAGATTAAGGTTAACTTTAATCCAAATTAATCATTAACTTTATCCAAAAGATTTAAATGATCTCCTTAATATTTTGAATAAAGTTAATGATTTTTACCCCTCGATTAATTTTACTGTTGAGCATTAGTACAATTTTTCTTTGCCATTTTTGGATGTTCTTGTTTCCCGGACCTCCCTTGGGTTTCATACCTCTATTTTCCATAAACCCACTTTTACTAACTCTTGTATCCCTGCTAATTCATCTCATCCTCATCCTATATTCTCTAAAACAGCTTCCTTAAACGCTTATTTTAATTGTGCTTTTAACATTTGTTCGCCTATTTTGGCTTTAACTAATGAAATTTACTTTATCTTTAATCTTGGCCATGAAGCCACTTATTCCTTTGAGTTGATTTAAAAAATTTTCGCTCATATTCACTGTAAATTTATACAACCAGATACTAAACTTGTTGCTGTTGTTGACCTTATGCCATATAAATCCAGTCTTCCGTATCACATCCGAAGATTTTTCATCCCCTTATTCAATTTTGCCATGAATACATTTAAACCTACTCACTCAAATATTACTACTTTATTCAATCGTATTCGTACTGATAAGTTTAGGGATAGAGATAACTTAAAAACCTTGCTGGGGTGTACGTTGTACCCCGTTTAACTCCTGATAATGACTACAAGTTTTATATTGGTAGTACTAAAAGTACTGTTGGTATCCGATTAACTGAACATGCTCATGACGTCAAGAATGGTAAACTTTCTACGGATCTTGCCTAATGTGCTGTTAATAATAACTTTCGGTCTTTTTTTTAAAAAAAACTTTCCTTTTAATTTGTTGCAATAACCCTCGTAATATTCTTCTTTATGAATCCATGGTTATTTATATCTACCATGATTCCATTTGTAATTTTGATCCTGTACAAATTTTAAGTTATGCTTGGTGACTCGTTCTCGACTCTATGCATGTCAAACCTCTACATAGTTATCTGTAACATTTCAGTTTATTGTAATTTATGCTTGACTACAATTTGGACATTTTTCAGTGTCTTTTCTTTGTATTTGTATTTAATACTTGTTTAAATTTTAAATCCCCCGTTTATAACACTTACTATTGTAATTGATTAATCTTCAATAGCCTGTTTATATTATCATTATTCCGTAGCTGATTTATGCAAATTTGTCTGCCGATCTGGTCTACATAGGAGCTTGTTTCCATGGTAATTTTTCATATAGCTACTGATGAAGGGTATAGTGACACCTGAAAGAGCTCTGACTTTTTAACATTTGTACGTCTTGTAGGATGGCTTTATTTGATTAAATGATCTTTTTATCTGTGATATGTGTCTTTAATTTTATTGCTTAACCTATTACCCACAAAAATGTGTTTGTAAAACCTTTAAATCAAAATTTGGATGCATTTAGAAATCAATGGAAGATAAATTTGGGGTGCATTTTTCTTTGACTGGCATGTGATATCGGCGAAAGTATGATGGCATCAGAAATAATACTGCAACAATACTTTTAAAAAAGAAAATTATTCTCCATGGAAAAACACTAAATATAAAATGAAATGAAAAAAAATAATAATCTAATAAAAGTGCAATTTATCTAATACAGAAACAAACGATCTAATTTTTTTTTCAATCTACAATAGATTTCCTATATTGCACAGCATTGTTACAGCCTAAGTACCATAAAAGATTTTTGCATTAAGCAGAATTCCATTTTGAGAAAGTAATATTTTACTCATAATCACACTGTATTTCTGATGTACAGAATTTTGTACTAATTCCTGATTTGTTTATCCGAAAAATTAGAATTAAATGGACTGTGAAATGCATATTATAATTCAAGATTTACTTTCTAATAAAAAAAAGTACTTTTAAGTCCTTAAAATTTATTTCAAAAGTTAAGAAATTTTTAAGGACTTTTTATTGATCATTATAAACCCAGCTGTGTAGTTCTCAAATCATTAACTGTGAAAAATACAGAAAAAATAGTATTGTTTTGTTTATTTAAAAAAAAAACCTAGAAATTGACTAACCTTGATGACAACAGGTTCACAACAAATTACTTCGGGTTTCACAGTTTCCACATTGGCTTCTTTGAAGACATCTTTCTTCATGGCTGACATTTTGAAGCCATACACATCATCCCAAAAATCAATGTATTCTTTGTACTTGTCTAAAATTATAACAACAAATTTTAGTATATAAGAAAAAATATGTAAAAATTTCTATTGTAATTCAAGATATACTTAAAATAAAATAAAGTACATAAGAGTATCCAACAATTACAGTATAGTAATACAGTAAATTTGGAGAAAGAAAGAGTTTAGCATCTCACAAATCTGTAACCTATATATTTAACATACAAGCCATTATTTGTCAATTCTACTTCTGAGGATCTATCAAACCCATTTTCAATTTAATTTATTTGAAAGCCAATGTGTTTTAGATGAATTAAAGTATATAAAATTTCACCTCAAAACACTTCAAACAGGGCAGTATGAAAATTTTCTGTGTTCTTTCACGGTTTTGTTCCGCATACAAAATGTGGTAATTATGGCATGGCATGGCATGGTTATTAAATTGATATTGTGTAATACAAAAACTCTTGGTTTGGTCTTTATACAAAGCATTTTTTTTTTACTCAGTAGCAAAACTTCAACACACTTTTCTTTTAATGAAAATAAAAATTTAGAATAGATATATGATTTTACAGGAGTAGCTGTATGATGAGATTAAACAGCTTCTTTCTACCTCAGTTACTCAGGCATCCAGAAATTCTGCAATTGTTCCTAAAATATGCAGTGAATTGAATCTACAAACAGCTATTTTATGATTTAGGAGCCAGGGATCACGATATTTTGGAAGCTAGCATGATAATTATCTTCATTTCCATATTAACATAGTTATGATTAAAATAGTCTGGGAAAAGCAACAAAATACAAGACTCTAGAACCCAGACCATATGAGGCAACAAAAGTCTATATTATAGCCATTAAATTTGTCTGTGCTCAATTAAGCTTTATGTACAGCCCTAATTCAGCTATATAAAGGACTGAAAAAATAAATTTTATGAAAAGGCCACACTATATATATATATATATACTTATACCACACTATATATTCGACATCTCATCATAAATTTTTGTAAAATTTTTGAAGAGAAAAATAATTTTAGTAAAAACTTTATTTATTTTTTCTTTTTTATAAATATTTTTTCTCTTGGGTCCCTTAAAGCTCTGGGCATCTGGGGTGTAGTTAGTTCCACCCCTAGTTTCACTCAAAAAGTGTTGGAACATATTTTACATTTTGCAAAAACTTTTTGGAAATTTTATTTTTGTTTTCCCTTTCTTTCATTTTTTGCTCCTTTGTTTCATTTTTTTACTTTATTTTTAACCAAGTGATACTAAAATTAGTTATTCTAAAATTATATTGTTATCTTAAATTTAGAAGAATGTATTACTTAATTAAATGTATTGATAACTATTATTAATTTTGAATAAAGAATTAAGTTTAAAAAATATTACAATATACTGGTAACTGTGCTGTGCAACTGCCACAAGGGAACCTACCAAAATGAAGTTGTTCGCTGCATCTAAAATAGCTGATACAGATAATCATTAAATGGACTAAAATAACCATAGCCAAATTAATGAATCTAAATTACTTATTTAGTTGTTTTTTTATCTTTACTAGCAATATACCCATCTTTTGTATCAAATATATAATATAAAGAAACTTAAAGATTCACAATTTTCAGTGAACTTTATTATTTAGAAGATTTTATTATTATTATTATTATTAAATTTCATAATAATTCTAACAAAAAGGGAAAAAGTAACTTGGCTGGAGATAATAAACAGAGAAATAGAAGAACAACTTACAATTTTATTTATATAGATAATAGCAGATATACTCAATGTTGCTCCTGATTTAAAATATGTGCAAATTCTCGCACTAATCTAAACAACATTATTATTATTCAAAGTATTCAATTAAAATATTTAATTTATTTTCTTTTTTAAAGTATAAGAATCTTTATTCTCAATATACAAAATTATCTTTACATCTTGAATTGATTTTATGTACAAAAATGTATGTTTAAAGAAATTTTAATATTTGAAACTTTTTCCAAAACAATTTGTCGCCTGTTTTTAGCTCTCTTGTGCTCAATAACAGTTTGCAGGTGCACAATTGCATGAAAAAGGTTCAAAAGTCATATCCGGTCTGAATTCGATAAATGTTCACACAATACTCATTGAAGATTGTGTCTCTTTAGACAATACTATTGAAGGTGCCAAGCAAACTTAGGTTTCATCTTCAGCAATGTCTTTTCTTACAACTTGATGCCAATACTTCACTTTAAAACTCCATATTATACCTTTGTACAAAGGCTGTAATTTTCATAGTGTTCAAAGACAGGAACTCAACTTTATTTGGCTTCAATTTAGGCATGCAATAATGGGCAGTGCAATTGTCGAAAAAAAGAACAATCATTTTATGGTCTAACTCCTTTATCCAATTTTCTAAAATATTCCAAATCATCCAAAAAACAATGTGAATTATCGAAGGTCAGCAAGGAAATAATCCAACTTAATGGGATTTTTTTACATTATTTGAATAGCAAACGTTCAGGAAAAGAAAAAAATTTCAAGATATTGAAGTTTAATATACTGAGTGCCGACTGTAACAAAATTGAGATCAATAATTTAGAGCAAAAAACACAAATCTAGAAAATTATAATTCTAGTTTGATTGCCCATTAAACAAATAATCTTATTCATCTACTTACCAATATCACATACAGCCAGGAGAGAAATTGTACAACGATCTGGAAACATGAGACCCCCAGGGTTCAGAAACTTGTCCCTGGCATATACAACACTGTCCAGCATACCTTCAAAAAGTAAAAAGTAACCCATCCACTCTGACACAATAATGTCCACTTTAGACTCAGTCATTGGCACATCTTCAATACGCCCTTTAAACAAATCAATCACTTTTTCAAAACCATTTTCCCTGTAGAAAGAAATATTAGCACTTTATTTATTACGAATTTAAAAAATGATCAAATAACCACAAAACAAAATTGAATTTAATCGGGAATGATTCGACATATCATAAGTGTGGTTTGAAGAAGGTGGGTCCAGATCATAGGTTCTCAACGTGGGCAACAACGCCCCCTTGTGGGCGTTTGAGACTTTCAGGGGGGCAGTAGAAGACCCAGAGAAAATTAGGGAGCGTTGAGATGGTACGGAGGGGCGGTGGGCAGATTAAAAAAGTATAGTTTAAAAAAGACAAAAAAAACACGCTAATCACGTACTAACTAAAGTAAACTTTAATATTGGTTAATTTTTGTTATTGTATGTATTTTAATCATTTTTATCACGTGTGCGAAAATTCACCTATTTCGGTAGTTCGGGAAGTGGATGAAAATTGAACTTAAAGATTCCATTACATTCAGATCTACATTAAATTGGATGATATAAAAATTTTTAATTTTAGATTTGAATTAAAAATTTTCAAATCTTCCAATTTCACGTAAAATATCTCATATATAAATACAGGTAAAGTTAACAAAAGCCTGTTAATAGAAAATAGCAAAAAATATGCTTGTAGCAATTCAGTTATAACAAATTTTTGTTAAATAACATGATTTTTGCAATCCTGCAAGAATTGACAGTATTATCTGTGCTTGTTCTAACCCGCACTCTGCTCCCGCATCACCCTTGCCCCCGCGCTTTACTTCGGCGCCGGGTGTTATAAACGAGTCACTGCCTGTTTATCTTATTCCTGTCGATGCATGTTATATGTCTCCTATATAAAGGCAGTGATTTTTCATTTTATTTTCATTAGCATTATCGTGCGCAATTGATGACAGGGTTTTAAAAGTACACTAATACTACTCACGTATCTGTGAAGTAAAAACCATGTCGGAAGCAAAAAAGAAGAGGCGGCAGTATAGTGTGGATTATATTAAGTACGGATTTATCGAAAATCCCACAAATCCATCATCGCCAATGTGCCTTATTTGTCAAAAAACATTTTCAAACGAAGCCTTAATACTCTTGTTTTTGCAATATAAAAGCTAACAAAAAGGTGGACACTTGTTGGCTGAAAAGAGCACTTCTGTTCTACAGCAGTCACAAAAAGCAGTGTTCTTATATTCATCCAAATTTCTAATAAAAATAAAATTAAAGGATAAATACAAATTTGAAATGTTTTTAGGCTGCCTTTTCTTCAAAAAGATTCTGGATTCTCTCAGGAATGCAGCAGTAGCTCATTTTAGATTTTTAACTGGACATAGTTGTTTTCAAGCTCAACTTATAAAAATTGGACTTGCTGACTCTCACTATTGTGTGGGAAAAGACAACTTACGACAGCTGAGCATTTGGACTCAAGCATTGTACTTAGTAAATTTTTAGCTATCATTAAAAAATATTGAAGAGCCTGTGAGCTAATGGCATCATAGCCAAATGCTTGGTATTTATCAGCAAGTTTTATGTGCTTTTCTGTGATTTAAATTTTAAACTGCTATATATTCTTAAGATTTCACTAATCTTTATTACAATTAAGTTATTATAAAGAAATCTGTTAAGTTATTATAAAAAAAATTAGAAATTTCAAGTAATTAAAATTATGAAACATAATAAATTAAATAAATTTAATTATGAAATGTAATTAAGTTATTATAAAGAAATTAGACATTTTAGATAATTAAAATTATGAAATGTTATTACAAATGCAAATATACTTCAAATTATTTTAATTTATGCTCTCAAAGTGGTCATATTGCCTAAATTAATATTTAATGGTATTATTCGGAAAATAATCTTAATTATTAATAAAGTACACTTTTGTTTTATGAAATGTGAAATAATTTTTTTAAATTTAGTCAATGCAAACAGATTGCAAAAACCTAAAATATTTCCCAATAAAATTAAATATAGTGGAGATTGTATACAAAAGTGGATTTCAGCAAAAATGTTAAGGATCTTTCAAATTACTAATAAATCAAGCATGCCATTAAAACAGGGTCCCATTCCTTAGGAGTAACCAAAAAAAAAAAAAAGAACTTTTAATGACCAAGGCAAAATAAAATAATAAGGCAAAAATAAAAATGTGAAAATATGATAAGGCAAAAATAAAAATGTGAAAATATTAAAAAAACAGTAATTTCGATTACACAAAAAACATGCAAAATTTTTAAAAAGACCGCCTTGGCGGGTAAAGAAAAAAATTTAAAACACTCATAAAACCGGTAAGGCGGATATCTAAAAAGCAAATAAAACAAAAACAGGCTATGGCTGCAAAAAACAGTGTTATCCATACTTTAAAAGTTTTCGATAATAGTGGTCACTTCTCGGTTAGTTTCTGAACTCTTGGGTTTGTTTCACCGAAATTATGTACAACTACTTCCACTTTTCCTGGTCTGATCTATTCCAACGCAGTATTTCGCGTGGTGAGCATTCAGATTGGAGCACGTGGTGGACTCCCATGATGATTATTCATACTGGCTCCCTTCAGACTTATGAGTTGCTCCTCTTTTTTGGATGTTTATGCATTTGTGCGCTATATTTTTCTTGATTATGTGGTATTTTATGTTTTAAAGTTGAATTTTGTACTATTTGGTATTTTTTCTGTTATTCTCGTTTATTCCGCTGTTGGGCACAGATTGCATAAAATTTTAACCATGTGTTTTTATGCAATCATAGAAACAATGAATTTTAGTATATCTGTCTAGAATGTGCCCCTGAAGATGTTTCTGGCAGATATACTATTCTTTAATGTATTTTCCTTGTTCTGGCCTCTCCGTGCTCTGCTTTTCCGGCCCTTCCTCGTTGCTTTTTGCTATTAAATACACACTATCATATTGCAGGTGGTTTGATACTGTGTTTACTGATTTGCACTCCTGCACTTTCGTATTTGTTATTTTAATTTATATATATATATGTGTGTGTGTGTGTGTGTGTGATTTCAAGATAATTTACAAATTTGGAAGGGTAGGATTCATTAGGTATTATCTCAAGATTAGATGGATAAATAAAGTGTGGATAAAGAATCATGTGGAGCATGAAAACAAAGAAAAACATCATCAATGCAGTGAAAAATAGAAATGTTATGTGTAATCAGAGTGAATTGTTTTTTGTGTAAAAGTAAAGATAAATATTGGCGAGCATAGAGCTACTAGTGGATCCCTGTGGCACTCCAATCATTTGGAAATATATATATATATATATATATATATATATATATATATAAAAGTCAACATTCAAGTATGATTAAAATATAAAAAACTATAGGTAAAAAAAAAAAAATAAAAGAATTTTTTAGTTTACATTTTGAAATCAGTAGTTGTGTAAAATTTTTTGTATTTTACTTTATCAGATTTTGAAAGACTACTTTTTAGGAATTTAAACAAATTCTTATTCAATAAAAAATATAATAAACAAAGTATATGGTGGGAAAATTAAAATGAATTCAGGTGAGTAAATATGCAGTTGATTTTGAAAATTGATATTTGGTGCAATGGTGTAATTTTTATTTTGTATTTACGAGGCATGTTTTTTAAGTAAGTACCGTTTTGGAATTAAAAAAAGACATGCAAAGATATCACAATAATTTTATTTCTACATGAAAGCCTGTACCTTAATCTACTTTTCTACATAATTTCCGTGAATATTGAGGCACTTGTCATAACGTGGCACCAGTTTTTGAATACCCTCCTCATAAAATTCTGCCGCCTGACTTGTTAACCACTGTATCACAACTGTTTTGACTTCGTTATCGTCTTGAAGACGCTGACCACCCAGGTGTTTCTTCAAGTGCAGGAACAAATGGTAGTCGCTGGGCGCCAGATCAGGGCTGTATGGAGGATGATCTAGAGTTTCCCATTTAAAAGATTTGATGAGATCTTTGGTCCGATTAGCCACATGTGGACGGGCATTGTCATGCAGCAAAACGATACCCTTACTCAACTTGCCACGTCTTTTGTTCTGGATTGCACGACGCAGATTGTTCAATGTCTCACAATAAGACGCTGCATTGATTGTCTCATTACGAGGCAGAAACTCCACTAGCAATACTCCTTTTTTGTCCCAAAAAACTGTGCACATGATTTTCCGGGCAGAAATTGTTTGCTTAAACTTCACTCTTTTGGGTGATGATGAATGTCGCCATTCCATGGATTGTTGTTTTGATTCTGGTGTGACGTAGGCCACCCATGTTTCGTCACCAGTAACAATTTGGTCTAAAAAATCTTCACCTTCATTGTGGTACCGCTCAAGGAAAGTCAATGCACTGCCTAAACGTTGGGTTTTGTGCAAATCCGTCAACATTTTTGGAACCCAACGTGAACACAATTTCCGGTAATTCAAGTTCTCGGTCACAATGCGATACAAAACACTACGAGAATATTGAGGAAACCAGTCGCACATTGATGAAATTGTAAAGCGTCTGTTTTCTCTCACCTTTTCTTCCACTTTCTGCACCAAATCTTCATTAAAGACCGAAGGACGCCCACTCCGTTCTTCATCATGCACATTTGTGCGGCCATCTTTAAATGCTCTCACCCATTTCCTTACCATTCCATCACTCATAATGTTTTGTCCGTAAACTTCACAGATCTCACGATGAATATCGATCGGTTTTACACCTTTAGCACTAAGAAATCGTATAACAGCCCGTACTTCACAATCGGCGGGACTCACGATTGTCGGAGGCATCTTAAACACTCAGTAAACAACGTATACAATGAAGAATCAGACTGTAATGGCGTCAGTGCGTAGACAAGAGATGTAGGTAACCAGCGCGCATGCGCGGAACGCCGACCGTAGCGCTGCGGCGGCGGAATCGCAAAACGGTACTTACATAAAAAACATGCCTCGTATATGTCCATGATGCTCATGTGCAATTAATATAATTTAATTAAATACACAATGCTCTTCAAAATAATATCTTAATTCTCTTCAAAAATTATATGTCCCACTGTATGGTTCACTTTTACAAAGATTTTAACTTTTTATTAATTTTAATCTTCTAAAATTATTGCATATGGGTGTCTGATTGATCAGGTGTTGTGATAAAGTTGCATGATTTCATAAATTTGCATGAAAATTATCTTTGGCAGTCTATCACAACACTAGGGTAACAGACTTCTCGTGATGTCAGCTTCTACGAAAAGAAATAATTACAATTCCTGGAGCTAGACACATGTGTTACAATTACTGAGGCTTGTTGCAAGTGATCTGTTGCTCATTGATTATTGAATGAAATATTTTTGAATGAAGCAATGCATACAGTGACTGTGTATTGTTGACTTTATTGCCCAAACAGTCCAACTCACTCAAGTGCATCATTAACTGTGATCTGCCTATCTGGCTACATGGACATTTGGCAGGTGGACCCTTTGGCCACATTTTCTATATAGCACATAAGTCAACTATGTAGTAGGCCTATTGAAGATATCTCAGAGGTATCCCAAAATGCAACAGAGCTAATTGCTAAAGGTGACTAGTATTTAATAAAAATGAATCTTACAAATCTCAATCAAAATTATGCATTATATTAAAAAAAAAATGTATATTACTTTGTGATAATGCATTTAAAAAATTTTAAATTCAAGAAAAAAAGAATAATTAATAAATTTTCAATATAAATGCATTGTCATTACAATTTCTACAATTTCTAAGCTAGTGTGATTTTGACATTAATTCAAATATACAATTTTATGCTTATGTCATTTTGAAATGGTCCCAATAAAAATATATAAACAGTTATTTACTAATAAATAAAATACAATAAAAATATATAAACAGTTATTTACTAACAAATAAAACACTGAGTAGTGGAATTTTCTGATAATCAAGATTTGTGGTTTAATTTAATGAAAGTGTCTTGCCTAACAATATCCATAGCTTGAAATATGACATCTGATTTATCAACACCCAAAACAGCTGATGCTCCGGCCTTGGCAGCAAACATAGAGAGGATGGAAGTCCCACAGCCAACATCAAGTACTCGCTTATCTTTAAAAACTTGAGGGTTTTGTAAAATAGCTTCTTGGTATGCAATTGTGCGAATCTTATCCTGCAGAGAACAGCATATATAAATACACTAACAGTTTCAGTAGTTCAAAGTCAAATGACTGTTGATTCATTCTTAAAGCAGAAATCTAAATAGAAGAATTCTTTATGATGTTATACAAAAATATGAATATCAGAGAAGAGTGGAGCACCTTAGAACACTTTTAAGTTACTGATTTTTATAAATATATTTTTTACAAAATTCTATCCTAAATAAACCCTTATCTTATATTAAATACTTCCCCATAAATTAATCTGTTTTCAATGTCTTATACATAATTATTAAGAGCCGTTCCAGTGCTCCAAAGTGCACTATGGGATAGTGCCTTTAAAGGATAAAACATTATGAATAGTGAACTTTTGTGGAACATATTTTTAGTTATATTGTCCAATTTAAACAACTAACACAACAGACTTTGAATTTAGACAGATATACTTTTATACATTGCATGTGTACTGAACTTAAAGTGAAAAATCTGGGAAAATGTAGCATTTTAACAGACATAAAATTTAAAGGCTCCTTGAGTAACAAAGGCTGAAATCAAACGTTTACAGCAAATTAAAATCATTACATACAGTAGTCATTGCAAAAAAACAATTCCATCAAATGTCCCAAGGCCCCACTATCATGAGTCTCAAGGTGCCCAAACTAGCCAAATTATTTCTGAAGGTTCTCATGCTTTTAAGTCTAACTGTACAATAACCATTTTACATTTAATTTCACAATAAACATGCCTGTTTCTTTGATATATAGTTTTATTTAAATAAATTAAATTCTAATCCCATTTTTACTGTCCACAAAATTTACATAAAAGTTATTTAACTGTTATAAAAAATTAAAAAGTTTGATACATTTTTACCTAGTAGTAGAGCTTTAAAGACACAGCAGCAAATGCACAGAACTATCTAGTAGCACATAAAATAACAAGATTTTAATCTCGAACTTGAGTTTAAAATTTAAGGTGTCTCAAGATTGTCTGTGTTTCAAGGTGCCCCACTCTCCCCTACCTAAAATTGCATACCACCCAAGAACAAAAGCAAACCTGCTTAGTATAGATGAAAAATGAAAAATATGCATAACAAATATATATATAGTTTACTTGTGTCCAAGATTCTCTTTGACCTTGAGAAACTTAATAGGATAGAATACGAATACGAATAAGAATAGTCAAGCTTTTCACTTTATTCTTTTTGTAATATGTTTATTTAATTCAAAAATATTTGTTGCATTCTAATTATACACATTATGAAATATTCTATCTAGTTTTAATGTTTTACATAAGCATTTTAAATATAAAAATTCATTATGATATGAGTAATCATTCTTTTCCTTGAGTTATCATGTCCACACTAGAGGTGAGTTCATGCTCAATTTTCAGAATCCTAACCAGCTCAATATAAAATAGAACCCGAAATATGTTATTAACTTTCTCACTTAATTGTTACAAATTTTCACAAATTATTGTTTATGAAAATGGATGATTAAGTTCAGCTATCAAACACAAAAGTTGCATAAATAAATTTAATTGAGTACTGAAGCTTAGGATTGATGACATACTGTGCTGCACACATTTAAACAGTCTCAGAGCTTACCCCCCAGAGCCAGTTTATAACCCCAGTATAAGAAATATGAAAGTTATAAAATCATAAAAACTTTATTAAAAGCAACATAAAATACAAAATTAATAGTGCCAGCTGATTTCAAAGAGAATGAACAGCCTTCTTTGTCAGGGCAAACAAGAAGTGCAACCTTCACTCATTAGAGCAGAATTGGCACTTGTTAAACAAAATTTTAGAAACCTGTTAGCAGTAATTCTTTAGTAATAAAATCAAATGTGATTACCTATAATTTCTAAATTTTTATAAATATTTCCTAATCATTAACTTTATGGAAAAAATATGTCAAATAAAAATAATAGTTTAGAGCCCAAGCGGAATGGTAGCATAGAGCCTGTCTCCTCTCCAATCCACACATTAACATACATATATATATATATATATACACACTGAAAATGTTTAAAATGTCTTCAGCAACTCTTAGAAGGTGCAATTCTGTCAAGATCTCAAATTTGGAAGAAACTCATCCACTATAAAATTATGATTAGATGTCACTAAGAAATAATAAGAAACCACATATAAAATAAAAAAAAAACCATAAATACCTGAAGCATTTCATGATGTATAGCAAAATGATCATAGGTACTGAAATACCCATCTTCATCGCAGGACCTGGCTTCATTTATAACAGGTCTAACTTCTCCGGAAGTACCCTGGTTATTACATGCTTGATTATTACAAAGCAGAACAGTCTTGGCAGCTTCCCTAAAATAAAAAATAAATAAAATCTCCCCACCCCACATAAAAACACCAGAACATAGTATAGTAATTAAAAAACAATTTTAAAAGCAAATTTAACTTTTTGGGGTTGGTGGTGTGGGGATAAAAAGTGACAAATAAAATTGGTCTTATACTAGTCTGATTATCGTGTACCAAACATTTAATAAATTTCATTATCTCTATTACTGTAATTTGAGTTGAGTTACTTTGGCACTCTATAGCTATTTTGTGCATGAAAGGGCAAAATTCAGCAGAACTAGAGATGATAATTTCAAAAAAAAAAAAAGCAGTGGGTCCAGTCTGTGAGTTGAAATGGTATTGCTTGAATAACATATTTTTTGTGGGTGGTTTTATCTTTTCAAAACATTTTCAAAACAGTTCAGCAATTAAAATACTAAAATTAGAACCACCTTTTAAAATAGTTCAAAGTATTAAAATTATAATCACGCAATTTCAAAAACCCAGATTTTGATCTAAAATCCAATTATATATCTTGTAGGGCTTTAAAAAGCTACAAATTAGTTCTTACAGTTTCATAGCTAGTACTTTTAGTTTTTGAAATATAAAAACTTAAAAAATGTTCAAGCTACTTGAATATGACAAGACGGTTCCTCAAAAACTATAATAGCTTTGTAAAAACAAATTATTATTCTAGTAACTGAATTTTCTACTGAACATTTATGTCACTTACTGTTTGCATGTACTTTTTATAGTTTAGAAGATAAGTGAAAGTAAGAAAATGAGAAGAAAAATGCCTTAAGGCAAACTTTTCAGTTTTTCTTTTTAAATTTCAAAATATTATAACATTAAAATCAATTTTATGTATTCACAAATTGCACTATATTTCTAACAAAACCAGTAGAAATTGTTTACATTTATATTAATTAAGTTCGGAAATATAAGCATTCAAAGTGTTTAATTTTTTATAATGCTTTAATTTCAGCCAGAAATACTCCAAACACAGATGCTATTTATTAAAATTGATCCTAAAATCCCAGTGTTAAAAATATGACAATCCTGGGATTGTGAGACTTATTGATTATTTTAATTCATAAAATAATACTTCCTTGGTTTTGCAATTATGTCAAAATTTTCATAGATTTGTCCTTAATTTAATGAATCGAGATGCACGTCAAAGAACTACTTAAAGTTTCAAAACTTGGATAATACCATATAGTGCATAATTTAAAGTAGTCCGATTCCAACTAAGCATACACATGCAAATTTAAACTTTATATTTAAATGTGAAATCGTGTAGCATATTTTTAGGCAAAAACTGTTGAAAAAAACATGTAATACTATAGAAACATTCTATAACTTGAAAAAATATACTTTGAATTGTTGTCACCAATCAAAAACAATATTTGGCTTCATTAAACATTTTTCCTTTACTTCGGTCATTTCATAATTGTTTGCTAGAATAACAGCAATCGTCATTCTACAATTGTTTACATGCCGCTAAGCAAGTTAGAAAAATAATTTGATATTTTGACATGAAGTCTATGGTCGGGGTATTCAACTGAAATTGGAGAGAAAACTAAAAGTATTAGCTATAAATTGATAGGGGAGTAATTTGGGTACTTATCGATTATAGGGATCATGGGTTAGCGACTGCTTTTCTGAGTTGTTACCAACATGAACAATGGTGATATACCATATATACTTGCATATAAGTCGAGAAACTTGTGACAAACAAAACCCTCAAAGTGGGGGGGTCGACTTATACGCAGAAGAAAAAAATCGTAAGTCTAAAAGTTCTTTTTCCTCGCGAGGCAAACCCTCTTAAAGCAATGTGGTAGTAATTACACAATCGAGCACTTCAAAATTCTCCTATGAAACCCTCCCAACTACCAGTGTATCGCGTCATCAAAAAATATGCATATTTTCGTTCAATGTTTATCTCTCTCTTCTCGGATTATGGGCGATCGTTTTTGACAAAAAATGGCTCTTTCTAGAATTAATTCTGTAACACAGATTGTTTAAAACTATAATGCAGGATTTTAAATTGGGAGTGTTTTTTTGTTTTGCTTATTGAAGAAAGTATCTAATAATAACTGTGTTAGGGGGTTAACGAAGAAATCAGCTCAAATAAAGTGCGGAAGCCAGATATTGTACAAATCTCGCAAAATTTATGTGGCGAAGTGTTTCTGGTAGTGATAAATTTAATGAAATTTTATCGGCAATAGCTGAGTTTGGGTTGCCACAAATTTCAATGCAACACAATATTTTTTATTAAGTAAAGTTGATCAAACCCCATTATATATTAAATTTTAATCATTGTGTTCGTAGTGAATTTCTCGTATCAGATTATATCGCCAATATTCATGTTGACAACAACTCGGAGAAGCAGTCACTAACCCATGGTCCTTATAACCGATAAGTACTGTAATTTGTGTAATTTGTAATGCCCTTTAAGAGCCGTACAAGAAAATATAATAGGATTTCGGATCAGGTTCTTAGTTTTAAAAATATAGGTTATAATTTCAATATTTTGGAAAAGTAGTTCTAATTTCAATATTTTGAACTGTTTTGAATATGTCTAAAGAAGACAAACCACCCACAAAGAAAAATTTTCACACAAAACGATTTCGGCACCATCAGACTGGAGCCACTGCTAATCCTTTTTTTTTCAACTTTTACTAAGGCTTTTTGCTTGGAATAATTTTCAGGGATTACTTTTAAGATTTCTAGTGGATGACAGAACTGTTTAGAATGATTTAATGGAACATTAATGCATACTTTAATTAATTGCATGCCAATTCAAGTAAACATAGCATTCATAAAGTATTATGCCTGTAAATAAAATATTATATAATTGCCTTGTAAAAATATAAATTTTTAGTGAAATTCTACATTATGTATAGCTTTCTTTATAAATAACATTACCACAGCTGGTCTTCAAACCATCTTTTTATTGGCTTAATTTCTGTGCATAGATCACACCATTCAAGTTTGTTTTCAAAGTTTCCGGGAATTCTAACAACATAATATTTTTTTTATCAAGGACAATATTCATATCATCTACATTAAATAGCACTGCTGAAATGACTTTGTATGAGAAGGCTTATTAATCAGTATTAATATAATGAAGCAACATGCATTGAATCGTTGAAAAATAACTTTTATTTTGTTACATCCCAGATTAACTAAAATATACTTCACAAAAAATGGCAAAAAATATTTGCACATAATATGACAGCCTAAAAGTTAGAACATATGAAAATTAAACACTCATAATCAATACTCCTACAAATGAAAACTGTCATAGATAATCTACACATGAATGGAAAAACACATAAATGGAGAAACTAATTAGACTGGGAATTTTAGATAATTTGCAAGACAGCGTTACTCATGTTTGTTTTTTTACTATCTATCTATCTATCTATCTATCTATCTACAGACATGCAAACTTTCCAAGCAGCAGACTATTTTCTCACAAATATATTGTTTACTTATGACGCTTAATATTTGTTTAAAATTATATATTTCTTATAAATAAAATATTAAATTACTGTACCATTTAAGTGTGCATTGTGATTTAAACTCAATCTGAAAAAAAAATTCATGATCATTCGAATTCAAATTCATCTGTTTAAAATAGTGCTAGTGACAAAATATAAAAAACAAATACCTTGATAATATTAATTCTTCAATTATTCATTAAATCTTAATGAAAAAAAAAAATACTGCATTAAATATCAATATAAAAAATTCTTAAATACATTAAATATCAATGTACAAAATTCTTAAATAAAACATTAAATCTCAAAGTAAATTCTTAACTTTTCCAATCAGATCTACTTTTCTTTGCAGTCACCAACCAACACATCAGTTCGTTTATCACAAAGTTTCAATTTTACAGATTCTGTTAACCATTAAATTATTTTTTTTCTTAAATCCACATTCTTTAAAGTGTGTTCAGTGAAACCCTGGAGTTCTGTGATGTGATAGTTTTTTTTAATGCATAATTTGAACCCCAATGGACATTTTCTCATTTTGGAGTTCTGCCAATAAAATGAATTTCAATACAGTTCAACGACCAAAAAAGTTTGAAACACACTGTTCTAGATGAACATTGTCACATAATTTCAGACTATCAGAAACAATATTCGCCATTCTAATTGTCACATAAATGACTTAAAAAAAATCTGAAAACTGAACAAAAAATATACATTTCAATAAACAAAAGTCCATGAGAAGATGGTTGAAATAAAAAGCTGTTGAAACAAAACACTTGCTAATCACATCTGAAGAAATTAAAACAAAATAAGAACATCAGAGAACGAAAAACAGGCATGAAATCAAAACAAATGTGCACTCCATTTTTCCAAGATGCCAGGCCGGATTGGATGAAAACAAATAAACAACCCTGACACATAACAAAACACACAAAGAGCTATAATTGCTCTTGGAAGAAAACACACCACACACTTAGCCGCATATCTCGAGTGCCTCATACCATCTTGCACATCGAATTTTCCCTATCCATTTCTCCCCTATCAGTGTCTGAAGCACATATATCTCTCCTTAGCACATTACCATTGAGGAGCAAACTGACCCCTTTTCCTCTGAAATTCCCACAAGGTGCAATGGTCTCCCATGCTTCTGGCTGTTGCCATCAGAGATCGCTGTCAGTAGTAATTAAACACGTTGTTTTCCTGGCCCTGGTTTGACTTTGGAACAAAAAAATAGCCCCCCCCCCCCCCCCCCCAACGAAATTTTATTATGAATTTGCTAAAATCCTGGGAATAATAGAAATCAGTGCCAAAAAAGCTGAAATTGGTATTTCCAAAGAATTGTATTATGTCTGGGAAATTGATAAATTTTAAACAAAAAAAGCCGGAGAATTTCATTGGTAATCCGGAGGCCGGGGAATAAATGAAAACTCTGGAGTCTCCATCCAAAATCCGGAGCACATCCGGTTGGCACATCTGTATCCACATACAGGGTGTCCAGTGCTATCGGTGCCCAATGGCTATTTCCTCAACTGTTAGTCACAGAGATACACTTCCAATTGTAAAAATATTTTAAATTTTAAAATCTATTATCTTAGAAACAGTTTAAATCAATAAATGCATTTCTGAAAGAAATACGAAATATAAATTTTTATATAGTCCCCCGGTCCTACCAATTATATTTAGGAAAATCATCCTCATACAATTTTATGCAAAATAAAAAAAAAAATCATCCTTTTACGACCAAAATTGACCAACTTATAGCTGTTTAAAGTTGGAGCACTTTTTGGGCTGTGAAATGGTCAATATGGTCCCCGATTGGTTGGTTGCCTAGAGAAATGATCAATACAGTCCCTGATTGGTTGGTTGCCTAGAGAAATGATCAATACAGTCCCTGATTGGTTGGTTGCCTGAAACGAGACATTTTTATGCATGGAAAAGCGACTTAAGTCATAAAGTTTAATGCTTCATAACTCGGTGAATTTTGGTCGTAAAAGGAAGATTTTTTTTTTATTTTGCATGAAATTATGAGAATGATTCTCCTAAATATAATTGGTAGGACCGGGGGACCGTATAAAAATTTATATTTCATATTTCTTTCAGAAATGTATTTATTGATTTAAACTGTTTCTAAGATAATAGATTTTAAAATTTAAAACATTTTTGCAATTGGAAGTATATCTCTGTGACTAACAGTTGAGGAAATAGCCATTGGGCACCGATAGCACTGGACACCCTGATGTATATACTATATGCATATATATATTTCATGTAAAGGATTTAATTATCAGTTACAGAATGGCAATGAGTTTAACATTATTGCATTGTTTAAAACATGAAGATAAAGAGAAACTCTATCGCCATAGTTTAAAAACTTCAATTGCCCATGAAGAGTGTCAGAGAGATCTATTAGACAGGAAATAATTTAGCTTGATATTTGTTTGCCAAATAACAATGAGTTTAGCTTTAATGTAAACAAATATGGTTGTACAAATTCTATCCTGTTAGACTTAATAATAGAAATTTAGAAGAATAATAAATACCAAATCAAATGACGTAGGAACTTCAAATTGACATCAAAATTTATAATTCACTGAGAAGATTTATGGTGTACATCTTTTGAACTTTTTACGGGTTCTTCTATTGAACTTTCTACTTGTCTGTCTGGAATGCTTGGTGACAAATTAGCAATGAATTTGACAACTTTTTTAAATGTTACCAAATTGATGGAAAGAATACTAAATTAACAAAAATATTACCAAATTGATAATATTATAATCAAAACTTAAGTAGTAGGGGCTATGCTGAAATATATCCATTGTCACATTTTGTGAAAAAAATTCCAATTTAA
Organism: Amaurobius ferox; assembly: GCA_951213105.1. Classification (NCBI taxonomy): domain Eukaryota; kingdom Metazoa; phylum Arthropoda; class Arachnida; order Araneae; family Amaurobiidae; genus Amaurobius; species Amaurobius ferox. The sequence goes on from OX578146.1 coordinate 60,110,942, forward strand.
CAACTGAAAAAAAAAAATTGGCAAAATGTTTGATAATTATGAATTCTGCCAATATCAAAATAAAAAACTGTTGTATACTAAATGTAATGTATATTACCATGTGTCTTTTTCAAAATAAAGATCTTTAGAATTTAAGAATTTATAAATCAAATCAAATTTTTCAAAAGAAAAGTCAAAATGAAATTTGGCAAATAAAAACTCCATTTGGTGAAAGAAAATTTCATTTGGCGAATAGGTTGGCAAAAGTAATAAAAATTTAGAGCAATCCCCTGTAAGTAAGCTATTGATTTTAAATTTTAGGAATGGATTGGAATTCAAATAAATTATTAAACGTTAACTAATTATATTTCAATAAGGTCTGGTCTGTCTATCCCACATGGCAACAAATTTAACAACCATGACTTTAAAAAAATTAAGCAAAATTGACAAAAAAAAAAAATGCCAATTTGATGAAAATGTTGCCAAATTAACGAAAATCCAATAACTCTGCAATTCTACACTATTAATTAAGTTTAATGTCTTTGAAGTCATTAATATAAGTCATAATTATTACTACAAGTCATTAATAACTTACTCTCATCTAAAACAACTTTTTATTTACTTATTAAAGCCAAAATTATTTTGAATTTCTAATTAATTTTAGATGATCTGCATGGTTTTAAGATGGGAACTTAGTTATATTTGTCATAATGCACGTAGAAGTGCATGGAGTATCAATGAAACTGTTGATGAAACTATTGAAAGAAAAGCATTGAGAAATGAAACTGGTAGACTTCAATGGGCCAAAGAAGGTATTGAAAATAGTTTTAAATAAAAAATAAGTGCAAAACTTAAAGTCTATAAGAGTTCTATTGTCAAAAATTTCACAGATGCCTACAGAATGGATACTCTGCAAAGGTACAGCTAATATTCTAGAGTTTTACTTGATGTATATAACTATGATTTTCAAAAATTATAATTATTTCTCTAAAAATTGCACAAAAAACTATTAATATAAAAACAATATTACTGTACTTAATTTTTACGATACAATAAGCTTTAAAAGTGAACTTACTTCATTCTATCAATTCTATCATAAGCATTTTGCAATTTCATTTCTTTATGTGCAAGCTTCTGCAAAATAGCTTCAAAACGAGACTGAGGCAAAGTTATCATATCATCGACATCATCTCGTTCACTGAGCTTCTCTTGAATATAACTTTCAATGTCTGAAATAAATATAAAGCATGGATTAAATACAGTAATATAATGAGATGGAGTCAATATATAAATTGGTAAATTCTCAATAAATTATTAACAAATATTATATGACATATAAATTAGTACATAACTTAGCTATTCAGGCTCTTTTAAAATATTTAGTGAAATGTGGTTATCATGTAAATAATAAATTTAATAAGCCAGTTAGAGTAAAATGAATATCGAAAAAAAAAAGCATTGTTCACTCTTAGTGAAACTCAGCAATACATCTTTAAGACTGGATATTTTAATTTCAGTATATTCTAGTTTGCACTTTTTAAAAGGTGATCCTTATGAAACTTTAATTAATGTGTAACAAATATACCCGCAAATCAGAACTTAAAATTGAACTTATTGCTGATTGCATCAAAAAATATGCCTTCAAGACAGGAATAGTTCAGGAAACTATGCCTTAATCAGTGGCGAATCCTTGGTCTAGAAGGCAGATCATGTGGAAATGTATATTACATCCCACCCCCACCCCCCAGTTATCAATTGCACCACAATACTCATTGGATTTAATGGTGATAATATAGTAACTGCTATTATATTATATATTGTAACTAAGGAAGGGTTTTTGTCAAGAAACTTGATATGACAGTACCATACAAAATTTTATGGCAGCATTTGCCACTGACCCCAATGTAAAAACGGGGCTGTAGAAAGTAGAAGGGATAGCTCACTCCTTCCTTCTAGAGTGCAAAAAACTGGTACCAGTTCCAAAATACTAGTGACATCACGAGGATGCATGAACTGAATATATGTGAGCTATTACTATCTCACTGTTTCCTTGTCAATCTAGTACTTTAAATTGAATATAAATTAGTAATAAGTTCATCGCATACCAGATATAAAATGCAATTAAGTGTCAATTACTATAAATGAGTAGCTACTTAATATATGAATAAGAATTCTTATACAAGTGAATTTTTGAAAATTGCTTCGTGCGCTGTTGCAACGTGCAAAAATATAACAAGGGATTGCAAAGGAGAGGACATTGTTCTTCACAAATTTCCAAGAAATGATGAATTTTTGTTTAAAAAGTGGATTAATAGATCAGAGCTGATGCTATTAATGTAAATAATGCCTGTGTGTTCAGTAAACATTTTAAAATATCGGATTATCAAGATGATATGAAAAATTATCTTGGTTTAAAACAGGGGCAGCAAATAGGGGGCACAAGGGGGCGCAGCCGCACCCCCAAATTTTTCCTCGTCGTCTATCGGTTTCTCCCTTTTTAATCGAATATCCACTGGTCAGTTTTCTCACGCTATGGAACTTCAAAAGAGCAGACCTTCACAGTGAAGCTTCTCTCACCTAGCTGGAACTTTTCAACTTGAAAAGATTGGAGTGATGTTATCCTTTTACTTGAAAATTTCAAGTGTCCGATTAAATTTATGTGTAGTTTGTGCATTCTCATCCATTCCTTCTGCTAGAAATGCATTTTAGCAGCTGAATGCATTATATTTTTTCATAGAAACATCCTATAAAAGACATGCTATTTTCGAAAAGATTTGCTCATCAACAAATACTTTTTCTGGAGGCTCTTCAACTCTATAATCACTAAGTGATACGAGGTGATCTTTCAGAGTTAAAGCCATAAAAGCACTACTTGATAATTTTGAAGTGGTGATTTTAATATTGGGAGAATTATCTGAAAATTATTCTCTCAGTGGGGGAAGAGCCAAAGCACTTTTAACATGCATGACATCATTCAAATTTTTGTTCACTTTGTTTGTATTGCCCAGTGTTTTTGATAAATGCAATACTCTCTCAAAGCATCTTCAGTCATCTTATCTTAATTTTCAGACTATGCAAGCTTTGGCTAAAGCTACTATTGAAACTGTTAGTTCTTTTCGCACTGATGCATATTTCAATCAAGTGTGGAATTTTGTGACAAAACTTTGCGAAAAAAATTCTTATTCTGGACCAAAACAGAAAAGGCATAAAAAAAAATTCAAGCGAATTCGAAGGTGGTGAAAAAGATCCCCATGATGATGTTAAATCATATCACAAAATCAATATTCAATATGAAAATATAGATTCAGTATCAAATGAAATTGAGATAAGATTTAATGAGATCAATATATCTGTTTCATTTACCCTTAGTTCAGTAGTATGCGGATCAGATGTCGAAAAGGAAAATGTTTCAACCATATGCAAAGTATATAACTTCCAGAAAGAGGAATTGTTATGTGAATTGCGACTGTTTAATTTAATGGTGAAAAATGAAAACATAGACCATTCCAATTTTAAAAGTCGCCTGGATTATTTTACAGAGCGGAATTTAAAAAATGTGTTTCCTGTCGTAACATTATTAGTTAAATTGTTTTTGACTGTGCCAATCAGCTCAGATAGTTGTGAAAGGTCTTTTTCGTATCTCAGGAGGCAGAAAAATTATTTTCGGAGTACAATGGGACAAGAAAGACGTTCATTTTTAGCTGTTTTAGTTATAGAACAAGATATACCACTGTATTATGATGATATTGTAACAAAATGTTCTCTTCTTATAGACTCTAAGAATCGGAATTTAAAACTTCAATAAAAGGTAAATAAATATAGATATTTGTATTTAGAAAAATTATGTTAACAACAATTATGTTAACACAATTATGTACAAAAATTATATTAACAACAATTATATTTCTCAGCATCAATTCAATTTTGTGATCCCCTACCCCTCCCACCTGTTAACAAACATTTTATTTATTCCATATTGTGGATTTTCATAGATACAAATCTCGCACCCCCAAATGAAATACTGAAATGCCACCCCTGGTTTAAAAGAAAGAAATATATTAATATAGACAGCTATACTGTGTGTTAATTTGTCAAAATTAAACAATGAAGACACTATGGTTAGAGGCCATGAGAGTCCTTCCCGGCCGTCCAAATAGGTGCTCTTAGTCCTCTGGACGAGTCGGACGGTCTGGGTCTTCAACTATGGTTAGAGGCGAAAAGCTTCTGAAAAAACTGTCATGACAGACAGTGGTGTAGTCGTAAAAAAAAAGGTGGGGGGACGCTCTTTTATTGAAGAATTTTAGCCAATACTGTATAATTTCTGTGATTGACATAGGGCTGGGAAGTATTGCTATATAAGTATCACCCATATAAAATGCCTTGAATAACGACCCTAGTCTCTAAATGTATCGTGGATTTTGTATTGAGATACTTTTTCAATTGTATCCAGTTTTTTTTTTCTTTCTTTACTTTCCAACTCGAGCTCTTAATATGTTGATAAAATCAAAAGAATAATAATTATTCTAATTTTATTTAGTTATTTATTAAAAACCAAAAATTGTGCTCCAAAGCATATGATTCTCAGCTCAAGAAAGAAAAATCAATTAAGATTCTTGCATTTTGAAATGAAATTATCTCAAAGAGCCTTTCAACTATTACAAGCTGCAAAGGGGTTATATATGTATATATAAATTTAAAAAAAGAGCGTCCCCTTACAAAGTAAAAAGTGGGGGTACGCTTGACATCAGGAGGAAAGGTGGGGGGTCTGCGTCCGCCCGCGTCCCCCCTCGACTACACCCCTGATGACAGATGCATTAGAGAGACTGAAATATCTAAACCCCAAAAAAATCTATTAGCGAACTTTAACAAGATTTAGAAATAAATCAGATGGCGTGCGCAACTTGTAACACTTCAAAAAGAGAAACATTTTTGCTACAGGAGAAATTACAGAATATGCAACAGAAATTAGCAGCTTTAAGAAACAAACTGAGGTTAAATTTGAAAACTTCAAGAAAGATTAAAAATCGCTGGACTCAATAACGAAAACTCTTAATACATCAAATAAAACAATTGAAAATATTCTGAAAAATGCCACAGTAAAAACGTATATCTTATTATGTATATTGCTTTCCGCATGCGAAAGACTGATCCATCATTGGAAAACACATCATCAGTATTGCACTGAAACACCAGAAAATGCAAGCTGGATTTTTTCTATTATCTGGAGGATGAATTATGTGCTAGCACCAGAATGGATGGACTGTGTAATGGAATTTGAAATGATATTTTATAGTGTTCACTTCCGAAAAGGGAAAGAATCAAGAAACTATGCACAGAATGTCAATGTCAGTACCCACATATTAAATGATGTAATTCGTATATTTTGCAAATTAAAAACTTTCATACTAATTCAATTTTTAAACAGAGAAGTAAAAATTATTCAGCTTTAAAAAAAAAGAACAGAAAAAAAATGGATAAAGTGACATGTATAAATGTTTGTATAAATTTAAAAGGCACTATAAAGCATATAAAAACTTATCATATTTTGAGGATTAATGAAAATTACTTTCGCACAACTCAAGGAATATAGATTTTTTCCTATAAAAAATTCTTGTTCCTCTAAGTATGTATTTTCTATATTTACTTTTTCTTTAGCTTAAAAGTCAGAATATTTTTTTAAGTTTGGTATTACATTTTGTATATTCAATATATCAAAATAAGTTAAAATAATGAAATCATACTAATATGTTTTGTAGTGGTGATTTGGCAGTAAAATTTTTCCACTTACCAAAATATAATAATTTTTAAAATACAAAAATCGAACTGTAATGCATATATTTCACTACTGCTTTCTGGATGCAGCCATCAACCTTTGAGTGGATGCATCTCCATTACATCACAAAACTAGACTTCCGGTCCAACTGGAAAGCGGTGATTGAACCAGCCTTTCTCTTTTCTATAGCCCTGATGCAAAACAGCTTTTAGGTGCCTTCTGATTTTATTCTGATATAAACTTTGACAGCACTCCTTGAGTAATGATACCCTCATATAATGCTAACTTTGTTCACTAATTAAGGTCGCCCTGTTTCAAGACATTTAACTGCATACGGTGGAAGTTGGTGAATGAAGTGTCTTCCAATAACAGTGTTTGAAATATTGGTTATACACACGTCTAAAACCACTAAAATTCAATTCAAACAAGAAAACTAATAATTTGGTGGCTCATGAAACTTGCACCTATAATGGATGAAAAAGTAGTGGTTACAATGCAGAATTTGAAACAGGACATGCGCCTGCGCAGGAAATTGCATATGCTTGTCATTGCTCTACACCTTACAATGCATCTTAAATTTTAAAAATGAAAGTGAGGAACATGGCTGGTCACGGGACAAAGCGGATGAAAATGTTTCGCGCATCTGAGATGTTTTCTCCGAGAAGTTGTGTTTCCTGAAAACTTCCCCAGCAGATCCTCTTTTCTCAAAAATTTTCCTAAAAATGTCCTAATCAGCTTCATAAGGGACTGCTGTGATCCGTGTTTAAGCTGCCGATAGCATATTTACAAAAATGCAACAAAATTCCACGTTTTGCGACAAATTGTGTTGATGCGATCCTCAATTTTCCACTTTTTATTTAAAGATCAGCTTTCTATTTTTTTAAACTACTCGCCAACGCTTTCCAACATCCACAGTCAAAAACTAAAACTTTGTACTACAATGCCTGATGTTAAGGAAAGAAGCGAATTTAAGAAACTTAAAACGAAGTATATGAAATGTCTCCTCCAAAATCTCCAAGAGGTTTAAAGACAATGTAAAATTGGAAATGTTTTTAGTGTTTGTACCTGATAATACAGCACCTTCATCATCTAATGACTATGTAGGATATGAGGAGAAACAGAGAAGTAATTTTAACCATTTGAAATTTTGTCAAATTTCTTTAACAACTTTGGCTTAATGGAAAATGTTTAAAGACTTATTAAATGCACAATGTAGGCAAATGGACATTTTAGGAATCCTGAACTTTATTGACCAAACTGACTTGTCTGTCAACAAACTGTCATCTTTATACCTGACTATAACAAGCATGATTATGTATTCACTCGTTTTACCCTTACACACAGTAGATAGTTTTACCCTTACACACAGTAGATTGTATCCGGCCACACAATAAACTGCCGTAAGCCTCAGGGTTGGCTGTGAGGTCTGGGCCTTCAACACAGTAGATTGTGAAAGTGAGTTCAGCAAAATGAACTTAACAAAAACACCTCTACAAAACAGGATGGACATAAAGAATTTAAATTCTTTAATGACCATTTGCATCAATGGGAAACAGCATGAATGTTTTGATTTTGAAAGAGCCTTTTAACAGTGGGCTATGAAAAAAGCCCGTAGAATAAAATTGTAACCTGCATAATTTCATCTGATCCTTATTTTACTATTTCTATTTGTGATATATTAAAATTATTGTAAATACTACATAAAATATAGGGATTATGGTTCCTAATTTATAAAATAAGCTGTATTAATTAAGTAGTTTGGATTACAGGCAAAAAAATTTTTCAGCCTTATTTAAAAAAAAGTTAATAATTTCAACAATATAAAAATTTGTGCTAAATTTCAGCTAATGTTTTTTTAATTTTGCTGTACCAACTTTTTGCCAGCAGTTAGCAAAATTACTACAAAAATTTTGAAGCCAGCTTAAACCCTGTCTGTGATGATTAATTCCATTCTTCACTAGTTACAGAAAAGCTGCAGATAGTTGCTTGTTTAGTGATGGAAAGAGATTGCATTTTTGTAAATGTATAAGATAGAGCAGGCCCATCAGAACTATTTCTATTTTTCTCAAAGTAGTTACTTATTTCTTCCTTTTTACATGTTGTTCTAGGACTTTGCTTATAGGTAAAAAAAAAAAATCCAATTTTTGGGGAGAAAAATATTCTTATAACCCCAAAAAATTCACAATGGTTACACCCTTCAAATGTGACGTGCTACATCAGATTCATGTTTTTGTGCACAATTAATAAATTTTTTTTGGAAAAGAACATAAAAAGGCATCATCACAACAGTTGTAAGATGAAAATTCAATCTACAAAAATTTGTTACCAAATATAGATAGTGCATTTCTAATACCGTTTTTAACAATTTCCGAAATTAATGTGAGTTAACTTTTGCTGAAATGTGAAGAAAAAATATTATACAGGGTTCGTATTCAATTTTGAACAAAAATTAAGGAGCTTTTAATGGCATATCAAAAGCTTTTTTAAATTACACGCTCAAACCCTCCACTTTATATCAGCATTATTTTCCAAAGAAAAATATGCTCCGAAAAAATTAATTAACGTCTGTGCAGCTGCTTAAATTACAAATTTCTTTAAATAATTCCAATATACAATCAAGTGTTATATAATTATAACATAAATAAATATCAGGTAAAACTAAGATTCATATCTGTTTTGTAGCAAGTAAGTTTAGTGTCCATTTGATAGCAGACCAATGCACAATTTGAATAATTTACAGCAGTGGAAATTCAATCAAGGCTTTTTATCACCAATTTACATATATAAAAATTCTGCACAAGAATAAACAAATGCTCACAAAATATTTAGTAATTATATTTTACTTTTATATATCTCTCTCTATATATATATATTATTTATCTCTATTTTGATAATATTCCTCAGAGTGCCGATTTCGAACCATCAGCCATTTGTTCAGTTTCCTTTTCCATTTCAAAATTGGAATGACAAAAACTTTAAGGAGTTTTTAAGAAGAATTTGGTAAAATTAAGGAATTTTAAGGGCCCTTAAAAACGAAACGTGAATTTAAGGAGTTCTTAAGGACTGTGCGAACCCTGAAAGCAACTATAGAATGTTATTTTAGGCCTTCTGATTGTCCTCTTTAAATGCTTAACCAAAGCAAATAACTTTTCATTTTCTTAGGAAAATCTGATTCTTTTTTTCATCTCCAGGAAAATATACAAATCTTCAGTTTTATAAATAACTTTGGTGGAATTTCTACATCATAGACATTTTTCAATACATTCCTATACTTGGATGAAAATGGCTATTTTGGGCTAAAAATTAGCTTAAGCAAAAAATTTCCTTGTGGTATAGTTATAGATTCTCTATATGTTTCATTTATTAATTATTAATATATAAGAAACAGTTTAGCAATATTGCAGAAATTTCATTTAAATATGATTGTTGGTATATTTCGTTTTATTTTTAAATATTTTTTATTTGTTTACATCCACTAATATTTTCATACATATTATGCTTTTTATGATGAGATACCATCTTTCAAACATATTTTTAATGAGATTTAGATATATGTTCATGATAATAAAATTAAAACATTTTTATTTATTTAGGCATTTAGAATTATTTGAATTCATTATTTTACATTTTACTAATAAAAATCCTAGAATTTTAAATTTCCCTTCACGTTTCTGAAAATTCCCCTGAAAATTTTTGTTAACAGGGGAATGTCCCTATCCTTAAATTTCAAACCCTGTAGTGGCTGAAAAACATTTTACCTGGATTAACCTAACATTGAAGATTTTGATCAACCTAAGTATCTGTTTGCCTACATTTATAAAAGGCTACTTTAAAACCCAAGCAGAAATGATTGCTTAAATAAAATTTTAACAGCTATAAAATAAATTGTTTTTTGTTATTTTTGTAAGTTAACAATTTAAATCAGAGAAATTTATTAAGTCAATATATACAGCAAGCAAATATAAACATTATACTTAAGTGAATTATCTCTGTAAATATTTAATGAAGAAACAGCAAATTTTATTACAAACAGTTTTTTATTACAAACATGGTTGGATTTATTATTAGTCTATTGGGCTACAGAATAATATTTTCTTGTACATACCGGTCTGGACTACTGATTTTATGATTATTATTTAACACTGCTTTAAATCACTTGACCATCTATTTAACAATCTAGGTCTATTTTGGCATGCAAGCAACAACTTGACAACATATGCTAAATGATAAGGTTGAAATGCAGTCAAACCTCAATAAACCGTCATCTCAAGGGACCAATCTATAGTGACGTTATAAGTGAGGTGACGGTAAATGTGGGTTAACAAGATTTTTTATTTTAATCAAGACCAAATGTTTTAGAAATGAAATAGGACACATATATACATAATGTTTCTGATTATTATTTAAAACTTATTCATACAAATACTACTTCAAAATATATACTGCACTGTTACTTAGGAAATATGGTAAGTTTTCAAAATTAATTGCATAATACAGTTCAAGAAATGAATTTAAAAAAATTACTCACAGTTTCATTAAAAAAAATCCTTAATGGATGCTTGTTTAATTTCGGTTTATTACTTTCCACAATTTTTTCAATTTTTCACACCATTGCTAAATCTTTATCGTTTATTTTTTTCACAAGAAATTTAAAAAATCTTTTAACAGTGTTTATTGCAGTTACAGCATCCTTATATGTCAGCACTTTATCCGGTTCATTATCACTTTCATCGGTGGCTCACTTTATTTGGCACTGAAATTTCTGGTGAAATTATGATTTCACTGTCCAGATATATATCATCCGAATAAAATTCTAAACCATGTTTTCACAGTTCATCTGCTAATTCCGATAAAGGGAATTCATCTTCACTTTCACTCTCTTCAGGATTGGCTTCAAAAGAATTTATTTTGAAATCTGCATGTCTGAAGTAATTGGCAATAGCTTTGGTGGATATCATGCTCCAGCTTTTCATTATTTAAAGCACTGCATCAAGCACAGTAACTGAAAAGGAGGATTTGTCATCAATAGCAGTTATAAAATCCTTCATACGAAGTTTTCGGTAGTTTAATTTAAAATTTTGAATAATCCCTTGTTTCTTAGGTTGCAATACAATAGATACATTTGGTGGTAGGTAGACCATTTCTATGGCTTCTAAATGGTAAATTCCTTACTTTGGTGTGAGCTGTGCAGTTGCCTACAACTAAAGCTATTTTTCTACATTTATGCGAAAATTTCATGTTTAAGTTCTTGATTGCCTTTCCCATATCTCTTAAGTCATCCAAGCTTTGGAGTTGGCATCATAGATCACTGACAAAAATTTTATATACTTAAAACACCAGGGATTTGACTTTCCTATGACAATAAGTTTCAATTTCTCACTAACATCTATGTTGGATCCTAGCAAAACAGTAAGTCTTTCTTTACTCTTTTTTCCCCCCAATGCATTTTTCCTGCAGAGTTTCATCGGTTAAGACTCTGTAAAACAATCTGCATTCATTCACATTAAAAATGTTATAGTCTGGCTCCCATGAGTTGGCAGATGTTCGCTACAGGGAAGAAGGCTGGCAAAAAGACGATCTGTGCACTAGAGAGAAAGGGTTACCAAATGCAGAAACCTGTTTGGTGATCACGTTTGTTGAGCGAATTTCGCCAATGGTTTGAAATTTAAAATACCAAATATACGGGCTAATAGTGTAATTTGCATGGCCAATGCCCCTTACCATACTAAGATTTTAAACTGTATGCATCAAAATATGCAACCAAAAAGAAGCTGTCTGAACGGTCAGAAGAAAGACAAATTCCTCACAGCCTTGAAATGAGAAAAACTGAATTTTATGATTTAGTATCCGCGAATGCACCCCCTACTAAAAAGTACTGTGTTGATGAACTTTTGATGGATAGAGGCCAGATGTGCTACGAATACCTCCTTATTATTGCGATTAAAATGCAATTGAAATGGCTTGGGCTTCCATTAAGAGGTATATGCGAGAAAAGAATGTTAATGCTGAACTTAACAACAATGAAAAATCTAACTTCTGAAGCCATTGTCAGTATTACAAAGGATCAGTGGATTAAATGTTGTGAGCACGTACTAAAAATTGAAAATAAATATTGGGAAATTGACAATTTAGTGAAATAAACTATAAAAGAAATAAGTTTTGTAGTAGGTGCCAACTCTTCTTCAGAACATGGCTGTACATGTCAACTGAATATGTCAACTGAAAGTGCAGACTCAGATTTCAAGAATGATGACAATGACGCAATTTTTTAAATATTTATATATTTTTATATATAAAATATTATAAAATATATATATAAATTAAATAAATATATATATATAAAATAATAATATTTTATTGCATTCTTGTTTAAATGTTTTATATATTTTTAAATTTCCCAAATTTTGTATCTCGGGGAGTATAGATTCCTTAGCTGGCATGGCCATGTAATCTAAGCTCTAATTCAGAACTATCCAAACAGTGGCACACAAACAAGGATAATGGTTAAATAACATATTTAAAACTAATTACTAAAATTTATTTTAAAATGAACAAATATTAATACCTTATGAAATATGTAACTGTATAAAATGTGATGCATAGATATCACTGAAATTATTTTCAATGGCAGCAAAAGTATTTGGATCAAAAATTTTTCTCTGCATTTGATAGAAGTTAAACAGCGTTATATAAAGAGTAAAATATATAATGATAAAAATATAAAGCTGTGTGTATGTCACGGTATTTTTTTCCTTTTTGGAGATGGATCAGTAATTTCGGAGGCTTTCCTAAAGTAGATATCGTGCTACACAAGCGAGCAGCAATCCATAAGTTGCGGGAGGGGGGGGGGGGGGGGGGAATCTCAGCCAAAAATTTTTGGAACTTTTAAACATAGCTTTTCAGTAATTTTGCAAAATTTCCCTGAAAAAAATAATTGAATTAAAACTGCAAATTCAGTGTAATTTCAATTAATTATTTGCGTTACTTTGTGCTATTAAACTCAATTTAATGAATTATGAAAGAAAGAAAGAAAATAAATATGAGTCTGTAGGGAAAGTCATGTGCTGCCCATTTTCCTTTTTGAAGATGAATCAGTAATTCATGTGCACAAAACGCATTGTGCATTTCTCACTAAATAAGAGTTTAAGTTACAAGAAAAGTATTACAACCCGAACTCTTCCATTTTAATAAAGCATTTACGACTCTTATTGTAATAAATAATTTTAATCTTTATGAAGAAAACAATTACACCAAATCCCAACAGTAACACTGATGTACTTATACATATAAAGCTCTTTTTCGTTTTTTACAAATCATTTTCGTACTGAACAAATTGTGCATTAATTCGCACTAAAAGCGCCAATTCTGGAAACCCGTTCTTCCTAGTACGTTTCTACCTGTCATTGAATTTAACTAATGGACTTGTCCAAAATCATGTGACCCAAATATCTTCTCGTTGGAGTCGAACTATCTATACTTGGTCCATATTGTTCGCATAATATTTTTTAGCACTGTGTTTTTCCAACCCAGAGCAAATTTTGGATCCACTTCTCCCTTGACTTTTTTAAATGATAAATTATGCCTTATCTTCAGCCGATCAAACCATTCATTACTTGCTGCAAATTCTTCTTCTCTGAGTTCGGCAGCAATTTGAAGAGCTTTTTTCTTCAAAATTAAACTGGAAATCGGCACATTTTGTATCCTGGTATATTTCATCCAGATCATAAGAACTTTCTCGATTTCTTAATAAGCAGACACTTATTGTCTTTTTCTATTATCACAAAGTTCTACAGTGTCCCGATGCTAAAATGTCCTTTAACGATGGTCAAAGAATTCCACAAGTTTTCGACGGATTTAACTTTGCAAACTCTTCAATAATTTTCTATTTTTCAGAAAACTTTAAAATTCTATGCTTTGTTGACATTATGCTCAATGGCACACATACTAGTTTCCACTTTTAAACTGCAAAAATGCAAGAAAACCAGCAATGATTCAAGAAAATTAACAATCGAACATGTGTGTGATTAGAACTTTCCAGGAATTACCCTCTAGTTGTCATTCTCCCACAAATGCCGGAAGCAGAACCAGATCCCCATTGTGTGAGTGGGTGGGAGAAGGGGGACTGAGAATGCATTGTAAGTTCCTTTTTCTGCCATTGAACTGATTCTGACCTCTAAACTGAGAAGGAAATAACATGCTTGGGTCTTGAATTTGCGACATGGAGGTTCTTGTGGCTAGAACTAACGGTTTAAAAGGGTATGACACTTTTAAGATGATGGTTAATGAGATTTTTTTTTTACAATTATTTTCCTATTCAGTTGGTCAGAACTTTGGAAAACTGACGGTTTATATGAGCTGACAGTTTAACCAAGTGATGGTTTAACGGGGTTTGATTGTATATAACTATTTCTTAATACACTTTCACACTCTGGCAACCTTGTAAACACCAAGAATATTTACCTTAGATGTGCAGCATTTTATTTTGTTATACAATACTATACATTTATAACACTGTGCTTATGTCTCAGGAAAGTGGTGTTTATACAAGCTATGAAACTTTATTTCTTATAAATAATTTGTTTAATGCAAAGCAAAAAAAAACTCATACCAAATGTAAGTAAAGGATCTGACGCATCATATGGCCTCATGTAATCATCTTTATTCCATGGACACTGCGCTTTGGATATTTCCATTAACTCTGACGATGACAATTTCTAAATGAATAACAGTTAGAATTAAGAACAAACACCAAATAAGAGTTCAAATAATAAGCAATTAATGACAGGAAAATATATAATGAAGATATAAAATGCTTAATGAGAATTCTAACTCATTTATTACTAAAAATTATGGCCTTTTTAATGATCTAAAGTATATACAGATCTTGCCATGTCCATAATGTTTCATGCTTAGCAGCAGGGTAAAAAGTTTCATCTCAGAGTTTCCTTGCCAAAATTTTTTTTCACTCACTAGTACCATATAAATAGCATTGCATACGAACCTTTTCATCATTTTTTATACGAAAAAAAAAAAATTACAGAGGTACAGATGTAGTATAATCCCTGTTTTATTCTTGGCAATTTTAGGTGAGATTCTGGCAATCCCTGTTATGATTTGGAGAACATTCCATTCTGGCAACTTTTTCCACGTCTTTTGTCGCCCTTTTATTGTCTTTAGTCTCCCTTTTGCAGTTCTTTGTTGCCTTTTTGTCATTAAAGTAAAAATCACCAAGGTGAATATTAAAAAAAAATTCTGATTTTCATGTTGTGCTCTATGAACCACAAAATACCCGTTGTACAAACAGACATTGCTACGTGCAACCTCCGACAACCAGTGGTACAGGACTCTGTGAGGTACTTTAGCAGGCGAGCGTAGCGAGGTAAGTCCACAAAGCGGTCGTAGGCTCATGTTTAAATTGCTACAGATCAACTGTTGCTAAAATGGAATGTTGCAATTTTTACCTTGGCAACAAAAGGACGACAAAAGATGCAGAAAGAGTTACCAGAATCAATGGAATGTTCTTCAAATCATAGAACAGATTGCCAGAACCTCACCTAAAAAAAAACAAGAAAAATCAATCATACATAAAGCATTGATTATGAAACTCTTTCTAACTTCAATGCAATTTTATTTAAACATCTCTAAAATGTGATATACTCCTCAGTAATATTTTTAAAATTTTCACAATACTACATTAATTTATTATATTTTAAAACTTAAAACTTCATCGAAAAAATGAACTTCATTCAAATGACAGCATTGAAATATAAATTGCATGATTTAATAAACATTTCTAAAATGCGACACATTTCTAGGTAATATATTTAAAATTATCATAATACTACAATAATTTATTATATTTGAAAACTTCATCGAAAACAAATGAACTTTATTCAAATGACATCATTAAAATATAAATCGCCTCTATATAAAAACAGCATTTCATTCATAAACATTTTTCCATTCCTTTCATCCCAATACTATAATAATTCATTTTATTTAAAAACTTAAAACTATGGAGGTACAAGTAATTTAACTCTATGCTTAAAACTTCATCGAAAAAATCGTATGGTTCTCCATTTAAAATCAATGAATGTTCATTCATATCAGCTCCATGAGCTAAATAATTTTGTGTTAAAGAAATGCAGCAATTCTTATACAACTCATTCTACATCTTCTGGTATTTACATTCTCCATAAGTGAAAATTAGGCTTCATTGTAGAAATAATCAAAGTTTGATGACCATTTAAACTCAAATATATTGTAATTGCGTTGTTCAGTATGTAGATGCACAGAATTTAAGCAAAATTAAAGCAGTTTTAGAACGGATACAACACTAAATATGAATTAAAAAGAACTTTAAAAAATCATGATTTTGACACAAGATGGATGCCATATTTTATTTTGAAGTGGGCCATGTGATCTCTTCATATAATGATCACGTGATCTTTTCATATAGAGGTGTAATTATTTTAATTTTTATTTAAAAGACTACCAAATATATTTTGCTGAATTTTTTTTCAGATTTTTTATGAGATAATTTGAATATTTCCTAAAACTTTTGAAGCAATTTGTGAATTTTAAATTCACTTAAAAAATGTTTGAAAAATTAGGTTCCATAGGGTTCAATGTATTTCATTTTTTCAACCCGGGTTCAATTCAAAACTAATTGGGTGATATTATTCATTTCTATTCCCATAGGTCCCACAGACCGTCTGAATAACATACTAAAATTTCATTCTAATAAAATCAGTTTTAAAACAGTTATCATGCTAACAGACAGACAGACAAAATGAACAAAGTCATAACACTTTTCAACTATGTTGTAGAGTGTTAAAAAGGGATTATATATTACATCTGTTCCAATACAGAAATACTTATTGGTAATTATGTAAAAGAAAATTCACAAATATATACATAACATTTGAGCAATTAAGATATTGCCCTTTGCACACTTCTTGTGTTCGCAGCTTTAACTGTTGTCCATTGATATTGGTGACTATGTTAAGTGCACATACAATGAAGTTTCATGACTTTGTTAAACAAACCAATAGAATAACCCGTACTGTCATTACATTATGCTGATCAGAGCAATGAAATGCAGTGGAAAATGTTTCAAAACAGTGAGTGGGTCAATCATAAAAGATTTTGTTTTTCACAAATGCTTTAGCATTTTTTAAAACAGGATAAAACATAAAAAAAACTATATAATATGCAGAATTTTAGATGAAAATATCTACTTGTCATTGACAAGTGAAAATGTCTTATTCTGTTAGCACCATTCAACTGTTTGCCTAAAACCCCACATTCCCATACTAAAAACAATTCCTAATCTATAGTCATTAAAACTTCTTAAATCATAATTCCATCCAAAAAATTAATATACCAAGTTTAGTTTTTATAGTTTTTCAAAATTGATTTTTGATTTAAACTATTAGATAAACCAGTAATAATGTATTCTTAAAATCACCAAATCAAAATTTTGTTTAATGAAATCAATAGAAAATGTTTAAAAACTCATAAATGATATGATATTAGTGAAGGTACCACTGTTAAAGGAAATGTTGATAAGTTTAAAAAAAGGGAGTTTGCAAATAAATTTCAAAATCTATATATTTAAAACATAAGCTTTTTATCTTGTCGTTAAATTTTTGAAGATCCTCACAATTGATTTTCATTTTTTTTTTTTCACAGCAAATACTTTCTATATGAATCAAAGAGAGTCAAATTTCACCCCAAAATATAATATTTTCCAAAATAGTGGAAGAAGAGTATTTCAGAGGCAGAGAAAGCAAAGATGTGTTTAGGCACCTGTTTAGAGCATATTATGCCCATGCAGTGGGTTTCTATTTTCTGTTCTAAATGGATATAATATTAAAGTATGCTTGGTTTTCAAGAATTCACTGCATATTTCTAGATAATTTTAATCAGAGGTTTGCATTTGAAATTCTAAATACATTTGTTTTAAATAATACAGTAATGATGATGTAAAATTACAAAAATCAGATACAATATACATAATTTCAAACAATTTAAAAGAAATAACTCACATGTGCTCTAATATAGTTAATGAACTTAATATATCCAATGCAGTTTAAGGTCATTCTTCGGCAATATCCAACGATATCAAACAAGTGTTGAGAACGACAGTGTTCAAACATCAGATCAGCATTATTAAAGATCTCAGAACAGAAAAGACAGAGAGTCTGCATTGATATTGCAACTTCTTCCTCAATGCCTTCCCATTCATCATCACTTCCACTGTTGCTGTCATCCATCACACTTTTATCTGGAACAAAATATAACTGGGTATTAACAAAGTGAAATATAAATTTTAAAAGCTACATAATATTTAATGAACATTTCATTCAGTTATAAATTTATAATCCATAGTTTAATTAAAAATAGAGTACTAGAGTAGAAAAATAGACACTTATAACGACCACTATTCAATGGGAGGAAATTACGAATTTTAAATTAGTACAGAATTGAAGCCTGGTGTACTCGCTTTTAAGAAGCAAAATTTATAGATCCTTGGAAGTATGTGAAATAGTAAAATTAAAAGAAAATACAAAAAATAAAATCTGAGCAAGAGAAAAAACGTCTTGACTTCATGATCTTGACACCCTGGAGAAATTTGTTCTATCCAAAACCTGGAAAGCATATGAATAACAAGTCTTCGGCTATGAGACAGCAGCTAAACCTGAAAATATGCACTCACCACAAGTCAATTAAATAAAGCAACTAACTACCCCCCCTCATTCTTTTTTAATTGAAAAACTGCCTAGAAATTAACTAACTGCACATTTTTTTCTTCCTCCTCAATTCTCTTCTATATATATATATATAAATATAAAATAGTAAATCCAAAGTTAGAATGTATGTAGTAACTCATAATACACTATTCCAAAATTTTCTACAAAATACAAAGAAATAAAAGAAATTAAGACATAAAGAGGAAATAATAACAAAAAACCCGAGATAGAGTGGCCACTAACTAAAATTGTCTACTAGTCATGTCCTACTAAGTGAAAATTTGAATTTTCTGGTCTAACAGCAGTAGAGTTCTAAATGACGATATTAGATGAGTTCCTGCTGTGTTCTCATAAGAGCGTGAAACTGTGAAAATCTTACCCTTTACTAGAAAATCTCACACAATAGAAATTATTATGTGAGACATATAAAGACATCTTCAAATTTATCATGCTTTACATTTTTAACAGCAAAATCTGCTTTTATTATCAGATTCCATTCAGATATTAATTATCTGATTCATTATCTGATAATCATTATGTGATTTCAGCTATTTTGTTGTTGCTTTTAATTTCAGCATAAACATTTATACGTATGACTTAAAACTAACAAGAATGAATAAAATAATTTGCATTGATCTTATACCTCCTGAAATAAAACTTTAAAATAGTTCAAATTACACAATTTGACTGCCAGATAAATTTTGTACATTTTAAAAATACAATTATACTTAGAAGCGGGGAAAGTTCCGGCTACCGATACATTAATCAGATGTACAGCCTGTCAACAGCAATTATCTACAATAATAAAACTTAAATCAACCGCAAAATATGATGAAATTTCTTAGTTCACTTAAAAGATTTCCATCTTAAATCTAAAATGATCTCTCCTTAAATGACCAAAAGTAATAGTAAAAAAATTTGCTTAAAAACTTGAGTTCAAAAAAGTACAGTATTCGATTTATAAATGACTTCAATACAATGTCGTAAATTTAAAAAAATTATAATAAAATGAATGCATAGAATCTGAAATAAATTCATAGATCAAATAATTAAAATATATAAACTACCGGTATCTTCCATCATTGCTTGAACAACTTGCTATTTGTTTACATTGAGAGAAATATTAAAGATAATTTTCGGCACATGTGCATATGAATAACATCACTTCATTTGAAATCTCTGCGGATTAACAATAAATTTCATAATCAATAAAATATTTTTTTATTTCTGGCAACAACACTGCCGGTGTTGAGTTCTTTTATTTTCTGGTCACTTCTTGGTTATACGGCATGATAAGTGACGTCATTCAAGACAGTGGACCGCATTTCTCCACCATAAAGTTACCATATTTGCAAAATAGCTGATCAAATAGATGAGTTTCATGTGACGTCACGTTCGCGATTCCACTGCACAGCGGCCATGTTCTTTGTAACATCGGTCTATCCGTATATTACAGATGATTTTTAAAAATTTACAATCATTTAGTGCATAATTTCAGTAGGATGTATCAAGATTTATCAAGATGTATCAAGATTTATCTTCTCTTAGGATTATTTAGCACAAATATTCATAAAAAGATGTGTTTTGATGACATGCATTTCATATTGCAGCTACAAGCATATATGCACAATATTTGATTTTGGAAGTTTACTAAAGGAATTGGGCAAGTTACATTTAAAATTACTTTGTTGACATCTACCCTTGCATTATGTAATCATATCTGTGCCATCAAAGTTTGTTTACTTAATTGAGCTATTTTTATTTCACGCACTTAAAACCCCCATATATATATTGCAAGTCTTATTAGTAATATATATTGAGTTGTAAACTTGTACAGTAATATAGCAGCTGGCTCATTTATATATAAAAAAAGGTCGGTTGTTCTGTTGCTGTATTAGCTATTATTGAAGATATGCAAGAGAAAACAGGCATAATTATGTATAACATAAGTTAACTCTGTAGAAGTGATCTATATGTTTTTTTTCTTAGGTACATATTTCCATTGAATATATATCTCTATTCTTAGAGTTATTGATATACCACATAAAGCTAGCAATCGTAGGCTGAAAATTGTTTAAATTTGTTCTTATAATGCTTCTCCAAACTGCAATAAACCAAATCACACAATAACTTGTAAAAAGTCTGCATATTCAGCTTAATTTAATGCAATTTTGTCTTCAATTAGAAATGACAAACAGTTTATGCAATGTTATTTATATTAAACCGGTGAGTGAAAAGCTCTTTTGGCAAGTAAACTCTGAAGTGAAATTTCTTGCCCTGCATATAGATTATGAAACTAGGGAAAGTGAAAAAACCTGCTTGTAGTGAGCATTTTGTATCGCAAAGTGCAGTCGGTTAAGTTCATTTATAATCTTCAGACTTTTTTCTATATTTTTAAATCGATATATTAAAATAGAAAAGCATATGTATTTTCTGATGAATACACATTTAGTATTTAAAAAAAAAATTAGGTAATATGGAAATTTTTTTAAATCGTTGTGCAAAACTGTTTATACAAGCATCTTTTCATATCTGAATATATGTGATGTCGTACAAAGAATGTAAAAATTTGAGCTTTGAGTTTAACACATAAGGAAAGTATTGTGAATGGAATCAAATATTTGAATACTTTTCTTCTGATTTACACACTTTTAGCATCACTGAACTATACATAACATCTGGAAGACACTCCCATTACAGATATCAGTATCCATGGACCAGTTTTACTCTTATTATATTGTCAGGCACCAATGTACAATTCAACCTTGCGCCCCTCCCCTCCCTTATTATCTCTGAGGGTTTCAGATCCTGTTTTTAACTGTAGAGAGGATTCATGTGACATCATGAGACTGTTTCATTTGTACAAGCAATCGCTGGACGTACATTAGGTTTCTAACAGAAGATACTATTTCAAGTATTTTGGTGGGTTTTTATTTGAATAAAAAGCTGTTTTATTTAGAACCTAGGTGTATATCAATATATATTAATGTATGCCTAGCTAGAACTAACTAGAAAGCATAAAGACGTGTGGTTGTCTCGCTTTCATCATGAATCAGAAAATTAAAAACAGTAGCGTTATAATAGACTATCATCTCATAATAATTCAAATAAATTTTATTAATACAGTTCTAAATATATTTACTTTTATGTTCATTATACATCATCCAGAAAGTTATCGATAAATTTTCATTTCTTTTTTTTTATTTTAATCTTCATATTGTTTACATTAAGAAAGTGTCTTTACAATGTATTGTTTGAATATCTGAAATAATAGTACCTCAAAATCATGCTAAAATTTATTATTCAAAGCTATGAAAGTGTGAACTCTTAGTCTTATATGTTATAATAATGTTAATGTTTACTAATTATAATTTAAATAGAAAAAAATTCTCTGAAAAGAAGTAAATTTTAAAAAGTTTCTTTTGAGCTTTCCTCGTTTCTACATTAAGTACACAACAATATAAGTTTTTCTAAACTCTTGCGTAGCGTAAGCATTTGTGTTTTATTTTAAAATTTCCTTATATTTCTTGAGGAGGCATTGTGAATATAACTTAGTTTTACACTAAATATGGCAATGTGCAGGTAAAAAATAAATGGGATTGTTACTTTATATACACATGCCTAGAAATGATCTATTCAATAACGCTTCTTTAAAAAAAAAATCATGACAGCATTAGTATACACAGGAGTTTCTTCTAGAAAGTTATCGGTAACATGCAGTGGTATAAAAGTAAAAAGCAAGTAGGTATGTTCTTACGTTTTCAAGAAGTAATAAGATCATATCAAGGAGTCTTGATATTCATAACATTATATTTCATAACACTATTGCTCTGTTTTAAAAATCTCGACAAATGATTCTAATTAGAGACGAAATATTGCAAAAACTTTATACATAAGCAATTCGCACGATTGAATGAAATAAAAATGAATTCAGCACATCTATCGTCTGTGGCATACCATATGTTATATGGTTTGTATTTTTACAGAGCATATTAAACGAGATCTTGTAGAGATCAAAAATAAGTTTTAACATATTGCTGACTGACTATTTCAAGCCAAAGCTATTCTGGGTAGTGGGCTATGTTTCAGCAGCTGAAAATAAAATCAAAACATTTAAATAAGCTTCAATAAACTTTATTTACACAGCATGCGTTGAAATAAAACTTACTACATATATTTAATAATTTTTTCGGGTACGATATACTATAAAGCATTTACCTATGTGCAATGGTACACAAGTTTTACAAACATATCGAGTTTCACTGCACTTTCCTTTGGAAGAGCATACTTCACATACTCAGGGATCCCCGCCCCCCAAAGTAACATCAAGACATCTAAATAAGCTTCAATAAACTTTATTTACGCATACTCTGGGATTCCGCCCCCCCCCCCCACACACACAAGTAAAAGAAAAACATCTAAATAAGCTTGAATAAACTTTATTTACACAGCATGCGTTGGAATGAAACTTACTACATATATTTAATAATTTTTTTCGGGTACGGTATACTGTAAAGCATTTACCTATGTGCAACGGTATTCAAGTTTTACAAACATATCGAGTTTCACTGCATTTTTCTTTGGAAGAGCATATCTGGTATCCCCCCTCCCCCCCCCACAAGTAAGATCAAAACATCTAAATAAGCTTCAATAAACTTCATTAACACATAATCTGGGATTCCCCCCTCCCAAGTAAAATCAAAACATCTAAATGAGCTTGAATAAACTTTATTTATACAGCATGCGTTGAAATGAAACTTACTACATATATTTAATAATTTTTTTCGGGAACGGTATACTGTAAAGCATTTACCTATATGCAACGGTACTCAAGTTTTGCAAACATATCGAGTTTCACCGCATTTTCCTTTGGACGAGCATATCTGGGATTTCCCCCCGCCCCCCAAAAAATAACATCAAAACATCTAAATAAGCTTCAATAAACTTTATTTACACATACTCTGGGATTCCCCCCCCCCCCAAGTAAAATCAAAGCATCTAAGTAGGCTACAATAAACTTTATTTATACAGCATGCATTGAAATGAAACTTACTACATATATTTAATAATGTTTTTGGGTATGGTACGCAGTAAAGCATTTACCTACGTGCAATCATACACAACAAGTTTTAAAACATATGGAGTTTTGCTGCACTTTCCTTTGGAAAAGTATACTCCACACTATGATCCCTCCCCTCACCTCAAGTAACAATATATTTTAAATATAGTGACATTAAAACACGGTGATTGATCAGCAACATGTGGCCATGCAAACATGAGTATACTCACAACCTGCCAGCGAAGTGTTAGTCACAAATAATTTATTTCGACATTTCAAAGGAAGATTAATGGAAAACAGCATCAAACATACACCGTATATATGTAATATATATATATATATATAGTATTCTATATATTGCAAAAAAAAAAAAAAAAGCTTAAAAAATAAGTCTATTTTTTGTTCGTGCAACTCTAAATAATATCGAAACATAGGCAGCATATTAAAAATCAGGTCTGTCTAAGTAAGATACCATCTAGATCTGGCAAATGAAATGAAGTTTAAATCAATTTAATAGCTCGAGTGAAATCACATAATTTCTCTCTTTCAGAGTTATATTTCCCAAATTCTTTTTAAAACAAACTATTGCATTAAAATAAAGTAAATAAATAGACATGAAAAGTACCTTGACTTCTTGTACTGTATCTGTCCTTGAAGTAGAAGCAATACATGTCGATAGTACCCATTGGTTTTGTTGTATCAGTACACCCGATTCAGAAGTGACGAATATTATACGGTTCATCAGACAAATCCGTATAAAGTAATTTTTCCCGGTACTTTTATTGACTTCTTAGAAGAAACGCTGTGGTGTGAGGTATAATTTCACACTGAAATCTTGACAGTGTCGAGATAAAAAAAATCGCTACATTGACAGGAATGGTAATGGCGGACGGCGTCTACAAAGAGTATGGCGATAGCAACTGTTGCTAGGGGGAATGTGACGTCGGTGCAACTCATCTATACGTATACGAAAAAAAATTAACCTTTGCTTTTTCAAAGAAATGTTGCTTTCGAATAATGAAAAGTCTCAAATTGATTTGTGAATTCGTAAGGATTCTCCCCAAAAATGAGTTTGATGAACAACGGGACACTTTTGATTCATCACAATTAAATTTCACATCACTTGGCCTCAGCCCTGGCAACAGCACAGCAACCGGGAATGTAGGATAGACTTTAATCTTTGCGCTAACATGGATTTTACAGTGGCAAAGCCTTATATAAATAAAATTTTCATCATAAAAGGTATTGATCTATATATTTTAGATTTCAAACATGGATTAACATTTTCTCGAGCTACATTATTGCAGTTGCAACCATACTTACGCTCAATATGGTTTAGAAACGTTTCAAACTTTATGAAAGATGTTTATCACAAATTAAGTTTTCAAGAATATGAGAACTTTAATTTTGAACTTGTTAATATTATCATATCCTTCCTTCTGAAATCTGAAATCCCTTTTTCACTTCTTTCCGATTTTTATTTAATATTACCGGGTTTTCCTGTTTTGGGAATACTACTAAACAAAGAAACTGAGTCTCTATCATCTCGACTACAACATCCCAAACAACACAGAAGTTCAGCATATTTATAAATTTGTCCTTCAAATCTCACGCTTTTCTTACGAAATAAAATGGATCAAGTCAAAGAATGATCACGTGGTGTCCTACAAACGCTTCTAAAGCAGACAAAGAATGTGTGACGTCATGTTGGAAAGTTCTATAACTAGGACGCAAACCTCAGGTTTGCAAATTTATTTTCTTTATTTTATAACGTTATCGCACAATTTACATCGCAGAGCAAAACGGGAAATGTCGTTCGGTAAAGATTAATGTTTTTACACGTATCAATAATTAAAATTTGCTTAAAGGGCCGTCTTCATAGTTATTTTGGCACTAACTCCAAAATCTTCAAAGGCAACCACCATTGATCATTACATATTCAGATTCTGTAGAAAATTTCCATAGGATCTTTCATTTATTTGCAAGTGTTTGAAATTTGTTGAACCTAATGTTAAATGCGTTTTCCAGTTCTTAGTATATATATATATATATTTACGATAAATCAATTTTCCAACAAAATTGCTTTTATATACCTTACTACTAAAACACTCAAACAAAATTCATGTAAATTCTAATATTTAAATATATTTGAAATATTTATTATTAAATTAATATTTATAAAAATTATGAATGGAAACAGTTGTTAATTTGGACACCATTCGATGCAGCTACCTCAGTAACATAGATATACAAAATTACAATTTAATCCATGCAATATTAAGTGTGCTATCAAATTCTATTCAAAATTTAATGATTATTACACTTATCGGGGACCATTCCAAATTTATTGGAAATAAATCTCGGACGGCTTTTAAAAAACATTTATGATTCAAAACATCGAACATCGTACCTAATTAATAGATGTTTAAAAAACGACTATGTATATACAACACTAAAATACGTACGTGAAAGCAATAGAGTATTACATCTTGATACTGGCAGAACCAGACTATCGGATCGGAATTCGCCCTTTCTGCTGCATAGTTCAATTAAAGCACCCTTAATAGTTTTTAGGGATTTTTCAGTCAATTTTGGGCCATTTTTCATTATTTTTTTAATCTGTATGAAAATTTTTTGATGAATCCGAATTTATAAAGATCAGTGAGGTTGCCCATGAAAATTTCAAAGTTCTAAAATAATTATGAAGATGGCCCCTTATGCAAGTATTAATAATTAATATTGTAGTAATATTAATAATTAATAATTAAATATTAATATTGTAGAAGACATTAATCCCTATATCTAATGATATCTTACATTTTGTTCTGTGATATAATTTGTTCAATAATCTGCGATATAATCGGGTGTTATAGCTGTACATAAGGATACCTTCTTTTTCCTGACTATTATTCTTGAAAGACATAATTCGATTTTCAATTAAAAAATCCTCTACTCATTTACCACAAATTTGAGATCAAATTTTGCAACTGTTGGACGGCTGAGACAGTGCCATCCAATTTAGACTGAAACTCAATGGGGTAGGAACCACATAGACCATGCCATCCTTCCCTTAACCAAGGCCACCTAGAATAAGAGGCCCGGACATTGACAACTCAACCGCAGCAACGGAGGGAACGTATCTCCCGTGCGTAACACGTACGGGATCGGACACAGATAAATTTCTACAGTAATAAATAAGACTAATATGAAAAAATATATCTCTAAATTAACAAGTAAATTAGAATAAACTTCAAACTGTGATTCTAAAATAAAAAATGATCTACATTGAGAACAAATATTTTTTCACTCTCTTCTGTAAACATTTATGTTAAAGTTATATTAATATAATGAACAACTATATTAATATTTATATAATATTTAAAATATATCAAAAAACAAAACTTATAAACCTTAGAAATTCAAATAATATTTTATAACTATAAATTAGGAAAAAAGTAATTACATATTATTCACTATAATGGGAGAAACTGCTGACACTTACCTATGACTTTAAAATACATATTTTATTAGCTAACATACATATATATATATATCTCCAGATTTAGCATTTAGTTTTCAAATATAAGCAACATGAAACGCAGTGAAATAGTTATGAATATAAATTTCTAAATTTAACTTTTCTATTTTGTGACAGTAACTTTTGCAACATTATTACTTTTACACTAATACTATATTTCAAAAACTCTTGATACCTACCTATTTAACTTGAACAACATTTTATACTGTAAATCTAGATTTCATAAAAAATGCGAAGAAACATGCCTGTTTAAAAAATCTGAAAATTCGTCATTTAAAATTCAAGCAAATTTGTGCATAATTTTCTGTCGGACTTTAGATAGGAAAATAACTTAGTAGAAATTTATTAATCATTTTAACTTTCTGACTAAATATAAAGCTTTTTAATTTAGTAATGACAATCATCACAATAGTTACACCTCAGTATGCATGCTATATGCTAGTACACACCATTTATTGATTTATATCTTCATGAAATTTAAATCATTTTTTCCTTCTTGAAATGTAAATTACCTTAACTTGTAATGACATGTAGTATATGTACAAATTTTAATTATCCATAAGTTAGGTTACCACACTAAGTAGAAAATCGTTGTCTTTCTACATGCAATGAAACTATTTAAATTATTAAATCCATCAAAAAATGTAACAGCATTTCTTCAAATAAGGAAGTAAAATACAAAAACAGGGCTTTTATGAGTTGTTAAAACATTTTATCTTACAAACCTAATTAAGTGATATCAAATTTATATTAAAATGTATCATACTGTATATGTAGCAATAAATAGCTAGATTTGTATTTTGTCTGAAAGAAGTATATTCAAAATTAACTCAAATTTTCTGAGTATCTGAGTACCATGTATGTGTGTATGTTTTAACTAGTACACACCATTAATATTGTGTTGAAATGTGAAATTATTTATTATTCTTGTTGAAATGTGAAGTTATTAAGTTTTTCTTGAAGCAAGTAAATAAAATACAAAAAAGAAGAGCTTTTTATGAGCATATAAAACCTTTATTACAACAAATTTATAAATCCAAGTAGTTGGAGTTAATAAAGTTACATAAAAATAAAATGCATCTGCCGCAAAAGCTAGATCCATATTTTGTCTGAAAAGTACCTGCATATCATATGTCACACTGAAACAAAAGTTACCCCCCCCCCCTTTATATCTACTGAATACCAACCTGATATATATTAAATGATGAACATAAAGTATGGATTATAAATAAATACTACTGATTTTACAGTAAAAGCATTTATATTAAATCCAAAAAAAATTGACATTTGCATTCTCCCCCCCCCCCCCCAATTGAGTTTTGAAAAACAATTTTACTCTACGGATTAGGACATTTTCATTAGATACAAAAACTATTTAATCAGTTAAATCTAAATGACACATTAAATACTTTGATTACTACACATATTTAATAACTTTGAAACTTACTACACATATTTAATATTTTTTTCAGGAACAGTATACTGTAAGCATTTACCTACGTGCAATGATACACAAGTTTTACAAACATATCGAGTTTCGCTGCACTTTCCTTTGGAAGAGCATACTCCACATAGTCTGCGATCCCCCCCCCCCCCCCCCAAGTAACATCAAAACATCTAAATAAGCTTCAATAAACTTTATTTACACATACTCTGAGATCCCCCCTCCCAAATAAAATCAAAACATCTAAATAAGCTTGAATACACTTTATTTACACAGCATGTGTTGAAATGAAACTTACTGCATATATTTAATAATTTTTTCGGGAACGGTGTACTGTAAAGCATTTACCTATGTGCAACGGTACTCAAGTTTTACAAACATATCGAGTTTCACTGCATTTTCCTTTGGACGATCATATCTGGGATCCCCCCCCCCCCCGCAGGTAACATCAAAACATCTAAATAAGCTTCAATAAACTTTATTTACACATATTCTGGGATCCCCGCCCCCCACAAGTAAAATCAAAACATCTAAATAAGCTTCAATAAACTTTATTTACACATACTCTGAGATTCCCCTCCCCCACCAATATATTTGACATGCATTATTTCAACCCATCTAGCAATTCAGTCAAATTCAATTAATATTATGCTATAACTAATAAACACAGCACAAAAGTAAGTATTTTTAACAAAAGCCTGACAATTCAACAATAAATACAAACATCAATATGAAAATTTAAGTGTGAATGCATTATGCAATGATCACAGATACCCCCCCCCCCCCCTCCCATGCTTTATTTCTTAAACAATTATACAAAGGCATATTGCGTATATTTCATTTGTAATACAGTTTCTATATTCTATGACTTATCAAGGCTATTTCGATAATTCTCTGATTTATTATGGCTATTTCGATAATTCTATGATTTAGCAAGGCTGCAATTTGATTCATTGATACTTTAGATTAACTTAAAATAACATATCATGATGTAAGGAGTAATTTGTAACAGATTTTGTCTTTCTAAAGTCTAAAAAATGTGCGATTAACGATCTCAACAAAAAAAGCAAATATTTACTTCACAAAAGTCTGTAATAAAATTATGCTTAAAATGCAAGGTTCAGTGATGAATAACAAGTCATTCAGGCAATATTAAACATGAATTAAGAGTACTTTTCTCAAGATATAAGATTATTCGTACAGATATAGCAACATTCGGCGCTACACGTGCTATGTGTTACAAAAATGTTAAAATTGCATGCATAAAATAAGACAAAATAAAAAATAACTCACTATTTATGAAGTTCTGTTTGCAGTAGACACTATAATCCAAGTGGGCACGTATTTAAATTATTTTTTTTATTTAAAAGTATGAATTTTTGAAAGTCACTCCTGTAACTTCAATACACTTTCGTACACTCGCAGTAATTGCATATCCCTCCGCGGCTGACGTCACGTATCCCATGATTCCTAGATGTCCGAGCCTTGTTTTAGATAGCCTTGCCTTAACCCACCACCTCTCGGGTTGACTTTCATGTTTTGAGTAGACACGGAGATAGTTTTGGGATGCGAGGATCGAGTCCAGGTCTACCGTGTACTATCTCAGTGCCTTCACTGGGTTATCTCGGTTTTTAGTAATTTTTCATACCCAGACAGTCCGATCTACCTGAAAGTATAAGTAACTGTTTGAACGGCCGGGACAGTTCCACTTTCCCCACGTGGTTGTGCTTACCCAATTTAGATCGAAACCCAATGGGGTGACAACCACAGAGATCTACTATTCTTCCCCCACCTATCACCTCTCGGATGGACTTTCATATTCCGAGTAGACATGAATAGTTTTGGGATATAGACCGGGTATACCGTGTGCGATCCTAACCACTAGACTCTCTCGGACCCCCAACATTGGTATCTTGTAAATACATAGCTTATATTTCCAATCAGCATCTATATCTAAGTTGACGAGCCCTCCTCAAATCTTGAAGACAGTCCTCGAATTTCAACTAACGTCCTCAAAAAATTTTAAAACTTGACAACAATGCCCTCAAATCTTGAGGGCATTGTTGTCAAATCTTGAGAACTCTGTGGAACAGTGGGACACCCCCCTCTGGTGGGGACTAATCACGCTGGGGTGTGGACCAACCATGTGGTCAGTAATTAATCCCCCCTGCATGGGACAAATGACTGTTTTCTGAGGTGACTTCAATAATCATCACATTAGTAAATCTTCTTTGGCCACTTTTCAAGATTCTCATCATATGAGGACTTCTGTATATTTAAACTCCTTGGGATACAACACATAAAAGTGTTTCCGTAATTTTTCAAGGGTACCCACTAGTTCATTTAATAAATTACACTGCTAATTGTGCTCAGCAGAGCTCTTGAAAATCGCCAAAGCATAGCAATATTAGAATCAATTCAATTTATTAAATCTTACTAGCCTAATGTTCGGTCTGTCGTCTTGGATAACGTCAAAGTAGAAAAATTTTAATAGATGTTCGTAACATCATATTTTTAATTTTAAGCGTACAACCATGTACAGATATTAAATTAATTTTCTAATAATTTAATTTCTCTTAGCTTCTACATTTGCGTATTTGAAACTGGATTGGCCGGTAGTAGAATGAGAACCCGGTAGTCGTGAAAAATTAAATTGTTACTAAATTAATTTAACCGCATAAAACATCGCCAAGTGATTGAGGTCAAACAGATTTAACTAACGAACCATTTTGTTGGGGAAAACTACAAATAAAAATAAATTGTCTAAATTATAAGTCTAAACTTCTTCCAATCGTAGAGAACATGAGAAAACTACAGTAATTTAAATCAATAATTTTAAATTGAATATTTTAACGACATCAATTCTAAAATATTAAACCCTTTAAACTGAATTATAAGACAATTATGGTAGAAAAGTAAAAAAAAAAAAATTTTAGATTTGCAACATCTATACATCGACTTTTGCGCTGTATGCCACTAGATACTTATCGTTATCGCCGGCCGTACGCTCGCCCGGTCAAGTGACTGCAAACGTTTCATCGTTGATAACTTCGTCGTTTGCTGTCCGATTCGAACTAAATTTTGATCTATCAAAACTATATAATTTTCCAAATATTAAAAAAAAAAATAAAAAAAATATTGAAACCTTTAGGTAATTTGTACCATAGTCACACACGACATACGTCAACTTTTTTCCCATTCGAAATATTCGAAAGGAGTGATGTTTTACATCAATCTATAATGAGTAACAGAGTTACTATTTTTTTTTTGTTACAAATTAGAACATTTTCATATAAAATATTTTTGGGACTACTGTTGTACTGTTTCCGTCATTGGTAAGATATATGGGCCAGTAATCTATATTAACACTAAAAGTACCATGACCGTCAAATAACTGATTGCAAACTTTTTATTAGAAAATTAGCATATAATGTTACCGCTTTTTCTTACTTGACTTCATGACTTTTTCTATTAAATGTATACAATCAATTATCCAATATTTATTTTTCTTCTTGTGTTTATATGAGGGTCACACTGAAAATTTTGAGACAGGGGCAGACGATATGCACTAGAAAAAAATTATTGGTCGGATGTTTAAATTTGAACTCTTTTATGTCCGCAGACGATAATTTGTGGCAACAATTACAATTTAGCTTAGCTATCGTAGAATAAATTTTGAAAGAAAAGAAAATGGATTAAAAATGGATTACGCCAGAAAAAAAAATGGATTAAGCCAGAGCATTATCGAGCTATGATTTTCTATGATTTTAAAGTGAGGCTAAATCAAGCAACGTCTACAATTAGCATATGGAAATGATGCTCCATCTCGTGTTACTGTATTCAGATGATTTACAGAGATTAGAAGAGGTCGAAATTTTCTCTTGGACGAAAAACACACAGGACGACCTTTGTCAGCTGTAGTCCCAGAAAATGTACGTGTCGGCATTCAAAAAATATTAATCGATGATAATCGCTGTACCTACCAAATGATACAGAAAGAACTTAACATTGGATCCGCAGATATACATAAAATTATTCATGAAGAACTAACTGCATATGAAAAAATCAGTTTGTCGTTGGGTCCCCATAATTTAACAGAACACCAAAAAGCGGAAAGCGTCAGAATCAGTAAATAAATCCTAAAATTACTTAATGATGGTGGACACCGCATTATTTCTAAAATCATAACTGGTGATGAAACGTACAGCTGCGGAAAAAAAAACGCCCCACTCTCTGTTAATCGAGCATCGTACATCGTAGAGAAAATTGAAAGATACCATTCGATTAGAAATAACATCCTCTACAAATTAATGTGCGTAAAATTTGCCTAAGGGACCGTCTTCATATCTAAACGCGCACAAACTTTGGAATTTTCAATGGCAACTCCCAATTTTGACATTACCCACAAGTTCTAGACCCCAAAAATTAATCCAAATTCAAATTTTCCGACGTTTCTATCTTTATATCCGAAGATATTCAATATTCTGGGATGTGCAATTTTCGGGGATCAGCTCCATATTGAAAACAGCAATTTGAAGGGCGATGTTTCGTTGACTGACCACAGCACTGTTGTAAATTACTGAACTATCCTCTTGACATTCAGAATTATGGCTTACCTCACAGCCAAAGGATCGTAGATTCGATTTCTGCATAAGAGGGTGGGCATTTTCATGGCTGGGTGTGGTGTTGTCTTGTGTGCGTGTGTGTGTGTTACTAAGACAGTGGGCCTGTAATGGGTAGGATTATGTGAGTCTCAAATAGAGCACGATTATTAGGGGTAAAAAGCCGTACTGGGTAAGTTGATAACAAGAAAGATCAATCATGCATAAGCATTGATTATGAAACACTTTCCAACTGAAATGTAATTTCATTTAAAAATTTCTAAAATGTGATTCATTCAGTGGTAATATCTTTTACATTATCACAGTACTACAGTAATTTATTATACTTAAATATTTAAAACTGTATCGAAATATAAATCATCTGATTCTTTATGCAAAATCAATGAATATTTCATTCATATAACTTGTATTCCAGACTCCAGAGCTAAATAATTTTGTGTGAAAAAAATTCAGCAATTCTTATGTAATTCATCTTACAATCGCTTGAGATATTTGCATTCTGCATATGTTAAAATTAGGCTTCCTTGAAGAATCAGTTTAGGGATCATTTAAAATCACAACTATTGTAATTGCATAGGCACGGAATTTAGATACACAGATAATACACAGATAATATATATGTGTATGTGTATGTACTCAAAGTATTGGAATCGTGCCGAAGATCGGAACTCGAATTTTCAAAGTATCTACACGTTTTGGGACTTCTAGAACACGAAAAAACTACTTTTAGGAAGACGTCTGTGTGTGTAAGGGTGTATCTGTGTATGTTTCTGTGTGTCTGTGTGGATATTACATCCACTCTAATTGAAAAACTAATGGACCGAATTTCATACAATTTGGTAGGTATGTTTTTTGTGGGAAATCCTGATGTTCATTAGATTATAGTACGATTCGTAATAAAAGAATCTGCCTTCTTTGCGAAATGGCCGCAGAAATTGCCTTTATCCACTCTAGCTAAAAACTAATGAACCAAATTTAACAAAATTTGGAGTATAATATTTCAATAACCTACAAGTGATTTATATACCAAATTTAACAAAATTTTGTATATAAATCATTTGTAGGTTATTCTACTACGATTTGGGAAAAAGGAACGGGCTATTTTTGCGAAATGGCCAGCAAAAATCGTTATATATAAAAATAAAAGGCTACGTGTGCTCAATTATATCAATTAAATTCCTATTTTATATGTGATTTTTGACAACAAAAAGAATAAGACTAACCCCATTACTCTAGGACTAGCCGTTCTTGAGATATTCTAGTTTTTTCGCGTTTTCGCTACGCCACCTTTGACAATAACTCCAGCTATCAAATGAGAACCAAATTTAAGTTTAACGTGTAAATTCAATGTCATTTAAAATACTTATGTTGTGCAGATAAACTCAAATTATCATTGAATAAATAAAGAGAACGAATATGAGTCTGCAGAGAAAGACATGTGCTGTCCACATCAGAATTTTTAACAATATTACACCAATGATTTATAGAAGTGAACGGGGATTATTTTCAGGCCATTTCAAAGAAAATGTATAATCTATATTTAAAGATCCATCAAATTTTTGTCGAATAAAATGTTCAACAAATTTAAGCTGTGTACCAAATTTTAACTCTCTAGGACGTAGGAAAGTGCATTTAAAATGCCATCAATTAAATTTATCATGAAGAGTTATATAAAATTTAAAAAAAATGAAAAATTGTTATCTACCAAACTTATCTTAAAATATGAAGCCACTCCCATATGCAAAACGTTTAAACAAATGGAGAGATATTTATTATATAATATCTCTCTCTTTTCTTTCTGGAAGATATCCCAAAGTCAGAATTTAATTGAATTTGTTTTTTTCCCTATATTAAATAATTTTTTTAATTAAAAAACTACTTAACATATTTTACTGAATTTTTTTTTATATATTCTATGGGATAATGTGAATATTTCCTAAAAATTTCGAAGCAATTCGTGAATTTTAAATTTACTTAAAAAATGTTTGAAAAATTAGGTCCCATAGGGTTCAATGTATTTCATTTTTTCAACCCGGGTTCAATAAAAAACTAATTGGGTGATATTATTTATTTATATTCCCATAGGTCCTACAGACCGTCTGAACAACATACTAAAATTTCATTTTGATAAACTCATTTTTACGGCAGTTATCGTGCTAACGGACAGACAGACAGACAGACAGACAGACAGAATGAACAAAGTCATAAACACTTTTCAACTTTGTTGTAAAGTGTTAAAAACTAATGAGGCATTCGTGCCAGGGTCAATAAAAGAAAGAAGAAATAAAGAAGAGTGAAATGTTTATTTTCAAATGTTGTTTAATAATGCTGTTTCAAAAACAATTTATGAGGCTAACAAATATCTGCAGGTCACGCGACAAAACAGCTCCGTTGGAACTTGATGACAAATTTAAAAGTATAAATACGGTGTGCAACCTCCGTCATTATCAATCACCGCTTCAAGTCTTGTTGGTGTTTAGTATCACATAATTTTATAATTTGTTATTGTTTTATATAAATATTTTTTATTATAAATTATCATATTTTGTGGGCGATTTCAACTCCCAGTAGCTCCGGAGCTTTTCACCCTTCAATACAGTAACAGAATTACGTTGATTAGGTTGCATCTCTACAACACTGTTTATACAGAGTTTTTATTAAAACTGGGTAAAAATAAATGCCCGTTTTATTAAATAAAGATTAACTTACAATTAATATAACTTTTTCAAATTAGTCATTTTTAACACTTTACAACAAAGTTGAAAAGTGTTTATGACTTTGTTCATTCTGTCTGTCTGTCTGTCTGTCTGTCCGTTAGCACGATAACTGCCGTAAAAATGACTTAATCAAAATGAAATTTTAGTATGTTGTTCAGACGGTCTGTAGGACCTATGGGAATATAAATGAATAATATCACCCAATTAGTTTTGGATTGAACCCGGGTTGAAAAAATGAAATACATTGAGCCCTATGGGACCTAATTTTTCAAACATTTTTTAAGCGGATTTTAAATTCACAAATTGCTTCGAAAATTTTAGGTAATAGTCAAATTGTTCCATAAAATAAATAAAAAAAAATTCAGCGAAATACATTCAGTAGTTTTTTAAATAAAAATTAAAATAATAATTACACAACTTATATGAAACGATCACGTGACCATGATATGAAACGATCACATGACCCACTTCAAAATGATATATGGCATCCATCTTGTTTCGACATCGTGATTTTTTAAAGTTCTTTTTAATTCATATTGAGTGTTGTATCCGTCCTAAAACTACTTTATTTTTGCTTAAATTCTGTGCATCTACATACTGAAACAACACAATGACAATATATTTGAGTTTAAATTCTCATTCAAATTTGATTATTTCTACAACTAAGCCTATTTTTCACCTATGTAAAATGTAAACAGCAAAATATGTAGAATGAGTTGTATTAGAATTACTGTATTTCTTTAACACAAAATAATTCAGTCCATGGAGTCTGCATGGCTGATATGAATGAAATATTAATTGATTTTATAAACAGAAGGCCGATTTTCTTCGATGAAGTTTTAATCATAGAGTTTATGAATTGTAGCTCCATGGTCTTAATTTTTAAATAAAATAAATTATTATAGTATTGTGATGAATGAAATGAATGAAATCCTGCTTTTATAGAGAGATCCAGGCGTGTTATTTTTTCTATGGCGTCATTTGAATTTGAATTGTTTCCGATGAAGTTTTCAAATATAATAAATTATCGCAGTATTATGATAGTTTTAAAAATATTACCGTGGAATGTATTGCATTTTAGAGATATTTAAACCAAGCAATTTATATTTCAATGCCGTCAGTTGAATGAAGTTCATTTTTTTCAATGAAGGTTTAAGTTTTCAAATATAATAAATCAATTTAGTATTGTGATAAGTTTTAAAATATTACCGAGGAATGTATTGCATTTTCGACTTTTTTAAATAAAATTGCATTGAAGTTGGAAAGTGTTTCATAATCAATGCTTTAAGCATGATTGATCTTTCTTGTTTAAAACTAACATACGACCCCTAAAATCATCATGATGCTGAATATTTAAGCATTTCGAAAGAACTAGAGAGAGGAAACACCTGGAAGTATTTGTGAATCGATTTTTATTAAAACATGTCCAGGTTTGTATTCATATTTTTTCGATTATTGATTTCATAATTAATATTTCATACAAACAACTATTTCCACAAAAATAAAAATCACGTAAATGTGTTTGGGTTGTTTAGTAGTAACGTCATACAAATAATCAGCGTGAGCAGATAATTATTACAGAGGATATGAGTGGAAGTCTTGGAAACTAATTTAACATTAGGAGCTCAAAACTTTACATACTCATAATTCGGAAACGCTTCATCCAAATAACTTGAAACTTAATATCCGAGGTTAATTTTTAGAGTTATATTCAAAATATTGCGTCAAACTTGAGTGTTGCCATTGAAAATTTCAAAGTTTGTGCGCGTTTAGATATGATGACGGCCCCTTATGCAAATTTTACGCACATTAATTTGTAGAGGATGTTATTTCTAATCGAATGGTATCTTTCAATTTTCTCTACGATAAACGGTGCTCGATTAACAGAGAGTGGGGCATTTTTTTCCGTAGCTGTACATACCGTTTTTTGACGTTACAACACCTCAAGAAAGTAAAGTATGGGTCTTTGAAGATGACCCCAAACCAATAATGGTGAAAAGATAATGAGCAATAAAAAAAAAAAAGTAATGTATGCCGTGCCCTTCAGAATTACATGTCTGGTCAAAGCCATAAAGCTAGAGGGACAGAAGACAGTTACAGCTAACTGGTACATCAAAGTGTCTTCCAGAAATTCTTCAGAAAGTGAATGTTAGAGGACTCATGCTTCACCATGACAATGCATCTTCTCATTCAGCAAGAATGACAGTCGAATTTCTTGAACATAAAAACATCAAAGTGATAGAACATCTACCCTATTCTCCTGATCTTGCTATGTGTGACTTTTGGCTATATTTTAATCTAAAAAAAAATTACGTGGGCGTCGTTTTCATTCCGAAGATGAGATTGATTAGGCTATAAAAGCATATTTTTCATCGATTCCAAGAAATGGATGGCTTGAAGAATTTAATCTTTGGAAAATTCGCCTGCAAAAGTGTATTGATGTTGGGAGTACTTTGAACACTCCTAAGAGTTGGTAAGTTTAACTTGTACCACTTAGCCGTATCTCGACCCTCGTATGATAAAGACACATAGTCTAACTTTACTTACCATGACCGGTTATTTGACCAGGAGAAAAATGTATTGCCTTATAAGGTTATCGAGACAGAAAATGTGATGTACATGCACATTCCACATATTTTCATCAGTTTCCTGCCCATTTCTGCAAGGACTGTTGCGTACTAAGTTCAATTTAAAATAATTGTGTACTAAAATTTCAATAAAGGGCGTAAAATTTCAAGTTGCAAGAAAAGATGACAAAAACTAAAAAGTATGTTACTAGTTAGTTCATATTTTGTTTTTACAGCGTTACTCCATTCTCAATCTTCATCCTGAAAAAATGTCGAAACATTCAAGACACACCAAGTTCTTAGAAGAAATAAATAACATAGGTGAAGAGTTTTCGGAAATTGATGAAGGTGGACTTTCTGAAAGTAAAGATATATTATTTGAAAATGATAATGATCTATTAGACACTGAGTGTGAGCCTACAGATACCAACGATGAAGAGGAGACTATTGTGAATATAATGCGAAGAGGACGAAAAAGAATGAGATTGCTCTGAAGTTCTGAAGATGCGAATGATATCCCAGATGTATATTTCGATTGATGGCACTGTTTGGGAAGAAATGCAAAGAGGTGCTACATCTGCGAGAGCAGCTACCAATTTCAGGGAAGAATTTGGTCCAACG
This sequence comes from Amaurobius ferox, assembly GCA_951213105.1. NCBI lineage: Eukaryota > Metazoa > Arthropoda > Arachnida > Araneae > Amaurobiidae > Amaurobius > Amaurobius ferox. The sequence continues at coordinate 60,150,017 of OX578146.1, forward strand.
GGATATGCGAAACGTAATATTATAAAGGGTAAAGTGAAGACTGCATTTTCGTTTATAATTGACCACCGTATTATAAAACATATAAGAACATGCACAATAGAAGAACCAAATCGAATTTTAGGAACCGAATGGAGTCTATTACCTTAAAGTTACTTTGTTTAATATTTTCTTACTAAAATCAATATTACCTGCATTCAATCAGAAAAAAATATTTTTATCTAAAAACCGGTCATTGAGTGTCGGTACGTTTAGTGTTAATATATTATCACGTATGTATGTATATATGCAAAAGGAATTGGAAGCCCCTATTCATCCTGTAAGCGAGCGGTTTCTTAAAGCAGATATCAAAGCGAATAGGCGGACTAAGAACGGAAAACTCGAAAATATTTGATAGATTTTTAAATATTTGAAAAAAAAAACATCTTTTGGGAAGTAAAAGGAGGATGTGCGGAAAATATATCTTCTCATTCAAAAATGAAGTTAAAATCCCAGCGTTTTTTTTTTTTTTTAACGATAGACAGATAAATTTCGAAGGGCTTCTAGAGTCCGGATTTTTGTAAAAATCGATATTTTTTTATATGGATTTTTAAAAATCCCGAAAAATTTGAAAGAAGCCATTCTTAACAAAGAATGATTCGCCTCTTGTTTAATCGAGGAGTCATAATTCAGACCAGCTGTTTCTCAGAAGTGGCAATAAAATTAAAGATTTCTAAAATCTCGAATTTTACAGATAGAATTTTTAAATTTTAAATATGAAATTCTAACACTACTATAAGCATTCCCTAAAAAAATCGCGGTGCTCCGATAAAAACCTGCTCAGTCTAAATTTGACCCGATTTTGCTGCTTTGCTCACTTAACACTTTACAACACCACATTAACACTTTACAACAAAGTTGAAAAGTGTTTATGACTTCGTTCCTTCTGTCTGTTTGTCTGTCTGTCTGTCTATCCGTTAGCACGATAACTGCCGTAAAAATGTCTTTATCAAAATGAAATTTTAGTTTGTTGTTCAGACGATCTATGGGACCTATGGGAATATAAATGAATAATATCACACAATTAGTTTTGGATTAAACCCGGGTTGAAAAAATGAAATACATTGAACCCTATGGGACCTAATTTTTCAAACATTTTTTAAGCGGATTTAAAATTCACAAATTGCTTCGAAAGTTTTATGAAATATTCAAATTATCCCATAAAATATATAAAAAAAATTTCAACAAAACATATTCAGTAGTTTTTAAAATAAATATTAAGATAATAATTACACCTTTTATATGAAGCGATCACGTGACCCAATTCAAAATAAAATATGGCATCCATCTTGTGTCAAAATCGTGATTTTTAATGCTCTTTTTAATTCATATTTAGTGTTGTATCCGTCCTAAAACCGCTTTATTTTTGCTTAAATTCTGTGCATCTACATACTGAAACAACGCAATTACAATATATATGAATTTAAATAATCATCCAACTTTGATTATTTCTACAACGAAGCCTAATTTGCACTTATGGAAAATGTAAACAGCAAAATATGTAGAATGAGTTGTATAAAAATTGCTGCATTTCTTAAATTATTTAGCTCATGGAGTCTGCAATATAGCTGATATGAATGAAACGTTCATTGATTTTACACAGAGAACCCAGACGATCTTTTCGATGAAGTTTAAAGCATAGAGTTAAATTTCTTGTACCTCCATGATTTTAAGTTTTTAAATAAAATAAATTATTATAGTATTGTGATGAATGAAATGAATGGAAAAATGTTTATGAATGAAATGCTGCTTTTATAGAGAGGGCCAGGCGTGTTATATTTCGATAACGTCATTTGAATAAATTTCATTTGTTATCGATGAAGTTTTCAAATATAATAAATTATTGTAGTATTATGATAATTTTAAAAATATCATTGAGGAATGTATCGCATTCGATAGATGTTTAAATCAGGCAATTTATATTTCAATGCCGTCACTTAAATGAAGTTCATTTTTTTCGATGAAGTTTTAAGTTTTCAAATATAATAAATTAATGTAGTATTGTGATAATTTTTTAAATATTACCGAGGAATGTATCACAATTTAGAGATGTTTACATAAAATTGCATTGAAGTTGGAAAGTGTTTCATAATGTGTTTCATAATCAATGCTTTATGCATGATTGATCTTTCTTGTTTGAAATTAACTCTTGCAAGGTATAATGAACTTAGTCTATAAGCCATATGAATATCCCATCAATGAATATCCCGTTTTCATTATTTCTAGAAATCACACAATCAATTTTAGACATGATGTCCATATTCTCTCTCGTGCAAGAAATTAACAAGATTTAATTTTGATATAACTGTTAACTAACGGACTAAAACCGCATTTGATAAACTGTTTCCTAAAACAAGATTCAAAATTTGGTTTCCAATTTAAATTTTAACTTTTCAAAATTCCTTTATAATTTTGGCTTCAAAATTTCAAAATTATTTTATATTTTGGTTTTAACCTTTCAAAATTCTTTCAAGATGCCAAAAGAAATACACGAGCATCCAGAAAATCTGACTAGGGTAAGACATCTTATGTTGAAGTTGAACTATAGTTATCCAAATAGACGTATAAGTGAGTTTTTATGGAGCACAAGAGTTAAGCAGACAAATCGTATTATAAAAGATCATAATATAAATTTTTCATATGAATATTGGAAATATTTATTGTACTTTCAGTAGTAAAAAAAAAATGAAAGTGTAATTAAATTAAATATGTGAAACTATAATTTAAAAAATCGGCAGCGATTTTGCATGAATAGCATTTTTTTTTTCTTTTTTTGGTGAGTGGTTTTTTTTAGTTAGACATTTTCAAAGTAATTCAAAATCTTAAACATCAAATTATATACCTTTGTAGAGGTTTCGAAGAGCGACAAATTACTCCTTATAGTTCATAGCTAAAACATTTTTAGTTTTCCAGATATAATAAAAACGAAAATTGGACACAGGAAAAACGGAAAATTTTCAATCTTCTTAAACTTAACAATACGATTCTTCGAATACTTAAATAGCTTTATAAAAACGGAACAGATGTAGTATATTGGCGATTTTAGGTGAGATTCTGGTAATCCATGCTATGATGTGGAGAATATTCCATTCTGGCAACTCTTTCCGCGTCCTTTGTCGCCAAATTAAAAATCGCTGTTTTGTCGCCGTTTGTGCAACAGTTGATCTATAGCAATTCAAACCTGGGCCTACGCCCGCTTCTCGGGCTTAACTGACTACGCTCGTATGCTAAAAAAACATCACAGAATCAGACACTGCTGGCTGTCGAAGGTGGCACGCAGCAACAGCTGTTTGTGCAACAGGTGTTCTGTGGCTCATAGAGCATAACATAAAAATCGGATTTTTTCTTTTTACCTTGGCAACAAAAGGGGCGACAAAAGACGGTAAAATAGCGACCAAATACGATAAAAGGGCGACAAAAGACGTGGAAAAGGTTGCCAGAATGAAATGTTCTCCGAATCATAGCAGGGATTACCAGAATCTCACCTAAATTTGCCAAGAATGAAAAAGGGACAATACTACATCTGTACCATAAAAACAAATTATCAACCCTAAAATAGCCTTCTGGACACGAGCCGCAACTGATAGATACCTGAACGGAATCCGCAACAAAATTATCGAAGTTTTGATGATTATTTTTGCAAAGGTTATTTTTACTTTGTGTTCATAGTCACCTAGAATTAGAATAACCTTTTCAAAATAATTCGAAATATTAAAATATTTGAATTACAACCAGTATATTTCAAAAACTAAAAACTATAAGCGCTTTGTAAAAACAAATTATTGATCAAGGAACTGGATTTCCTACTGAACATTTTTGACGCTTGCTGTTTATATTTCTCTTTTGCAGTTTACAAGATATTTCTAGTGAAAGTAAGCAAAGTGGGGCAACAACTAGTTCGAACAAAACCATTTCAGTTTTTCTGAAAGAATGGTGTTTGTATAGGGCGCATTTTTAGGACCAGGGCAACGTCGGGTAATTCATTCCAGTTAAAGCATAATGCAGTTCACTGGCGTGAACCGAATCCAATGGAGAGTAATTTTAAAGCACGTCAAGTCGACATAATACTCAAATGAAGTAACTTATGGTAAAGATAAATTATAAATATTAAATTAAGATTAAATTAATAAAAACAGATTAAATTAAACAGGTTTGGAAACGTTGCACATGATACTTCTTAAAAAGAACTGGGACCTTGAGGGGAAAAAAATCGACAGTAGCCCTAGTCTGATGGAGCCGAAATGGTTTGCTAAAATACCATATTTCTTTGTATGAGTAGTTTGTCTTCTTTAGATGTTTTCAAAATAGTTCAAAATATTAAAACATCGAAATTAGAATCATTATATTTCGAAAACTAAGAACCCGACCCAAAACACAATTATATAAACTTGTAGAACTTTCAAAAGAGATATAAATTACTTCTATAGTTAGTTCACTTCAAGTTTTCGAGATATAAGCATTACAAACTTGAAAAACGGAAAATTTTCAATCTTTTTGAACTTGGCGAGGCTTGTCCTTGAAAACAATAGCAGTTTTAAAAAACAAATTATTGATCTAGAAACCGGATTGCCTACCGAACATTTTGGTCGCTCATTGTTAATGTTTGTATTTTATAGTTTAGATGATATGAAAGTAAGCAAAGTAGGGCAAAAACTCGGTCGAGTAAAATCTTTTTAGTGTTTTCAAAAGAAAAAAAATTAACATTTTCATATACAGGATGATTTTAAAAAGATGGGCTAAACTTTACGAAGTGGTAGTACACATCAAACCAAGCATTTTTTCGTCATAGTTTACCGGGTCGGAAATTTCGGTCTTTTAATTTCGAAGATGAAGCATCCAAAGTGTTTACATTTTTCGTAAAGCTCTGATTTCAGACAGACAAGCATATATGTTATTTACATTAGGGAAAAAAAAAAGTTTTCCGTGAATAGAGGTATCGTAAGATAAAACTCCAATAAAGTGCAATGCGTTTATTCGTTGTATTCAATCTCATTTGTTTGGTTTACAGCAGATAACATGTTCCTATGGTATAGCTAAAATATAATACATAATTAAAGCAACTTAACCTTTTGTTTATGGGTGGGATAGCGTCAATCCCAAACGAAGAACCTCTCAAAAAGACAAGTATCTGACATACCTTATCCCAAACAGTTCGATCCCCCCTTTGCAGACAGTGGCGTCCATGGACGCCAATGTTTGCAAAGGGGGCACCCGTAAGCAAAAGGTTAATCTTTTTAAGATACGAGTGAACATCAAATCTATACAAGTGTGATCTATCTAAACTATAGTAGATTTTACAGGATCTGGTGCACGTTTTAAGTTGAACACCATCTGCATAAAATATAGCGACTTTACATGTTCTGGTTTCTTAATGGCTACGTTAAAATATCCAACTACCAGTTTTGGATCATTAAGTGAAATACATTTTGAGTAAAGAATAAGGAAAACTTAAGCAAAGTATTTAAGCACAAATAAAATGATAATGCAGTATACAGTTGTTTCGACGACACGATGGATCCAGCGTCGTAGCCAGGCAGGGACCAGAGGGGGCTAAGCCCCCCCCCCCCAAAAGGTATACTCAGCCCCCCTGATAAAAAATATTAAATTTTTATTAGTGATATGCAATTGTATCCATTACGTCATCCAAATTTTGCATAAAACATTTCTTTTTTATTATAAATTACTTTGTTTTAAAAGTTTTTTTTTTATTTAGCTGAATTTATGGTTATACTAATGAGTAATTTATTTACATATTTAATTTAAAAATTATAAAAATTAAGATAATAGTATTTGGATACTTTCGTATTATTGCAGGGTTAACTGATACATTATAGAATCAAAATAAACTGATAATAGTTAATAGGTAGTATTAAGTGATAACTTGTATTAACCTTCAAAATTTTTCTTTGAATTATTAACAACTTTGCTACTAGTTAATGTTTATATTGAAATCAATTACAATTATAATGTATTAATATTGATATATGGTAGCTATAGGGATTTATTTCCCTAATCAACTCTTAGGTGTTATTACACATGGCAATTTTTATTGCCAACGGCAATTCCGCCCGTCAATCATACTTTAGGCTCCTCCTCTTTAACAGGTCCCTTCTCTCTAATGTCGCCAATTTCATTTTAGAAAGCATTCTTTCGTGTGTTTTTCGTATAATTTGAATCTTTTATATCCTAAAGGTGCCTGTAATTTGTTAAAAATTCTATTATTATTTTTCCATCTCCAGACTTTAGAAATTCCTCCCGGCAATGATACTTTAGGCCCCGCCTTTCTCAGACGCCCCTCCTCTCTAATACCGCCGAGTTCATTCCAAGAAGCATTGTTTAGTGGGTTTATTTTCGTATAATTTGGATCTTTTATATGCCACAGGTGTCTGTAATTTGGTAAAAGCTCTATTATTATTTTTACATCTCCAGACTTTAGCAATTCCGCCCGGAAATGATACTGTAAGCCCCTCCTTTCTAACAGATCCTTCCTATTTAGTGCCGCCGATTTCAGGAAGCATTCTTTAGTGTGTTTTTTCGTATAATTTGGATATTTTATCTCCCACAGGTGTCTGTAATTTGGTAGAAGTTCTATTGTTTTTTCAATCTCCAGATTCTAACGTAATTGAGCTGCTTCGATGTGTTTGCATTACAGTCGACATCGACATCTTGAATGCAAATGAGGAGCGGAAAGGCAGAGCGTAGTGACGTTCAATTTTATCGTCCTCTGATTGGTTCGCCGCTCAGAAATTGAGCAATTTTTATTGCTGAGTACGAACGAATTGCGGCAATTCGGCGGCAAGATTTCTTCCCATTGAAATGTATGGTGTTGCTGGAAGGAATTGCTCCGTGTAATAACACCATTACAAATATAAATGTGCAATTAGTTGTTAATAATTTATACGGATTGAAATATATAATTGTAACAAGAATGGTTAAATGCTAATGATTAACTGATTTCTTGATGAGCTGCTCCTTCAAGACTGTTGAGCTCCTCTTGAATTTCGTCTCTGGCTACGACCCTGACTGGATCCCCTTCCTCAGTGCTAAAGAACCAAGAAACCCGAAGTCAAAAAGACGAAAAGACACATTTCGTCCCATGTCGTTGGTCACATGTCGTTGAAATATACCAGACAGACAGATATCACTCTAACAATAGTCAAAACGTGTTAACAATATATAAAATTTCGAATAAATTTAGCTTTCGGTCGAATTTAAATAATTCTATCAATGTTCTTCTAGTTCTAGATTTTTCGATAACCAAGTCGAATATAAATGTTTCGTGAAAATGCATTAATATTTGTGTCAGCTATGGTGTACACAAGAAATTGACCACAGACAGACAGACATAATTCCAAAAATAGTCAAAACGCGTTCAGGAGGTCTTAAAACATATAATGGCAGCAAAATATCGAAATCGGAAATTTTCGTGAAAACAATACTATATTCTATAATATACTATATTCTATAATATACTATACTCTATACTATATATATACACTATATTCTATAGTCTATACTATATTCTATAATATGGAAAAGTAAAAAATACATAAATCTAATACTTACAGAAATAGTATCTTTGTTTTTAATCCGAAATAATTTGTATGTACACTTGAAAAATTAAAAAATTAAAACTATATATTTCAAAAATCAAATTATTTTACTTTGTAAAATTCTGTTAACAGTTTATATTAATGTCTAACAAAACGCATAAAACTACGGCCGTGCCAACTAGCGAAAAATTTAGGTTTATATCCTTAAATTGAATTAAGTAGCTCAATACCGTTAAAATAAAGTTATGGGTATGAAAATAGACATATCTGCAAAGCACACCAAAAACATATTAGAATTTATCGCCCTTTAGAATAGGGCGAAATCACGCCTTTGTTTTATTAACATTGCCAGCATCAATTCAGAGATAATACACTATCACTTCAACATTAAATAATAAGTTAGTTGAATTGCAAATGTCTTCTAATGATTCTATCTTCAGCCTGGAAATGAAGAGTATCTCAGTTATTATATAAGACAAGAAAAATGGAAACCGACAGAAGTTATTGGTGGCAGCGGCAATCTTACAAGTACTAGTCCAGGACCAGCTATTGTATTACTTCCACCGACTATAGGTAAGATTATCAACTCTTTCCTATTCTTTCACATTTTTATTAGGAATAATTATTCTTTGTTCATAAAAAAATACTAGAACAAATTACCCGGTGTAATCCGGGTTCTAAATAAGCGCCCGCTACTTAAATAATACAGTTTTGAATAACATCACACTTCCAAATCGCCGGTTTTGAACTAAAATCATTTTCACGCTCCGTTTCTTCCCATGCACACCATGCCGATTATATGATACGATAGTAATCACGCCCTAAATAAGTTTCTTTGATACGCTCTAAATACCCGATCGTTGGCAGGACAACACAATGAAAATACTTGAAGTCGTCAAGAAGAAAAAAACTCTCCCCCCCCCCCCTTCCCCGCGCCATCACCACTACCGGAGTAAAATTATATGGAAATATTGCTATCTCGGCTAATTTTCATACAATTTAATTCACATTTTGCACAACACTCATGATAATATAAGACCACATTTAAAAAATTAAAACTAAATCTTTTAAATTTACGAAGTTAAGAGAAAAACAAGAAAGATCAATCATGCTTAAAGCATTGATTATGAAACACTTTCCAACTTCAATGCAATTTTATTTAAACATGTCTAAAATGTGCAATACATTCCTCGGTAATATTTTAAAACTTATCGCAATACTACATTAATTTATTATATTTAAACCAGGCAATTTATATTTCAACGACGTTATTTGAATGAAGTTCATTTTTTTCAATGAAGGTTTAAGTTTTCAAATATAATAAATTAATGTAGTAATGTGATACGTTTTAAAATATTACCGAGGAATGTATTGCATTTTAGACTTTTTTAGATAAAATTGCATTGAAGTTGGAAAGCGTTTCATAATCAATGCTTTAAGCATGATTGATCTTTTTTGTTTTATAAATCCATTGAAAAATCGTGCAATATCTCGAGAACGACTCATGCTAGCGTTCTGAAGTTTGTACCATTCTTTTTCTAATGAAACATTAAGTAGGAAATGATTATTTATCAATATTGAAGTTCCTGATCTTTTAATATATATATTTTTAATTCATTCGAAAACTTTGGGAGGAGTTCTGAATATTCGATTGCGTTTAAAACCAATAGGGTTCCAGTAATTGCTATTGTAATATTCTATCAGAATTCTTTTTGAAATACTTCACTGCTACATGAAATATCGCTTTCAAGGATATATGAAAGCACACACTAACATATACACTTACATACTTATAGTTATACATACACACACACAGAGACGACATCACCCTCAAAAACAGATTCGAATTCAGGGATACTTAATACGTGCTCTTCCGTTGAAAACTCGAATTCGAATTTTCGACCTCGTCACAATACTTTCCCTATACAGTATACTGTGTATGTGGGGAAGTAATAAATAGTTTAATACAATTTGCGTGAAAAAAATATTTTGAAATTGTATTTAGAATGCACCGAAAACATCACTTCACACCGAAAATATTCAAAATGCATTTCCCGGAGCGATTGAGACTTAATTTTGTGTAAATACAAGTATAAGCAGTTTGTTACAATAAACTGGCAAATTCGTATTTCTCATGCATTTCATTTCTTTTTTTCGAACTATGGCATTTGCGGCACATTTTAGTGTCACGCGCAAAAACGTTCGATTTATGGAAAGTATTTGAAATAGGCGAAGACTTCAAACCGCCGTGGCGTTTGTATTTTTAAGCTCATGTTCGCCAACTATTTTTACTTTGCCACTGATAAAAGGGTTGTGGTTGTAAATTTTATGTACGTCGTGGATCTTATTGAAGATTTTTAATAGTACAATTTTTGGTTGACTTATATTTTTCAAGGCTTAGATGATTTGGCATGTTTCCGTATAGTTTTATTTGTGCAAAGAATTTTGAATGACGCTGTATCTATAATATTTCTTCTACTTCTTTTTATCTGACACATTTCTACAAATAGTGAGTTTATCCCATTAATACGCTGTTTTTTCGTCTGTCAGGAAATGAAAACCACGACCCTCGAAAAACTAAAGGACCAGCTTATGTTATTGGAGCAAAGTAAGTTCTTGTATATTTCATCCCTATTGACTTATAAGAAGCGTATGCCTAGATTTAAGAATATCAATTCGCTTCTAACCATATTTAATATAAACGTCTTCTGCGAGAAAATATTTTATAAAGTTGCGTGACCTTCACAATACAGGGGATAGAAGACACTCCCATTTCAGATACCGCAGCATCCATGGACCGGTTTCACGCTTATTGCGCGCCGTCATCATGGAATAGCCGAAATCAGCAATGGCAACAAGAAACTTGCTATTGCAAGCTTTGTTACTGCTTGCTAATAGCAAGTTTGAGCTAAATTGTAAACTAATTTCATGCCGGCAACCTGGGAAGACTAAAATTGTCTGTTCCCGTAGAAGCTAGCAAAAAGTGTGGATTATAAAAAGTTTCTTACTGCTATTGCAGATATCGGCTATTCCATGCTGACGAGAGCATAAACACAAAACCAGTTCATGGATGCTGCTATCTGCAATGGGAGTGTCTTCCATATTTTAGGGTTTTGTGTTTTATGAACTTTGCCTTTGCAGCTTCGTATGGTCTGCGCCAAATTATGAACGAATTTTATGCCTGACACTTGGAAGAACAGAAATTGTCAATTCCCATAGATGTTTGCAAAAATTGTGGGATACAGTAAGTTTCTTGCTACCATTGCAAATATCGGCTATTCCATGATGACAAGCGTATAAAAAGAGCGAAACCGGTCCATTGATGCTAGTATTTGAAATGGGAGTGTCTTCCATATTTTTGGGGGCGCCCTTATAGGTGGGTTTTGTGCTTTATATACTGAGTGTTTCACGAGAAGTGTCAGAAAGAAATATAAAATCAACTGTTGGTCGTAGAAGTAAAGTAAAATATGGAAAATAGTCAGCAAACAAGAGAAGAATTTAGCTATGATAGTTGCATCCTCCGCAACTGACAATTTCATAAAAGTGCAAAATTTAATTTTTATACGGCCCCCTAAATCAAAAAGATTTGAATTAGTAAAATTTATGAAAAATTTACCAAAATATTAACCATTGAAATTCTTGACATTCCATTTTACCTCTATACTGCAAATGTAAATATTAACTTACTCTGAAAGTAAAAATGGGGAACATCTACAAACATATTTAAAGCAGAAAAATTGCCCATTACAATTTTCTATCATTTAATTTTGAACAATTTATTTGTCGCTCGCTCCTTGCAATTGAACGAAAAATATCTAATAGCAATAATTAGAATATCTCGGCGAATTTTTCGTCAGAAGATGACGAGTAAATTTCTAATTAGAATTATAGGCTGCATTAACAGGACCGCAGGCTTTAAAAAAAAACTGGAAATATTCATAGGAGTCAGGGTGAGGATATAAAAGACATCGATACCTCGAATGGCTTGGTGACTGGATCCATTGAAAATATCACCGATATCACATCGCCACACTTCTACCGTGCACAAATGTATGATGAGGGCATTGAAAACAAGAGCAAAAGAAAAAACAAGGAAGATCAATCATACATAAAGCATTGACTATTAAACACTTTCCAACTGAAATGCAATTTTATTTAAACATCTCTAAAATGCGATACATTCAGCGGTGATATTTTTAAAATTATCACAATACTACAATAATTTATTATTATTTGAAAACTTAAAACTTCATCGAAAAAAACTTTATATTCAAATGACGTCATTGAAATATAAATCGCCCGGCTCTCTATGTAAAAGCAGTAAATATTTCATTCATACATTTTTATTGCGTTCCTTTCATTAATCACAATTCTACAATAATTTATTTTACTTAAAAACTTAAAACCATGGAGGTAAAAGTAATTTAACTCTATGCTTAAAACTTCATCGAAAAAGTCTGCTATAAAATCAATCGTCTGCTTCTCTATTTGAAATCAATGAACGTTTCATTCACGAACAGAAAAATGAGCAAATTCCCACTTAATGCAGTAGCGATAATGAGTCTTAGTCTCGGAAAAAATGTTCACAGCATGTAGAACTCGGCGATCTGTTCAGAAGAGTATTTGTTGGAAGCCTAAAAATTAAGTTATCTGAGGAATGTAGTTGAGGAAGATAGATTTGAAGAAGATAAATGAGTCTAATTCTGCTGCAATTCTTGAAACGCTGAAATATTTAAAATGTTTTTTTAATGTTTGCAAACGGTATTTTTAAATAAATTGAAAAATATTCTTATTTAATAGTTAACAAAAATATTTGAAAATAAAATTAATATTTACTTAAGTAAATTTTAAATCCTCATAGTATGAGTTTACAATTACTTGTGCAAAAAAAAAAAGCTTACAATTATGCTTAAGTATTATGTATCTTGAAATATTACTTTAGAATTAATTTTGTTTCCACACAACAAAATATATTAAATAAGAGAAATTAAATTTTATTTTGGCAAAATCTAAACTCAGGCAGTCGATGTCATCTGCGAAGTTGGGTTTTATGAATAGAGAACTTTTATGTATAATATGTACTAGTATTATACGTAAAAGTATGTAATAATGCTAGTAAGCGTGATATTCTTGACTGGGGAGGCTAAGGGATTATCATTTTAACTTGGAAAATGTTTTTGTATGAAAAGTGAATTTATATTGGAATTCGCACTTTCAGTAAGTTTTATTTCCTTGGTAAGTAAAATAAAATAATTTAACATAAAAATGCTAAAAGTGAATGAAATGCACAATATTTTAAAATATATTACCTATGTAAGATACATACATACAAAGTATAACATTTTAAATGTTTGCTAATTTCTGAATTAGTTGAACTTTTACAACCATTTTATTAAACATGAAGTCAAGGTCGCTGATAGAGGAGAACACTCTGCCCCTTAGATATTCAAGACAACAAAGGCAAGCATCAATCTAGACGATGTTATACATTTTATTCTTGAGTTTACCCCCCCCCCCCCTCTTCCGCAAAACGTTCTACATGCACCCATTTATGAAAAAGTGCACTGAAATTTTATGAGAAATCTGGAACATAAGCTTAGTTGAAAATCACTATAGTCAATAATAACCCTAAACAATATTGCTTATTAATTATTTACAAATACTGTACTATGAAAACTTAAAAATATCTTATAATTACAATATGTTAAAAATCCTCTAAAAATTATCAACCACTTTTATTTAACCGAGATTCTCGTCAACGGGAGATTTTAAAGGGAAATTAAACTTATTCTTTCTAAAACCCCCAAATACGCAAACGGATGCTTCGCCATATTGATGCCTGTATAAAAAGTGAAGTCTACTTTGCAAACTACTTAAGTTTAATGGTAGTCATTATTAGTATATTTCTTCGGCTTGAGATTGTTTAAAGTTAGGTACATCCTAGCTTATTCGTGAAAAATGACTCAAATTCTTTAGTATTACAAATAATGATTATTTTCTACAAATAGTAATTAATAGAATCATGTTTGACCCAAAATGGAGGACCCATTAGACTTGCACTACCCACCCTCACCTACCCATCATTCATAAAACGTCACATCACGCACTCAATCATTGATTGTTTATAAAGAGTTGAAAATGAGGAAGCAATAACCACGTCTTTCTATAAGCCATGTTAGTTAATCAGCTAGTCCCATGTTAGTTAATCAGCTAGAGAGGAGTTTAACAAATACGTGGTCTTAATGCCATGTTTCTCCTTACAGAAGACGAAGTCTGGATGATTTCAGCTTCTAAAATATTAAAATATGCGTTTTAATGGGAAAAATACTTTGAATTGTGTCACTTTAAGCAAGTGACATGTAACAATTTTCTAAATAATACATATATCTTCGCAAAATTATTTTAAAAATTATAATAAGTAGGTTTAAATAATTCTTTAAATTAGATTTTAAGCTGGGGAGGCTCAGCTTTTTAGCCTCAATGGATGCTACGCCAATGAATATGTACATCTGAGTTCTCTACAGAGAATAGTGAAAAATAGTATCTTTACAAGAAAATTTCATATGCAGTAATGCTACGAACAGGAAAAATTCCTTCAGTTAAAGCTCTTTTGAAAGCCATAAGGTGTAAACACCGTACTCCCAAACTTCCCTATAACGTGAATCTAGGGTTGCAATTTCATAATTTCCGGTTCAGAGTTGACAGATTTGGCGATTTATTGCCAATTTGGTCACATTTCAAATGTTGGAGAACCTTCTCGATATAATGAATAGTTTACGAGATACGAGCCCCTTCTGGAAGTTTCTACAGAGAGTCCATAAAAGGAGCAATCACTCGGAGCAATTGAAGTGATACGAGCTACATTGAACTGTGATATATATCTATGTTTTGAGAATAGTATTGGCTGTTTTGTGAAATTAACCGAACATAATTGCCGTTTTCCTGTACCTGACTGATGTTTAGTGATATCATGAGATAGTTATAGAGCCCTTTGCTGTATATTGTTCCTGTTTACGCTCAGCTTGTAAATAAACGTATTAGTTATCCAGGAATTTGGACTCCTTGTATCCGGGGAGTACATCCATGATTCCAGAGGATATGTCGTATCAGTAATTTCCCCCTCAATACTGGAATAAATTAAAATTGCTCAGCTGCTTAATCGTTTGTGACTTTTAGTCTGGAAATATTGAATGAATCATCGATAGATAACAAAGATTGCTTTTACATTTTACATCAATTAAACTTCCGAATAAAAAGAAGATTAATCCAGATTGTGTAATAATTATTTTCGTGTTTAGTTATGCATATGATTAATTAAATTTAAAAAAAATCTCAACGATGTAACTACTTCTTCACTTTGTAATATAAGCTTTAATACATGTGATAACAACAATACGTATAGGCAGGATCTTGGAAAAGGGTGGGTAGGGGGGGGGGGACGGCCAATGAACAAATGTAGGGTTATAATACTGCATTTCATTTTCCAATGTGAATTCCGTGGAAAAGTGATGTAATTGTTCAGCTAACGGCTATGTGTTATGACTCCCAAAACCTCAAAATCTACGTCACTGCTTTAAATTACCTAAATAATTTATAAACAAAATAAATGATACATACAATATAAATAGTTTGGGGGCCGGAATAGCACAGTAGATAAAATGAGAGGATCGCTCATGGTAAATCCGAGTTTGATTCTCGACGCCATTCAAAACTATCTCCGTGTCTATGAAGAGTATGGGAACGTTAAATATAGTCGTTAAAGTCCGAAAGTTCATCAGAGAGGCGATGAATTAAGGGAAGGGTGGTCACCAATTCAGGCCGAAATTCATCGCATTGGATTTCGGTCTAAATTGGGTTACCCATACTAGCTGCCCAAACAGTTACCTTACTTCTTCGGGTAGGTCGGGTGGTCTGGTTAGAAAAAAATAAATAGTGTATTGTTGAAACGATAAACATTTTGTGATTAACGCAACATATAGGAAACACAACAGACCCAATTCATTAATAGCAAGACAATTGAGAGTTGAACTTCTCGGTTACAATCTGTGGTGTTAATGGATTAATTTAGATTAAATAGAGTTTTTACCTTTTCCTAAAAGTCTCAAATTCAAAACATTATTAAAACTTGTGTATTGTATAGGAGTAAAAGCAATTCAGATATGTTACGATTACAAAACGTAGAAAGCATTTTATGCAATTGTGCACATGCTATAAGTACTCAAAGTTTTATTCAGTTAAAAAAAATATTTTAAAATTACTTATTTTCTGTTTAAATTTTATAATATTATAATTTTTGTTTCTTTTCAAAAATAAAAAATCTGATGTAGGCAGCACATGACTTTCCTTATATAATACAATGAATTTACTACTTTTACAGTTAAAAAAAATGTTATTCTTATAGTAGATACTTATATTCTTACCAAGATATTGAATTTTCTTCAATGAGTCGTCATTTTCATTGATTTAGCGTCATTTTTATCCATTTGGCGAGATTTTCGTTAAATTGGCAACATTTAAAAATGTCGCCAAGTTGGCGACATTCCGCTAAATTCGTAGCCAAAATCTCGCCAAGCGTTATGGACGGAGAAATAAGTTATTCTTACAGCAAATAAATGACTATTGGCTTTCAAATACAAAAGTATTACTCAAAGTATCTTTTCTCGTGAATGGAACGAGTTAGATCCACGAGAATGATGTCACCAAATTTATGGTATGGTATTACATATGAAAAATGAACATGTTTCTTAACAGTTAATATTTTTTTTTTAATTTATGGGATTTTTTGATAAATTTATTTTAAAAATGTGCAATATCTCGAGAACGGTTCATGCTAGCGTTCTAAAGTTTATGTCAATCGTTTTCAAAGGAAAAATCACATAAGAAATGTCTATTTGCGTAACTTTATTAAAGGTTTTGATTTTTTTATGATTTTTTTCAAAATTTCACTCAAAAATTTAGGGGGGTTCTGAACATTCGATTGTGTTTTAAAACAATAGGCTTCCAGTATTCACGGATTGTGATTTTGTACCAAATTTCATTCGAATTATCTCCATTCGTTCGTGAGATATCGTCTCCACAGACTCACTGACACACACACAGACATCACTTCAAAAATGTTCGATTCGTGATCAGGGATGCTTGAAACGTGCTCTCCCGTCGAAAACTCGAATTCGAATTTTCGACCCCGTCACAATACTTTCCTTATACATTATGTATACAAGGAAAGTTAAAAATATAGACATTCACGCGTGTACTATAATAATTTTAAAATCTATTTTAAATAATCAATATTCAGACATATCAAAAACACTTTAGATATTTTGCAGCGTGCCACACATATATTCACTCGCAATTATAATTTATAGATTGGCATTTATTCTTCTGCAAACAAAGATAATTTTTAATTTTCAATACTCTTGTGAACCTTTAACGAATCACCGAGTTCCATACGCTGCGAATTTTATAAGTTCTATAGTAGTTCCTTCACAAGTCCATTGCTTTCTGAATATGCGCAGAAGAATGCGTGTTGAGTGGGAATTTGCTCTTTTATCCGCTCGTGTTTCATTCATATCAGCTATATTGCAGAGTCCAGAGTTACATAATTTTGTGTTAAAGAAACTCAGCAATTCTTATACAACTCATCTTCCAGCTTGATATGTTTACATTCCCCATATGTAAAAATTAGGCTTCGTTGTAGAAATAATCAAAGTTTGATGATCATTTAAACTCATTGTTATTGCGTTGTTTCAGAATATAGATGCACAGAAATTAAGCAAAAATAAAGCGGTTTTAGGACGGATAAAACACTAAATATAAATTAAAAAGAACTTTAAAAATCACGATAAAAATTCACGACAAGATGGATGCCATATTTTATTTTGAAGTGGGTCACGTGATTTCTTCATATAATATGGGTGTAATTATTTTAATTTTTATTTAAAAAACTACCGAATATATTTCGCTGAAATTTTTTTTCATATCTGTTATGGGATAATTTGAATATTTTCTAAAACTTTCGAAGCAATTTGCGAATTTTAAATTCGCTTAAAAAATGTTTGAAAAATTTGGTCCGATAGGGTTCAATGTATTTCATTTTTCCAACCCGGGTTCAATCCAAAACTAATTGAGTGATATTATTCATTTATATTCCCATATGTCCCACAGATCGTCTGACCAACATACCAAAATTTCGACAAAGGCATTTTTACGGCAGTTATCGTGCGAACGGACAGACAGACAGCATGAACAAAGTCATAAACACTTTTCAACTATGTTGTGAAGTGTTAAAAAAGAAATTAAATACTAAAAATTTCAAATTTTTTTCTGTTTCGAAAATGACCCCCCAAATAAAAAGGAATTTCTTAAATGCTTTTATTTTTGGGTGCCCAAACTAAAATGTTTGTCTCTCCCCCCCCCCCCCCCCCCGCAAAAACAAATTGCTTGGGAAAAGAATTGCAGGGAGGGGGGGGCGTCAAAATTACAGAAAAATTAAAATTAAGGAGGTCATTTGCATATTTTACTAAAGAGAACAAAGTGTTTTGTGGTATCTAGGGACCCACCGATGTATTTATGGGGACTGATTAAATCACGATCACCATACTTTTCTTAAGCTATACAACGGTTAAAGTAAAAGGTTTGCTTAATCTACTGCTGACAGGAAATTATCAAGGAAAGGTAATAATTAATCATTATCACCATACTTTCATCTAGAGGCTCTCTGTGCGATGAAAGTAAAACACCTAAAAACTTAATAGGGTTATTGGTACAAATTCGGGAGCACTTAGCTCTGACTGCGTTTAAATTTAAACTTAATTCAATAAAAAAAATAATTAACGTTGACTTTGTTTTCAGAGACCCAAGACAAACTTTTTCGTGCGGTCCCGGGCCTGCTTCTTATGACGTACGGAAAATGACGAACAAAGGAACAGATATTTGCCATGCTCCTTTAGTGGGTGAGAAGATCGAAGGACTTGTCCCTTTTAGATCCCCGGGACCTGCCTCTTGCAACAGGGGTGTTTGTGACCCGTATGTTTACCCGAAGAATCCATCATACACCATGAGACCCAAGATTAACCCCATCAAAAGCATCGTCACACCCGGTAAGTTCATTACACTGTTTTATTTGGGTTGGTTTCTCTATTTGTTTGCTTGGGTCAAATCTTGAAATCAATTTTTGATCCACTTCTACTGAGTCAATTTACTTGAAATGTGATTTATAAGCTTCAACTCCATTTTCTGGGCTATTAAACCGTTGACCACGCATTTTATTTTTGATTGTTGGGAGGAAAAAAAAACCATTGGGTGCTCAATCAAGCGAATAAGGGCAATGACTCATCAAATCAATTTTTTCATGCTTCAAATAATTGATAATTTAATATGCAGTGTGTGAGCTTGCATTGTCATGATGAAGAATGATGCGACGTTTCGCATTGTTTTATGTAAGTTGAGTAACTATTTCTGGCAAACAAGTTGTGCTATACCAATCAGAATTTACTGTTCTACGATCCTCCAAAACAACAGTTGCAACATGACCGGATTTACCAAAAAAGTAAATAAATCATTTTCTTGGAAGCACTTGCTGCAAGAACAACTTTTGTAGGTTTTGATTCATTTCGAAATAATCAGACAGTAGATTGTTGTTTAGTTTCGGGTTCATAGGAATAAATCCAAGTTTCGTCACCTGTTAATATCAAAGACATGTTTTAAGGCACAAGAGTTAATCTTTTGAGATTTTCCTTGCACCATTTGACACTAGCATAGCTTGAGTTAAATTGTGTGGAATCCAACGGGAACATACCTTTTAACTTTTAAATAATCATGTGAAATTTAATGCACTAGGCTCGTTGAAATGTTCAAAGATGCCTCAATTTCATCATATGTGACATGACGATCTAACATAATCATTTGTTGCACAAACAACACATCAATGTTTCCTGGAGTCACATTAGTTCTTGGTCGACCGTCACGAAATTCATCACCGAGACTCCTACATCCAAGATGGAATTTTTTTAAACCAGTTGTAAGTTGTTGCTTTGGATGGTACTTCATCGCCAAAAGTCGAATTCATTCGATGTTCGCTGTTGCTGTGTCAGCCCTTGTCGAAATTCATAATCACAGTTCAAAAATCCCTTCGACTTAAATCTGTGTTTTGTCACTACCTTATTAACTTCAAAACGACGTGGTAACAATAATTTAAGGGTGAGCGTCAGTAAATTTTCTGCCCTATCCGCGCTTTGTTAACTTTTGCGGCACACATATTTCGCCGAAATTCTGCTCAAACAGTTGCGAAATATTTTCGGAAAGATAAAATGCAATGCTTAGATTATATTAAAACTAAATTTAATGCCCCAAAAATCATAGAATATACTTTTTATTTTAATTCAAAATATTTTTGGTGCTGCCATCTGTTGTCGTAATTTAATTCATACCGATTATTTTTATTTTTTAATGAACATTTTTAAATATCTATTCCTTCTAATACAGTGTTAAATACAACAACAGATCATATATAATAATGCCACAATCACGGAAAGGTAATTTCTCATTCTATAAATTTGATAAGGGATCTGAATATACATCACTGAGGCCTGCAGTTTTGTCTTTAAGTTCCTTGGTCTTCAAGTCCAAGTTCAATTACGTTTCCGTGATTATGGCACTATATATGATCTGTTGTTGTATTTAATAGCGTATTAGAAGGAATAGACATTTAAAAATGTTCATTAATAAATAAAAATAGTCTGTATGAATTAAATTACGACAACAAATGGCAGCACCAAAAATATTTTAAATTAAAATAAAACATATATTCTATGTTTTATTGGGTATTAAATGTAGTTTTAATATAATCTAAGCATAGCATTTTATCTATAAGAAAATATTTCGCAACTGTTTGAGCAGAATTTCGGTGAGATATGACCGTTCCTAGTTCTTTCACGCCAACTAAGGCTCCTATATAGACAGGCTGGCGCAACCGCCATTGAAGCTCCTGCCGTAACTGTCTGTTACCGTCTGCCTATGCTATTTCAATGGCGAGCGCACGTTAATTGTCTGATGTTTGATACGGATTTTATCTGTAAAATGGATGATTGTGATATAATAAATGGCACTAATCATAGGAGGAAGAAGTTGGAAATGTTTAAATTTCCTCAAGATCCCGAGAAAAGGAAAATATGGCTTTATAAACTGCCGAAGAAATGGATAGATTCCTGTAGTATATATAGGAGCCTTAACGCCAACAGAGAGTATTCGTGTGACGTCACGAGCTAAGCACGATTATTATTATTATATTTATTATTATTATTATTATATCACGATTATATTTATTGGCGAGCATGTTTGTTCGCCAGTAGCATAGGTTTATACAGTCGTGTAAGCGTGATAGACAAAATAATTAATAATTATGGTTATGTGTGCAATTTTGGAGTGCGGTAAACGCGCAGGCCGAGCTACTGGTATATCATTTTACCGATTTCTAAGAATTGTGAGCAGTAAAGGTAACAAAACTGAAGGACTGGCCGTAAAACGAAGTAGTGGATGGTTGTCTCGCGTTCATAAAAAATAGTCGCTTCTGCAGTTTACAATTTCTCTACGGTGAGTAGAGCATTACATTAGCATTTTAAATTCATTTATTACTTTCCTTATATACATAATGTATAAGGAAAGTATTGGGACGGGGTCGAAAATTCGAATTCGAGTTTTCGACGGGAGAGCACGTTTCAAGCATCCCTGATCACGAATCGAACGTTTTTGAGATGATGTCTATGTGTGTGTGTGAAAGTATGTGTGTGTCAGTGAGTCTATGGAGACGATATCTCAAGAACGAATGGAGCGATCCGAATGAAATTTGGTACGAAACTCACAATCTGTGAATACTGGAAGCCTATTGTATTAAAACACATCGAATGTTCAGAACCCCCCCCCCCCCTAAATTTTCGATTGAAATTTAGAAAAAATCATCAAAAAGTCAAAACCTTTAATAAAGTTACGCAAATAGACATTTCTTATGTAATTTTTCCTTAGAAAATGATTGACATAAACTTTAGAACACTAGCATGAAACGTTCTTGACATATTGCACATTTTTCAAATAAATTTATCAAAAAATTCCATAAATTAAAAAAAATATTAACTGTTAAGAAACATGTTCACTTTTCATATGTAATATCATGCGATAAATTGGGTGACATCATTCTCGTGGATCTAACTCGTTCCATTCACGAGAAAAGGTACTTTGAGTAATACTTTTATATTTGAACGCCAATAGTCATTTATCAGCTGTAAGAATAACATATTTCTCCGTCCATAGCGCTTGGCGAGATTTTGGCGACGATTTTGGCGGAATGTCGCCAACTTGGTGACTTTATTAAATGTTGCCAAATTAACGAAAATCTCGCCAAATGGATAAAAATGACGCTAAATCAATGAAAATGACGACTAATTGAAGAAAATGCAATATATCTTGGAATAAATAAGTATCTACTATAAGAATAACATATTTTTTAACTGTAACAGTAGTAAATCCATTGCATTATATAAGGAAAGCTACGTGCTGCCCACATCAGATTTTTTCTGTTGTAATTAGCCGTAATTAAATAGATGTATTTGAACTGATTTGTGTTCTTAAATTTTAAGCTGTTTTATACCATATGCTGTGTCGATTGGCTAAATTCTTAGCACATGCTATTAAAAATAGATATAGCATTGAAAAATGATGTCCTCATTTGTAAATATATGTTTAGTTTTTTTATACAATATAACTTAAAATTTACAGTTGTGTTATAGATTGAAGTCAAGTTTTGCAGTCGCACTAGCCATGCCAATGTTCTTTTTAAACACTTTACAACAAAGTTGAAAAGTGTTTATGACTTTGTTCATTCTGTCTGTCTGTCCGTTAGCACGATAACTGCCGTAAAAATGACTTAATCAAAATAAAATTTTAGTATGTTGTTCAGACGGTCTGTGGGACATATGGGAATATAGATGAATAATATCACCCAATTAGTTTTGAATTGAACCCGGGTAGGAAAAATGAAATACATTGAGCCCTATGGGACCTAATTTTTCAAACATTTTAAGCGGATTTAAAATTCACAAATTGCTTAGAAAATTTTAGATAATATTCAAATTATTCCATAAAATATAATAAAAAAACTTCAGCAAAATATATTCAGTAGTTTTTTAAATGAAAATTAAAATAATAATTACATCTCTTATATGAAGCGATCACGTGACCAGAGATCACATGACCCACTTCAAAATGAAATATGACATCCATCTTGTCTCAAAATCGTGATTATTAAAGTTCTTTTTAATTCACATTGAGTGTTGTATCTGTCCTAAAACCGCTTTATTTTTGCTTAAATTCTGTGCATCTACATACTGAAACAACGCAATTACAATATATTTGAGCTTAAATGATCATCTAAATTTGATTATCTCTACAACGAAGCCTATTTTTCACTTATGTAAAATGTAAACAGTAAAATTTGTAGAATGAGATGTATAAGAATTACTGCATTTCTTCAATGCAAAATTATTTAGCTCATGGAGTCTGCATAGCTGATATGAATGAAATATTCATTGATTTCACAGAGAGAAGGACGATTTTTTTAGATGAAGTTTTAAGCATAGAGTTTAATTACTTGTAGCTCCATGGTCTTAAGCTTTTAAATAAAATAAATTATTTTAGTATTGCGATGACTGAAATGAATGGTTAAATGTTATGAATGAAATGCTGCTTTTATAGAGAGAGCCAGGCGTGTTATATTTCAATGGCGTCATTTTAATAAATTGCAGTTGCTTTTGATGAAGTTTTCTAATATAATAAATTATTGTAGTATTTTGATAATGTTAAAAACATTACCGAGGAGCCAAGCAATTTATATTTAATTGACGTCATTAGAATGTAGTTCATTTATTTCGATGAACTTTTAAGTTTTCAAATATAATAAATTAATGTAGTATTGTGATAATTTTTAAAATATTACCGAGGTATGTATCGTATTTTAGAGATGTTTAAATGAAATTGCATTGAAGTTGGAAAGTGTTTCATACGCAATGCTTTATGCATGATTGATCTTTCTTGTTCTATTTTTAGCCATGAATATCAATGCTTTTACTATAAAATTTGCGATCTATAGCGAAAAGATCCTAAGCAACGCAAAATATAAGTTTTTGTTTGTAATTTTCTCTAGACGAGAAACAATATAAATTGTAAATATTTTCCATAGTAGCCAATGCCACTACATTTGCTTGTTCGACAACTATTCACTCGTTGCTGGAAGCAACGTGACGTCAGTGAATAAATACTTCCTATATTCATGTGAATGTTCATATTTTAAATAAAAAATTGTATACAATGAAAGCTGCTATTTTTGGTATTGCCACATTTATAGATTTTTCCCGGGAAAGAAACTAATAAGGTTTCTTTGTATTTATACGAACTGACTTCAGAAAAAATTTCATCAGAATTGTTGGAGCTGTTCTTGAGAGGAAAAAATTGTATATTCATGATTTTCCATACTATTTTCGATTTCTAAAGTAAAACCCTAGCCCGCGTTAGTTGTGGCCACTGTGTAATATTTCAAGCTTTTAGCGCCAGCCGTTCTTGAGAAGAGCGGTGACAAAATTTACATTTGAGCGGATCACAAAGAAATTCACTTCACTCAGCTCAAATAATACCTTAATATTATATATTTATTGTTCTATAAAGTTTAGTTTTAACTTTTCCCAGTTATTTTTCCCAGTTATCTTTCCCAGTTTAACTTTTCCCAGATTATCAACATTTTTTGTTAATTCCATTGAAATCCCAATGTTAATGCGCTTTTTTCGACATTTGCAATACAAGATATATTCACCAATTCGCCATTTAACATTACACTATTTTATGGCTAAAGATTATTAATAATTGGTATGCATGCTCTTCTACAGCACCGTCTGCTTACACCTTACCAGAAACACTGGGACCAGGACAGCCCCCCTATAGAAAGAGTCCATGTTACACTATGGCAAGCAAGCTAGACAAGAATGGATTCAGACAGCAGGTAATGAAACGAATTTTATATATTTTTACTTTCCGTATATACATAAAAGGAAAGTATTGTGACGGGGTCGAAAATTCGAATTCGTGTTTTCGACGGGAGAGCACGTTTCAAGCATCCCTGATCATGAATCAAGCGTTTTTGAAGTGATGTCTGTGTGTGTCAGTGAGCCTGTGGAGACGAAATATCGACCAAAATCGTTGTAAATCGGACTAAAACACAAAATACCTAAAAATCACATTCGAAATTTTAAAAATAATACTGAGATGTACATTTTCTAGTCCTCAAGTACCTGTTGTTGTTGTTGAGACCCAGACCGTCCGACCTACCAGAAAGGTGTAAGGTAACTGCTTGGACGACCGGGAAGTGCCACCCAATTTAGACCGGAACCCAGTGGGGGAGGCATCCACAGGGACCGTACCCTCCTTCCCCTACCACCAACCTCTCGGAAGGACTTACGGACCCACATGTTTAACGTGATCGTACTCCGCATGAACACGGCGGCAGTTGTGGTAGCGTGCAAAACCAGCGTGCAAACCACCCGGCTGCCGCGCCCGAAATGTGCCAACAACACGCGGTGCTCCCAGGTGGTCACCCACCCAAGTACTAACCGCGCGCGATGCTGCTTGACTTCGGTGATTTAACAAGAACCGGTGTTATCAGCACGATAGGGCCGTTGGCACCCTCAAGTACCTGTGTAACAAATTTCATAGCCATACAACGCTTAGATTTCTCGCTACATACTACACACACACGCATATACGCATACACACACGCATATACACATACACACACGCATATACGCATACACACACGCATATACACATACACACACGCAAATACGCATGCACACACGCACGCATACACACACATACGCGCGCACACATACACACACACACACACACATACACACACACACATAGAGAAATAGAGACATTTTCCCTTATTGTGTAAAACCTCTCGTCCTCAAGTCATCTTAAAATCAATTGGAAAGGCCAAACAAGTAAATAAAATGAGTTAATTTGAAATGTTTGTTTAAGCAGTTACCATTCGGCAAGAGTATTTTGAAAGCTTCATATAAAATAAGTTATCATCAATTTATCTTTAACTCTATGCATCAAACAATATAATTTTATAACTCTATACATTAAACAATATAATTTAACAAAATAAATAAAAAGTTATCGTGACGTTTTTAAACCTTGGAGCTAGAGTTTCCCGCTACCTTCATGTTTTTAACAATGTAATGTTCGTTGCCATTCGCAAACGATAATTAGGGCCTTTTCTCGCGCAACGTATATATATATATATATATATATATATATATATATATATATATATATATATATATATATATATATATATATAATATATATATATATATAATATATATATATATATATAATACATATATATATATATATATATATAGTAATGCACTATTGCTCTATCTGAAACAGGCTTGTGTTTGGGTTAGTTAGAGTTAAATACTCAGACCTGAGGAGGAATTTAATTCTGACTAATCATCGAATTTGGGCTGGTGCTGTTCTCTTATCGGCATTATGGCCGTGAATTTGCTTCTATGGTGATGTTAATATTACTTGAATTTTTTATTATTACGTATTTCTAATATATATATATATATAACAGTTTGAAAATCCAATGATAGGATAGAGAGAAGTTGCAACTCAAAAATCCTAACTTTAAAAAATTTATATATATATAATAATTAATAATATAATATGAAAATCTAATGATAGAATTGAGAGAAGTTGTAACTCATAAAACCCTAACTTGAAATTTTCCTACAAATTAAAAAGAAGTATTAAATAGAGAATCAACCATCATGAGGAAAATTAAATGCATATTTCTAGTCATCAAGCTAAAGGTAATCAACAAATATCAATAGTGGGGAATCGAAAATAGGAAAACTAAAAATAACCAAGCATTAAAGCTATACACGTGGAAAAGCACTAGGCCTAAATAATTATTCATTTCGAAATAATTCTTTTTCAAGACAAAATATTTAATCAAAATGAACATAAAATATGCTTGTTTCTGAAGCAAGAGATAGATTTTATCTATAAACTCTTGCTATTTGGATGACAAGTATAAAGATTGAAAAATTATATAGGAAACAAAAATACCTGAAATACACTGCAAATGTCCTATTCATTCGAGCATTAAATAACGAGACCAATGTTGCCAATTGCAAAAGATAAAAGCAGAGATCTACTGTTGACAATCGTGAGAAATAAATAAAAGTATTGCGAAAAGGCAGTAAAATGTAATATGCTACAGTAAAAGCTTTAAAATAGAGGGACATGTAATATAATAGAAAACATAGAGGCTAAAGTATAAGAGGATGTAAATACCTTGTAATGTTTATTCAAGAGAATGTAGATGTTTGGCTAATATAAGATACTAGGGTGAGAATTTTAAGAATATTAAGCTAATACAAACTTTTTAACTATACCATTCACTAAATATGCAGAATAT
This sequence comes from Amaurobius ferox, assembly GCA_951213105.1. Lineage (NCBI taxonomy): Eukaryota > Metazoa > Arthropoda > Arachnida > Araneae > Amaurobiidae > Amaurobius > Amaurobius ferox. The sequence continues at coordinate 60,177,143 of OX578146.1, forward strand.
TTATATAATTTACTGGTGATTTTTAGATTATTAATGTGCAAAGCATGAAATTTTTTATCTGATAATCTATAAATTCTAAAAAGTTGATTAAGTATAATAATTCTAAACAATTGAATCGACTTGCAGGAACTAAATGGTAATATTTTATTAATGTTAAATTTAAAATTATATTTTTTATCATATAAATTAGTAACTATGCCATTAGTAGGTTCAATATTTAGATTCAAATCAAAATAATTAATATTGTTACTAATAGTGGCTTCATTAGGAATTAATTTCAAATTATCTGGGTAGAAATCTATATGAGTTATAAGTAAATACTAAACAAATCAGATCATCAACATATCTGTAAATTTTATAATCTGTTGAAGTAAAAGATTTTTCATGATGATAAAGGAATAAATTAGCTAACATACTGCTACTACAGCCACCTTGTGGAACCCCTAAGACTTGTAAGTATAATTTATTACCTTGAAACATATAATTGTTAAAAAGAACAAAGTGGAGAAGTTAAAGAAAATTGGTAAATATAGTAAGAGTAGATTGATTAGTAATATAAGCATTATATAGAGCTAAAAGTACATCATAAAGATCAGAGATCATAATATTATTAAAAGATCTTTAAAATCAAAAGTATGAAATCCAATTATTTTACCTAGTGTTGTTAATTTATTCTTTAATTCTTTACTATTATTTAGAATAAGGTAGTTATTACTAGAATAACGTAAATTATCATTTAGTGCATTTAAATAATTTAGAAGTAATTTACTAGCAGTAGTAGAGTAAAACTTATGACCACTAGTTACAGTTCTAAATTTAATAGGATTTTTATGAAATTTAGGAATAAGCACAATATATAGAAATTTCAAACATTTATAATTAATATTTAAATCACTATACATATTGATCATTTTCAGTTTCATATTATTTATGGAGTGAGAATCAAGTTTAAATAGACTATTATTTTTTAAATAATCTAACAGAAATTGTATATAGAATTTTTTACAGATAATAGCATAATTAGAGGCTTTATCAACGTAAGTAATAACAAAAGATCTTTGGTAAATCTTTAAGAGTGTTTTATATTATCAATATTATATATAGATCAAGACAAATTAATACTATATATGGTATTTTTAATAAATTTTAATAAAGTAAATTTCCACATATTAAATGCATCATATATATATATATATATATATATATATATATATATATATGCTACACTTGGTTTCTGATTTGAAATTTTTCATCTTTACCTTCAGTTTACAAGCAATTTTCTTTGGTATTTCTCGGGTATATATATATATATTACAAGTAATCATAAAAATCTTTAATTATATATATATATATATATATATATATATATATATATATGCTTTTTCTTTAGAATCCTGGACCAGCAGCTTATCTACTACCTCCAACAGATGTCAATAAGATACGTTCACCAGCCTACTCGATGAGGACTAAAGACAAGACAGGAAGGATTGGAACGATCACTCCAGGACCGGCTTCAAACTATTACAACATGGTAAGCAAAATATAGCACATTTTCTCCTAGAAAATTCTCAACTCTAATAAAAGTGGTAAAAAATTGCCATGAGCAAATATTTGATCCCAACTTTTTTAGGAACACGGACGAGTTAAGAACTTTGTAGATGAAAATAATGATAATAAATGGCCACATTCCTACTAGGACTTATTTACTTTGACGATTCAGTTCAATACATAATTAGAAAGTGGGAATTTGATGCAAAAAGTCCATGAGAGAGGCATTTTAAATAATCGTAAACTTCTCACTTAAACCGTGGTCGGCAGACCCCTGGTCATAGACAGTAATAGTCAGGAGATAGCAAGTGCTTTTTCAAATCAAAATCTGATTTGTTATTTAATTTCACTGTGAAAAACATAATTAAAATATCATGCAAATACAGCATACAAAAATCTGATGTAGGCAGCACATGACTTTCCCTGCAGACTCAAATTTATTTTACTCTTTATTTCTTTAATAATTCATTAAATTGAGTTTAATGGTCACAAAATAACACGCATACTTATTTGAAGTGACACTGAATTTGCACTTTTTATTCAATTATTGTTTTCATTTCAAAGTCTTTGCACTTTTAATTCAATTTTTGTTTTCATTTTAATGTTTTTGCACTTTTATCCAATTATTGTTTTCATTTCAAAGTCTTTGCACTTTTAATTCAATTTTTGTTTTCATTTTAATGTTTTTGCACTTTTAACTCAATTATTGTTTTCATTTCAAAGTCTTTGCACTTTTAATTCAATTTTTGTTTTCATTTTAATGTTTTTGCACTTTTAATTCAATTATTGTTTTCATTTCAAAGTCTTTGCATTTTTAATTCAATTTTTGCTTTCATTTTAATGTTTTTGCACTTTTAATTCAATTATTGTTTTCATTCTCGAAGGCGGTGTAGCAAAAATCTATATAAATAAAATTGAAAATCTGTCTGTCTGTCTGTCTGTCTGTCTGTCTGTCTGTTTGTCCCATCATCACGGGAGAACGGCTAAACCGAATTTGATGAAATTTGGTGGGTAGCCTAGAAATAGCTCCACTTAAAATTTAGTCCGTGTTTTGAGTTTCTACGATCAGTGGTTCTCGAGATATTAGTAAAAAACGAAATTTTCGTTTGTCTCATCATCACGGAAAAACGGCTGAACCGAATTTAATGAAATTTTGTGGATAGCCTTGAAATAGCCCCCCATAAATTTTGCCCAAGTTTCGAGTTTCTAAGGCCAGGGGTTGTCGAGATATTAATGAAAAACGGAACTTTTTTTATAGGAGTTCTACTCTCCAACTCCGTGGTTTATCCAAACGCAAAGGATAAAAATCGTTTGTTTAAAACGTCAAAGGGAATTAAAACTTTATTTTTGAGTTTGATGCAGGATTTTTGCATTAAATAGTCACTATCTGAAAGCATGAATTGTTTGAAACATGAATTTAAATGGAAAAATCTACCTCCATGTTTTGTATTTCACAAGCTTTTACTTAACGATTAGAAGTATAAAGGTATTAAAATGGTTATTTAATTTCGCATTTTATGAGGAAGATTCTATCTTATATCGTGTTGCTCAGCCAAGGAATGAAATTAAATATGTTTGCTAATGATTATTATTATTTTTTCGATTTGAATATTAAATAAATGGGTATTGAAATATATCTTATAAATGAACGGCTTGATTTTTTTAAATTATATTAATTGCGAACAGCATTCACCACTTTCATTTATTTTAGCAAAGAGGTTTTAAGCTTATATATTGTGTTTAGCTAATAAACTCATATTTTGTTTACCCAATAAATTCATTTATCCAATTGTTTAAACAGAAAAAGAGTGGAATGGGTATTTCTTCTAACAATATTTTAGTGTTTTCATTTAGTATATACAAACTGGATCACGATATTTTATCCAGATCTGCGAATTTAGAGCTAGGAATTTGGCTGGATATCGCTAACTTGGCAAATTTCTTAAAAGTTACCAAATTGATTGAAATGTCCCCAAATTGATAAAAATGACGTAAATCAATGAAATTTATTTTGTTTTGTTAAAAGAAAGTACTGAAATGGTGTTTCGTTAGCATTTGTCTGTCAGTCCAACCGCCCTACTTAGTAACACATTTAGCGAATTTTCGAAATGTCACCAAATTGATAAAAATATTTATAAATCCATAAACATATTTTGAAATTGATAAATTGCCCTAAATAAACGAAATTGTGTTTTTTTAGGGGATAATATTTTGATGATGGTTCGTCAATTTATCGCCAAGTGGGACTGTCAGTTCTACAGTCCCACTTGGCGGTAAATTTGGCGATTTTTTAAGATGTCACCAAATTGATAAAAATATTTATAAATCCATAAAAATATTTTGAAATTGATAAATTGCCCTAAATAAACGAAATTGTGTTTTTTTAGGGGATAACATTTTGATGATGGTCCGTCAATTTATCGCCAAGTGGGACTATCAGTTCTACAGTCCCACTTGGCGATAAATTTGGCGATTTTTTAAAATGTCGCCAAACCTTCATTAGAGATATTCAGACGATATTTTGACCACCAATTTATTTGAAGCAAATCATAATATGTCGCTTAACAACGGATTTAAATTTAATGTGTTTATGAGGAAGAAGGTTTTTATTAAATCTTTTCCGATTTTAATGATGAAGATATGTATATAAAATAAATTTCATTGCCATCGTATTTTTGACTGGATAATATCAATTACGATCTTCATGTTTAAACATTATTATTATTGACGTTTTCGGGGATTATTGATTCAGAGATTATTGATATGTTCAATTTCTTATGGCATTGTTTTATTGCGGCAAAAATTGTTGAAACTCATATATTGTACGTTGTACGAGTAATCTTCTACAAATGCACGGGTATATCTTCTAATCTAAAAGAATATAAGTAGTACATGTATATTGGCATATATTGGAATCAAACCTTCCGGTTTGAAGATGGCAGGGATTATTGATATTTTTAATTTATTAAGTAATCTGTTATATATTGGTACAAAATTTTCTGACTACATATTATAATACGGGTAATCCTTTACTAACACTAGGACATATCTTCTAATGTATGACATTATAAGTAGTACGGGTTTATCTTCCCATATAATTTTAGCACTTTCATTTGGGCACATATTGGAATTAATTATTGCCTACTGATTTAAAGATTACGGATTTATTGATATTTTCAATTTATATATGTAATCTACTAATACAGGTTATATCTTCTAATATTCGCGTATATAAGTAGTACGGATCCCATACAACACGCTATTGTTTTGCATATATTGATTCAATTCCATACTTTTTATAAATTTGCTTACAAAAAGGCCAGGATATTTTCTTCTTCAGATCTACCCGTGAAGATAATTTTGAATAACGAGAACAGCCATTCCTTAACTTCTTTTTAGGAGCATTATGTTAAATATTTTAACAGAATATTTTGATTAAAAATGCCATTTAGTATACTATAGGAATTTGCACATGATTGTGAATTTTAAGTTTATTTATATTATATACTCCGTACGAAGAACGGGTATGCTGCTAGTGCAAAATAAATCTATATAAATAAAAATGAAAATCTGTCTGTCTGTCTGTCTGTTTGTCACACCATCACGGGAGAACGGCTGAACCGAATTTGATGAAATTTTGTGGGTAGCCCAGAAATAGCCCCACTTAAAATTATATCCGTGTTTTGAGTTTCTACGACCAGTGGTTCTCGAGATATTAGTAAAAAACGAAATTTTCGTTTGTCTCATCATCACGTAAAAACGGCTGAACCGAATTTAATGAAATTTGGTGAATAGCATTGAAATATCCCCCCATAAATGTTGTCCAAGTTTCGAGTTTCTAAGACCTGGGGTTGTCGAGATATTAATGAAAAACGGAACTTTTTCCTAGGAGTTCTACTCCCTAACTCCGTGGTTTATCCAAACGAAAAGCTTGAAAATCGTTTGAAAGTGAATTAAAATTTAATCTCTGAGTTTGATGGGAGATTTTTTGCGTTAATTAGTCACTTTCTGAAAACATGAATTGTTTGAAACATGATTTAAAGGGGAAATCTATCTCCATGGTTCATGGTTTATTTAAAACAAGCTTTTACGGAACAATGAGAAGTATAGAGAAATCAAAATCGTTATTTAATTTCGCAGTTTATGTTATAAGACATGACATATTTAACATGTTATAAGATTCTATCTTATATCATGTTACTCAGAAACGCAATTAAATTAAATCTGTCTGCTAATTTTAATAATTATTTTTTCGATTTGAATAATAAATAAATGGATATAAAAATATATTTTAGAAAAGAACGATTTGATTTTTCTTATAGCATTTTTGACTGGATAATATCAATTACGGTCTTCAGGTTTAAAAATTATTATTATTTATATTTTCGGGGATTATTGATTCAAGGATTATTGATATTTTCAAGTTATTATGCAATTATTTTATTATGACAAAAATTGTTTAAACTCATATATTGTATGTTGTACGAATCTTCTACAAATACACGTGTATATCTTTTAATCTACGAGAATATAAGTAGTACAGGTATATTGACATATGTTTTGATATATATTGGCATATATTGGAATCAATTACGACCTTCTGGTATAAAGAGTACGGATATTATTGATGTTTTCAATTTATTACGTCATCTCTTTTATTTTGGCAAATATTTTTGAGACGCATATTGTAATACGGGTAATCTTCTACTAACACATTGGCATATTTTCTGATCTGCGACAATATAATTAGTACGGGGTTGCATATATTCATTCAATTCCTATTTTTTCTTCTGTAAATTTGCTTACAAAAGGGGGCAGGATGTTTTATTCTTCAGATCTGATCGTGAAGATAATTTTGCATAGTGAGAACATATATTCTTAAACTTCTCTTTAGGAGCAATAAATTTAATATTTTAACAGAATTTGCACGTGATTGCGAACTTTAAGTTTCTTTAAATTATACACTCCGTACGAATAACGGGTGTGCTGTTAGTGGTTAATAAATTTTAACATTTTAGGAGGATATATCATGTTGCTCGGCATCGCAATTAAATTAAATGTGTTTGTTAATGTTTTTATTATTTTTTTTCGATTTAAATAATAAATAAATGGATAAATGGATATAAAAGTATATCTTATGAATGGACGGTTTGATTTTTCTTTTAATTATATTAATTGCTGACTGCGTACATCAATTTCATTTATTTTGGCAAAGAGTTTTCAAGCTTATATCGTATTTAGCTACTAAACTCATATATTGTGTTTAGCCAATAAATTCATATAGCCGATTGTTGAAACAGGAAAAGAGTAGAGCGGGTATATCTTCTAATACAATTGTAGTGTTTTCATTTAGTATATTGAAACGGGATAAGAATGTTTCATTCAGATCTGCAAATTCAAAGCTACGAATTTGGAGGGATATCGCTAATTTGACAACTTTTCTTAAATTTTGCCAAATTGACGGAAATGTCGCCAAATTGATATAAACGACACACAAACAGCTGCCATAAACCTTCGGGTTGGTCGTGTGGCTTGGGTCTTCTACATATCAATGAATTTTTTTTTTTTGTTTTGTTAGAAGAGAGTACTGAAATGATGTTTGGTTAGCATTTATCTGTCAGACCAACCATCCAACTTAGTAATACATTTAGCGAATTTTTAAAATGTCACCAAATTGATAAAAATGTTTTCAAATCTATAAAAATATCTTGAAATTGATAAAATTGCGCTACATAAATGATATTAATTGTTTTTTGTTAGGGGATAGTATTGTGATGATATTTCGTCAATTTGTCGCAAAGTGGAACTGTCAGTTCTACAGTCCCACTTGGCGATAAATTTGGCGATTTTTTAAAATGTCGCTAATTTGACGAAACTGTCGCCAAATGTTCCATAGAAATATAACTATTTAGACGATATTTTTTCTACCAATTTATTTGAAGCAAATGATATCATGTCGCTTAGCAACGGATTTAAATCCAATGTGTTTATGCGGCAGACGATTTTTATTAAATCCTTTCCGATTTGAATAATGAAGATATGTATATAAAATAAATTTCATTGCCATTTCATTTTGGACTGGATAATATCAATTATACTCTTCAGGTTTAAACATTATTATTATTGATATTTTCCGGAATTATTGATTCAGGGATTACTGATATTTTTAAGTTATTACGCCATTGTTTTATTGCGGCAAAAATTGCTGACACACGCATATTGTACGTTGTACGAGTAATCTTCTAGGAATGCACGGGTATATCTTCTAACCTACGAGAATATAAGTAGTACAGGTATATTGGCATATATTTTGACATATATTGGCATATATATTGGAATCAAGTACAGTCTTCTGGTATGAAGATTAAGGGGATTAATTATATATTCAATTTATTACGTCGTCTGTTGTATTTTACCAAAAAACATTTGTGACTCATATTGCAAAACGGGAAATCTTCTACTAATAATCGGACATTATAAGTAGTACGTGTATATCTTCCCATATAATTTTAGCACTTTAATTTTGACATATATTGGAATAAATGACTGTCTTCAGATTTAAAGATTACGGGTTTATTGGTATTTTCAATTTATACATGTAATCTACTAATACAGGTTATATTTTCTAATATTCGCGTATATAATTAGTACGGGTCCCATACAATTTTAACGCTTTTATTTTGCATATATTGATTCAATTCCATATTTTTTTTTTATATTTGCTTACATAAGGGGTCCAAGATGTTTTATTCTTCAGATATGTCCATGAAGATAATTTTATATAGCGAGAACAGAGATTCTTAAACTTCTTTTTAGGAGCATTATATTAAATATTTTAACAGAATATTTTGATTAAACATGTCATTTAGTATACTATAAGAATTTGGGCATGATTATGAATTCCAAGTTTCTTTATATTATATACTCCGTACGAAGAACGGGTATGCTGCTAGTCTATTATATAAAGAAGAAAAGTATGTATGCATGTAGGTATGTGTGTATGATCCAACATCACGGGAGAACGGCTGAACCGAATTTGATGAAATTTGGTGGGTAGTCTTGAAATAGTCCCACTTAATATTTAGACCATGTTTCGAGTTTCTAACACCAGGGGTTGTCGCGATATCAATGAAAAACGAAACTTTCGTTTGTTTCATCAACACGGGAGAGCAGTTGCACCGAATTTAATGAAATTTTATGGGTAGCTTTGAAATAGCCCCCATAAATTTAGTCCAAGTTTCGAATTTCTAAGACCAGGGGTTGTCGAGATATTAATGGAAAACGAAACTTTCTCATAGGAGTTCTACTCTCTAACTCCATGATTCCCAACGAAAAAGGTTGGAAATCGTTCGTTTAAAACGTGAAAGTCAATTATATCTCCGAGTTTTGTGGGAGTTTATTGAACGTATTAGTCACCTTTGAAAATCGCAGGTTTGAAATATGAATTTAAATAGAAACGCTATCACCATGGTTTATTTTTCACAGGCTTACTCAACAAATTTTATTAATTTGAATAATAAATAAATGAATATAAAAATATCTATATATTTGTATATATACATATATAAAGAAGAAAGGTATGTATGTATGGTCCAATGGATCTGATTGGCCAAAGAGTGGCCAATGAGATCCATTTTATTTTCTTACATAATGCAATGAATTTACTTCTTTCACAGTGAAAAAAAAATTATAAGATTTACGATCCTATATGTTCCGGTGTAATTTTTATCAGAGTTTTGCATCGTAAATCCCGTAATCGTTGCTAGTAAATAAATAAATAAATATAGAACGGCTAATCCTAGAGTAATGGTCTTATTTTTTTCATCGTCAAAAATTACGTATATAAGACAAGCATTTAATTGATACATTTGAGCATACGTAGACTTTTATTTTAGCTTTTGTCGATTTTTGCAGGCCATTTTGTAAAAAAGGCAGGTTCTTCTATTCCGAATCGTACCAAAATCTAATCACCACCAGGGTAACCCATAAGAGACTATCTATCAAATTTTGTGAAATTTGGTTATGTGTTTTTTAGCTAGAGTGGATATGCATGTGATTTTTATGAGCCATTTTGCAAAATAAAGGCAGATTCTTTTCTCCCGATTCGTATCAAAATCACATCGCAGGGTTACCCACAAGGAACTTGCCTGTAAAATTTGGTCAATTGGTTTTTGAATTAGAGTGGATACATACATTGCACAGACACACACAGACGTCACGCTAAAAATAGTTTTTTCGTATTTTTGAAGTCCCAAAACGTGTAGATCCGTTGAAAACTTGAGTTGCGATTTTCGACATGATTCCGATACCTTCCCTATACATTACCATGTATTGCAGAGAAAGTAAAAATCGATAACATAAGAGTAAATGACGGGAGAAACTTGTATTTCAGAGGTTATATGTTTATTTTTCAATTGATCCACTCTGGCCCACACAATCAGACATCAGTATTCAAACATCTCACAATTCTAAAAAAATATAATTCAAATCCCAATTCAGAGTTAGGCAAAACGCGTAATTATGCGTCAGGTACGCATTGAAATCCATACTCCCCGAAATTTTGCCAGTGAGTAAAAATGCGCATTGTAATTCTTCGTATGGGAGGTCGGGCATATAGGGCTTGATATTGCGAGTCCCGAGCCAGGCCCGAACTCGGGACCCGGTGCTTACAAGACCGACATTATAAGGTTAGAGCAAAAGCTAGCTTCAGCTCCGAACATATAATTCGGGTACAGGTTCCTAGCATCTTCGATCGATGTCTTTGGCAGGAGCAGAGTCGTCTGCTGCCACAGGCATAACGCACATTATATGAAAGAGGTCCTCTAACTCATGAAGTTTAAGAACCGCTAAGTTAGATGATTCCCCAACGCCCTGCTGAATATTTTTATACAGTGGCTAAGTGTCTCTGTTTGCAATGTAATTAAGTCTCTCATCTCGTATCAGGGTCTAGTGTTCCAGTTTGAACTTCTTTAATTAACTGATATTACAGGGAGCTAATTTCTAGCAACTCATTTCCTAAAATTTGCTACTAAAATTTATATGGTATATACCTCTTCAAGTGGTAACCATATGACAAGTTCGGAGGACTTTTATTTCTTATCCATTAGCTTGGGGGAAGAGTTTTTGATGGTGCCATCTACTCTAATATATGATTGAATCAATAAACTGCATGGAAAGTTTTTTCTGTCCTGGTGCATAGCTAAAAACATTTTTAAGTGACTAATGCGATATTTATATTTTAAAGATCCATGATCATGGAGGTAAACGTAAGGAGTTAAAACGTGATACTATTAAGAAAACGCCAAGACCGTTTGAGGCAATCACCCAGGTGGCGCTGGGATAAGTAGTTCTGCATTGTATGCATTTCTATAGCGAAAGGCCTAAAATATTTATTTAAACTGCCCATTTTGTTAAAATAAATTATGAGCGCAATGCAAAGTAGAACCGAAACAATAAAGAATATTCCTACGTATTCAAAATATCATTTTACCTTCCAATCTATTTTTACCTCCCCATATTCTGTACTCTATCCTACAAATAGGAAAAATACTGGTTAATTATACTCATAATTAGAGAACCCTTAATTTCAAAATAATAAAAAATACATATACTAAATACTAAGCCTTATTGTTGTGGTGTCAACTAACACTAGCAGATACTTTACTAACACTAATGATACCTGCCCTAATTCTCAAAGCATTACGACATTTTCAAGCGTTTCATCCATAGGAATTTTATATTTTTCTTTCTAACTCCATGTCTATAATACTTTGGGGGACATGTTCAAAAGCCCGTATTTTAGGTGCCTTCTAAATATACTACCAGAATCTGCACATGGATAACACTGGGAGGCTGAGGGAAGGGTAGGTCTTCTAATGTTTTTTCGCTTCACTCAGGTCTTCGCCTCTGGTACAGTTACTGAGCTGGGTGATTTTTGGAGACGAATACTTTAATTACGCCCCTTTATTATTCTGATATATTTAGCAAAAATAACAAAGAATATACGATAACAGAAAACTGATCATAGAACTGCATAGTGCAATCAATAAGCTGGAATGACTTTTGAAGACCACTTTCTTTAATTACTGCCCTTATTACATTGATATTTAACCGAAAACAGAAAATTTAAGATAATAACAGATAACTGATTATAGAATTGCATGGTGCAATCATTGAGCTCGGTTGATTTTTGAAGATCAAATTTCTAATTGCTGCCTTTATTACTCTGATATTTAGCAGAAAAGCCAGGGTTAGTGAAAATTAAAAATAACCAGGTCAATTTTATTGTCCCAGACCGTCTTTTGTTAAAGGTTACTTTTACTGTCATTTCAGACACATTATGCATAACAAAAATATTTATATACATATTTTAGAAACATGTCGATATGGTGGCTATTAAACAAATTTATGGCTTTTAACCAACAAGGTTATAGTTAACAAGTGTGCCTATTCACTGCACTTGGCATAAAGCAAATTGAACAAAAGGGTTATACATACTTTGCGTAGTCTTGCATGATTATGTAATCTAGAATGATGCCTTATACAGAAAATTATTCATTTTTTTTTAAACTTATATAAATGTATTTATATTTTAGGTGAAGTTTCACAAGCCATCAACTCCTAGGTACACATTTGGAATACGACATACGCCTTTTGAAGCTTTTCAACGCTTTGCAGCTGAGAACTAACCATTATTTTAGGTAAGTGCATAGCCGATAAGAGTTTTTCTCCTCTGAAACCATTACTTTTAGTCAGTGCCAATGCTAAGGGATGTTCACTTACACTTTATATAACCCTTACAAAATTGGTTACACATTACTTATCATAAAGTTGATATTTGGCTCTAGTACCGCCTCGATAAAACCAAAACTTGCGATTTTATTTGCAATCTTTTTGCAATGTTCCATTCTCTAAAAATTGGAGCCTGTCATCATATGCATCACTATGTTCACTTTATGATATTGCTATACATGGAACCCAAATCTTTGCGTTTGAAACAAAAATAAGTCATGATTAAAATTTTCTTTTAATGATATTTTTTAACAACTTGCACTGCTTGAATTTAATGTTATCTGCTATTTAATACTGTGTACATTCTCCATCCTATGAACTGTGTAGATGACCCTTTATATCGTGTTTATAACACCCATTTCACAAATCACTTTCATCAGATCAAAAACCACTAACCAAAAGTTCAACATATGTGTGTGTGTGTCTTTTGTGGAAATCGAGGACTTTCATATGTTTACACACCTTCTAACCGAAGACACACTGCTAACCGAGGGCATCCTCGGTTGGAAATAACGGCAAGAGAAGATGAAGTCAAATTGCAGGGTGAGGATTCGATTTCCAGCTTAGATGGTCGTGAAAGGCTGCCGCAGTTTTCTAACATATAGTATAAATACAATAGTTTCTCTTAGAAAGTCCTGCATTAAAGACATCGTTCCTTTAGAAGCATCACCATATTTTGGTCTTTTCTTAATAAAATCCTACTTCACCCCCTTTGAGTTTCGCAAATTATAAAATCCAAGAAATTTTACTTTCCGGGTTACTCACTTACAGGAATTGTTTTTAAGTTTATCAACTTTTAGTTGACTTGTTATCCTGACCTCAATCTTACAAACCTAACTTTCCTTATATCTAAAACGTCCATGTCTTCTACATGGCTGAAGAACTAGTTTAGAATATGTTTGTCTCACTGATGCCTTGAATTCACCCTCCCCAGGAAGTAACTCTTAACAGTGAATTTCAAGCAAATTTACTGAAAGGGTGATAGGTAGTCACTTTCAGGGTCGCCGACAGGTCAAGAGGAAGGGGAGAATGTATTGCATAAGAGCCTGGGCCACATAGACGGTTTATGACAAAAGGTAAAATAGAGAGCAGTAGGGGGCAGCGCATTTGTTGTATAGGAGTTCGAAAATTCTATCGACAGCATTAGGTATTTTTCAAATTTAAAATAAAATATGCCCATTTTCAAACAGAAATATAATTTATAAGCATTTTTCTACGAATAATATTTAACCTGTCAATATTATCTACATCAATGATTTTCAACCTCTTTGAGTCTACATCGTCCTTAACCAACTGCATTCTAACAAAACTATGGGTAGTCAGAGTCGCTGAAGGAGGGGGTGGGACAAAAAGATGCATTGCATAGGGGCCTGAACCGCATAAACAGTTTATGAAAAAAGAGCAATAGCTTGGGGAGCAGGAGGTAGTAGTTACCTGCGCATTTGCTGAATAGGAGCCCGAAAATTCTATCAGTAGCCGAAAACATTCTGATATGTAAAAGTTTTTGGAACAAAATCTAATAATCACGTCCACCCACGGCGCGCTTGACTATCATTTAAGGCGCTGGGGCTTAAACCACTTACACTCTTAAAATGTGCCCGATCATCTCAGGATGTATGTGGGTGTAAGCGGGACAGTCGTAATACACATTCTGTACAAGGTAACACACATTCAGACGCATAACTACAAGTAGTAATTTGTGTTATTTGCCGCAGCGGTCCCTGTGCGAGGATGTCTATCCGGGGACTAACAACGTAAATAGTTAACGTAATAGGTAACGTAACGGGTCTAGAAAGCTGAGGTTAGTCTCAAATGGGAGATACAGTTCTTGGAGTGAGCTATCAAATCGAAATTAAAATAAATAAAAATTATAAATTTTGAATTATTTAAAAAAGAAAACTGTCCCCCAAATCGAACATGTCATTAATCTTTGACTTTTGTAAACTGTATTTGAATAGAAGATAGAAGTTTGTCTCAAATGTGAGGTGCGGATTTAGGCGTGAATGAAAATTTAACGCGAATTCCGGGTGTACATGAAATACAGGGTTGTCATGAAAGAGAGGTAAGGATCTGGCGAAGTGAAAATTTAGTAACATTAATAGATTTTAATTATTTAATATTTCAGCGAAATTTGGGCTGATTATCACAATTATCACGCTCATTCGTTCGTAACAGTCGGAAAAATTACTATACAATTTTAATCCTAACACCAATCTTTGTACAAAAAAATCTGATGTGGGCAGCACATGACTTTCCTTGCAGACTTATATTAACGTTATCTTTATTTTAATTAAATTTATTTCACTTTTAATTCAATTTTCGTTCTCATTCGGTAACCGGACTTATTTTTAAAGGTGGCGTAGAGAAAATACGGAAACTAAAATATCTCGAGAACGGCTAGTCCTAGTGTAATGGGGTTGGTCTTATTATTTTCGTCGTTAAAAATTACGTATTAAACGAGCATTTAATGAATATATTTGAGTATACCTAGTTCTTTAGTTTAGATTTTGACGATTTTTGCGGGCCATTTTGCAAAAAAAGGCAGGTTATTTTTTTTCCGAATCGTACCAAAATCTAATCAGCACCAGAGTAACCCACAAGTGACTAATCTACCGAATTTTGTAAAATTCGGTCCAGTAGTTTTTCAGAGTGGATACAAGGTTTTGCGGGCCATTTCGCAAAAAAAGGCGGGTTCTTTTATTCCGAATCGTACCAAAAACTAATCAGCACCAGCCCCGCCCACAAGTGACTTACCTACAAAATTTTGTGAAATTCGGTCCATTAGTTTTTTAGTTAGAGTGGATACAAAATCTGCACAGACAGACAGACAGACAGACACACAGACAGACACACAGACAGACAGACACACACACAGACGTCACGTTAAAAATTGTATTTTCGTATTCTAGAGGTCTCGAAACGTGTAGATCCGTCGAAAACTCGAGTTGTGATTTTCGGTATGATTCCAATACTTTCCCTATACATTACCATGTATTGCAGGGAAAGTAAAAACGAGCTTTGAAATAACTTAAGCTAGTGAGGCCTGCGAACATTCTACCCGTAAGTCATCTGATGTGGGCAGCACATGACTTTCCATACAGACTCAAATTCATTTTTTATTTATTTCTTTAATAATTCATTAAATTGAGTTTAATTGCACTAAATAACACGCATAAATATTTGAAATGATAATGAATTTGCACTTTTAATTCAATTTTCGTTTCCATTTGGTAATTAAACGTATTTTCAAAGGCGGCGTAGTAAAAATGCGAAAAAACTAAAATATCTCGAGAACGGCTTGTCCTAGATAATAATAGGGTTGGGCTTATTCTTTTACTGTCAAAAATTACGTATAGCATAAACATTGAATTGATATATTTGAGCATAATTAGTCTTTTATTTTAGATTTTGACGATTTTTTAAGGGGGGGAGGCATTTTGTAAGAAAAGGCAGGTTCTTTTTTCCCAAATCGCACCAAAATCTAATCAACACCAGGGTAACCAATACGTGACTTACCTATGTAATGTTATAAAATTTGGTCAATTAGTTTTTTTAGCTAGAGTGGATACATACGATTTTTGTGGGGCATTTCGCAAAAAAGGCAGGTTCTTTCATCCCGAATCGTACCAAAATCTAATCAGCAAAGGGTCACCCACAAATGACTTAAATATAAAATTTTATGAAATTAGGCCAATTAGTTTTTGAGTTAGAGTGGATACATACATTCCACAGACACAAACACACGCACACACAAACGTTACGCTAAAAGTAGTGTTTTCGTGTTTTAGAGGTTCCAAAACGTGTAGATTCGCCCAAAACTCGTGTTAAGATTTTCGACGCGATTCTAATACTTTCCCTATACATTATCACGTGTTATAGGGAAAGTAAAAATCTGATGTGGGCAGCACATGACTTTCCCTGCAGACTTTTATTAACGTTCTCTTTATTTTAATTAAATTTATTTCACTTTTAATTCAATTTTCGTTCTCATTCGGTAACCGGACTTATTTTCAAAGGTGGCGTAGAGAAAATGCGGAAAACTAAAATATCTCGAGAACGGCTAGTCCTAGTGTAATAGGGTTGATCTTATTATTTTCGTCGTTAAACATTACGTATTAAACGAGCATTTAATGGATATATTTGAGTATACCTAGTTCTTTAGTTTAGATTTTGACGATTTTTGCGGGCCATTTTGCAAAAAGGCAGGTTACTTTTTTCCAAATCGTACTAAAATCTAATCAGCACCAGGGTAAACCACAAGTGACTCATCTACCGAATTTTGTGAAATTCGGTCCAGTAGTTTTTCAGTTAGAGTGGATACAAGCTTTTGCGGGCCATTTCGCAAAAAAAAGGCGGGTTCTTTTATTCCAAATCGTACCCAAAACTAATCAGCACCAGACTCGCTCACAAGTGACTTACCTACCAAATTTTGTGAAATTCGGTCCATTAGTTTTTTAGTTAGAGTGGATACAAAATCTGCACAGATAGACAGACACACACACAGACGTCACGCTAAAAATTATTTTTTTCGTATTCTAGAGGTCTTGAAACGTGTAGATCCGTCGAAAACTCGAGTTGCGATTTTCGACATGATTCCAATACTTTCCCTATACATTACCATGTATTGCAGGGAAAGTAAAAA
The DNA here is from genome assembly GCA_951213105.1 of Amaurobius ferox. Classification (NCBI taxonomy): domain Eukaryota; kingdom Metazoa; phylum Arthropoda; class Arachnida; order Araneae; family Amaurobiidae; genus Amaurobius; species Amaurobius ferox. The sequence goes on from OX578146.1 coordinate 60,194,124, forward strand.
CGAGTTTATTCATGGGGTATCTTACTATCATAAAAAATCTGATGTGGGCAGCACGACTTTCCCTGCAGACTTATATTCACGTTCTCTTTATTTTAATTAAATTTAATTCATTTTTAATTCAATTATCGTTCTCATTTGGTAACTGAACTTATTTTTAAAGGTGGCGTAGAGAAAATACGAAAAAACTAAAATATCTCAAGAACGGCTAGTCCTAGTGTAATGGGGTTGGTCTTATTCTTTTCTTCATTAAAAATTACGCATTACACAAGCATTTAATGGATATATTTGAACATACGTAGTTTTTTATTTTAGATTTTGTCGATTTTTGAGGGCCATTTTGCAGAAAAAGGCAGATTATTTTTCCGAATCGTACCAAAATCTAATCAGCACCAGGGTGTCCCACAAGTGACTTATATACCGAATTTTGTGAAATTCAGTTTATTAGTTTTTCAGCTAGAGTAGATACAAGCTTTTGCGGGTCATTTCGCAAAAAAAGGCGGGATCTTTTATCCCGAATCATACCCAAAACTAACCAGCACCAGATTCACCCACAAGTGACTTACCTACCAAATTTTATGAAATTCGGTCCATTAGTTTTTGAGTTAGAGTGGATACATACATTGCACAGACACACATACACAGACGTCATGCTAAAAAATTATGTTTTTCGTATTCTAGAGGTCCCGAAACGTGTAGATTCGTCGAAAACTCGAGTTGTGATTTTCGGTATGATTCCAATACTTTCCCTATACATTACCATGTATTGCAGGGAAAGTAAAAACAACACTCAATCACTGGCTACGTAGCCTCAACACAAAATGAGGTATTATAATAACAACCATTGTTGTATAAACAAATTAAAAATGAGTCCAATGTCCGGCTTCGTTTTCAATATGGGATATCATATGTAACGAAAAGCTACGCAGAATTTTCCGTTGTAAGTAACTTAAAAATGAGTCCAATATCTGGCTTCGTGTTCAGTATATGAGGTCACTCAACATATAACTCCAAAATATCGCTCCTTATATGTAGATACCTGAACGAAATCCGTAACAAAACTAAGTTTAATGACTATTTTTACCTTGTATTCATAGCTACCTAAAATATCGAAATTAGAATAACCTTTTCAAAATAGTTTAAAATATTAAAATATCTATATTAGAATCATTATATTTCGAGAATTAAAAACTATAAGTACTTTGCAAAAACAAAATATTGATCAAGAAACTGGATTTCCTATTGAACATTCTTGTCGTTTATTATTTATAACTATATAGTTTGGAAGATATTTCGAATGAATGTAAACAAAATGAATCAAAAACTCGCTCGGACAAAAACTTTTTATTCTTTTTGAAAAAGAAAAGGTAAAATTAAGTTGTTTTTGTATGTTTATAAATAGCACCCTATTTGATTTCCGACAAATCAAGTTTAATTTGTTTACATTTTTATCTACTAGGTTTGGAGATATAAGCTTCCAAAGTGTTTGCATTTTTCGTAACGCTTCGATTTTAGCTGGATACCCGGATCTTAATCAATCACGTAAAAAATTAGTATCAAAATAGGTATAATAAATTACAAATTATCAAGAATTTAATGTTTTGATTTTATACTTATACATTGGTATTTAAGTAACGTACGAAAACAAATTTACTTTTAAAAGTATCTTAAAATGATCTTTACTCTAATACAGTGATTCTCAACCAGGGCTCCAGCGGAACCTTGCCTTGAGTATTACTCAATTAGTATCTTTTCTCAGGAATGGAACGATCTAGATCCACGAGAATGATGTCACCCAATTTATCGCATGATATTACATATGGAAAGTGAACATGTTTCTCAAGAGTTAACATTTTTTTGGGAGGGCAGGGGGGGGGGGGGGTTGATAAATTTATTTGAAAAATGTGCAATATCTCGAGAACGGTACATGCTAGGGTTTACACCTCAAAGTTTATGTCAATCGTTTTTTAAGGGAAAATCACATAATAAATGTACATTTGCGTAACTTCATTTATTGTTTCGATTTTTTGATGATTTTTTCAAAATATCACTCGAAAATTTAGGAGGATCTGAACTTTCGATTGTGTTTAAAAACAGTATGCTTCCAGTATTCATGGATTGCAATTTCTATACCAAATTTAATTCGAATCGCTTCATTTGTTCGTGAGATATCGTTTCCACAGACTTACTGACACACACACACGTACAGACATCACCTCAAAAATATTCGATTCGCGATCAGGGATGCTTGAAACGTGCTCTCCCGTCGAAAACTCGAATTCGAATTTTCGACACCATCACAATACTTTCCTTATACATTATACTATGTATATAAGGAAAGTAATAAAACTTTTATTGTAATGCAATATATGATGGGATTCATTTCACTAATTAATCACAAATTTTCTTGGTATTAAATCGAATGCCAGAAAATTTTGTTCTCATATTAGGTGTAATTTATAAAAATACCCAAGCTTCATACAGTGATTCGTATGACAGATTAGTTACAAAATTAATATTAGACAAGAGTTAAAATTAGCCGTATAACAAAAGTTATAATGAGTCGATAGCCGTATAGAGTGCTTTTCATTAAGCTAGTGGGGTGATATTATTATGTTCTAATAGAATGTGAACCCTGTAAATTCAAAAAGTGACAGCAGATATTTATATATTAAATACATTATTTTAGTATTAAACCCTGTACTTCATTGAAAATAAGAAATACACGGTAATATCGTTATGCTCTATTTTACAATTATTGTTCAATCAATTCCAATTACGGAGAAGAAATTTCTATTTAAGTTTTTTTTAATTAATTATTAATTATTTTTGTTCTGTCATTTCCAATTAGAGCAATCGCGTTTATTGTATCTTAAACATGCAAGTTTATGATAATTCATTAAAACATAGGCTAAAATTATTCATAAATCTGTTATAATATAAAATCATTTTCTAAAAGTTCAATAATAATTGAAGTTTGCAATCAAATCATTTGAAAAGCGTACCAGAGCTCAAAAACGCATAGAAACTATTGAAGAAATTCCCTTCAGTCCCGATATGACGTCACGGAGCGGGGACCAATGGCATTCTCCTGCGCTGTTTGACCTACCTTCTTTCTAAATACCTTGCCACACACACACACGAGAATTTGCAGAAGCTCGCGAAAAAAGTACAACTTGCCATCTGTTTCACAATTGAGTGAGAAAAAACTTTAAATTTTTGATGTTTTAACGTGATTTATTAATAAAGCAAAAAAATATTTCGAAAGTTTAACATGGCTAGATAATTCCGTGACATTTAAAATTTTAGCAGCGAGAGGAATTGGGGAGGGAAATTTTGTTAAAAGCGGGAAATTTTTGTATTGATGAGGAATTCAGTTGGCAGTAATTAAAAGCTTAACGCTCGAAAGGCTCCGTTGCGGAGATATGCATTAATGCTATAGAAATAGGAAGGCTCCGTTATGGAGCCATTTCTGTTATCTCTTATATATACAGATAAATGAATCATTTTTATAATGTAAAATTGGTACGTACGTAAGTTTACGACCCCATACCTGCCAGGCTGCCAACCTGGGAAAATGGGAATGTGTAAAATTTTGCGTGAATGACATTTATAATGATTTTTTTAAAACTACACGCGCAAATGACATTTCTAATGAATTTAACTATGTACAAGTACCTGCATTAAAGAATTCTGCATTAAATATCAGGCATAGTACTAGTAGAATAGGAAAATTCAGGACACCAATTTTATAAAATTTCAGGACAATAAATTATAAAACAAAAAATATATAAAAGTTTTATCCGGTGAAAATTACTTTATAAGGAAAACAAATATTTATGTTTGGTAAAACACAGGTTTTCACTAAAGAGAGTTACAAATATTGATCTTTAATAAGAAAACCAAAATATAGCACTGAATGATATTCCTGCCAAAATTGTTTCCTTTTTATTTGCCCAAATACCACTTTTCGGAAATACCACTTTTAATACTACTTTTTTGAAAATATCCCTTCACAGAGTTCCTACCCATTTTTTAAATAGAAAAATTTATATTATGCAAATATAATTAGAAAATTAACCTTAATAATTAGCCATAATATGAAAATAAGCTAGTTTAGTCGATCTAATATGCAACATTTAAATGATGGAGATGGATGGAAAAAGATACTAACGTACTCTCGGCAATTCAAGCGAAGTAACTGAATTGCGTAATCGCACTGTTTATGCAAAAATAATTAAGAAATTAATCGTAATAATTAATTAGAATATGAAAATAAGCTAGTTTAGTCAATCAAAAATGCAATATTTAGAGGATTGAGATGGATGGATATTGTACTCTCGGCGATTCATGAGAACAAACTGAATTGCGCAATCGCAGTGTTTAGGCGAAATTTATGAACAAAATAATATTTTAACGACTTATACTGAATTAGACAACTTTTAAAGAAGTATATGTATTACTTTCATAAAATAAGGAATCGAGATCTTAATTTACATTACACGCGGCCGTAAATCCGTTAATTTGATTAGCATTACCCTGCATTTTATTATGGATTTGCTACGATCCCGGGAATGGTAGATATCGGTGCTAAAAAAAAGCGGAAAATCCGTGTTTCCGAAGAATTGTACCATGTCTGGTTAATTGATAAATTTCAAGCAAAAACAGCAGGCGAATTTCACCGGAGATTGATTTCCTAGTAATGTTAAAAAATTCAAATAAATGCGGAAATGCGTAAAATATAGCAATATATGCGTAAAAGCGTAAAGAGCAGTTAAAATGCGTAAATTTTACGCATAATGCGTAAAAGTTGGCAGGTATGCGACCCCAGCGATAAAACGCCAATGACAAATAGAAAAGGTTTGCCTGTACAAATAAAAAACGAAACATTTACCGCAACCAGACAAACAATTTTTTGCTGCAAAAATAGCACTTTGTTATCTGCCTGGAAAGACAAGCGAAATGTAACATTACATACTCAGTACTAAACACAAAGCAGGGATGCAAAATGTCAGCAGAATGGAGATAATTCCGTGACAGTTAAAACCTTCGACACCTCGATGGTTAAAACTTTAGCAGCGAGGGGAATTGTGGAGAGAAATTTTGTTAAAAGCGGGGAATTTTTGTAGCGATAAGGAATTCAGTTGGCAATAATTAATAAACATCAGCACAATCCAATTATTCATAGGGTTTCCAGAAATTTTGTTTTAAGAAAAGCCAAACATACAAGAAAAATGCCAACCTAGTTGAAAAACTCGGCTGTGGCTTTAGTCGATGGAGCTAAAATAGTTTCGAGTGAATAGCATTTAGTAAAATAAAACTCAACTTTTGTAATATCGAAAAAACAAAAAAGGAATCCATCCAAAATATGATTATATAAACTTATACGGCTTTCAAAGAGCTATAAATTCTTGCATCTTGCTTACAGCTATCGCTTTCAGTTTTTAAGATATAAGCATTACAAACTTGAAAAACATAAAAATTTCATACTTCTTGAACTTGACAAGGCGATTACTCGAAAACTATAAGAGCTTTTTTAATAATAAATATAAATTCTCTAGTACATATTTTTGCTGTTTACTATTTATATTTATCTTTCATAGTTTACTATATATTTTAGGTGACAGTTGGGGGGGGGAGGCATTCGTTCGGAGAGCTACTTTTTAAAGTGTTTTCGAAACATTTTTAAAATATTAAAATTATTTTTATATATTCATAATTTACACCCTATTTCCGACAAAACACGAAAAAATATTTGCATTTTTAACTTTTAGGTTTGGGGGCATAAGCATTCAAAATGTTTACATTTTTCGTAACGCTCCATTTTCCCACCAGAGGAACCCCCCAACCATAAATGTTATTCACATCAAAATATTTTTCTTAATCATCACATCACATGTAAATGTGAATGCATCATAAAACAATAAAATGTAACTTATTCTTTATAACAATTTTATGAAACAGTAATTATATTAGCATAAAATGTATACATAATGCTTATTTTGTAAAGCGAAAATGCTTGTCATATTTTTATTAACGGTAATTGATAGAAAGAAATAGACAGTAAATACTCTTGTAATATTTGATTTTAAAAGTATGAGTTAGTTACTGTACTATTTATAAACAGTGTTTCTTTGAGAACTTTTTTGGCCGGTGAGACGAAAGAAATTTTATGCGGGGCAAGTTTTCTATTTGCCCTATATATAAATATATCTAAATGCTGTGTCACATAAATAGGAGCTAGGCTGACATAAAATGTCTCACAGGGGGGGGGGGGGGGGGAGCCTCCCCGAAGGTATGCCTGAAAGAAACACTGTTTATAAACTGTGTGGGTTTAGAAGTCTATTTCGTATAATGGATTCCGTGAGAATTTACAAAATATTTCACGGGTTCCTCCAAACAGAAAAGGTGAGAATCACTGCTCTTATTTATAATAAATCTTTTATATTACTTCTTTATATTTATGGGTGTGTGACTTTGTTGCAGATCTAGTCTACTGAAATATTGGATAACCAATCGGCTTTCTTCAATAGCTAAGATTTCCAGCCTTCTGTTAAAGAGTATGAAGCAAAAAATGTTCTTATTTAGTCACCTGAACTGTAAAAACAATAGATGAATTAAAAGTTTTAATGAAATGTTCTTTAGAGAACTATTATATTTGTACTTTTGTTCATTTTTCTAACGAAATATATGAAAGGATATACAAAGTCAAATGCCATTTCACATTCACGGAACCTGTCTATCAGGTTTTCTTCTGTAAGGTAAATTTCGTACTGTACAAGTGGGCACTAAAAGTGAGACATAAACTGCTGTCAGCTTGAAAATTTCAAAAATTTCAATATTCTAAATATGTTTATTACAGTAATTTTATAAAATAGTGGAATTTCACATCTCAGACTGGTGTGTGTGTGTGTGTGTGGGGGGGGGGGGGGGGGGGGGGAGAAGCAGAATTTATGAAATTTCAATGTTCGAAATATGGCTATTTTAGTAATTTAACTGATAATCCTCGAACAAGAATAATGCTTAGTTAACATTTAAAATTAACTAAATTATTGAAATGTATTTTATAAACTAGCTGCGGATGACAAAGAAAACGATTGCAATTTTTAAGAGCTAAGAAATGCGGGTTCACGACAACACATTTTGAAGACCGTACCTCGAAAAGTTTTTTTATAGCAGCAGTATTAAAAAAAAAACAATACAGACTTTATACAACCAATAAGGAGGGGGCGCGGTAGCCCATTGGTTAGCGCGCTGGAGTTGCACTCGGTAGGCGCGGGTTCGATTCCAGCCACTGCCAAAACTGCCGCCGTGTTCATGCGGAGTACGATCACGTTAAATATGTGGGTCCGAAAGTCCTTCCGAGAGGTTGGTGGTAGGGGAAGGAGGGTACGGTCCCTGTGGATACCTCCCCCACTGGGTTCCAGTCTAAATTGGGTGGCACTTCCCGACCGTCCAAACAGTTACCTCACACCTTTCTGGTAGGTCGGACGGTCTGGGTTTCAACAACAACAACCAATAAGGAGGTATCTAAATTGATCAAAATGTCACCAAATCAATAAAAATGTCTCAAAATTAATAAAAATGACGCTAAATAAATGATATTAATTGTGCTTTTAAAGGGGATAATATTGAAATGATGTTTTGGTAACATTTGTCAGTCTAACAGTCCCACTTAGCAACAAATTTGGCGACTTTTTAAAATGTCACCAAATTGATCAAAATGCTGCCAAATTGATGAAATGACACTAAATTAATAAAAATGATACCTATTTGATGAAAATTCTATCTTTTGCAAAATTAAGTTAAATTTCCCTGATAATCCCTGTCGCTTTCTAGGAATTAAATAATATTTTTTGTAAATTTGTTTACAAACAGGACCAGAATGCTTTATTCTTCAGATCTACCTGTGAAGATAATTTTGCATAGCTATAACAGAGATTTTTATACATCTTTTTAAGAAAATTAAATTAAATATTTTAATAGAATGTTTTGAATAACAATGCCATGTAAAACATTATGAAAATTTGCATATAACTGTGAATTTTAAATTTCTTTATATTATATATTCCGTATGAAGAACGGGTATACTGCTAGTATATATATATATATATATATATATATTATGATTTTTCGTAATACTTTATGTTACATGGCAAAATTTATATATATTTCAATTCATAAATATAATTTTGTTTAAGTTTTCAATGCCTTATTTGTTTATCTTCTCTAATACAGTTGAGACTAAAGTACATACCATGTGAGTGCACAAAATATCAAAACGTTTAAGCTTTGTCCCACCTTTATAACATTATTTAAACCTACACAAACCACAGAGATGCATTTATGGTTTTAGCCAAATTGGTCTTATGGAATTTCATCCTGACAAGTGCACAAAAAAATACTATACTCAGTGAACACCTAACCTAACATGTAGCACTGTGAAAGCTACAAAAGGCTTTTCACTCAGTTGCCGGTGGTTGGGTTGCCAGATTAAGCACCCGATGCGAATTTTGGTGAGAAAATTATTGTAAAAGAAATTTTCCATTCATGCAGTATTCCTAAAGTACGATTGATTATATGCATACCAAATATAATAGAATTACATTTGCTTAATCATATGAATATAAACTCATGTATGTACATATAAAATTAAGAAAAATTATAAAACTAACATAAATTAATCGGCTTACGTCAATTTGATGATTCAAGAAATTCATGCTAACCATATTCATTTCTCATAGTTATATGAAATTTTGTGTGTTCCTACTTTTTGTGGTACACTTCAGTTCTTTTGATTTTGAACCTTATCAGGCTAGCCTATCTTGAGTCTGTCGCATGAATGTACTAGTTTTGGGAACTGGAGCAGCTATAACATCCATCCAAATTTAGTATATCTGTATCTTTTGTGGTATATTTTAATTTTTTAAATTTTGAAGTTTATCAGGAGAGCTTATCGAGGGTTTGCCATAGAAATGTACTCATTTTTTAGTGGAATAACTGGAGCAGCTAGAAAGTTCAAATATAGTATGTGGTTCATGATATATTTAAGTTAGACACAAATAGTAAAAGTTGGTACTTTCAAAAACTACATTCTTTTTCTTGTTAATTATTTTAATAAAAATGAGAAATTAAGTTACCAAAGTATTATAAAAAATAGTGTTATGAAAACATTACAAATAACTTACATAACTTATGTAAAAATGTAGCAAACTTTTAAATCACTTGAATCACTCAACTCGCTGTTGATTTCAGAACACAACCTTTTTATAGTATTATCAGCAAAATTATCCAATGTCGCATATTATCTTCTTTTTTCATGGTTGATGTAGTTTTGCCAGTTCTGCAACATAACACTTTTTATCGCATCGTTAGATTTCACACTTCATCAGCTTCAAAACTACGATTTTCCGATGCTACAAATCCTTTCACTTGATCCCACACATGCTCGATGAGATTTAATTCACAATGGTATGGGGGGTAAGAGAATTGTATATCCATGCTGCTTAACAATTTGGTTACTCCAGTATGAATTATACTGTGTCCTAGCATTTGATACAATCTGTAATAATTCTGTTCTCAGCATGTCTGTATCTCTTGTGATGTTTTCGCTGCTCAACCATGTTTGTATATCCAATTTTCTCGTAGACGTCTTTGGAATGTTTTCAGAATGTACACTATGATAAGGAGCATTCTCAATAACAATCACACTGTTTTGCTTGTTATTCGGTAGGAGTTTTTCCTTGAAACAGGTTTCATGTGATTCACTATTCATTTTTCCCTGTGATTATCTCCAGAATCTTGTTTTTGCTTGAAACATTTCACAAGCGTTTAATATGAAACCATCATTGCTTTCAACATGAACTAAAATAAATCTGGACCCTTTTCCTGGTCGGGCTTTCAGTCCGATCGACAAATCACTTAAAAACAGCTTGTTTTGCAGACTTAATTGTAGTATCAGAGTTCACGTTTACTCGCAATTGCCACATTAATCAGCTCTATTTTAATTAAATTGACTCACTATTTAAAAACTGAAAGTCAAATATAACTCACAAAATTCACCCCTTTAATTTTTTCACTTCTTTGTCACATGAGTTTTCGATGTCTGGCTTCCAGCATGTGGACTATGTTTAAAACCTATACCTATGTTCAAAAAGTATATGTTGGTAAAAGTATTGCATACCTATGTTTAAAAACTGCAATATAGTATGATAACTTTAATAAAAGTTAAACTTATTCATCAGTTCAAAAATTTAAATTTATTGCACGGTTCTTTTCGCAGTATAAATGTGTGTCGTATGCAGGGTGTCCCAAAAAGATTGAAACATGCTTTAATTCTGTACCTATTGGAGATAAGTGGGCAATGTAAATTGCAAAAATGTTGAAAGTAAGGTAGAAATAAGACTATGTTAATGAAATAGTCCTACCATTAATTTTCAAAAAGTTACACCTTTTTAAATTTTTATATGACCCTCTTCGACAAATTTAGTCAATTAGAAAATTTTTATTTTTAATGCAACAAGATCATTAAACAAAACCGCATATCTGTATCTTTAAAATTGAGCGAGTTATATTTAATTGAAAATAGAACATTGTGAATGGGGACCACTATCAAATTAGAAATGTAAATTTGTGACATATCACAAAAAAGATAAAACTGGTTGATAATACATAGGGTACCCAACAGCGTAGTGAATACCACTGCTTTATATGATCTCTGTCTGTGTAATGCTTTATTAACGTACTTTTGATCTAAACATTTTCCATCGCCAATTTGTTTATGATCCCTATTTTCACTGATGACACAGCCTTTCACATGGTACGGAAAAGTGGCATAAGTCAGATTTTTTCCTTTATCATAATTCAGTTGATTTTAAAGATACAGTTATGTTTTTTTTTTTTTTTAATGGTCTTATTGCATTAAAAATAAAAATTTTCTGATTGACCAAATTTGTGTAAGGGGGTCACATAAAAATATAAAAAGTGTAACTTTTTAAAAATGAATGGGAGGACTATTTCATTAACGTAGTCTTATTTCCTACCTTACTTTCAACATTTTTGCAATTTACATTGCCCACTTATCTCCAATAGGTAAAGAATTAAAGCGTGTTTCAATCTTTTTGGAACATCCAGTATATAAGTGAGACATCAACTATTTGATACCATTTTTAAATCAAAATTACAAATGTTAAAATGTAGTGAAAAAGGACTCACAGATTTAAGAATTTGAGTCATACTTTTGAGTTATAAGAGTCAACTTGACTTGCAATTTTACAAGCTAAGAGCAAGATCTGTAGTATCTTGCCAAACCTTTGATTTCGTATGGCTGAAATTAACCCATGCTTCAGTGTAATTGATTCTGCAATCTCCTCCATCATTGGTAGCTCGTGAGGTGATGCAGGTGATGTAGGATAAGTGCTGCTTCACTTAAAGTTATTGGCTGAATAGGTTATTATTATTATTATTATTATTTGGTGAAGTTTTCAGACTCATTTGTCTATTTTTAGATAATACTAGCCGAATACCCATTGAAAATCAATAGTCTCGTAATAAGCAAGACCTGAATAATGTACATTTTTGAATAATTTGCATTTCATATTTATTGGGCAAATCGAATGTTTTGGTGTGCAGAAACGCCCTAAAGAAGAATATTGTAAAGCTTAAGTTGTTCACTTCTTCCTTTTGAACTATATACCTGTACACCAAATTAAAGTCTCTATCTCATCCCGAAGCAAACTATATTATTATTTTCCCTTTCGAACGGTTTTCTGTGGATCATACCCATAAATGAACATTTTTGAAAAATTCTATTTGTCTTGGGTTTTTATCAGACGATTGGCCCATATACCAAATATGAAGCCTCTATCACATTTAAAAGAAAGTGTGCCCCACTTATTTGGAAAATCGAACATATTGGTTTGCGGCACCCCCTAAAGTAGCAAATACTGGAAATCTGAAATTGCACACTTTCTTCCCTTCAAACTATCTACCTGTACACCAAATTTGATATATCTATCCTATGGCAAAGCATGTATTTTCTATCACTTCACCTTTTGAACGTTATTCTGTGTAGCACTCCCATAAATGAACATTTTTGAAAAACTGTATTCATCTTGGGTACTTTTATCAAATGATTAGACCATATACCAAATTTCAAGCCATTATCACATTGTAAAGGAGGTGTTTTTCATTTGTTCATTAAATCGAATATTTTAGTGTGCGGCATCCCCTACAATAGCAAATTTTGGAACACTGAAATTGTTCCTTTCCAACAATCTACCCATACACTAAATTTAAAGTCTCTATCTCATCGTGAAGCATGCTTTTTCTATCATTTCACTTTTCGAATGTTTTGTGTGGAGTACCCACCCCCTTAAATGTACATTTTTGGAAAAATCCATTCTTCTTGGGTTTTCTATCAGATGATTCACCAATATACTGAATATCAAGCCTCTATCATGTTTTAATAGGGGCGTTTCTCCTTTATTCTAAAAATTGAACATTTTGGTGTGCGGCACCCCCTAAAGTGAAAAATATTGGAAAACTGAAATTGTACATTTTCTTTCTTCCAAATTATCTACCCGTACAAAACATTTGAAATCTCTATCTCATACCACAGCATATTTTTTTATCATTTTATATTCCGAATGTTTTTCTCTGGAGCACCCCCTTAATCGAATATTTCTGAGAAACTCTATTCGCCTTGGGTGTTTTTATTAATGATTAGCCCATGTACCAAATTTCAAGCCTCTATTAAAGTTTAAAGCAGGTATTTCTCACTTGTTAGGCAATTCAAACATTTCAGCACTCGGCACCCCCCTAGAGTAACAAATATTGAAAATTTGAAATTGCATACTTTACGATTTACCCATACACTGAATTTGAAGTCTCTATCTCAATGCAAAGTATGCTTTCCTATCTTTCACTTTTCGAACGTTTTGGTGTGGAGCATCCCTTCTACAGAACATTTTTGGAAAACTCAATTTTTCCAGGGGGTTTTATCGAATGATCAACCCGTGTACCAAATTGCATGTCTCTATCTATTTGGGAAATGCCTAAAAAGCGTGACAGACAGACAGATGGACACTTGGCAATTAGTATACACTAGTCGAATACCTGTTGAAAATCAAAGGTCTCACAATAAGCAATCTCTGAATAATGTAAATTTTTTAATAATTCGCTTTTCACATTTATTCGACAAATCGAATATTTTGGTGTGAAGAACACCCTAAAGAAGAAAATACTGGGAAACTTAATTCGAAAGGAAGAAATGCGTAAATTATCTACCCATACACCACATTAAAGTCTTCTCATCCCAAGGCATCCCTATTTTAGTATTTCTCCTCTTAACTTTTTTCTGTGAAGCACACCCTTAAATGAACATTTTTGAAAAATTCTGTTCGCCTTGGGTTTTTTATCAGATGATTGGCCCATATACCAAATATCAAGTCTCTATCACATTTAAAAGGAAGCGTGCCTCATTTATTCGGAAAATCGAATATAGTGTGCGGCATCCCTTAAAGTAGCAAATATTGGAAATCTGAAATTTCACACTTCCTTCCTCTCAAACTATCTACCCGTACACCAAATTTGAAGTCTCTATTAAGAAACATGTTTTTTCTATCACTTCACCTTTTGAACGTTTTTCTGTGTAGCACCCAGTTAATGAACATTTTTGTCAAACCGTATTCATCTTTGGTTTTTTTGCCAAATGGTTAGCCCCTATACTAAATTTCAAGCCTATATCACATTGTAAAGGAGGCGTTTTCAATTTGTTCGGCAAATCGAATATTTTAGTGAACGGCACCCCCTACAATAGTAAATGTTGGAAAACTGAATTTACACACTTTCTTCCTTTCCAACCTTTTACCCGTACACCAAATTTGAAGTCTTTATCTCATCGCGAAGCATACTTTTCTAGCATTTTACCTTTCGAATGCTATTGTGTGGAGTACCCACCCTCTTAAATACACATTTTTGAATAACACTATTCCTTTTGTGATTTCTATCGCATGATTCGCCCATATACCAAATATCACGCATCTATCATGTTTTAAAAGGGGTGTTTCTCCTTTATTCCGAAAATCGAACATTTTGGTGTGCGGCACCCCCTAAAGTAGAAAATATTAGTAAACTGAAATTGTGCACTTTCTTCCTTCCAAACTATCTACGCTCACACCAAATTTAACATCGTTATCTCATTCCGAAGCACGGTTTTTTATCAATTCACTTTTCGAAAGTTTTACTCTGGAACACACCACTTAAAAGAACATTTTTGAAAAACTATATTCGTCTTGGGTGTTTTCGTCAAATGATTAGCCCATATACCAAATTTTAAGCCTCTATCAAATTTTAAAGGAGCCTTTCTCATTTATTCGGTAAATCGAACATTTTTGTGTGCAGCACCCCCTTAAGTAGAAAATATTGGAAATCTGAAATTGCACACTTTCTTCTCTTTTTGTGATTTCTATCAGATGATTTGCCCATATACCAAATATCAAGCCTCTATCACGTTTTAAAAGGGGCGTTTCTCCTTTATTCCAAAAATCGACCATTTTGGTGTGCAGCACCCCTAAAGTAGAAAATATTGGTAAACTAAAATTGTACACTTTCTTCCTTCCAAACTATCTATGCTAACACCAAATTTAATATCTCTATCTCATTCCGAAGCATGGTTTTTTTATCAATTAACTTTTCGAACGTTTTACTCTGGAGCACCCCCTTAAACGAACATTTGTGAAAAACTATATTCGTCTTGGGTGTTTTCGTCAAATGATTAGCCCATATACCAAATTTCAAGCCTCTATCAAATTTTAAAGGAGCCTTTTCTCATTTATTCGGTAAATCAAACATATTGGTGTGTGGCACCCCCCTTAAGTAGGAAATATTGGAAATCTGAAATTGCACTTTCTTCCTTTCGAACGATTTACCCATACCCCAAATTTGAAGTCTCTATCTTATCACAAAGTATGCTTTCCTATCATTTCACTTTTCAAACGTTTTAGTGTGGAGCACCCCCCCCCCCCCCCCCCCCCCTCTAGAGAACGTTTTTGAAAAATTCGATTTTTCCAGGGGGTTTTATCGAATGACCAAGCCGTGTACCAAATTGCAAGTCTCTATCTATTCGGGAAGTGCCTAAAAAAAGGGTGACAGACAGACAGACGGACACTTGGCAATTAGTATATACAGATAGATTTGGTAATACTTGTGTTAATAGCATGATGTGTTTTGATGATGTTCGTTGTCAAGGAGAAGGGAGAATCCCACCACTGAATCTGCTTCACCCATTTCTGAAGTCACAAGCTACCACTGCTCTTCATGAAACTTAGATATCGATGTCTCCACTGTTGGATGTCACATCTTTCAAAGAATTGATTGCCGTTTTTGCTTTATAAATTAATCCCAAGTCCTTCAAAACTTTTTTAACGGTTTAGATCGTAAAATTTGGCAAATCATTATTGACATTTATTGCCCCCATCACTTTTAGTAATGCAATTTTCTTCAAATTGAGCTTCAAGTAAAATTCTCATATTTTTGCAACAGTGTTTGAGTTCCTACTTCTAAAGGTTACTTTTTTCCCAGGTGTTAAAAATTTTCCAAATTTCAGGAATTCCTCTTTTAAAAGATAAACACTGGCTGCAGAAATGTCTGTTAAATTCGATCCCATTTCCTCAATATCATTTGGTATATTTTTTAGTTCAAAATATGTGAAAGGAGTTTTAGATCACTCTAACAAGTAACAGAGTTACTCACTATTTTCTTTCTAATAACAATTATGCAAGTAGTACTGTATTACTACTATGGTAAATTTAATAAAACTCAATTGCATGCTGCCATCTTATTGTGTTTAGTATTAATTAAAATGGTATAATTTTTAAAATAAATACAAAATTTAAAATTTAGAAATACGTAAAATGAAAGGAATATGCAAATTAATAACATGAAACTATAAATTTAACAAAAAAACATCCGATTGTGAAAAACCCTATTTAACTACACAAAATTTTGGTGTGGCATCAATATGTACTTATGCAGCTTTGTATACAAACTTCTTAAATACCACATCTATGTGCATTTAAGAAGTGTTTTTGCTGTAATATTACCGGTTTTTCTAATACACTTTTTTGCAGGTACAGAGGTATTGATTCTAAAATTTTATATATCTGTACCAAATGAAAATGTGTACTCTTTAAATAATTTCTAATAATTTAAATATAAATTGTAGCTTAATATAGAAATATTTCAATCAAATAGATGTAAATTTTTGGCTGAAAAATATTTATTTACAATCTAATGATTTTGGATCAAAATAACACTGTTTACAAATTTTTATGATGTATCTATAGTACAGTGGTCTCTAACATAGGGAAAACATACCTCATGGGGTATGCCACAAGAATTTAATATTTTCTTTTTATATTTTTACCCCTAAAACAAGTTTTATATTGACAGAAAAAAATAATAAAATTAATTCAAGAATAACAAATATAAAATTGTATTTCTAAATTACAAAATCATGAGTACAATAATATTATGATTATACTAGAAAATGTACCAGGCATTGATCAGGAGAGGTAAATTGAATTTATTAACCTAAAAAAATAACAGGGGCAGATATGTGAATTTATTAATCTAAAACAATAAAAAAATAAATAATTTTTTTATATAAAAAAGTGAAAATTGCATATAATCCATGACAACCGGTGCAGTGTACCCATATCCATAAATTATCCCTTTACCTCAATCTTTAAAACAGGTTGAATCCCATGAGACTTCCGCCTAGAACAAATTGCAGGGAAAAAAGATGAAACGCAAGTATGGAAAATTATAACAGTTTTCTCGCTTAAAAATTATGATTAATGAACAACGGATGGGTTCACAAAATTACATTTTATTGTACAGTAGACTGTGATATTTTAAGAAGCTGTTAAATTATAAACATCAGATTACACGTCAATTTTTTTTATATCTCAATATAAAAATCGGGAAGGTTTAAAACACACAAAAAGTATATATATTTTTAAAAATTAGTCTATCAAAGTTTGTTTGAAAGGGAATTAGTGTCAAGTTGGAAACTATATAATAATATTTTCAGTCACTAAGGAATCAATTTGTGTGAATCTATATAAATAAAAATGAAAATCTGTCTGTCTGTCTGTCTGTCTGTCTCATCATCATGGGAGAACGGCTGAACCAAATTTGATGAAATTTTGTGGGTAGCCTGAAAATAGTCCCACTTAAAATTTAGTCCATATATGGAGTTTCTACAATCAGTGGTTCTCGAGATATTAGTAAAAAACGATATTTTCGTTTGTCTCATCATCACGGGAGAACGGCTGAATCGAATTTGATGAAATTTTGTGGAGAGCCTTTAAATAGCACCCCATAAATTTAGTCCAAGTTTCGAGTATCTAAGACTAGGGGTTGTCGAGATATTAATGAAAAACAAAACTTTTTCTTAGGAGTTCTCCTCTCTAACTCCGTGGTTTATCCAAACGAAAAGCTTGAAAATCGTTTGAAAGTGAATTAAAACTGTATCTCAGAGTTTGGGGAGAGATTTTTTGCACTAATTAGTCACTTTCTGAAAACATCAATTGTTTGAAACATGATTTAAATGGGAAATCTATCTCCTTGGTTTATATTATACAAGCTTTTACTGAAAAATGAAAAGTATAAAGAAATAAAAATGGCTATTAAATTTTGCATTTTATGAGGAAGATTCTATCTTATATCATGTTGCTCAGCAACGGAATGAAAATAAATATGTTGTTAATATTTATTATTATTTTTTCTATTTGAATAATAAATAAATGGATGTAAAAATATATTTTTAAATGAACGGTTTGATTGTTCTTTTAATTATATAAACTGCGTACATCACTTTCTTTTATTTTAGCAAAGTGGTTTCCAGCTCATATATTGTGTTTAGCTAATAAACTCATATATTGTGTTTACCCAATAAATTCATTTAGCCGATTGTTGAAGCAGAAAAAGATTAGAACGGGTGTATCTTATAATACAATTTTAGTGTTTTCATTTAGTATATACAAACGGGATCAGAATATTTTATTCTTCAGATCTGCAAATTCAGAGCTACGAATTTAGCGGAATATCTCTAAATAACTTGGTAACTTCTCTTAAACTTTATCAAATTAGCGGAAATGTTTCCAAATTTATAAAATTGGCGCAAATCAATGATTTGCTTTTTAGAATAGAGTACTGAAATGATGTTTCGGTAGCATTTGTCGATCAATCCATCCATCCTACTTAGTAACACATTTAACGAATTTTTTTAATATCACGAAATTGATAAAAGTATTTGTGAGTCCATAAAAATATCCTGAAATTGATAAAATCGCGCCTAATAAATGAAAATAATTGTATTTTGTTAGGGGATAGTATTGTGATGATGTTTCTTCAATTTGTCGCAAAATGGGTCTATCTGTTCTACAGTCCCACTTGGCAATAAATTTGGCGATTTTTGAAGTTATCGCTAAATTGACTAAAATGTCGCCAAACCTTCCATGGAGATCGCATTATTCAGACGATATGATTTCCATCAATTTATTTGAAGCAAATTATATCATGTCGCTTAGCAACGGATCCAATGTGTTATGCCGCATGCGATTTTATATTAAATCTTTTCCGATTTGAATAATAAAGATATGTATATAAAATAAATGTCATTGACATTGCATTTTTGACTGGATAATATCAATTACGGTCTTCAGGTTTAAACATTCTTATAATTGATATTTTCGGGGACTGTTAATTCAGGGATTATTGATATTTTCAAGTTATTATGCCATTGTTTTATTATGACGAAAATTGTTGAAACTCATATATAGTACTTTGTACGAGTAATCTTCTACAAATGCATTATATCTTCTAATCTATGAGAATATAAGTAGTACAGGTATATTGGCATATATTTTGTTATATATTGGCATATATTGGAATCAATTACGCTTTCTGGTATAAAGATTACGGAGATTATTGATATTTCCAATTTATTACGTCATCTCTTTTATTTTGGCAAATATTTTTGAGACTCATATTGTAATACGGGTAATCTTCTACTAGCACACTGGCATATTTTCTAATCTGCGACAATATAAGTAGTAGGGGTTGCATATATTGATTCAATTCCTTTTTTTTGTAAATTTGCTTACAAAAGGGGCTGGATGTTTTATTCTTCAGATCTGCCCATGAAGATAATTTTGCATAGTGAGAACAGATATTCTTAAACTTCTCTTTAAGAGCAATAAATTTAATATTTTAACAGAATTTGCACATAATTGCGAATTTTAAGTTTCTTTATATTATATATTCCGTACGAAGAACGGGTATGCTGCTAGTATTACCTAAAATTATTGTAAATCAGGTTAAAACATAAATTAACTAACAGACTAATTCAAAATTTGTAAAATAACACCAAGGTGCATCTTTTTGGGTCCTGTACACCAAATTTCATGGCTACACCATGTTTATATTTCCTGTATCTGTATTTTGTATTTACTATAGGAGTATGTAATCAAAAATGTTTAGAGACCACTGCTATAGTATATTGATATTAAAATTGCTAATCATTTGTAATTTCTCTAAAATTTAAATTAAACATAGAAATAAGTTTAATGTGATTTATTAAAAATTAATTTCCTCATATTTATATATTTTCATTTTTACAATTATTTTACAAATTATTTACACTACCTAATGTACATATTTTAAGTACAATTTGAATTTAAAAACAAAATTTGGTCCAAGTTTTTATGGTTTTGAAGATTTCTATTTCTTTTCTCTGCAATAATATGACCAGTTTTTGTAAACAGTCTTTCAGCAGGAGCATGCGTAGCTGGCACACTTAAATATTTTAAAGCTACTTTGTAAACATTTGGAAAAACATTCTGCATAGCATCCCAATACTTAAGAGGATTTGAACTTATAGGAATTACAGGTTGATCCAAATAGGTAGTCAGTTCATCTAACACACCACAGTTTTCTTTAACTGCAACATGCAAATATTTCTTTTTGTGTAAACTCCAGAAATCCTCGTCATCGCTCTCATTTTCATGAATGTTCTGTACCAATTCATACTCAACTGAAGAGTTATTAGATTCACTTAGCAGTTTTAAAATTTTATTTGTTACAGTGGCAACTGCTAACGAATCTTGGAAATGGTGTTTTTTAAAGCGGGGATCCAGTAGAGTTGCTATGGCAAGAATTTCTATTTTTTCAATATCTTGAAAACATACACAGATTTCATCCAATATAGCTTGTTTAAAATGCATGCCAATTTCTGAAACTGGTTGAACAGTATCAATTTTATTAAGCAATGTTTTAGCAACTGGTATAACCTTACTACATGTGACATAATTTTCTATAGAAAGTTCTATTGTGCTCTGTTTTAGGACTTTAAGGAATTTAAAAATATCCTTTGCAGCACATAAATTTACAGAAGATAACATCTTTGGTGCAAAAGGGATTTTTATAAGAATTGTACTTATTATATTACTCAACTTTAAGAAATGCTGCAGCATATAATAAGTTGAATCCCAATGTGATGAGACATCCAACTTAAGTTTAAGGACATTTTTCTCACCAGCATCTTGCTGAACTTTTTCAAGCATTTCTGCAGCACTCAGATTTTGTTCAAAAAATGAAACAATACTTGTTATATCACTGAGCAACTCTTTTAAGCTAGAAGTTACTTCAAGGTAGGTTGATGGGATGACAAATAATGCATGAGTAGGACAATATAAATGCTTTTGATTCCCAAAACAGTTTTCAATGGCTCTCGAAATGATTGCACCATCATCCGAGACCACAGCAACAATTTTATTATGGTTTATGGCCCATTCTTCACAACAAATTTCATTGAGTTTTAAAGCTAGATACATATGGTCATCGGGATGGTTTAAAGCATATGATCCAAGAGCTGCAGCTTTCAGTTCAAAATCAGTACAAAAGTGAGCTGCAACCTCAATGTAGCACTGTCCTGTTATGTCTGACCACATATTACATGTGATGGATAGATGTTCTACAGACGAAAATTTTTCTTTAAATAACATTACCATTCTATTATACTTGTCACTCAACATGTTCGATAAAGTATCACTTGCAGGCACTCTGTATAGCGGGGCTAAAAGATGCATAAGATCTAAAAATCCTTGATCATCAACAAAAGACAATGGCTGGAAATCCTTTATGATCATATTAAGAATAGCCTCATTGATTTTACCTGAAATAAATTATATTCTATAAATATGTACAAATATTCAAATTATTTTTAAAATGTTTAATAAATATCATAGTACAGGGGTCATTTAAAATAAATCCAAATCCCTTTCCAGGACACAGAATAAAATTTTATATTTCAAAATTTGAACCCCCGGAAATTTTTTTTTAAAAGATGATTTTATAAACAAAATAAAATAAGTGAAAAAGAATCTAGGGTTAGGATTTTATTGGGACTTTATAAAACTTTAAGGAAAACTTGAGCAATGTATATAAGCAAGCACAAATAACAAAATAATGTAGCATACAGTTGTTTTGAGGATACGCTGGAGCCCCTTCATCAGTGAAGCATGACCAACAAACCCAAAGTCCAAAAGAGGAATGGGTGCAAAATTAAGAAGCAGAGGGGGTTATACAGGGTGTTTAAAAATTAATGGAACAAACTTTAAGGGGTGATAGAACACACAGTAACAAACACATTTCATTAAAAAATGCATGGTCACAAGATAAGCGGTTAGGCACTAAGGGGAGCTTTCTGTTTCTCCACACATGTCGCCTTTCGCAATGCAAAGACAAAGCAGTGGTTTTGTGTGCCATTCATAGTCGAAATGCATGTCCACCTTCTCATTCACATACTGATCCATTCTAAGTTGCTAATGACAGGGGTTGAACAGCCAATTGTTATCATCCCAGTTCTGCCCAAACTGTCTCGGTGTTCACACAGTGTATGGGCATATTAAATATGTGGGTTCGTAAATCCTTCCGAGAGTTTAGTTGTGGGGGAAGGATGGTATGGTCCTTGTGGATGCTGCCCCCACTGGATTTTGGTCGAAATTGGGTTCCATCCATCCAAACAATTACCTTATACTTTCGGGTAGGTTGGACAGCCTGGGTCGAAGAAAAAGACAGTGCATGTGAAGACCCACGACTTTTACACGTTCGCTTTATGTCTTTGTATTGTGAAAGGCGGCATATGTGGGGAAAGCACCCTCCAGCTTCTAACTGCTTAATTTGCGACTATGCATTCTTTACCGAAAAGTGTTTGTTTCGGTATGCTCTAGCACCCGGAAAAGTTTATTTCATTAATTTTGAAACAACTAAGACCTGGATTAAGAGAGAGCCAAGCCAATTAGAAAGCAGCATGAAGAACAGTCCAGCCAATCCAAAATAAGAAGTAACACACAAGATTGGTGTGCACCAAAACACAATAGGAATATCCTGACAAGTTAAGTCTGAACAAGAATAAATGAGGCCCAACAAGATGAAAAAATGTTAAAATGATACATAAGAGCCCGAAGAGAATAGAGCGAAAAAAGTGGGAAAATGTACATGGCACTCCGCCAGACCGTGGACAAAAATGGAGTACTGGACAAGTCATTAACTAAATTACTAGAATTTTTCTGAATATGGAAGGCTATTTCAAAGAAGTCAAGATCATAAATCGATGTGCAATTTTGTATGACCCTTGCTGAAGAAAACTCAAATCAGTGGTCAAATTGATAGCAATGTTGAGCAATTGAGGATTTATTAGAATCCTGTTTTTTGACATAGTCTTTTTGTTCCTTAATATGAAATTTTAAAGGTGTTTACTTTGACCAATAAAGACCACACTTGCAAGAAATACTGTAAATGCCCCAACTATTAGAAATTTCTAAAGGATCTTTAAGTTTAGAAACTCTGAGTTTATTAGAAGGTTTAAACGCAATCCTTTGATCCCTTAGAAATTTCTAATAGTTGAGACATTTACAGTATTTCTTGCCAGTGCAGCTTTATTGGTCAAACAAAACATGCTTTAACATTTTGTATTAAGGAACACGAAAACTATGTCATAAAACAGAAATTTAATAAATTCTTAATTGCTCGACATTGCTATCAATTTGACTACCATTTTGAGTTTTCTTCAGCAAGGATCATAGAAAAATACACGTTGATTTATGATCTTGACTTCTTTGAAGCCTTCCATATTCAGAAAAATTCTAGTAATTTAGTTAATGACTTATCCAGTACTCTATTTTTGTCTGTGGTCTGGCAGAGTGCTCTGTAAATTTTTTCACTTTCTTCATTTTATTCCTTTGGGATTCTTATGTGTCATTTTAACTTTTTTTGTCTTGTTAGGCCTCATTTATTCTTGTTTGGACTAGACTCGTATTGTTGGGATATTCCTGTTGTGGTTTAGCATACACCAAACTTGTGTGTTACTTGTTGTTCCGCATTGAACAGACCAACGAGATAGTATAATACTATCTCGATGGACCAGACTATTCTTCATACTGCTTTCTGATTGGCTCTCTCTGAATCCAGGTGTTGGGTATATAATCCTCTCTGCTTCTTGCTTTTGCACCAACGGTATTGGTGACATTCGATCTGAACACTCCCCTTCCAGCCTCTCTGGGACAAGAGAGGGTGAACTGGAACGTTTTCAAAAGAGCACTTTTTGAGCCGCACTTGGCAGTACCCAACATTATGAGCACAGCGGATATTGACTCTGCCACACACACACTCACAACAGAAATCAAGAGAGCCATTGCCTCTGCCACAACACATCGTGAGTCACCAAAAATGCCCACACTTTCCCACCATGTCAAACAATTAGTTAGGCAAAGGAACAGAATGCGTAAGACATGGCAGGCTAATAGAGATCCTACCCTCAAAAGGGAGCTTAACAGACTCACGTGGAAAGTCAGGGATAAAATTGTCGCAGAAAAGCAGCAACAGTATAAAGAGTTAATTGAATCCCTTAGCCCGGAAGACGTATCGCTTTGGCAATTCGCTAAAAGACTCAGAAAACCTCAAATTAAACTCCCGCCACTAATAGATGGCGTTAAAATCGCGTACTCAGACGAAGAAAAAGCAGAGGCGCTTGCTAGGCATTACGAAAAACAATTTGAACCAAACCACGATCTAATGTGTCAGGACACCCTAAGAATGGTTAGGCAAACTCTAAACAACTTCAGGAACTCCCCGGTCACGGCCGAGATTAACCCAGCCACCCCGCAAGAGATAATTGATATCATCAAAAACCTTAAAAACCGTAAAAGCCCAGGGCACGACAAAATCAGGAATATCGCGGTCAAAAACTTACCCCTAAATATAATATTTTACTTGACCACCCTAATAAACAAAATACTAAAACTAAATTATTTCCCCAAAGAATGGAAGGAAGCGATAATTATAGCGATCCATAAGCCTGGTGAGGATGCCACCATTCCAGCCAACTACAGACCAATCAGCTTACTACCGACACTTAGTAAAATTACTGAGAAAATAATTCTTAATAGACTGAACACGCACCTTAGTGAGAATGATATTATCATTCCGGAGCAGTTTGGATTTCGGCCAAAACACTCCACCACTCATCAGTTGCTGAGAGTGGTAGAGTACATATCTTCTGGACTTAATAGTAAGACACCCACAGCTGCGATTTTTCTTGACATACAAAAAGCATTTGATAAAGTGTGGCACTGTGGATTAGCATACAAACTGATCACTCTAAAAGTCCCTGATGCACTTGTCAAACTTTTAATCTCATACCTAAATAACAGACACTTCCAAGTTAGAGTAAAAGATAACTTGTCTACACCCAAGCTCATTAAAAGTAGTGTACCGCAAGGATCCATCCTGGGCCCGACACTCTTTAACATATATCTAAATGACATCCCCAGGACCCTAGACACGGAGCTGGCACTCTATGCAGACGACAGTGCGATACTTGCAAAACATCCTTACGTCTCAGTAATGCACAGACAGCTACAACAACACTTAGACATACTCCAAACATGGCTGGAAAAATGGCGAATAAAATTAAACCCCAATAAATGTCATTGGATTTATTTCTCTAGAAAACGTAAACCTCCTCCGCCTCTGTACATAAACAACCATGCCCTAAAAGCGGAAAAATCTACTAAATACCTAGGTGTAACGATAGATTCCCACCTAACCTGGAAACAGCACGTAACGAACTTAATCAAAAAAGTGTATATGGCCACAGGAGCCTTATACCCAATGATAGGAAACGGAAATCTAAGTTATCAAAATAAACTCCTAATTTATAAATCGGTCATCCGCCCGGGAATGCTGTATGCAGCACCCGTATGGGGATATGCCTGTAAAACTACTATAGACTTACTAGAGACAAAACAAAACAAAACCCTAAGGATTATAAGGAAAGCTCCTAAATACTTAAGAAACTCGGTAATTAGGAAAGACTTCAAAATAAAAACTGTTAGAGCCCAAATTAAAAAGCTAGCGCTTAAATTCTATAAAAACCTGCCATCTGTTCCAAATGAACTACTATTCAATCTGCATGACTATGATCATCGCAAAGCCAAATCACGTAAGAGACCCCGCGCGGTACTTAATATTGAAAATCGGAATTAGGTAAGTCCCAACTTAAATAGTTGATATTAAATTAAAACTCGATCAATGTTTTCTAAAAAATGTTCTTAAACCTTAAACTGCCAAATTGAT
The DNA here is from genome assembly GCA_951213105.1 of Amaurobius ferox. Classification (NCBI taxonomy): domain Eukaryota; kingdom Metazoa; phylum Arthropoda; class Arachnida; order Araneae; family Amaurobiidae; genus Amaurobius; species Amaurobius ferox. The sequence continues at coordinate 60,219,825 of OX578146.1, forward strand.
AGGAAATCCTTAGAACTGCATCAACTCCCCAAAATTACTCAAACTCTAAATGTGCAACAAACTGCCACACTAGGAGCTAAGTCAAATAATAAAAACAGTAAATCAAAAACCTCGAACCTCCAACTATGGGCAAATGAAATAATGTCACAGTATGAAGATAAGAACCACACCTAGAGATTGGAGATTAAAGGCGCTTCGCGCCTGGTGCTCTTTTCTGGACGAAACCCATCACTTTTGCACCCATTCCTCTTTTGGATTTCAGGTTTGTTGGTCCTGTTGCACTGATCATGGGGATCCTGAGTGTCATCGAAACAGCTTGTATGCTATATTATTTTGTTATTTATGCTTATACACGTTGCTTAAGTTTTCCTTATCCTTCGCACAAAGTGTATTTTACTTATTGATTTATAAAACTTGATTCAACAATCTAAAATAAATAACTCACAAAATATGAACACTAAAATATATGATTACAGCAGAAAAAATCTGAAGTGGGCAGCATATGATTTTCCCCATGTAATGTAATGACTTCTTTTTTCACAGCAAACTAAAGATGTACAACATCCAAGCCACAATGTTTTTAATATTGAATTGTACATTAACATTTAGTGCTTTCTGAATAGAAATGCATTAAACTATTTCAAAGTAACAAATTAACTTATATTTTGTGCAAATCTAATTTGTTAATTAAAAATATTGCTAGCATCCACTAAGTAATATAATCCACATATTAAATAATTTTAATCAGTCAGAAAATATTGAATTTTCATCAATTTCAGCATCATTTTCGAAAAGTTGGCGATATTTCGAGAAATTTATCGCTATAGTCAACCTATTTAATTAAATTTTATGTAACTTTTTTGATAAATTTATCTGAAAATATAATATATCTTGAGCAGATTTATATTAACATACTAAAATCATTAATTTTTCGATGATACATTATATAAGAAATGATTACTTATTTAACATAATTCAACATCATCAAGCTCCTAATTTTTTAATGATTTTTTCAAAAATTCATTCCAAAATTGGGGGATCTTCTGAACATTTAATTGAGTTTAAAATTAATATTCATTTTCATTAATTAAGCATAATTTTTATCAATTTGGTGACATTTTTATTCATTTGCCAACATTTTAAAAAGTTGCCAAGTTGGCAATAATTTGGGAAATTTATCATAATCAACCTATTTAATTTAATTTTATGTAACTTTTGATAAATTTATCTGAAAATGTAATATATCTCGAGAACGGTTCATGCAAGCATTCTAAAGTCATTCATTTTACGATGATAAATTATGTAAGAAATGATTTTAAACATCATTCAAGGTTATAATTTTTTCAAATATTAATTCAAAAATTGGGGGATTTTCCGAACATTTGAACCCGTTTAAAATGAATAGAATTCTAGTATTCAGGTTGTACAAGGGATATACAGAAAGCAAGTTCTAGTGGGCTATTAAGAAAAATCAAGAATATATTTACAAACCATTTATATTGCTATTTGATATACACACCTTAACTACTTTTTGACATAGGTTCTGTCATTGCTGAGGCACTTGTAATAGCAGGGCACCAGGTGTTGTATCCCTTCATCATAAAAGGATGGCACCTGGGATGCAGACTACATGTTAAAGGCTTGTTTGACCTCATTGTCTTCGTAGAACCATGGGCCAACAAAGAAGGATTTGAGATATTTGAACACACAAAAATCACTTGGTTCTAGTTCTAAATCTCAGCTGTAGAGGGAGGATTGAATTGTTCCCAACCAAAGGTCATGAGGTGATGTTGCACTGTGGCCATAGTCAGTGATAGGAATAACTACTTATTTTTCATGGTAAATTACAACTGCAACTACTTTATAACAAATGTAGTTTTACTACAACTACTGTTTTTCAAAAGTAGGGACCACAGCTACTTTTATACAACAGTTATTATAAAACGACTTTTGAAACAAGATGAGACATACCAACCTGCAAAATTTAAAAATTTTCTAGATTTTGAGACTTTTTCTATCTCAAATAAAAGCCAATGAACTATCAATTATCAAGATTTCTTGACCAGCAAAATGGATTAATACTATTTATGAATAGTTGCTTTATTGGCGTAAAAATATTCTAGTTAATTACATACATATTTTACTTTATTATTCTGTTTATCATTCTATGCTATGTTACTATTCTATACTGTTTTATTTACCATGTATGTTAAAGAAAATAGCATAGCATAGTAAAATTGCATAGAACAACAAACAGTGAAAAACATTTATGTAGAATCGCTTTCAGAACATCATAATCAAACAATGATCTTGAGTGCTTTTGAAATTTGTTTCATTTCATTTTTAATAACATTTTAACAAATCCCAACATATTATCCTTCTTTGAGATTCAATATTTAAAAAAATACTTACAGTAGGAAATAATTTACTTCTGTTAACTGACCAGTTCAAAATAAAAAGGTAATTACTCTTCATGTAATCTAATTTCGTGCCCAAAATCAATTATTGCAAATCTGCGATAGTTATCATTATATACTTAAAATTTCAATTTGTTTTCCCTCAAGTAACATTAAAAGTAGCACAAAATTTTATTACAAACTAGTTATTATTTGTATCACGCTGCACACTCCTTTATTTAAAAAGTAGTGAATTACACTACAAAATACGAAAAAAGTGGGGATATTGTAGTTTCACTACTTGTAGTGTGCTACTTCCAAACAATGGCCATAATGTGTGAGCAGGCATTGTCATAAATCAGCACAACACTCCAGGGAAGCATGCCGCATTGCTTATTCTAAATCACACAATGTGATTTCTTAAACGTTTTGCAATAGAAGTTGGTGTTGGTTGTGGATTCTTGAGGAAAGACGTCCACGACCTAAACTACTTGTTTATTCCCCAAAACTGTGCGCATAATCTTCTAAGTGGAAATGGTCTGTTTGATTTCCGTCCTTGATGATGATGAAGTGTGCCTCCACTCCATGGACTGCCACTTCAATTCAGTCATTGTGTGCGAAACTCATGTCTCATCCCCAGTGACAACAAGGCTAAAAAAGTTATCGCCATGCTCACTGTCCTGTCCTTTCATTTTGTGTTGTTCTGTAAGCATCTTTGGCACCCTGTGTTCGTATAATTTATGATACTGCAATTTACATCAAACACAATTTCATGAAGAAGCAAGTGTGAAATTTATAGAAAATGCAGGAAAAATGATGTAATGGTGAATTGTCTGTTCTCTCTAATCTTCTCTTCAACTGCATGCACCAAATCTTAATTCACGGCAGACAGTCGCTGGCTCTGTTCATCATCATGTACATTTTCATGTCCTTCATTAAATAGTCACACTCAGCTTAATACCACTGAATTACTCATTGCATGTTCTCCATACTCCATAAATATCACAGATTTGAGCATAAATTTCAGTCGGTTTAATGTTTCTCGTATTCAAGAAATGGATCACAGACTACATTTCATATGCAAGGGAAAAAGCGGGAATTTTGATTTTCTTAAACATTATAAACACACACCATAATGCATATGTGCTGCTTGAATGTCTGAAAATGGAATCAGTGGCTTGCCAAAGAATCAACTAACTTTGCACACATTGCAGCAACAATATATAAAAAGGGAACTTACTTCTGGATATCTCTTGTAACAATCATACCAAGTTTTTTTTCAAATTGTTCCATTCATTCATGAAATATTGTTTTCACAAACTTACTGACACACACACATGCATTATCTCAAAAACATTCAATTTGAGTTCCAGGATACTTGAAACGTGCTGGGTGCAATTTTCCAATTTCGGTACAACAATTGCTCAGTTCAACTTTTCCCATCAATATTGATAATATGTATAATGAAATACAATTAGAAATCATTAAACTACAGTGGAATATTAAATTAAAAGCTAAATGTAATGAGGTCAGCATACTATACTTTTACAAATATCGGGAAAGAAGTTATCCTAATATCAAAGTATGCTGTGCAAAGATTATGTCCATGTTTAGAAATTTGTATATGTGTGAGCAGTTATTTTAGATTATGAAGCTGAATAAAAATAAACATTGTTCCTAGTTAAAAGATTTGAGGTAAAGCTTGTTCCTGCCCATTACATCATGCAATGCATGGCCAGTTCACAACAATGTGAAGAGATAAAGGTATGCGGTACCAGGTTCAAAAGCAATGCAATAATAAACTTAAAAAGTTTGAAAATTAAAAAAATATTTGAAATTAACAAAATAAATGAAATTTGCCTGAATACGTTGTACTTAATTTTACCCATGGGCCACATCAAACTTTTAGAATTAAGCTTTTAGAATACTTTTAGAATCAAACTTTTAATTGGCTGGTTCCAAAGGCTATATGAGTTTGCAATCTCTGATCTACACATAAAATCTCAAATTCAAAAAATTTCAGGTAAACAGTACTTTCTTTATACAATAGCACAAAAAAGTAAACATTGCTAAAAGCAAAGTGAAGGTATGGATTTTCTAGAAATGTTTAGTTATGCTGTTTACAATTTGCTCCCAAAAATATTGTTTTTCATACTAGGAGATCGATTACCTGTTCACAACAATCATCAATTTCCATTTTTATTTTATTTATTTTAATTTATGCTAATTTATCTTGTATATTATCCCCTTATTGTTGTAATGATGGGACTGAAATCATCAAGGAAGATGTCCATCATGAGCCTGATTATATAATCATTTACGACTTTTAATACAGTAAAAAATGTTTCTCCTGGACTGGGGCATCCATTACCAAGATCCTGAAAACTGGTATTCTGGGTAAATTTTGCTAGTATTTTAATACCGGTATTAATGCCAAAATACCAGTACTTTGGTATCAGCAATATTTCATATTGATTGAAAATGTAACTATTATTCTCGTTTGTTCTTTACTTATATTATTTTTTAAATTCTCAATAACAATGTAAGAATTGTTACTCATTTCATCATTTTGCTTCAAGTTGATCCATTTTTACTTTCTTATACTATAGGATACAGTTGTTGTTGAGACCCAGACTATCCGACCTACCAGAAAGGTGTAAGGTAACCATTTGGACAGCCGGGAAGTGCCACCCAATTTAGACCGGAACCCAGTGGGGAACTATAGGATATAGTGAAAAAGTATTGTTTTCATGAAAATTTTTGATTTCGAAATTTTGATGGCAATATGTTTTAGGACCCCCTGAACATGTTTTGACTATTTTATAAATGATGTATGTCTGTGGTCGATTTCTTGCATACACGATAGCTGCCACAAATATTAATGGATTTTAACAAAACTTTATATCTGGCTTTGTAAACAAAAAATCTAGTATTAGATAGAAATTTTTGAAATTCAAGAAAAACTTTGAAATTTTATATGTTCTTAACATGGTAGCATCAGTACAATAGACCTCTGGTCGCTGGGCTAGGCTCACTTTGAGCCACCCACCTATAAGTCACAACATGGTAGAATAGGACAAAATTTGACATAATTATGCATAAAAGAGGTTATTTATGGCTCCATGATCATGAAGCTTAACAGTTTCAATCATTGTAGTGAAATATAACAGCAATATAATTTTTGTGTTTGGTGACATCATTAGGCCTCTATCGGAGGGAAGGGGACGTCCCCTCCTTCAAGGGGTACATTGTCAAACTTAGTATCAATTGAAAGATTTTTTCAAGTCCTTTAAAATGAAGAGTAGTATGATATAATTATGATCATTTGGGTCAATAATACAGATTCTTAAAATTTTTACATACAGAATTTGCAAAAAAAAAAACTGGAGTGTGGCTCAACTTGACTTTCTTATCTGTGCATGTGTGATTTCTTTTTCTTTTGCAAATTTTGCAAGAAAAAATTTGTATTGTTAGTCCAAATGATCACAATTATAGCAGGGTTTGAAAAGATATTTTGATTGATACCAAGTTTAACAATGTATCCCCTTGGGGGGTGGGGGGTAACTTGCTCTAGGGGCTAATGATGTCATGAACACAAAAATTGCATCGCTGCTTTTTTCACTACAATACTTGAAGCTGTTAGGCTTTGTGATCATTAAGCCATAATTAACCCTTTTATGCATAATTATCTCAAATTTTGTCCTATACTGCCATGTTAACAAAATATAAAATTTCCAATAAATTTTAAAGTTTCAGTTCACATTTCAAAAAATTCCTTCTAGTTCTAGATTTTTTCACTGACAGAGTCAAATATAAATTTTCATGAAAATCCATTAATATTTTTGGTGCTATTTTATGTACACAAGAAATCGACCACAGACAGACAAACATCTCTCTAAAAATAATCAAAATGTGTCCAGGAGGTCCTAAACATATATTGACATCAAAATCTTGAAATCAAAATTTTTTGTAAAACAATACTTTGTCTATACTATATTCTATAGTACAAGAAAGAAAAAATACTACAAATGGCTACATAAAAATGGATTATGGTATGAGAAAGTCGAATTGAGCCACGATCCAGTTAATTTCATTATTTAATCAATGCACGTAAATTTGGATCTATATTCCTAATTAATTTCATTGTCTAGTGTTTGAGAACAAAAGATGTTATTGAAAGTTTTATGTCTATTTCCCTTTAATTCATGATTATATTGTTTATAATAATTGTGTTCCCTACAGTGTAACTAACTTATTTTTAAAATATATTTGAAATTTAATAGTTTGATCATAAGCCATTAATATGTTAATATTTTTTATCCTCTTATTGTTTTATACTATATTTTATGGGGAGTTTTACATTGTTATTTATAGGGGGGAGGGGGTTACAGTCAATTCATGTTTAATCAGTTAAACAAAAATAACTTTTATAAAAATTAAGTTACAGTATAAACCCTGTTGTTTTTCTCAAGTTTTTCCTGTGAGTAAAGTATTAATATTTGAAAATTCAGAAATCAGTAGTTTTGAAAAGTAAAAATACCGAAATACAGATTTTAATTTTTGCTCAAGTATTAAATGCCCTAAACTAGACAAAATCTTGTATTAGAATACCTGAGGAAATGTGTTGTTCAAAAGATGAAGACAAAGCAGAATGATGTAGAGAGGGGCTTTGTTCCACTGCACCTGAGCTCCCTTCTATAAGGCAGTCAGAAATAGAAGAATTATCTTCAAAGTGAGGTTCTTGTAAAACTTTTGCATCCTAAATAAAAGATAATAATAAATGTAGGTTTTAAAACTAGGAACAAACATATAATCAAATCTGAAACACTTAAATCAATGCATATAAAATTAAAATTATGTTTCTCTTCTGTATATATATATATCCACAGATTTTGACAGATTTCATTTTTTTAATTTGGTACGATTATTCGCTATTTCACTGTGAATAACTTCATTCATGTTTCAAGTTTCTAGGACCATAGGTTGTTGAGCTTTAATGCTACAGAGATATTGATTGCAATGAGAAGGTACAAACTCTTGTGAAAAGCGATCTGAACAAGCCTTTACAGACCTCAAACTAGCAACAGGTAATCCTATCTGCATGGGGAAAAAATAGCTTAACCAAGAGAATGGACAAAAAAACAAGAAGCTTGGGTAAAATAAGTCGAAAATAAGCATAAGAAATTAACTAAAGGTCCTTTATCAGAAGAAGAAATAAACTACTTAGACTCTGCAGGAACTGGAAGAGAATCAGGATTGAAATTAGGCTTTTTATGAAACATTCATCCATCAATAGACATATCTGTGTTGTGAATCAAAGGTGATCCCATCTGTAGGGGAGCACTCAATTTCTTTACAATAACAAAATAGCTATTTTAAACATATTTGAACAATTTCAGAATTTTTAGAACAGGTTACAAGTACTTCAAGAACATTTTTAACAAAAAAGTCAATTTGCAGAAATGCTTTTATTATTAATAAAATAAATCATCTCTTATTTTAGTTTAATTAAGAATTATTTGCTGAAAAAAAATATGATCACAAATTAAGGGAAGGTGCTGATATGATACATATTGAAAGTTATTGTATCAATACATAGTCAGTAGTGTATAGAAGTGTATCGAAACAAAATATCAATGCATTGTAAGGTCATGTATAGACACAGCTGTCTCGATACACTCATCAACTATGGACTTTGCCATAAAGCCTTATACAGTTCAAACTTCTGAAAGTTAGATACCATCTGCATGACTTCTGATGGACTTTTATTAATCACCAGAGATTTACAAAATTGTGACACAAAAAGTTATTTGGTGCTGATGATCTCTAATACAACAAAAACTAGTATACTGATAATGGTTGTTATATATCTAATTCTTTTTGTTTCCAATTGGATTTTCCATTCCTTTGAGCCTAAGCTTTTGCTTCCAGTATATGTTTTCTTTAAATTACTTTAATCTTTATATGAAGTATAAGTATTGTGCTGTATAAGTTGGAACACTGAAGTGAGTTTTATACATTGATTATAATATGTTTTGTATGTTGTATATATATATATATATATATATATATATATATATATATATATATATATATATATATATATATATATATATATATATATATAAAATAAAAAAATTGAAAGATTTTAATCGAAAAATATGCATAAACTACTGTATGTAAAAAAAAACCCATCTTGAGCATATCTGCTACAAATGAGCAACCATAGACCAAGACTAAGGATAAAGATAGAAGGTAACATATCACAACAATGGAAAGGGGGATGAGAAGAATATTAGGATACAAAATTCACAATTAAAAGCATATAAATATAAATAAAAATAAAACATGGCAAAAATGAGAAAAGGCAATAATAAGTAGCTCAAGATAAAAGATTAAGACAGAGAGAACAATCAATTGAAACTACACAAAAAATGGTGGTTAGTTCGAAATTGCATTCTCATCAGGACAGCCATACAATTCGAATTAAAACCGATAGAATAGCCAGTTTCTGACAATGGCGACAGTATTTAACTATAGACACCATTGGAACTGTCTACTGGCTAGTGGAAGGAGAAAAATAAATTGAATAACAAATCAGAAAGATAATACCTCTTCGAACAGAAATATGAACTCACAAGCATTGTTACCACGTGTAAGTTGAACAAGCGACTGAGCATTTCACCTCACTTCGTCAATGCGAGTGGGCACCGGAATGAATACATGAGAATGACACATAATATGTATGGAGACTTTCAAAAATAGTAATCAGTATAGGACTCAGGACAAGTGAAAAATAGTCATTCGAAAATAGTAAAGAATATTAGACTCAGGCCAAGTGGTAAGTTAGGTGATAAGAATGGGTGAATTCTCAAAAATGAGTTATCCAATCAAAGATAAATAATGCATGTGTAAAATTATTACGTGGTATATTTGAAATTATTAATAATATTATTTACAAATACTTCCGGATATTGGTAATTTTGACAAATGCGTTTAAGATTATTGATGTGGAGAAAGTGAAACCGAGGATCAGAAAGTCGATGTATTCGAAATAGCTGGTTTAAAATGATGTTTCTAAACAATTGAATAGAATTGCAAGATTGATATGATAGCAGCTTTATGATAGTGAAGTTGTAAGAATCTTTTTTATCATATAGATTAGTGATTACATGATTACTGAGGGTATCTAAATTTAGGTCTAAAAAATTTACAGTTTGACTAACGCTAGGTTCATTAGGAATTAATTCTAGGTTAGATGGGTAAAAATCAATATTAATTGGAAAGGAATCATCAATGATAATACAAATTAAGTCGTCAACATATCTATATATAATATATGAATTAGAGTTAAAATGACATTCATAATAATAAAGATGTAAGTTAGTGAGTATACTACTACTACAGCCACCTTGTGGTACACCAGATGTTTGTAAATAAATGTTATCACCTTGGATAATATAATTGTTGTATAACACAAAGTTCAAGAGCATAGGAAAGTTTTTGACATTAAATGCAACATTATTGGAAGATAGATAGTCATGATAAAGAGAGATAATAACTTTATATAAATCTTTAATGACAATATTATTAAATAGGTCTTTAAAATCAAAGGTATGGAAACCAAGAATTTGTGGAAGCTTGCTAAGGTGATTTACTAAATCAAAACTATTGTTCAAAATGAAATATCCTGAATTCCTAAATTTAAGAGATTCATTAATTCTATTTAAACAGTTAAGCAAGTACTTACTAGCTGTAGTGGTAAAGGTACTATGTCCACAAGTGACTGTTCTAAAACTGAGAGGTGATTTATGGAATTTAGGAACCAAAGTAACATAAGGAAATTTTAAAAACTTACAATTAATATTTAATTGTGTATATAATTTTAGCATTTTAGTTTTGATTTTGATAGACTGATTATTAATGGGTTTAAAAATTTGATTATTTTTTAAGTAATTCTGTAACAGAGAAACATAATATTTTTTACAAATGATGGTATAATTATTAGAAGCTTTATATATATATATATAAATACAGGGATGTTAATTATAGTATAAAGATTTTTTTAGTATCTATGGGAGCTGATAAATGCTTATTGGGAGCAAGTACAAAAAGTTAGGAAGCAACTCATTGGAAAGTGAAAGTTTGAAAACTACAATCCTGTTTTATATGCTGAATCAGGCTTCGGGAAATTGGCAAAATCTAGCCCGTCCGTGAGGACGGCTATTGAAATTTTTTACCCATCCTCGAACATTTTTACCTGTCCTCCTAAGAATTTTTTTTCACTTTATATTCATTAATATATGTGCTTAAATACATCGCACAACAATAATAAATTAGAACCAACTGTCTCACGATGAAGTGCGATAACTGCATACTCATACACAGATGAAAGTCGATGAAGTCTCCGATAAAGGATCAGACCGGCGGAATGGGCAGAATTTCGATCTATGGGTGGGGGCAAAGGGGTAAGATATGTAAGGAATCGCTCCTTTTTTCAATGTTTGGTAACTTGAAGGAGTGGTAAATAAATAATCTTATAAATCCTCTTGTCTCTAAACAGTTTAAACCTCATCGGTACTCTTAATTTCTAGGGATTGTAGTCAATCAAGATTAAAATCTTCTTGGACTGAATAGATGTTTCGTACTTTAACTTCAGTTGTCAAACAGCTGGAACAAATGCCATGAATGAATTTTAAACGTTTTAGTTTTAAAGTTGAAACCAAAGTGGGGAAGAAAATAAAACACTTCTGGCTGAAACTAGAAGAATCCATTCCAAAAATGAAAACTTGTTACTTACTCCCGTCTATTACAGCAAATGAAAATTTTATAGTTTGGGTTTTAAAGAGTTAAATGGGGATTTGGGCTTAGGCCCGGGCTGGACTTGAGTTTTCTATTGTTTCGGGCAGGGTTGAGTCTTTTTTTTTTAAACGTCCGTTATGACCGAGCCGAACATATTTCTTTTGAAAATTTTTAAAATGGATTTAAATTGAATGCATGAACTTATTGCTTTTATTTCAGCTATGTAAAGATAAATGTTGAAGAAAACAAACTAAATTCTCCGTATAAAATTTTGACAAATTTATTTTTAGCATATTTGAATACAAATCATTTCGGGCCTGCTGAGACGCAGTTATCTTCAGGCCGAGTTCATTCTACATTTATAAATTTCTTCGGGCTTGGTTCGGATTTAAGCATTGGTATTGTCGGTCTTGTGAAAATTCGAAAATTCTGCACATGTAGACCTTGAAAAGGAGAACAGAACATGTCACTTCGACCATGAGTGCGCTATCGCATTTTCGTATGGTCATCGGATTCACTGGCTGGCGGATGAGGGGAGAAAAAATAACTAGCGCCCTTGGTTACAATGCAGATCTGACGGCTCGCCTAGAAAGAAGGCATTGATAATGCACACTAGCTAAGTTCATGGGGTGGGGGTGGTGGGATTTGCAGGTGACGACATTTCAACTTTCATTCATGGAACGGGAAAGAACGGCTTTTGCCACAATTTTTTACGGAATCTCTAATCTCAAGGCCATCCAGGAGGACGACAACTTCCAAAAATTGGTCGTCCTCGCCGAATTTTAACCCGGCGAGGACGGGAGGATGGACGATTTCCGGAAGCATGTGCTGAATTCCATTTTTTTTATAAAATACTATCAAAATTAAAAATGCAAAATATATACATAGAAAGAAAACTTTTATATATAATTACTTAAGATTAAATTTTTATTTATTATAACTATCTAAAATTGAAATTTTGAACGGCAATTTGGAAATTATTTTGACACAAAAAGGTAAATATGCATTTATTCATTTAATTTTAAGTTCAAAAATTCTCTTTGTAGTGATGACAATGAATCCAAAACTAGTTTTTGGAGCAGAATAGGTGCAAATTCTGCAATAAAGCTCTGTTTGGGAGCAGTTTAGAGCAGGCATAGTGATTTGGAGCAATTCAGAGTAATGGGAGCAGAATATGCTCTTCTGAAAATCATAGTAAAATAATGATAGCGAAATAATAAATAATTTGCATTAATCTGAACAAAGAAAAAAATTGTTCTATAGGGAATAGGAATAAATTGTATAAAATACAAAATTTCAGATTGTAATCATGGATATAAAAGAAGAGAAAAACACAAATAAAAAAATTGATACCATAAATCAAAATTTTTCTATCAATTGTATTTCTAATGCAATATGTTTGTGCATTGCTAGTTATGTAATTGCTGGCGAATTGTAGTAAACAACGTTTAATAATCTTCTCCACTTTGCCAGAAATCATTTGTAACAGAAAATGTTCTTGGCAACTTTTCTGAAAATTACAGTCTGCCACTGTGGTTATGCAATAGTTCAATGAAAAATTGTTGAGGCGGCAGAAAACAGAGAAGAAAGGCTATTTATGCATCAACTGATGAATGAACCGTAAGCAAACCTGCCGTAAATAGTGCCGCTGACAGGTAGGGGGCAAAAGAACGCTTTGATTACAGGTCCGGGAGCCTTGGGGCCCTGGGTCAATAACTTCTAAAATAGGAAGTAATAGAGGGGTGCATTAACTACATAGGGGTCCAAAAATTTTGTCAGTAGCCACTGTTAGCAAACCTGTCTCCAATCCAATCCCAATAAAATTTTGTAATTTATGCAATTAACTAAACATATTGTAGCGGACTGTGGGGTATACTATACTATTTAAAAAATTAGTTATTAAACACTAAAATCAGTTATAACACACTAAATCAGTTATTAAATACTTTAAGTATTTAAGGAATTATTTTAAAGAAATGAACCACTGTTCTGGCATGGAATCTCCTATCTGCAGACATGCCACTTTGATTCCGATACTGGTTCATTTGAGCTATCCAGGATCATAGATCACACTCTTACTAGTATCTAGCATGGGACCTCCCCCCCATCCCAAGGGATGCTATAATGATGTCAAGAACACACAAATTGAAGTGTGATTATTTTTCACAACAATAATTGAAATAAAAAGTTTTATAATCATTGAGCTATAACTAACTACTTTTATGCATAATTATGTCAAATTTCATTATATGCTGTCATGTTACGAGAATATAAAATTTAGAACAAATTTCAAAGCTTTTGTTTGAATTAATAAAATTCTATCTAGTTCTAGATTTTTTGTTAACAAAACTGAATATAGATTTTGTGAAAATCCATTAATATTTGTGGCAGTTATTGTGTACACAAGGAATCGACCACAGACAGATGGACTTCATCTTAAAAATAGTCAAAACATGTTAAAGAAGGCCCTAAAACATAAATTGGCATCAAAATTTTGAAATCAAAAAATTTAGTGAAAGCAATACTTTATTATATTGTATGAGAAAGATAAAATAACTGGGAAATAAGTTTTACATAGAGAGTAAAAAATAAATTAACTCTAGAATTGACCTCCTTAATCTCATAGGTACCACAAATGTGAAATGAAATCGCAAACCACAGCATCTTAATTGAAAACTCTTGCTCCTACACTGTTCTGTTTAGGCTGCTGACTCAACATAAACAAACACTAGGTGAAAACAGTGTTTTCGCAAATGAGGGAATACTAGTCCAAATAATTATATCTGTAAATATTAGTTTTTGAGCAAAAAATTTTAAAGAGTTCAAATTTTCAGAACTGTTTTTTCCAAATTAACACCAAACAAAGCATAATTGAGCTAAATTTTTGTAAAGAAAATGACTTGCAATTTATTAGGCAGATGGGGAAGCGCAGCACTCATGAACTTTACAGCTTTCTTTCTACTATTATTCATTTATTTTTTTAGAAGATGTTATAGGAGATATTTTTCTTTTTGACTTTTGATTCGGCTAATGAAAAGCAAATTTTTCTGAAAAAGATATAAGTAAAATAAGTAAAGAAAATAGTAAGATAACGAGGCTGAATACTGAACTCCATTCTAACTTTTGTACAAGAACTTTTATTCATATTCGATGCAATAGTAAGATTTAATCAAATATGAACCATTGGAGAATAAAATCACCCCCTTCCCCCCAACCCAACTATGGATTAATTTTGGATTGCCAGTTTCATCATTGGAACCACACGTGCATCAAATTGTAAGTTTGTGCTCTTTTAAAAGTGGGTAAACATTTTAGGACATACATGAAATATAGCCCTTATAGTTTAACAAGTCACCTTCGGCATTATTCTTACCCAATAAAAGAAGATGTATATGTGTGTAGTCTGTAGTGGAAAATTTAAGCATCATACAACTATAAAATGTGGTACACAGGTAATGCAAGCCCCGAAAAGGTGCACCTTGATCATTTTTTTTTTTTTTAATTTGAATTAGTTTTGTAGTTAATTTATGCTTCAAAGAGTGGCGACGAAGGTTAAAAAATAGCCCGATTAGCAGAATGTCACCCAATCTGGAAACTCTACCTTATAGCTGGAAACACCAAGTTTAAAAACTGTACTGTGTTATGCCGAGATTTGACAGTTCTAAATTTAATTAATAGTTCAAAATTTGTAATAGCTTAAAATTCGTTATCTTTCCCCTTTCCCTTCAAAATTCTAAATTTATTTGTTGTTTTGGAATATTTTGGCGATTTATTTCCCCTTTAACGTAGTTTGTTATCTTTTTAATGTTTTTATTATTCAAAATTGTGCGCAATGTGCCTTTAAACGTTAAATAATCTTTTGTTAATTCTCATAATCTTCGTTTTCAGCTGTTAACTTCATTTCAGTTCATTCACGAATCTGCGTAAAAAAGGCACTTTTTTAAGCGAAATTTGGCTTTCGCTCGCTTATCGGTTGGACACCTGCAAGTAGGGTGCCGGTAGGGTTGCCTCACGACATCCGGTGACCATGCGTCACCACGGTTCGTGGTTGCCGCCTTGGCGGAAGTGATCCCTTTTTATGATTCTTGGCATAACAGCGTTTTATTTCCGCAGTGTATGCGTGAGCGCTCGGCGCGAAGCGCAGAGTTTCGCTCGCCAAGTTTGACGTCTCCTGGGAGGCAGGCGTGTTACCTGGCGGTTTTTTTTTTTTGGGATTGCTGACCGGCACTGTAGTAGGTGGTGTGCTTTTCGCCGGAAAAGATCCGTGGATCGGGGGCCCCAAATGCAAGGGCGCCCGTATCCCGCGGTCGCTGTAAGAATGATAATTTTAGTTTCTTTGAAGTTACGAAGTGTTGGCTCTCTTAATAAATTCCGATGCAACAGAAACCCTGTGATCGGAAAGCCTCTGAGAGGTACGGCCTAGGTCTCGAAAAGTGCTTCTAATGAGGACAATCGTGACTATCCAAGCCCAAGTCGATGTAGAGTCAACCACCTTTGATGGAAATTCTTGCTCAAAAGTGAAATTATGTGCCCGATATTTCATCATCATAATTATGTGCCTGATTACAGTTGATTGCAGATGTGTTGATTACAGAAATTATGTGCCTGATTACACTATAAGTGCCTTTTCCATGCCGACAGTCTTCTTTGGGTTAAATGTGTTGCAAGTGCAATTTGAAATTAGCTTCAGCTGGGCTAAAAATGTATGCCCGTTTCTCACGCTGTTATTAGGTATGGTGCTGACATCTAAATTCTCCAGAACGAACTAGAATGAATCATCGCTGCCCCAAATGATAATTACCATTTAGTGTTTGTTTTTATTCTGAATTTTAATCATTTGAATCATTCTATCATTCACAAATTTGTGTTTGTTTTATTGAGTAATCCATTTAACATTTATTTTTCTTGGTGGTGGACAGCCAGCTCCAGGCAGACCAAACTCTGGTCTTCAGACCAGAGTGGATTCTGTTTCCTGGGTTTTGTTTTATTTTTTTAAATTTACCGATGAATATTCAAAGTGTTAATGGAGTTTTATTTTAATTGAAGTTAATTTTAATTATCCTTTTTGCAATGTACTAACCACTAAAATAGCTGAATAAGAATTATATAAAATCTAACTTGTTTATGTTTGGAAGCACTTAAGTAATTGTTAATAAAAGTTAATTTTTAATTTAACAAATGAGTTGTGAATTCTTTAGTTATTGTTGGCTGTGCTATTTACTTATTTAAAGGTAAGTGGAACGTTTAGATGTTATATGATGTTGAAGTGTTTTTAAAAGGTTTACATAGTTGAGCACAGACCAAGCTGTAGGTAGTAAATAAAAAGAAGTAAAGAAACAAATAATAAATATTATTAAAAGTAAACTTTATTGATTGGTAAAAACTATACGATCACAGGTTAAATATAAATATAATAACTTAGAATAATGAAAAGTAAATAACTTAAAGATAAATATGAAAGTATTATAAATACAAATAAAAAAGTATAAATAGTGTAATATTTCAAAGGGGAGTAAAAACCCTTCATAACAACTGTATATCAGACTAGGGATTGCTTTGTTTCATTTAAGTCCCTTGTGGTTTGCTTGTGACCAACTAAGTTTAAAAAAAAAATTCATTTATGTATCAAGAGTTAAAGATCTTCACACTATTCTAAAAATGAATAAATAACCGAAGGGTGGGACCATTGACTATATTTAAACATGGAGTTGAATGACCTACGACCTGAGTTTCCCTTTCATGCAGATGCATAGGATTCAACAGACTTATGGATAAGTCTGTCTTCCAGTGTTTACCTTTCTGTTTCAGAACTAAAGGCAGTTAAAAAAAAATCCATTTCTTCAATGATGCTGAAGTATGAAAAAAGAAGAAATAAAATATCAGATCTATTGGTTTATTGGTTCTCAAATATTGGTTTATCATTGTTATAGGGAAAATACTGATATATTGGTGAAACTGATAATTGATATCAGAACACTGCTAGTATCAAAGGAGCTTATTTAGGGCATATCACGCCTGCAATGTATAATTGGTATGTTTGTATATAAAAAAAAAAATGGAGTGTGCAAGTGATTTTAGTTCAAAACAAGTGATTTGGAAATTCAGTAGTGTTATCTTTATATGTATTTTTGAAGTAACATGCACCTATTTAAGACCCAAGTAATGCCATCTAATTTGTTCTAATACAATAATATATATTGGCTTTACCAGATGTACATTATCTTTGCACAATGTAGGCGTTACAAGTTCACTTTCTTCTTCAGAATCATCTTCTAGCTTAATCTGGGATCTTTTAAATGCAGATAATATATTCGTCAAATCTTTCACTAGAACATTCTGAAAACATAGAAAAAAATATATCAGACATGTAGTGTTTACAGAAATTGCAATATCAATAGAGGCATAAAGTAGTATGAAGATTCATATAAGTAATTATGATAAGAGGTAAATATGTAGTATATTTTCAGACTTAACTTCTAGACCATAGGTTTTCCACTGGGTAATACTACCTGCCAGGTATCAATTTTACTTCTTAAGGGAATTCTAAAAAGGCAGTAGAGGGAAGTATTATACTTTATGAGGATGATAAAAAGATACTGTAAACTTGTAGCTGAACATATTACAGTTTTACATTTTTCAATAAGTTACTTACTATTCTCAATACACAATGCTAACTTCACACATATTTTTTATATTTATAAACTGCAATAGTGTGATATTATAAGGCTTTATTATACTTGCAAATACTTGCATTTAGTGAAAATGTTAGATTTTACACTCAAAATTGTTACTGTTAGGAATTCTCCTTTGATAATCTGGAAGAAAATATGTCTTGCTGTCAAAAGAGTAAGAAATAAAATATTCTGTTTAGAAAATTTGATTGCCATCTCCACTTATAGAGATCCCTTCTACTTATAGGGTTGCCACTATAAAATTCAATGAAAATAGTAGCCAAAATAGTTGCTTATTAGAAATAATTTAGTAGCAATTATAGCCATACATCAATTTTGTAGCTAATACATAAATGCATGCTTGTTATGTTGCCTAACAATAACATGTTATTTATTCAATGCAATAAAATAAATGTTATTAATAAATCATCTTATAGTAAAAGGAATTTGGAAATGGCTTTAATGAAATTGTGTTTTCCAGAAGATCGGAAGAAAAGTGTGTTTTCCAGAAGAAAATTGCAAGGATTGATAATTTCTTAGAAAAAACCCACATTATCCACTAAGGTTTACCAATACAGAAGCCAATAATCAGATGTTGGAAATATATTTTACTTTTGAGCTAATATTTTTTTCATATTTAAGGGAAAGGAAGAAAGGAATATTCAAAGTCAATCAAAAATCAATTAAAAAATGTCAATTATGAGTTTTATTATCCTGTCAATTGTGAGTTTTATTTTGATCAATTTAAAAATGTCATTTATGAGTTTTATTAAATTTTTTTAAGAGGATGGAATTTGCATCCTACAATAATAAACAAGTTTATATCAGAAAATTTTGCATAAATCGTGTACTATAACACAAAATCTTCTAAAGAAAACCATATTAGGTATTACTGAGCTTAGAAGATAATGTGAGAAAATGCCAAATTAAAACTTTTATATTATGCAAGATTTTTCTAAAATAACCAGACACGAGCTGCTGAAAAATAAAAATAGCTGCCTGAATTACAAAAATTGTTGCTACTTTGCAGAAAATACTTGCAGTTTAGTTGCCAGTGGCAACCCTGCACTTATATACAGGGTGTCCAGTTCTATGGGTGCCCAATGGCTCAACTGTTAGTCACAGAGATACACTTCCAATTGCAAAAACGTTTTAAATTTTAAAATCTATTATCTTAAAAATAGTTAAAATCAATAAATACATTTCTGAAAGAAATACGAAATATAAATTTTTATATGGTCCCCTGGTCCAACCAATTATATTTAGGGAAATCATCCTCATACAATTTCATGCAAAATATAAAAAAAATCTTCCTTTTACGACCAAAATTCAGAGTTATGAAGCATTACATTTTATAACTTAAGTCGCTTTTTCACGCATAAAAATGTTTCGATTCAGGCAACCAACCAATCAGGGACCGCATTAACCATTTCTCAGCACAAAAAGTGCTCCAACTTTAAAAAGCTATAAGTCAATCAATTATGGTCGTAAAAGGATGATTTTTTTTTTTTTTTTTTGTATAAAATTGTATGAGGATGATTTTTCTAAATACAATTGGTAGGACAAGGGGACTGTATAAAAATTTATATTTCGTATTTCTTTCAGAAATGCATTTATTGATTTAAACTGTTTCTAAGATAATAGATTTTAAAATTTAAAATATTTTTGCAATTGGAAGTGTATCTCTGTGACTAACAGTTGGGGGAAATAGCCATTGGGCACCGATAGCACTGGACACCCTATATATTGCTATCTGCAAAGAGGCCAACCATTCAAATAAGAATATCGGCAGTAGTAGGAGTAACCCATAACTTTCTCATACATTCATATTCCGGTGCTTAGTTATACTTGTATCATAATGTAAAAAGAGTTGTGAATCTACCAAATTTTGTAATAAAATTTAAAATAATTTTAAATTAAAAAAATGCTGAGATGCACCTTCCTGGGTTCTGAGGTAATTGTTTACCAAATTTCATAGCCGTACGACTTTTAGATTTCCCATTACAAACTGCACACACACACAGACCGACAGATATAATTTTTTATGTAAGATAGAAGATAGATTGCGAAGAGTATATATTTTTTTTAAATTCACAAAAATTTGTTTATTAAAAGTATGGATTCTGCTCAAAATTTGTTTGAAAGATAATTGTTTTTATCTTTACGATGGTGTTAAGATGGAAACTATGTGATAATATTTTTAGTTACTAAAGAACTATTTGTGTTAAAATCAGGCTAAAACATAAAATAATTGAAATCTTGATTCGAATATGAAAAGAAATAATTGGGAGTTGCACCTTCCCGAGTCATGATGTACCTATATACCAAATTTCATGACAGTACGATGCATAGATTTCCCGCTACAAACACACATACACACACATAAACAGACATCTGTTATTATGTAAGTATTTAATCATGTCACCATCAAAAAATTTTTAAGAATGACTTTTTAGCATCTCAGGTTTAATTTGCGACTAGAAGAAGATAGATCCAGAACATGCTTGAATGTTTGTTTTTTAAAATAAAATCTGCAGTAGAGGTGAATTGTACAATTATTCAATTACCATAGTTAAGAGTACCTAAAATAAAAAACCACTGCAAAAAAATTCAACTTTAAAATAAAAAGTGTTATTTCTAAATGATAGTGGTTTTATGATACTTAACTTTTTATTGTGCGAGCACACACACACTATTAATTTGTTTACTAAAAATTAATAATATTTAATAAATGTAAATATTATTTATTGACAATTTGAAATTCGTTGTAATTGAACATTCAAGATCTAGTTAATATTCAAATGTGAGAAAAGTGTTATTCAGCCATCTTTATATAATAGATGAGAAAATTAAAATTAATAAAAAAATTTGACTTATTTGACTCTATACTAGATACACACCTTTCCAGTTTCCTCAATTAATTTCTGTTGCACCATTTTTTTTTCTGGCAAAGATTGTAGGAGCCTGATTGCTCTTCTTTTCTGTTTCTTTGTGAGACAGCGACGTTGACGTAGACGATTCAACTCTTCTGCACTCCTTTCATGATTATGCTCTAGGTTGCATGCAGTTAACTCAAGATATTCCCCGGTCCGAGACAATGTAAACTTTATGAAAGCAGTACAGCCCCTAACAATTGTACTAGAAAAAAGAGAAAAACATATTAGAGTTGTTTTATATCATTGTCCAAAAATCTGATGTGTCAAACACATGATTTTTTTCTACAGATTAATAATTTAGATATGGTTAGAAAACAAGAACACAAATAAAAATTTTAGTAGAAACATCAATAATAAAAATAAATCAGTAAAGCCTAAGTAATTACGATTTTAATTTGATAAAAATTTTAGCAATATTATATTTTGCAAAATTGCTCATAAACACTTGTTCTTGAGAATCGGTGACATTATGACGTTATCCAAAAAATTGCCCTTTTCATCCATCAGATGGTGGCAGCAACAATTAAGTTTGTTTGAGGTACTATTTAGAGTTTTATTCCGTATCTGTTTTAAGTTTCAGAATTTTAACAGATAAGTGAAAAACACAATTTTATTATTCATTTTTAATGAGTATATTTATTTATTACCCATCATTTGTAACACACATTTAGTTATATTATTATTTAATATAATAAAAATTTTAAAATGCAATCTTTTCTGTAAGCATTTAAAGCGAATTATACATACTGCATACTTAGTTTCCCAATGTTAATTTCAATTTCTGTTCAGAACAGAAACACAACTATATGTCATTTACGCCACATGAACATAATGAATAAAATTCCATTAATTACACAGCTTTGCCATCCATTAATATATATATTAAAAGACATCCTTAAAAACTTATTCTAATCAAAAGTTTATGAATTTATAAAGTTACAAAAATATTTTTTGTACCCAAAAAATTAACAATCATCAGATATTCAAGGTTATAATAACGAGGCCTTACTAAAAATTAATAGGTTTTATGATATTATTAATTAAAACAACCTAAATTCATGCAAATCATTTGATTATTTTGAAAGATATCGTAGTCCAGGTGGAAAAGTAAATTTTCTAATTTTGTAAACTTTTAATACTACATTTCTAGATTTATTTGTGCTCAAATCATGCAAATTGCAAAACATTCAATCCAGTTTAGATTTTACATAATATATTTACACATAACTTTTCATAGCAATGTATGCTATTGCTTTTGAGTGATCATGTATACACTTCACAGGCATATACAAAATTGAACACCCTTCCAACTGTATTTAAACTATTTTCAGGCCATTACCATGATTTTCTATTGAAATCTAAATTTAAAAATCTTTGGAAAATAGTACTTTTGTTAAACAAAGTTATAAAATAATTGTAGAGAAAATGTTAGAGAAAAATATCTTTAACATTTTCATGAGAGAAGTCCATAAAATGAGCTATATATGAGCACTGTATCATTAATTATTACAAAACTATGATTTTTTTTTGTGAATAGCACTTATGCCAAACTAGGCATTTTTTGCACTTTTTGAAAATCTGTAAAAAAACGCTAAGCCAAAAATCTAAAATTTGGATTTTTTATATACTTTATATGGGTACTAACTATAAACTAAAAATCATTGAAATCTAACATCACAAGGTCCAAAACTACTTGTTAATTGGTTGATTTGAAATGGAATGATGTATATGCCTGAATACCTAAACTGTTGAATTTATGAAAATCAGAATAGTTTTAGCTAGAATGTAGAAATATAAACATCATACTAAAAATGATTGATTCATGTTCTAAGCAGCATACCCAAACTGTATAAAATCATCGAATTTTTTACCCCATTGAAATACTTGTCAGTTTGTTAGCAGAAAATCTAAGTGAACCACGGCTTAGAAATTCAATACAGTGATCATTCAGATAAGGTCCCAAGACATCTCAAAGCGATTATTTAATTATTTTTTTGAATTGATAATTCATTTTTAAGTTGATTAATTAATTTTTTAATTTGAAAATTAAAATTAGTTTTTTAGCTATTTTATGTTGAAGAACAATGTTGAGTGATTTTCACACAGATTGATTCCTTAGCAATCAAAATTATTATTACAGAGTTTCCATTTAAACACAACCAGAAAAATGGAAAATACTCTTTTCAATAATCCAATTCTTTAAACAATTTCTTAATATTCAAACACTTTTTTGTAATTATAACAAAAAAAGCATTAAGCATATTAATTTTTACTTTCACTGATTCACACAATTCTAATTTTCTTTTTCATAAATGAAGAATTATGTCTTTACATTCTGATTTTTTTTTTTTTTCAATTACTCTATGAATTTTTAAATGTGTAATCTATAAAAGTTGACTTTTGAAATATCAACAGTAAATAACCTTTCTTTCACCCACAAGGTGGCATATGAGTGACAATTTTTATGTTAACTGAGTAAAAATTTGGGCTAGACTTTCTTTTTTAATTTTATTTTAATATAAAGATACTATTTTTATTTTTTGTGTTCATTATAAACAAGAAAGTAGTACTGATTTTAAGCAAGTTTAGCATCCTTCATTTCTATTATCAATAAAATTAAACAGATTACAGACTGCCTTGGCCTATTTTTTATTAACTACCACTCCCTAATTTTAGGAATTTCACTAGTGATTATACCTCAGCTTCTAATTATGCTAGGGCTTAGCTGTAAAAACTATACTTTTCAGCCTGAGATAACAATGATACCCAGATTGCATGTGTTCAATATTCTTTCTTAGGGCATATTAGGCTTAGCAGTTGATGCACCTTGTGTAGCAGATGATGAAAAATATGTTATGTTGGAAACTGGTACTCTGATACATGAGTCACTTTGCATCAATTCAGAAAATTGCCTTTATAGATGTGAAAACATTGTGGTATTGTTTACACATTGATAAATATGTAGTGATGCTTGTATGTGTTCTCATGTATGATTGTTTGATATTTTTTGTAAATATTTAAATAAATCTGTTAGTACAGTTTCTCATAGAATTGTGGCATAGAAGACTAGGTCGCTTTCACATAGAAGCAGTAAAGAAAATTAATATGAACTGTAACCTGTTCACAACTCTGAAGCAAATAAAAGTGCTGCAGCCCAAAATACTGAACTGTGTACAATCTGTGTTCTGGGAAAGATGAAAAAGATAAAATTTCCAACAAAAGAAATCGAACAAGCCTCAAAACCATTAGAAATTATTCATTCAGATGTTATTGGACCTGTTGTACCTGTTTTAAAAGGAGAACTAAATTATCTAGTGACTTTTGTACATGATTTCTCTTGACACACTATTGTGAAGCCAATGAAATCTAAAGTCAAGTTTTGGAAAAATTGGATGAATACAGAAGAAAGGTAGAGAACTTTCATGAAACAAAATCGAACTTGGAAGCTAGTCGCAAAACCACTGAATACCAAAGCTATTGGCTCCAGATGGCTGTTCGAAGAAAATATGATGAAAGGAGAAATGTCTCAAAATACAAAGCAAGATTAGTTGCGAAGGATTTCTCACAAATTCCTGATGTTGATTTTAATGAGACTTTTTTACTTGTCATCAAAATCAAATCCATTTGTATTCTACTTGCACTGGCAGTTAAAATGGAGAATTGCATCAAATGCATATAACTGCAGCATAACACAATGGCAGTGTGCATGAAGACATTTATATGACTCAACCTGAAGGTATTTCTGAAAATGAGGAAGAATATTTGGTTTGTCCCGTAAAAAGAAGTTTGTACGGCTTACGACAATCAGGACTTGAATGGAACAAGTGCCTAGATGAATTTTTTAAAGAACTTGGACTGAAACATTCAAATGCAGATCCATGTGTCTATTATAACAATGAAAGAGAAATCAGAGTAGTATATGTGGATAACCTGCTTATCCTTGGAAAGAAGAAGACAAAAATTGGAGTTTTTAAGAGCAAAATAAAAAAGTGCTTTAAAGGTAAAGATTTAGGTGATGTAAGACAGATATTATTTATGAGAATAGGCAGAAAGTTAGATGAATTACTAATGTTAGATCAATCAGCCTATGCTAAAGAAATCCTCAATATATTCAAAATGAAAATATTAGATACATCGACTTAAATGAACCCTGGCATGAAATATCCACTAATACCAGATATTGGCATCAAAAATGTGAATGTACCATACAGACAAGCATTTGGAAGTATATTATACTTTGTGTCACTGTCACACCCAAATATCCAGATCTATCATATTAATTGACATGCATGAGTCAATTCAATAAACATTATTATGGCAAGCAGTGCAGAGGCATCACATGCTTAAGTATCTAAAAGCAATTAAGGACCAAAAGTTAACTTTAAAGAAAACTGGAGAAAAATTTATTTATTTATAACCCAGGCCATCCAGCTTCCCCAAAAGATGAAACTGAAAGAGAAATTGAAGATATTTTCTTATGCTGATTTGAGTGGCGATCGAATTGATCGCATGTCATTTAGTGGGTATGTCATGGTATTGGCAAGAGCAGCTATTTTGTGGTACAATACAAAACAAAACTGCACTGCACTCTCATCTTCTGAAGCACAGTACACAGCTATGTGTCAAACTGCTAAAGAACTTTTGTGGATTCTAAACCTTCTACGTGAACTGCAGATTACTATTTTGAGGAAGAACTACAATGCATATTTGTTGACAACCAATGCGAAATGGGCATTGCTAAGAATCAAGAAACTTCAGAGACGAGTAAGAACACTGACTTAAGATACGTTTTTCTATGTGAGTTTATAGTCACTGGAGTTTTGATTTTTATGTATATATCATTGAAAGACAATGTTGCTGATAATGTCAGCAACATTGTCCTTTAATGGTACATACACAAGATGTTATTATGTTAATTTGTTACATGTTGTTAGTATGTCAGCGATATACTAACAAAGTTTGTATCCAAATAAATTTTGTGCAGACTAAAATGTAGTACTGGGTTTATAACTATGCTGAAATGAACATGTATCAATAAGGAGTTGCATTGGAAACAAGTACAGTACGCGACCTCTTATCCGGCGTTCCAATATCCGGACTCTCCCAAAACCGGAATACGGCAAAATAATGCCAAATTCTGTGCCAACAAGCGATTATTTGCTAAATATTGCGCCAAATAGCGATTTTTTGTTTAAAATCCCGCCAAATGCTTTTTTGCTTTAATTAGCAATATCAATTTTAAAAAATGCATTGAAACCTACTATTTTAGAGGGTTTGAAATAGGACGCGCAAACCGCACACGAAATTCAAAATTCCCACGCAGAAAAAAATGCTGCGCACACTCGCTGCCGCTGATTCTTCTTAAATTTCGGAAACGAACGCGAGGAATTCTCGCGATAGTGAATGAAAGTATTCTGTGGATCATGTTTTTTCCAAGAAGTTTCACAATTCCTCTTTTCCGGAAAACATTGGAAGTAGCACTGTTTTCCCCAAAAATTTCCTAAGCGGCTGCATTCGGCCGTCACCCCCGATAGTAGCTCTCGGAGGTGACGATCCGGCACGGGCGAGACCGTCACATCCACGGCGAGACGCCTCATTCCATTCTTCACTAGTTTCGATAGGAGCCACGACTTGTCCGTATAATACAGAAGGTAGTAACTAACTCATGTATAGTATAATACAGGAGTTAGTTACGGACAAGTCGCGGCAAGGTGCTTTTTTAATGGCGTTTCATTTTTTTCTGGGTGTATTGGGCAGAGCACACTAGGCACAAAGGTTTCGATTTTTCCGAATTCGTTACATTTTCTTTTCTGCGTTTTGTTCCGGGACTTTGATTTTCGGTAAAAGTATTCCAACTTTTTCGCTAGAAATATCCCGATATCGCTAAAGAAATCCTACGCTCTTCAAACGCGATGTGCCGTGCAGAATTCACACTATTATGCACAATTTAATAAACATTTATTGGAAAAGATGAAAAAAAAAGAGAGTCATCAGTGCATTTACGAGAGGATAGAAAGTACGTTTAAGTAAGGAATTCCCGAAATTAATGAGAGTTAACTATTGCCGAAATGCAGAGAAAAGTATAGCAGCTATAAAATGTCATTCAGGGCCTTCTGATTGATCTCTTTAAATACTTAACCTAAGTAATAAACTTGTCATTTTCTCGGGAAAATCCTTTTTTTTTTTTTCATCTCCGTGGAAATATACACATCTTCAATGGAATTCCAAGATCAAATTCATTTTCAATTAAATCCTATTATTTGGATGAAAATGGCTATTTTGGACCAAAAATTGACCCTAGCAAAAAGTTCCATTGCAGTATATTTATGGGGTTTTAACGTGTTACATTTATTAATTAGTAATTTATAGCAGACAGTTTAGAAATATCGCGAAATTTTTTTATTGAAACACGATCGCCGGTATATTTCATTTTATTTTTAAATATTTTCCATTTTTTTAATCTGCTTCCATCCACTAATATTTTTATATTTTTTGTGCTTTTTACACTGGGATATTATCTTTTAAACATATTGTTGGTGAAAATGAGATATATGTTTAGGATAACGAAATTAATTTTTTTTTATTTATTCAGGCATTTAGAATTATAAAGGCTTATTAGAAACACATTTGAAGAGCATAAATTAGAATTTGATATATTTGCACCCATAGTGGAATATCTCATTTCAATTAAAAATGAACATCCTTCTCATCTTAATTTTAGTACTTTAAAATATTTTGAAACATATGAACAAAGGTGCTTCTGCCAAAATATTAGATGAATATGGTGAGGGCCCACTTCAGTTGAAATGTTAAAAAAAAAAAAAGACTTCTAATAACTACCCTGAATAATCAACATTTTTCAGACATTTTTTTCTTTCAAAATTTTTCTTAATCACTAAATTTGATACTATAATTACATATAATTTGCATTTTAGTTAACCCATATAAATTGTAAAAAAGCTTTTTTTAATACATTTATGTTTTTAAAATGAATTATAACGACATTTGAGACCATTCCAGTAGTAAGTTTTAGAAAAAGTGTTCCGAATTACGGTAAAACCCCTTATCCAGAATGTCTGAAGTCCCAAGCATTTCGAATAATAGATCCTGTACTGTACTGATGCATGAGCTACTTCGCATCATTTTGAAAAATTACCTTTACAGATGTGGCAACATTGTTGTAATGCTTACACATTAATAAATATGTAATGGTGCTCATTTGTGTGTGTTTGAGTGTATGATTGTTAGAAGATGTTCTAATACATTCTGTATATATATATTCTCTCATATTCACTAAATCCAACATAATTCACCCATATAGAAGCTAAAAGTGTATTTCTGACATATTACGTTTATGCAGAGAGTTATATATTTTTTGTTTGAAGTGAGCATATCAATAAAGATGTTCATTATTTGAGAATTTGCTTAAATGTTCCGTTATATACTAATTAGAGGTTTACATTTTAAATACTGGATATTCCTGCTAGATGAGATAAATGAAAAAATTTGGACACAGGATTTTATCAATGAAAATAGAAAAAGCACAACTGAATGCAAAAACTAAACATATTTTTACAAATGCAAATATGTAGTGACAAAATTTCAAAATTTTTCAACTTTACAGAAAATATAGAAGACATGGTTCAGAAAGATAAAAACGGCATTTTTATTATACATATTTTGCTTAAAATAAGATTTTAGTATTTAGCATATTTTCCAATACTTGAACAACAGGAAATTTACTTTACTGCAAGTAGTTTAGTATTGTTATTTATGTTGGATTCTATTTACAATATTCTCTATTAAAAACAAAAAATGACTACTGGGATAAGAAAAGTGGCTACTAAATATTCAGGACTCAGTAGCCACTAGTTACTAAAATGAAAAAATATCTGTGTACATAATCACCAAAATAAAAGTATCTGCAAACCACAGTAAATAAAAATGAAAATTATGTATATAAATGTTAAAAGAGAAATTTCAAAGGAAATTGCAGCTAAGTGTTTTAAACACACACACACACACACACACACACACACATATATATATATATATATATATATTTGAATTATGTAATAATAAGAATTATGTAAAAATAAAAAAAAATAAAAAAATTCAAGTAATATTAACATCACCATAGAAGCAAATATATATATATATATATATATATATATATATATATATATATATATATATATATATATATATATATATATATATATATATATATATATATATATAAAGTTTGGTATTGTTTTAACTTTAAGTAATATAGAATTCAGTCCAATAAAGTTTTTTAGGTATAATATGTGCTCCATGTCCTGATTGACAGACACCCTAAATTGACTTCCAAAATTTAAAACTAAGTCTGAAGAACTGCTGTTGATCCTGTAGATGTCACGTCAATATGATAAGTCAACAAATTTATATGAATCACTTTCAGTTTCATGAAAGTGAAAACTTATGGATTACAAATTCATCAAACATTATTTGCAATTTATACAGAATTATCGCATAACAAAAATTATGAAAGAAGTTTTGTACTCATACTATCAATTCTGATTTAAAAAAGATATTAGCACTTACTTTGTTTTCCTTATGGCTATTTTTACCTTCGTAAATGATGGTTTTCTACCAAAAATACAGCAATAATGCAATTGATAATATTTAAGATCTTCATTGGCTTTCTCAACTCTTCTAATATTTTTCTGAGCACGTTGGAGATTCTTACTGTCACGAATGAAGAATTCAACATTATTCAAATAAGAGTATTCTTTAATAGCATCAGTGAGTTGCTTAAACGATGAAAATTGGGCACCTACATGTATAGAGCTCATCCTTTCCTTTAAGAAATAAAAATAGACAAATTTAAGAATGTTAAGCTTATTAATATGAATCACAGTCCAAGCTCATTAACATGAGCGTATTTCACACAAATTACTATTACTGTGAACCGAATTGTATTCCACCCCACCCACCCACCCCCCCCAAAAAAAACAAAAAAAATCTATATGAATCAAAATGCTTTTTTTTTTTCAGGTCTGGGCATTTTGTACTGTATTTTCCCCACAGGACTGGAGTTTTAGCCCTCTTTTCCTTATCTTTTTCAATCATACTTATTCTTTAAATAACAATGCAATTTTTTTTTTAAATTCACTCCTTTCCAGAGGTAAACCATCATGAAGCGAGATGCAACGATGGTTCCAAGATGCCAAATGAGAAGGGCAATGAACATAAGGACAAAGACTATATATACATTATGGTTAAGGGCACTGAAATTATTTGCTCCAAGGTGCCTAAAATCTAATTCCGTCACTACTTCTTTCTGTTTATGAATATGCAAATAATTAAATAGTATCTGTATTAAATTTGTTATGACAAAAGGAATAATTTAGCAGGTTTCAATGTTAAAAAAATGGTTGTGCTTAAGACAGCATCCTATTACAAAATAAAATTTTATATTTTTCTACTTAGAATTCATTTACTACAATTATAGCAGGGTATAAAATTTCCACTCAACAATGGTAAGTAGAATTTTTCATTGTGTTATCTTGAGTTTGCCACATTTGTGTGATTCCCACCCCCCTTGGAAAAAGTTATACATGTTCATGATTAAGATATGCCATATATACATTATTAAAATATATTTTTGATTTCATGAGTTTCATTTTGTTAATTTAATAGCAAAAAATAATCAAAGAGTTTTTTATTATCGCAGATAAAGTATTAAAGGCTTGAAAAAATGTGAGCACATATTTTATTATCTAAAAATTAAGATTGTTTAAATATAAAAGAAAATTAAAAGCATTTAGAATATAAAATACAGATTGAAAAATAACCTGAAACAAATAAATACTAACTAAAAATATAATGTACTTGATAACATATACATAAACATTTATTATATATTTTATTTTTCTTGGATGAAAACTTTAAAAACAGAAACAATTTCATGACATGTGACAACCGTGCTATTCACTTTTTGCATGAACTAGAACATATAAAAAACATATTTAAGTATATGTATTTATTTGTAATAAAATAATTGGAGCAGATTTGTAACCTGCAACTTATTGGTTTCAAATTTTATCATTTCTAAGTGCTACACTATGCTACCCGATGATGAGTTTAAGGTTCCCGGTTTTACCGAAATGCACCAAACCTCTATGTACAGTATCGTAATACAGGAACTACAGTAGGAATAAGGTCAATAGCAGTTAGGTGAGTGTCCACTACAAAATTTATCAGGTTATCGAGATATAACAGTGGTCATCATATCTCAAATTTAATGTATGGAATATATTTTCAGTTATATAAGTTATAAAAATACTGATATTACCCATCAAACAGTCACATATAAAGTATATATATATAAGTACATATAAGTCCAATAACTTGATCTTAGCCTGATGATATATTATTTTGGAAATAAAACAATACCCAGTAAAACCTCCATAAGTTGGAAGTCTATGGTTCCCCTAACTCCTCCAACAAAGAGAGTCTAACTTACGGAGGACACTATTTCTACTAATGCAATTTAAATTATTCCTTTCCATTTCTTTGTAAATTATCTAGGGAAGTGTCCCTAGATACGTTACAGAGTAAGTGGACTCATCCCCTGACATGGGAATGACCAAGATGAGAGGCATTATTGTAATATAAAATTAAACCACAAAATTATAATGATACCTAAACTATTTTGAGATGCGAGGAATTTATAGTGAATATGTCCACTAATTGAATAATATCCACAACTGATTCGCACCTTACTACAATAGCACAGTAAGTCTAAGTCACCTCAAAGTTGTTCTTTGGCAGTGTTCATAAAAGTTGATAATCCTTAGGTATTAAACTTCAGAAAACACTCCTTTTCAAACTCATTCAATCAGATGAATTTGTAATAGGTACAAAGGTATTACAATTTCACTTCACCTTCAATAACGTTTTAAAACTAAGATTTTGGCATATAATAAAAATTCAAAATAATACCTAAGAAAAAATGAAAACATCGATTACAAGGAAAATAAAGAAAAATAAAATAAACTTACATCATCAAAAATATTTCTTCAATCGTTGATTGATTTGACGAGCGGAGGGGCATGTCTGGTTAAGATAAAGCCAGCGTCATCTCTATTGCTCCATTTGATGATGGGATGGTTACTTCAACTTCAATTAGTTAAATCAACCTTAGCAGCGGTAACTGTCCGCCATGTTCCATTGGATACTGTCCACCATTTTCCTTTGGACGCAGTGTGCCATTGAATTGTGATATTTTTAATTTTTTTTAAAAACAGATGATTCTTTAACACTAGAACGACGGAAGAATTAATCAATAGATGAATTTATGAAATTATTTTTTTCTGGAGTTGTCTGTGATATACTTAGAAACTGCTGTCACTAGGGAATCGATTTGTCTGAATATTATCCAAAATCGTCGTAAATCGGACTAAAACAAAATAACCAAAAAACTAATATAAAAATTTAAAAAATAACGCTGAGTTGTCTGTGATATACTTAGGAACTGCTGTTAAATTATAAACGTTGGATGGCAAGTCATTTTTTATATCGGAATGTA
Source organism: Amaurobius ferox (assembly GCA_951213105.1). NCBI lineage: Eukaryota > Metazoa > Arthropoda > Arachnida > Araneae > Amaurobiidae > Amaurobius > Amaurobius ferox. Next base: position 60,252,205 of record OX578146.1, read on the forward strand.
AAAGTTGGAGAAATTTAAAAAGCTCGAAAATATATATATTTTAAAAATTCGTCTATTGATAATACGGACTCCGTTTAAAGTTTGTTGGAAAGAGAATTTTTCAATCTTTCTGATGGTGTCAAGATGGAAACTCTGTGGTAATATTTTAAGTCACTAGGGAATCGACTTGTCTGAATATTATCCAAAATCGTCGTAAATCGGACTAAAACAAAATAACCAAAAAACTAATATAAAAATTTAAAAAATAACGCTGAGTTGTATCTATTTCGGTCCTGAAGTACCTATGTACCAAATTTCATGGTCGTACAATGCTTAGATTTCCCGCTACAAACATTTTTCTTCATTATGTACTAGAAAATGTACTCGGGATTTATAAGTTAAGTTGTCGTGACGTAGCCGTATGCGTACCGACACGAATGTTATTTTAATTTTGTTATAAGCGAGCGTATTGTTAAAACGTTCTTTGGATATTCGAGAATTTGATGTGAGTTTTGGTGTATTATTTTTTTTAATCAGAGATTTGTATCTCAAATTCAGGGAAATGCAGGATTTTAGAAAATGTACTCTACATTGCCCGGAATTTAACATTCAAACTTTTGGTTACAATCACACCGGAACTAACAAAGAATTATCGAAAACCCGAATGCGTCCAACTCGCGAAAAATATACATTGTTTAAAAATTCACGAAAATTCGATTATTCACCATATGGATTACGTTCAAAGTTTGATCAAATAATATTTTCAATCGCCGAGGAACCATTTGTGTGAACATCGTGATAAAACCTAAAGTAACTAATAAATTAATTCGAATTTAAGCAAAATAACGCAGAGGCGTATCGTCTCGGGTCCTTGAGTATCTGTGTACAACATTTTATGTCTTTACGATGTTCAGATTTTTCGCTACAAGCGACACAGACATCTTTTTAGAGCGACTCTGCATTCAACACACGAAAAGTATATATATATTTAAAATATCACGAAAATTCGATTTTTCACCATATGGATTCCGTTTGAGGTTTCTTTGAAAGATGATTTTGTGAACTTTCCGATGGAAACTCCGAAATAATATCTTCGGTTGCTGAGGTACGCATTTTCGTAAAATTCGTGCTGAAACATAAAATAACTAAAAAACTAATTCGAATTAAAAATAATAATAATAATAACTCGTCTCGGGTTCTGTAGTACCTGTGTACCGAATTTCATGTCCGCACCAAATGTATATTTTCTGTTACAGACGACACAGATCTCATTTTATTATTACAGGTACACGCGCTCAAACAGCAGAAACATAATAGATCGTTTGGGGCAATGCGTAATATTTTTATCGCATTATAATCGGCTGATTTTTACTTTGCTTGTATACGGGGTGTCCCAAAAACATCGACCTCGGCTTTTATTCCTTAAATATTGATCTTAGACATATATAATATATTACAAAGTTGCGTAGAAAAAGATACAGAATTTTATGAAATCGATTAAAATTTTTAAGGGAATTAATTTTAAGAAATACAAAATTTAAATTTTTATACAGCCCCCATACAAAAACATTTCCAATGAGTAAAATGTGTCCCATACACTAATAAGGTGATGTACAAAATTTCAGCATTTTATCATAAAAAGTCCCAGAGATATGAAAAGACAAAAATGCTGACTTAACCCACTTTTTGATGCATCGACATGGATTCTCAGGGGGGGAAAATCCATGTCGGCAAATCGCGTTTCAGGGGTCATACACAAATTACGAAAGAAAACAATGACTACATAAAAAATTTGGCTATTTATTGGTACAAAAGTATCTACACCGTGTAGAAATAATATCTTTACATAAAGATTACAAAGCTAGTTCAAAATGTTTTCCAGCCATGCCAATGCAGAGCTGCATTCGCCGCCTGATAACACTTCTGTGCACTCGATCAAGTTATTGTTCGGTGATGTCACGACAACCATCTTGAATTCGTTATTGGGACTCTGCTTTATTTAAGGGAGGTGACAGATAGACAGTTGTGCGTAAAAGGCGCCAAAAATAAAAATCCATAGGCGGCGATCTAGGGAAAAATTCGACTGACCCATGCAAACCAATCCACTTGCCTTGAAACTCGTTACAACTGTAGTATGGTGAGCTGGAGATCCGTATTGGTGAAACCATACATGTGGAAGTTCTGTTAGGGGCAGTTCATCAATAAAATCAGGAATAACCGCATTCAGAAACTCATTAACATATCTATCATCCGTCAATGTACCATCATACAGTATGGGTCCAAGCAAACGGTTTCTGAAAATACCACATCATACATTCACAGAAAATTGCTTCTGATGATGAATATCACATACCACGAATGGATTTGTGTCAGAAGAGAAGTGCTCATTATGAGGATGCATCCATCTTGTTTAAAACATCATTCATCAGACCAAATTACGTTTTTCAGGAAAGAGGGATTTGCATCTTCCTGACTTAGAACCCAATTACAAAATTCTAGACGACGTTGATAATCTGTTGGTTCCTGTCCTTGCACACCAGTCTCAGTATTCTTCACACTGTTACACGAGGTACGTTCATTTCTGAAGCAGCGAGACGAACACTATTATGTGGATGATTGCAAAAGCAAGCCAAATTTCAATTTCTACATCAGTTGAGTGAAGTCTGGGCCTATCTAGTCCACCTATACGATGTTCACGCACTCGTTGCACCAATTGGGAAATAAATCTCCCAGAAGGATGTCGAAAATTGGGAAAAGTACGTTGATATTTCCGTGCAGTTTCGTTAGCATTGCGATTGCATAAACTGTACAGCATAAGTATTTCAAAAAGTTCTTCGTTGCTGTATTGCGACATACTGTCGGTACAGGCTAATTACATTTTCAAAATATAGCAGAAATGTGAAATATTTAAGGGTCACTCAGACTGTTAGTCTGCGCGCGCTACGCTTGCGTAAGCGAGGCGATTAATCAATGGTAGAGCAATCGTTATATCTCGGTGTCACTCTTGACAGCAGACTAACATGTAAACCCCACAGTGCAAAACTCAAAAATAAAATAAACTTTGTAAAAGCAGAATTGAGCTCACTCCTGTACTCGAATGATGTCAGCATTGAAAACATAATCCTACTTTACAAATCAGTTATCCGCCCCATTATTCTCTATGTCTCCCCAATTTAGGGCTACGCTGCGAAATCTAATGTAAAAAAAGTCCAAATCATTCAGAACAAAACCATACGTTCTATCAGAAAAGCCCCAAGATACTTGAAAAACTTAGTAATACATTGCGATTTCAAAATTAAAACAAGAGATCCGAAAACTCTCTAACAATTTCTATGATAACCTCGCTAGGATCCAGTGGCGGCTCGTGAGCGACATGTAGAGGGAGGCGCTCATCTATGTATTTATGTATATATATCCCCCAGTTTGAGCTAACTACGTCGTTCAGACTTCGAGTTCGTCGTTTATCCGGCACTGATAAATTGGTTCCGGCGTTACCTCGAAACAGCCGTATGCCAAATTTTTATTTTACTTGCGTTGATATACGTTGTGCAAGTTTCTTTAAAATGAATAAGAGCCTATCGCAACCATGGAAATAATTTAAATACATTTCTAAATATATTTGTATCAAATTTGTAAAAATTAAATACTCTCAGTGGTATGCATGTGCAGTATTTTTTTATTATTAGAGCAAATATTTTTACACCCAAAATACACACAATTTTTCTCATATACACTCTATGGCTAATAGTTTTGTACCTGATCGTCCTTGCAACCCAAACAGTAACATAATTAGAGAGCGAAAACCAATTAAATCTATGGCCGTTCATATGTAGAAGCAAAGAAACTATTTTTAATACAAGAATTAATTTGGAATTTACAGAAAATTTTTATGCGTTATGCTTATCTCTATTCGTCTTTAAAATGATACTAGCGAGTTCTGCTTGCTAGCAGTCACTATATATAGCAATCGGCCTTTATAACAATAAGTAGTTAACTCGTTGCGCGGGTGCAACAAAAGTGGATCAAAGTTTAGAGTGAGCAGATCGAGTGGGTCCACTGTAAAGTTGAAAATACAGTGTGAAAATTGCATCAAAATCGGATCAAGAGTCACTAAGATAGATAAAAATGTAAATATGAAAAAGAGGAGGGTCTCCCCTCTTCCACCACAGTTGTTTCAGATTACATAATAACAGACGATATTTGTGTTTCGACGTGTGTGTGTAAGGTCTGTAGCGGAAAACGTAAACATCGTACGGCCTTGAAATGTCGTACACGGATATTTCAGGAACCAAGGCGATGCATTTTTTGTAAAACCGAAATATGAAATTGAGGCTACTTAAAGCAAAAGTTGCGCCCAGGGGGTTGATATAATAAGGTTGTATATCTAAGTGATTGCCACCAGCAAAATCTAAATCGTTGAATTAGAAGGAGACTTAAGAAATTTGGGGGGGGGGGGGGGGGCTAACCGAACTGAAAGTTACGCCCAGGGAGTTAACACAATAAATATGTATATCCAATTCACATATACAAATAGTGCCAGGACTATAACCACCAGTGGAATCAAAATTGCTCAATTAGGAGCCAAGATGTGAAATTAGAGGAGGACTACTTAAAGTAAATGTTGCGCCCAGGGGATTGATACGAAAAAGATGTACATTCAGGTGGTACAAAGACTGTAGCTACCATAAGATTCAAAATCGCTCAATTAAGGAACCGAGATGTAAAACTTTGCGGGTTAGTTAAACTAAAAGTTACGCTCAGGGGGGTTTGAATAAAAAAATATACATGTCCAGGCAATGCACGTATAGAGAGTGCAGAGACTATAACCACCAGTAGATTCAAAATCGCTTAATTAGGAAGCCAGATGAGAAATTTTAGGACTACCTCAAGTAAAATTTATGCCTAGGAAGTGTTGGTGCAATATTGGTCTTCAATGAAATTAGAAGCAAAACCAGGGAGATTGAGTAGTGGCCGGTGAAGGGGGGGGGGGGGAGATTTTAAGGAAAACAACGTCAGATCAAAGAATCAAGTATCTGGTTGAAATTGTTTTTTAACATTCTTTAACAAATATTTATAATTTTTTCAATCTTTAATGTTAAATAGCTGAAAAAGTAAGACAGCTGAGTAAGTCAAAGAGACCCACCCACTCAGACAACACATTTCTGAAAGTGTCACTAAAAATATCCACGGGTATGCCACAAATACAATTCTCGCGGCTTTTAAACAATTAAGAGGTGAAACGCATCGAAACTCGTCACAAACAAAGCATAGAACTACCCTAAATCAGAAATAATCCCCTTTCCGAAGGACAGAACCACCCTACATCAGAAATTATCCCCCACCGGGCGCTTTCAGTAATACGGATGGGTGGGTCAAAACTAAACTGAGTGCCCCAAACAATACATTTTTCTACCCAAGGCGAAGAACAGAAACCCCCAAAATACCATAAATAACCATCATATATTCAATTAAGTAAAAAGCACAAAATATGTATCGCAACTTTTTTAAATTTCTATTTTCTGTATCTAATACTAAACTATTTCGTCCTGAACCAAAACTGAAAGGACTAGGTCAATAGCATCAATAAAATAAATCAGAATTACATAAATACAGTAATTTATTTTCAAATATGTATTCAAACATCCAAATTTATTATTTTAAAAAGAAGCGACAGAGAAAACACACATTTATCAAGGAAAATTCAAGGCCAAATTAGCGAAACTTAGCCAATTCGAGTCAGTCGTTCACAGTATTTGTTTCTTCTTTTCTTTTTGGCATTTCTCTGATGTGAGCCGCGGAAACTGCCGCGGCTCACATCGAATTGGAATATTGCAATGTCTGTTTTTTTTAACTCTAATTTCTATTGCCGTTATATTAACATACCATTCGTTCTATCAGCCCAGGGGCAATGTAGGGACGCGGCCTCATTAAGAATCCCTCGTCTTTCCCTGTAATGCAGTATTTTCCCCTATAGATTTAATATGGTATGAAAAGAGCATAAGAGACTCTTTCAAAGCTTTAGTGCTGCCATCTAGTGACAATTTCATCACTTAGTTCCAATAATTCGAATTTTAATTGGAATAAAATTCAGATAATTTCCTTAAAAATTGTAATTAACCTATATAACTAAAATAATTTGAAGTGCTTATTCAAGGGGGTCCGCGCGGACCCTCTGAATCACCGCCCCTGTTTGGAGCACTGCTACAGGTGTGTCATTGTCTGCTCCAACAATTCGTCGGCGACTGCGTGCAAGAATTCCTTTGTACAGGATTCCCCTGATGCAAAACCATCGACGTCTTCGGCTACAATGGGCTCATCAACATACACTGGCGGAAAATAAAATCCCAACACCAAGAATGAGTTGTGCTAGATAAACGAAATTTGGGAGGCTCGTTTGCACACATGAATGACGACTCCAATTCAAATTTCGAACTAGACGAATAAGAGTGGCGCTAGTAGCGCCACTATGATCATGTAAATCATGTTTGCTTTAAATACTCGGTGTAAACTTCGTGAGCGTTATTTATCTTCCAGACTGGGTGTTGTGAGCTATTTTTGAGTCAAGAATGCCTTTAAGGAGACGAAGAAGGCAGTATTAGCAGCTTAGTGAGTTTGAACGAGGCCTTATAATAGGGCACGAGAAGATGGATTTTCTTTCCGCGATATTACAGAAAGACTTGGCAGGGATGTATCCACTGTGCATGATTGTTGGCAGCAGTGGTCACGGGAAGTTACTGTCTGAAGAAGACCGGGGTCCGGCCGCACACGGGTCACTACTGAGAGGGAAGACCGCCGTATTCGTCTCATGGCTGTGGCGGATCGTACTGCATCTGCAGCAGCAATTAGAGCTTCTGTTGGTCCCAGAGTGACACAGCAAACTGTAAGAAATCGATTACTCGAGGGACAGCTCCGAGCCAGACGGCCTGTAGCGTTCATACCACTAACTCCGAATCACTGCCATCTGCAACGTCAGTGGTGTCAAGCTAGAGCTGCTCATTGAAGGGCGGAGTGGAGATCTGTTGTATTCTCAGGTGAGAGCCGTTTCTGTCTTGGTGCCAGTGATGGTCGTATGTTGGTAAGGAGGCCAGGTGAGCGCTTGGAAGAAAGCTGTCTGCGGCGTAGATACACAGGACCTACACCAGGAATTATGATCTGGTGAGCCATTTCCTATGACAGCAGGAGTACTCTCGTCGTTATTCCAAGCACCTTGACAGCAAATTTGTACATCAGACTGGTGATTGAACTGGTTGTGCTGCCGTTCATGAGCAGTATTCAAGAGGGTGTTTTCCAACAGGATCACGCTCGTCCTTATACAAGAGTTTACATAAGAAAGTACTGTGACGGAGTCGAAAATTTGAATTCGAGTTTTCGACGGGAGAGCACGTTTCAAGCATCCCTGAACAGGAATCAAATGTTTTCGAGGTGTTATCTATGTGTGCAAGTATGTGTGTGTGAGCAGTGTTTCTTCCTGGCATCCCTCCGGGGAGGGGGAAGCCCCAGGAGACAAATATTCGCCCCTCCGGAGACTTTTAAGATTAGCCTAGTTTCTATTTATGTGACACAAAATTTAGATATATTTATATAGGGCAAATAGAAAACTTGCCCTCCCCCGGTCGAAAAGTCCTGAAAGAAACGTGTGTGTTTCAGAGAGTTTGTGGAGACGATATCTGAAAAAAAAAAACGAATGAAGCGATTCGAACAAAAATTGGCATAAAAATCCCAATCCGTAAATACTGGAAGCCTATTGCTTTTAAATGCATGCAAATGTTCAGAACCCTCCAAATTTTTTAATGAGATTTTGAAAAAGTCATCAAAAATTCACAACCTATAATAAAGTTACATAACTAATCATTTCTTATGTAATTTTTCATTAGAAAACGATTGACACAAACTTTAAAATGCTAGCTAGCATCAACCATATTCGAGATATTGCACATTTTTCAAATACATTTAACAAGAAATCACATAAAATAAAAAAATATTACCTATTGCAAAATATGTTCACTTTCCTTCACTAATATTATGCGATAACTTTGTTATCTTCTCGTGGATCTAGCGTATTCCATTTACAAGAAAAAATTACTTTGGGTAACAGTTTTGTATTTGGATGCCAATAGTCATTTATCTACTATAAGAATAACCTATTTCTCCGTCCATAACACTTGGTGAAATTTTGACGACGAATTTGGTTGAATGTTGCCGAACAATTAAAAATGACGATAACTCCATGAAAATGACGACTAAGAAAAAACGAAAATTCAATATCTTGGAAATAATATAAGAATCTACTATAAGCATAACCTATTTTTCCGTCCATAATATTTGACAAAAAAAAATTAGCAGAATATCGCCAACTTGGTGACTTTTTAAAATGTTGCTAAATTGACTAGTGATGAAAATGTCGCCAAATTAATACAAATCACGCCAAATGGGAGGTAATGTTCGGAAATTCTGAATTCCGTCATAAGACGGGCATACCTTCTAGTATATAAGTGCTTTTCTCTCCATTTGTATGTAATATTTGAAATACATTTGCGAACAATCTAGCGAAATATCGTCAAAATTGCAAAAATAACGTCAAGTTAAAGAAAATGACTCCTAATTGATGAATTATTTTTAAAATATTACTTATTGAGGTTGCTATCAATATTGATAAATGTTAATTTAGAGTTGTGCAAAATATAAGTTCATTGGGTACTTTGAAATAGTTTTACAGGTTGTTATAAAAAAAACTCTAAATGCACAATTCAACATTAAAAACACAGTACCGTAGAACTTATAAATGGTTTATTTTACTGTAAAAGAAGTAAATTCATTGCATTATATAAGGAAAGTCATGTGTTGGCCAAATCAGATTTTTCAATTAATAATCATAACATTTTTAACCTAATAAATTCACCCGAATTCGCTCTCTTAGAATCGATTAAATTATATAGGATAATTATCACAATCGTGCAACAGATAGCAGCATCAGGCAAGATCAGCATACGAAAAATTTATTTATTATTCTCGTGGATTTCTTTCAAAATTTGTTTGAAATTGAATTTTTCCGATTTGTATGAATTCTGTTCACATTTTATTAAAAAAAAATTTTTTTTTTTTAATCTTTCAGACAGCGTTAACATGGAAAGTGTATGATTATATTTTTGGTCTCTAACAAGTTTACAATATATTGAAAGACGCGAAAAGTATAACATTTTCTCAATTATTCCTAGATTAAATTATATATGTTTGTACAATTTATTTTTATACATTTCCAAATCCTCGTTACAAACTTATCTAAATATATTTTTGATTTTATATTTTCATGTGACCGACATGGTTACTTTCTTTTAATATCATAACTGCTTTCTTAACCTAAAACCTAAACAGCTTGAACAACGGTTAGAAGATGGATGAATGTCACATCGCCTTCCTGCACCGGTGACTTGCTGTAAAATTAATTTTTCACTAGCATCACTAAAACTTAAAAAATAAACAACTTAATCAAACTTTAAAACGTTATCCATAACTCACTAAGTTGGTACTATTTTGTCAAATTAGCCACCAATGTTGAGTGACTAAGACCATTAAATAACAACAATGGTTTTCTGTTATTATTCATAACAATACGATGTGACTTCCATTGCATACTTACACTACCGGTTCAGGTCACATTTCATTTAAGATTTACTTTACCCAGTGTCCTAAGATATTTTACATCAAAAACATGCATTATAATTCAGTCTAATTGATTACAAAAAAGTTTCACCAAACCATATTGTGTGTATGCAGAAGCCTAGAAGTATATTTTGGAATTTTCAGTTTTATATAGTAGGTATATTACCTATAGTATACTTCACAATATATGTTTGTTTTATACAGGGTGTCTCAAAAAGATTGAAACACGCTTTAATTCTTTACTCGTTGGAGATAAGTGGGCAATGCAAATTACAAAAATGTTGAAAGTAAGGTAGGACATAAGACTGCGTTAATGAAATAGCCCTTCCATTAATTTTCAAAAAGTTACACTATTTCAATTTTTATAAGATCCCCTTAGACAAATTTGGTCAACCAGAAATTTTTTATTTTTAACGCAACAAGATCATTAGCCCCCCCCCCCCCCCCCCCCCCCCCGCATAGCTGTATCTTTAAAATCAACTGAAATATGATAAAGGAAAAAAAAATCTGTCCTATGCCACTTTTCCATATCATGTGAAAGGCTGTTTCATTAGTGAAAATAGGGATTATAAACAATTTGAAGATGGAAATCGTTTAGATCAAAAATACGTTTATATGTGTCAAAATTTTTTTTCACAAATGCATCTAAATAAAGCATTACACAGACAGAGACATTTAAAATATTTTATTTTAAATGTCTCCTATGTATTATCATCCAGTTTCATCTTTTTTGCGATATGCCACAAATTTACATTTCTAATTTGATATATGTGAATTCATGTAATATGTGAATTCATGGATAAAAATATAGATAACGGCACAGGATTTCACATCTTTCGAGTGACCAGGGGATCACATCTGGACAAGGAGATTGACTTGGAATCACAAAGCTTATTGATGTAACACTGAACACTTGATTCGGCTGGTTATAAGGTCTTAGAAAAACTTTGGAAGCGTTTAAAACAGGGAAACCAGCAGAAACGCCGATTATTCAGTAGAAAAACATCATCGCCACGGGTGCCCTTACAAAGCCCCAGCTTACGGTTTTTAACAGCATCTCAGACCACCTTGACCCTCTGTCGCCAGGAATTGGATGCCCTCAATAAGACATTCACTTCCCAAGAGCCGCTAAACTTGGTGAGTGAAAACTTGCACCTCACACAGAGCGCCTACATATATATAGCAGAAAAAATTATGATGCTACACCAAGAACCGCAAGGTGTGATATTTCAGCCAAGCTGACTACCACGAACCCAAGTCATGATGCACCCCCACGGAATGCCGTGACACAACCTCCTTGAAGGTGTTGTTCAAAGATAAGCAACTTAAGGGTCCACTTCGCACTTAAAACATGTCTTTTTTTCGCAAATTCGTGAATGAAGTGATGTTAAATGAACTTAAGGGAAAACAAGGCAGCAGATTAGTAAAAGATTTGAAAGAACTTTAGTGTTTGTAGGCACATTGCACATAATTTTGAATAATGGAAAACATGAAAAGGATAACAAATTAACATTAAAAGGGGATAAATTGCCAAAATATACAATTACAACAAATTAATTTACAATTTTGAAGGGAAAGGGGAAACTCATGACTTTTGAACTATTAATTAATTTGGAAAAGTACCATCAATAAAACCCAGCATAACAACTCGCTCAATTTTAAAGATACGGATATGTATTTTTCTTAATGATCCCATTGCATTAAAAATAAAAATATTCTGATTGACCAAATTTGTCTAAGGGGGTCATATAAAAATTTAAAAAGTGTAACTTTTTGAAAATTAATGGGAAGACTATTTTATTAACGTAGTCTTATTTCCTACCTTACTTTTAACATTTTTGCAATTTACATTGTCCATTTATCTCCAACAGGTAAAGAATTAAAGCAAGTTTCAATCTTTTTGGGACACCCTGTATAGTATACTTCACAATATATGTTTGTTTTATATAATAATACTTCACACTATGTGATTTGCATTTGCTTTGCAAATAACTTGCAACATGCTTACATATACTGAAGCGAAACCCACTTTATAATTAGTGTTAAAAATGAACTTGAAAGCAGGAATGTATGCTAAAGCATGATGTGAATGTAAATATGTTTTGCTTGAATTTCTATGCAAATAAAAATTTTACACAGAGCTCACATTGTATAATTTTTAATCAATTGCATCTATTTTTATGGTTCTGAAATTCAAAAATTAAGCTTTGCCACAATCTTGATCTCAATGAGATATAATTATGTGCAAAATATTATTCAAATCAATCGAAGCATTTTAAAATAAGGCAAGCTTGGGCATTTCACAATTTCAGACAGTGCTAAAGGAGCTCTGCTCCAATTTAAATAATATAAAAAGAAATATTTTTATCTATAAACTGATTCTTTATTAAGCCCAACAAACCAAAGAAAAAGGTATGTAAATTTGTTGACGTGTTCATGAGTTAAAATGCGGTCATGACAGATAGACAACAGGTTCTAATTCACATTATGTTATACTTCACCATAGGGTGATAAACCATGCATCAGAATATTTCCTAGACTCTGCTTCTGAAATAAAAATTAATTAGAATCCATCATGTGATTCATGAGATATATATGTTAGAAGCATGTATATAGAAGTTTTCCCTTTTATATATATTTATATGTATTAAAATAACTAATAATTTATACAAATACAGTAAGTACACAATGAAATTATGAGTTTTACCAATATCTAAATAATGCGACCTTTCTTGAAATCCCTGAAATTAAAATTAATTTCTTATGAGTAATGAAATAAAATATAAAAATAGATTAAATGAAAATACATAGACCATATATGGGCAACGCCCGGCCAGCTCCGGCTTTTGATCCGACCCGCAGAACATTTTAAAAACGCGCTCGAAAAAAAAAAGTAAATATTATCGGTTCTCACCAAAAGAGAGTGAGTGGGGGGAAGCCTGAACTATGTGGGTATTTTTATTGTTCATCCGATTTCACCATCTTTCAAATCGTTTTGAAAATAGTCGAAAATAGGATAGCGAACTTTTAGTTTTGATTTGTAGTTATGCGCCACCAGAACCACCACCAGATAGCGCGAAGGTAGCACCTCTGCATCTCTCCTCCGATATTTGTGGAATGTCCGATCGCGAGCCCAGTCACATGTTCTACTCCTCTTAGGTTGGTGGTACACTCATCGCGTTAAGCTGCATGGAGATAGTTTTTGTTTTGTTTTTAAGTTTTCTTAGTTCGGAAAGTGTATGAAAATATGTCTGTTGTAAAAAAGCGAAAAGCAGACATGGAATGTCCCCAATTTCAAGAAAGATAGATTTATGAATACTTTTTATCATGCACAATGGTCAGTCTATCTGCCTGTTGTGTAATGAATCCATATCTGTTTTAAAAGAATACAATATGAAGTGGCATTATTCTAGTAAGCATATTACTCAGCATACACTCATGGGTCAGTTGCGAAAAGATAAAATTCAAAGGCTAATCAACAATTTGGACAAACAGCAACAATTGTTTAATAAACAAAGGACACAACTGGACAATGTTGTGAAAGCTAGCTTCATAGTCTGTTCAAAAATAGCGAAGTTATCGAAACCATTCGCTGAAGGAGAATTTGTCAAAGAGTGCCTGTTAGAAATTTCAGATGTTTTATGTCCCCCCCCCAAAAAAGAATTTGAGAAAAAAAGCTTATCAAGATGTACTGCTGTTCAACGTATAGATATGTTGGCTGGTGATATCAAGAAAGCATTTTCGATTGCTTTGGACGAGAGAACAGACTTGTCTGATACAGCACAACTAGCTATTTTTATACGAGGCGTTGACAAAGAATTTACTGTAACTGAGAAATTGCTGGCTTTACAGCCTCTAAAAGGGACCATTACTGGAGAAAATATTTTTCGTGAGGTTAAAAGTGTTATCGAACAGTATGGTTTGCAGTGGTGCAAATTAATTAGGGTTTGCACAGATGGCGCACTTTCTATGGTCGGTTCACGAAAGGGTTTCATCGGAATTTTGAAAGAAAAAGCAATTGACTTGAATGTGCAAAAAGACAATTTAATAATCCTACATTGCATTATCCACCAACAAAACTTGTGTTCTAAGCCCATCCGATTGCAGAACGTTATGGATGTGGTAATAAAGACCATAAATTTTATTCGATCCCGCACGCTTAACCATCGCCAGTTCAAAGCATTTTTGGATGACCTCTCTTCAGAACATGGTGATGTGCCATATTATTGTGGAAGTAAGGTGGTTAAGCAAAGGCAAAATGCTAAAAAGATTTTACGATCTTACAGAGGAAATAGCCAATTTTATGGAAATCAAAGAAAAACAATTGCCTGAAGTCAGTGATCAGAAATGGTTATGTGAGCATTTCTAGTTGACATCACGGGTCACTTAAATGAGTTGAATCTGAAGCTTCAAAAACAAGACCAGTTGGTAAACGAATTGTACAGCCATCTGAAATTGTTCCAAAACAAAATTCGCTTGTGGGAAACACAAATGCGATCTAGAAGCTGTTATCATTTTTCAACACTATCCAGTCACGAAAATATTGATTACACTCAATATGCTGAAGAACTAAAATCATTATCGGAGCAATTTTTTAATAGATTTTCCGACTTTGAAAACATGGATAGCTGTTTTAACCTTTTTGCAACTCCGATGAAAAGTGACGTAGAGAAGGCTTCGACATACCTGCAAATGGAGTTGATCGAGCTTCAGGAAGACACACATTTGAAGTCAAAATTTGAAGATGTGGAGCTAAGTGATTTCTACAGAACATACCTTGACAAAGAAAAGTACCCACAGCTGAGAGCATTTGCAAGAAAAATGATTTGCGCATTTGGAAGCACTTATAAATGTGAACAGTTCTTTTCCATGATGAAAACTAATAAATTAAAGTATCGAACCAGGCTTACAGATGAAAATTTGGAAAACACTCTGTGCCTGTGTATTAGTGGGATTGATGCCAACATTGATTATCTTGTTTCTCAAGTTCAAGCTTCTCATTAATTTCTGCTGATTGTAAGTAAATACTTAATCAATTTGATATTATTCTAATTCACTTAACTTTAGCATTATACTTTATAAATATAAAATAAAATAAACCGTATCATCATTATTTTTTCACAACTACCTATTATTTACGGCCCGTGACTTCATTAATATCCTAAACTTCAGCCCCCAACTTTCCAAAAGTTGCCCATACTTGACATAGACACATATATCCATATATTTATATATTTTCATAATTTACAAATATTTACATATATCAGGAACAATTTGAATTTAAAAATAGAATTTTGTTTAATTTTCTAAGGCTCAACATGCTTCTCTTCTCTGTGTTAATAGTGTCAGCTTTTGTAAGCAGTCTTTCTGCAGGCACAGAGGTAGCTGTCACAGTTAAATATTTTAAGGCAAGTTTGTAAACATTAGGAAATACATTTTGCATAGCATCCCAATATTTGAAAGGATTTGAACTTATAGAAATTACAGGTTGATCCAAATAGGTGGTCAGTTCATCTAACACACTAAGATTTTCTTTAGTTGCACTCTGCAAAGCTTTCTTTTTATGAAAACTCCACAAGTCCTCTTCATCACTCTCATTTTCATGTAAATTCTGCTGTACTAATTCATATTCAGTTGAAGACTTATTAGATTCACTTAGCATTTTTAAAATTTTATTTGTTGCAGTGGCAACTGCTGTAGAATTTTGGAAATGAAGTCTTTTAAAGCGTGGATCCAGTAGAGTTGCTATGGCAACAATTTCTATATTTTCTATATTTCCAAAACACACCTGGATTTCAGTCAGTATATTTTGTTTAAAATTTATGCCAGTTTGTGAGGTCGGTTGAGCAGTTCCAACTTTATTAAGCAATATTTTAACTAAGGGTATAACTTTACTGCAAAGGATGTAATTTTCTCTGGAAAACTCAATTACAACCTGCTTTAGGACTTTGAACAACTTAAAAATATCTTTAGCAACAATTAAATTCACAGGAGGCAACATGTTTGGTGCAGAAGAAATTTTAGCAAGAATTGAATTTATTGTATCATTCAACTCCAAGAAATTCTGCAGCATGCTGTATGTTGAATACCAATATGTTGAAGTGTCTAGCTTAAGTCTCAGGACATTTTCTTCACTGACACCAGCATCTTGTTGAACCCTTTTAAGTATGTTTGCAGCACTCATATTTTGTTCAAAAAATGAAACAATACTCCTTATATGACTAAACAACGCATTTAAATCAGAAGTTACTGCAATGATTCTTGATGGAATGAGCACTAATGCATCAGCAAAGCAATATAATTGCTTTTGACTGCCAAAACAATGTTCAGTGGCCTTGACAATGCTGTGAGTATTGTCGGAGACTACAGCAACAACCTTATCAAAATTTATTGCCCATGCTCCACAACACATTTCACTCAGTTTTGAAGCTATATAAATATGATCATCAGAATGGTTTAAAGGATGCAATCCCAGAGTAACTGCTTTTAATTCAAAATCATCACAAAAGTGAGCTGTGATACCAAAGTAATTTTGTCTTCTTGTGTCCGTCCACACCTCACAACTGATGGATAGATGTCTCACTGATGAAATTTTTTCTTTAAATAACACCACCATCTTGTTAAATTTATCACTCAACATATTTGATAAAGTTGAACATGAAGGTACTTTGTAACATGGAGCTAAAACATGTATAAGATCTAAAAATCCTTGACATTCAACAATAGACAATGGCTGTGTATCCTTTATGACCATATTAAGAATTGCCTCATTGATCTGTAGTTCTGTACTATTACCTGAAAGAAAAAATTATCATATTCTATATTCAAGCATTTAAGTTCTTAGAATTGCTAATCAGTGATGCCGCTGGGCTTACTTTAACCTGAGTTTCTGGGACCCACATAGTCTCAAAACCATGGGTCCTTTATTTTGGGTTCTGTCAAAAATGACAACAAATCTATTAACTTTTAATTAAAATTATAAATTTATAAATGTAAATATATCAAATTTCAATATGTGAGCTTCAAATAAGTTTTTTTTTTATGAGGTTAAATCATTTTAAGTGCCTAAATAAATAATAATAGAGTTTTATTAGCAAGTACATTATAATTAATAAACTTTAAATTACTTTTGCAATAAAAAATTCTACTTCAATTTGAGAACTTTAAAAGTTTAATTTCATTTTCCCATATAATGATATTAAATTTTCCATTTTTCCTTCTTTTCGTGCATGCGAGTGATGAGAAGAACAAATAAAAACAAGTAAATTGAGGAATATCTATAAATGAAAATTGAATAAAGTTGTGCAAATAACATTGGGGGTAAGGTTTGTGTTACCTATGTGGTCAGCCATTTATAGGGTAATTATAAATACATTTTTCTGTCATTATTGGTATATGGTATGTAAAATTATGTGAATCTACCCGAAACCATTTTATGGCTGATATTTATAGGGCTGTTCTACCGCCTTTGGACAGTTGAACAACAATAATGTTTCAAATTTATAAATTGGTCCAATGATTATTTAATTATTAATTGCACTGATGAATTTTTAATTTATATGACATACTAATTGGATTTTACATGACGCTTTGATCTAGGCCACAAAACATGTACCTCAGCAAGTTTTTATCAAAGATTCAAAGTTCAAAGCAGAACTTAACATGTTGGAAAGCAAGTTGTACCTTACTATGAAAAGAAATTGTTGATTTAAATAGCAATAGTGCCTGTTGATATTTAGTAAAAGAATGAGCGTAATAATAACAAAAAAGGTTGTCTGTTGAAATGGTTTTTGTTATGGAATTTCTTTGACGTTACTTATCTCAATATTCTCCTCTCCAGAGAACCGTGTTGTAGGTGTGCTTGGTGTATCATTTAACACTTTTTATTGCATTTGTTATTAACCAGTAAACTTAATAAATAATCACAGAACATCTTCATTCAGAATATCTTAATTTTATGAAAATTGCAATATACTATTGAAAGATTAAAGAATTATCAAAATATAACTAAAATATAAGTTTCCCTTCATATTCCTTGGCACACAACTTTTAGTGGTAGAATTTAGGGGAAGAAATCCTTAGTTATGTTGTTAAGCGATTTCTTTCTTTAAAGTGTTTAAATGTTTTTTTTCTTTAAATTTTTTCCTTAAATATTTTTTCTTTATTAGTTTCCATTAGTTCGATGGATCAGCGACAACTGAGCTTTAGTGATCTGCACTACAAAAAGTACTGAGTGAAGGCAGCAAATTTAGACCATTAGAAGATTTTGAAAAAAGAAAATGAATCAATGAAAAAAGTGAAAAGTATGTCTGCCAGAAACATCTTCTGAGGCACATTCTAGACAGATATACTAAATTCCATTGTTTCTGTGATTGCATATACTACATGGTTACAAATTTATGTACTCATTGCCCAACAACAGAAGGAAACCAGATAACAGATAAAAGACACAGACAATGTATCAAGTTAAACAACAAAATAACCATTAAATAACACATAAATAATAATATAAATATGATCATCAAATAAACAAACAAACACACAAATAAACAAATTGCATAAATATGTAAACATATAACTCAGGTTCTGTGAAACTGTCAGTTGGTATATATGCAATGTGAGAAATCAAAGTGCAATTGAATTGACTGGAAAGGAAGAAATTGAAGTAGAATTAGTTAGATAGGAAATTGATGAATGTGATGAGGAGAGGTTAAATCTAAGAGTTTAAAAATTAATATGTGAATTTACCACTACGACCTCCTCACAGATCTAGTATTGATTAAGCATATATCTTAATTGAGAACACTTAAATTAGGGACAAGACAGTGTTTTTTTGAAGCCGTGGCCTGTTTTTATTTTATTTGCTTTTTAGGTATCCTCCTTAATGGTGTTACCAGTATTTTTAACTTATACTTTACCTACCAAAGTGTTTTTTAATAGTGTTTACAAACTTTTTGCTCTAAAGGCCATAATGGTTTTGCTTGTTTTCTTTTTTTACCCACTAGTGTTTCTTTTACAAAATTGCTACTGTTGTTTGAGCACCATGCTAATACAATAATCTACAGATAAAATAGGAAAATTGCACAGGGAGCAAAGAATTTTTAGACAATCAATAAGAGATTGTATATACTTATTACTAGACAGGTGTTTAATTCAGAGCAAATAGTTAATGATTAAATTTTAAAATGCCTGGTTACTAAGGCAAGAAGAATGGTGAGGGAAGAATTTTACATTAAATTAAAATTGATGTTATTTGTCATAAATAGTGGTATTGAGTTATTTTGTATATAAATAGTGATATCAAGATAATTTACAATTTTGGAAGGTTGGTTTTCATTAAATATTAATTCAAGATTAGATGGATAAATATTAAGAGAGGGTAAAGAATCATGTGATGTGTGAAAACAAAGAAAAACATCATCAATGTAACAAAAATTAGAAATGTTTTATGTATTGAGTGAGGATTGCTTTTTATCAAAGTAAAGATAAAGATTTATGAGTAAAAACTACTAGCAGATCCTTGTGTTGCTCCAATTGTTTGGAGGTAAACAGCATTACCATATACAAGATAGTTGGGAAAAAGAATGAAATGCAATAAATTATTAAATGTAGTTAAGATGTATTCTGTATGAGTATTTAACTGGAATAAATAGAAGAGTTGTCTAATGATTGAAAATATATTTTTGATGATGATGGTATTAAAAAATGCCTAAAATTTAAAGTTTGAATTGAGTCACTGTTAGTAAAGGAATTCAATTTGGGAAGAAGTTCACAGCGGTTTCTAATGATGCAATGCGGTTCTTTGGGAATTTCATGAACATAAGGCTTTTAGAAGTTTCCTGTTATCTTTTGTAGCAAGTTATGTCCACTGATAACAGATCTAAATTTTACAGGGTCCTTGTGAAATTTGGAAATGATAACTAAATTTTGAATATATTCATTTGGTTAGGATGGGACAGTAAAATTTTAATATAAAAATATTTGCAAAAATAGCATAGTTTTATATGAATTTTTTAATTTGTTTAATAGTTTGTTTTAATTTTGATAATTGAAAATTAGACTTTAGAATATACACATGTGATAACTTGAGTTGAACATTAGATAAAACTTTAGATTCCAAGAAACAAAAGGCTTGCATTGGAATGGAGTGTGTAATTGGCATTTTGTAAATGAATGAGGGATTTTATATTGAAAAGTGTTTTGTGGTTGATTATATAAAATTTTCAAAAAGCAATCTATTATTAAGATTGGGCAAGATGCCAAGAATGAAGATGATAGTGTTCAAATTCGATGCAACAACTGCTTGCTTCATAATTTTTTATGTTGTTGTGATGTAGATTAGTTCAAAGAAGAAGATTATTTTTGGTTTGGCCAATATAAGCCAGATTGCAAATGTTGCAGGTAATTTTGTATATACAGTTAAATACTTTACATAAGTTGAGAGATGTTTGATAATCTAGTTGTTTTGGATCAAAAACAGGACAATTTTTACTAGTTATAAAGTGGCACAAAGCAAAAGATAGATTCTTGTGATAATTGTAAGATAATAAAGGATCTAAAAAGGTTTTGTTGTTCATAGTTTATCAATAATATGTATAATATATATATATATATATATATATATATATATATATATATATATCTGTAATACTATATCAATTAGTTTTTGAGTTAGAGCGGATACATATATTGCACAGATAGACACATAAACATGTACATAGACACCATGCTAATAATAATGTTTTGGGATTCTAGAGTGCTCGAAACATGTAAATTTGTTGGAAACTCAAATTAAAATCTTTGATACTATTCCAATACTTTTTCTATACATTACCTTTATTATAGGGAAAGTAATAGTCATATTTATTGGTGGCTATGATGATTTCTTTGGCTTCAATATTGTATCAATATATTGATTTGTGTAAACTTTTTTTACATGTGATGATTAGTTATTACTACTATTAGCCCCTATTTCCTTCCAATTTTCACTCATATTAACGGGGAAATTGTATTTTCTTCCAGAGAAACTTTCACCGGTCTACCGGACTAGTAAAATTACAATTTTACAGATCCAATTTTATAATTCCTGGTCACCTAAAAATTAAGGAGTTATTAAAGGCTTGATGCAAAATTATAGGCTACATTTATGATGTTATTACACAGAGCAATTCCTTCCAGCAATTTTTCAGTAACACCATACATTTTAATGGGAAGAAATCTTGCTGCCAAAATGCCACAATTTGTTCGTACTCAGCAATAAAAATTGCTCAATTTCTGAGATAATTCCGTGTCCTTTCCAGTATACACAAGGAAATTCCATTTATAGCCTGATTCTGATTATGACAATTTATATATTTTTATTCCATATCTGGACCTTTTCGAGGGGATATATTGACGAAATCCCAGTTTTCCTTTCCATGAGAACAAAGATTCATTAATGAACACATTTCTTCTAGGAGTGTATATAGATTTAAATGTTGAAACTAATGCATCTAACACGGGTTTCAATTTATCTAGTTTAGGGGCATTACTATCAAGAGTAAAATGAAGGTAACGTAATATTCCTATAAATCGATTGCGACTCATAACTGAATTAAAAAAAGGAGTACTGATAATTGGATTCTTAGAAAAATACATTTTAAGATTTGGTTTTTTGACAATGCTCGTCAAAATTGCTAATGCGAGAAACACACGAAATTCGTTTCCTATCACAGGTGTAAATACATTTGAAACAGGTGGAGTCTTCGATGTGGAAGGAGAGAGGAGATTTTTCTCCCATTTTTTCTTTGCAAACTCATTAGTTGCTTTTACGATAAATTCTACTACTTCATCATCAAAAAATATGCTAAAAAAATCAAGTTCCTTATCTAAATTAGGCGGCATGATATTGTGATTTATTCCAGGTATGTCAAAAAACTCCAAAGAATTCAGATCTTTCAAATCACATGTCCAAACATCATTCGAAAAAACAGCAACTGAAGCTGGCGGCGTTGTAATAATAGTACGCTCAGAATCTGAAGAATCAATTGCATTTTCAGATTCATCATCAGAAATAACACTGTTCCACGAATCTTCACTATCTGCTTTACTTTCATTACTGTCTGGTTCGTTTACCATACACGTATATTCTTCCGCAGAAAGGAAAAGTCTCAAACCAGCCATACTTTTATCCGAAATAGCCTAATCATTTCACTGTCGCACATTTCTTTAACCCCCCTGCTCCCACCCCCCAAAAATACTCTCTTATATTCCTGTAATTCACCAGCGAAATTATTAAAAGCTAAAATCAAAAGGAGACCTGGAACTCAATTATAAAATTGTTGATGCTGTGAAAAGTGCTCTGTCTGTTTACTTTACAGAACCATGTTTCACCGCTCCAAATAGAAAAATAATTCATTGGATTCTCCTTGTGTCAAGGTCAAGTATCTACAAAATACAATCAAATTGCTTCCACGGGCATTTAACGCCATCTAGTAGACAAATAAATTCAAATGAAAACGCTTCACGTAGAAACACCAATACGTGCCACTCACCATTTAGGGTAAAGTTCTCTCCGGCATGAGTGCGTGCCGTACGCCTTTGAATGCAAGTTCACAGCCAGCACGCGGGCGTGCCAACCATCGCGAAAGGGTTAAGGGGCTCTCAAAAGCAATTTATAAAATTAAGGAGATTTTTATGAATGTTGAAACTTTTAATTATTATGCATACCTAAAGAGTTATGAGCACAAGAAGCCATATCAGGACCTTCTTGCAGAGTATTCTCAAATGTTGGGTACTGCCATTCTAAAGGATCTTCTGAATTTTCAATACTAACTTCACACTGAGGTTCTGGAACAATAAAGTCTTCTAAATTCTAAATGAAAAAGAATATTGACTTTAAATAAGTAGCAAACATACAATAAAAAATCAAATCAAAAGTAATCTACATTAAAATTTATTTTAACATGAATTTCCTTTCTTTTTGACTTTCCTTATAACACACAGTACAAGGTGATCAATATATCTCTGTTCAGAAATTTCTGAAGATATAAGATAAAAATATATAATATTAGATCTTGAAAATTAAATGTAACAAGAAAACATAACATGAGAAAATCACACTAACATAATAACAATACACACTAACATAAAAATATTTTATTCAAAATTCAAATCATTTATGCTCGAGATGATTGTGTTTTAACAGTTTACTCGTAGACACTTTGCATTAATAAGAATTATCTGTGTTCATCTAATTTTGTTGAATTTTTTTCCTTCAATATTAGACTTTACTTCTTTTAAAAGAATTTGATCTCTAATAAATCTTTCTTTTTAATGCCTTATTCAATCCTCATTTCTGCGTTAGAAAATAAAAATTGTTTTAAGCTATTTAAGATTATATATACAATAAAAATATTTAGCAGTAGCTCTTAGCCAATAACTTAGTAGTTAGTCACTTGCTTAACAATAATAGTTAGTTTCCTATGATAAATTCTTAAGTTTAATTCCTAATCAAAATAATTAATTACAAATGAAATTGATTTAGAATGTGTACAGTTTAGTTTCATTATTATTTTTAAATAACACATTATAAATTGTTTGAACCAATGAACTCTGCAGGAAGAGAATTAGTTGCAATTAATATACAATAAAAATATTTAGCAGTAGCTCTTAGCTAATAACTTAGTAGTTAGTCACTTGCTTAACAATAGTAGTTAGTTTCCTATGATAAATTCTTAAGTTTAATTCCTAATCAAAATAATTAATTACAAATGAAATTGATTTAGAATGTGTACAGTTTAGTTTCATTATTATTTTTAAATAACACATTATAAATTGTTTGAACCAATGAACTCTGCAGGAAGAGAATAAGTTGCAATTAATCTTATGGGGCATTCATGCATCAATAGACATTTCCTTTTGTTGGGAATCAAAGACGACCCCATCTGTAAGGGGGTATCTCAATATTATCTCAATCAATTAACATATAGAACAGAATGACAAATCATTACATTACAAATGTCATTTTCTTAAAAAAAATCTATAACTTTACTCTATGGATCCCTTTTTATTTATCTATATCGCACTTCTATTAAATTTTGAGCCTGTCCATGTTTCACTCGTTTTTGATTCCATGCGAATCAAACCTTTACAAATTTACCTCTAATTTCTAAAATATTTAATTATGTATATTGATGTTTAAACTTGTTTATGACAATCTGTCTATCCTATTTTTGTAATTTTTTAAATCTGTTGTGTGGATGCATAAAACATGTTTTATAGTGATGTCAGTTGATATGCAAATTCAGCTTGATGGTAGTGGATTGTATTTAAGCATGTTGGCAATTCTTCTTATTTTAACGCCACTGAGGAAGGGTATGATGATAAACGAAAGCGCTCTGGTTTTTTAAAAATTATAAGTATGTCTGAAGGATGTTTTTAATAAAATGACGTTTGTAATCTAATGATTTGTCATTTTGTTATATATGTTGATTAATTTGAGGATTTGATGTGTCATCACAATTAGTATAGTATAATAGTATCACTCAATCACTTTACAATAAAAAATAGCTATTTTAAACATATTTGAACACAGTTTTTTCATAATTTTCACCATTTTTAGAACAGGTTGCAAGTAATTTAAAAATATGTTTAACAAAAAAGGTAATTTGTAGACATGCTTTTAATATTAATAAAATCATATCTTAGTTTCTTTTAATTAAAAATAATTAACTGAAAAAAAATATGATCACAAATTGAGGGGAAGTATTGATATGATACATATTGAAAGCTGTTGTATCAATACAAAATCAGTAGCATATAGAAGTGTATCAAAACAAAAAATCAATGTTTTGTAAGGCCATGTATAGATACAGCTGATACACACATCAACTATGGATTTTGTCTTGCAGCTTTGTACCTTATACAGTTCAAACTCAATGTTCTAAAAGTTACCATCTGCATGATATGTTAATACCATCGACATGATATGAATGACTTATTAGTCACCAGTGATTTGAAAAATTGTAGCACAACAGCTATTTGGTGCTGATGATCCCTAATACAACAAAAATTAGTCTACTGATAATGGTTGTTATATATTTAATTCTTTTTGCTTCCACTTGGACTTTTCATTCCTTTGAGCCTAAGTTTTTGCTTCTGGTATATGTTTTTTTAAATTACTTTCATCTTTATATGAAGCTGCATAATGATATATAAGTTGGGGAAAATTTTTGACCATCTCCTGAGCCCTAATTTGATATATTTTTTACTTGTTCCTGGAACTGTAATAATCCACATTACATTTATTGCACAGCCAAATATACTTCAATTCAATACTAATGTATAAATCATTTAATTCAAATTTAATTCTTTAAGAGTGCTATACCCATTTAAACATGGCCATACCTGTTTATTATGAAATGTACTGCCACTAGTATTATTACTATTCATCATCATCACTCATTGTGCCTAGTGGCACATAAGGCCTTCAGCTTGCATCGCCACCATGGTCGATCCTGTGCTGCAGTCCTTGGATCTAACCAGCTCGCCCATCCCATCAAATTCTTCTCTTGTTATACCAGTCATCTCCAAATTAGCTTGGGTCGACCTCGAGATCTTTTTCCTTCAGGTGCCCAAGTAAGTGTCACAGCAAGGATGTTATGCAGGGGCATTCTTAAGACATGTCCAGTCCATTTCCATCTACAGTTTTTTATTTCTATCTCAATTGCTTCCATTCTACTCTTGTAGAGTTCAGTGTTAGTAATAACATAATGCCAAAATACTCCCAAAATTTTCCTGACATTTAGTCTGTCAGGGATTCAACTTGTTGCATTGGCCTCTTGTTAATTTCCATATTTCGGCTTCATACAGTAAAAACACTCTTGCCTAAAGAATTAAAAGGTTGATTTTGGTTTTTAAATTAAGGTTAGTAGCTCTCCATACTTTATTTAGTTTTCTAAAACAATTCTGAGCTTTTGCAATTCTTATTTTGATTTCTTCATCTATTCCACCCTCCTTGTTAACCAGTACACCAACGTAAGTAAAGTTATTTACATCTTCAATGGATTCATCATGTTTCACATGTTATATCATCTAGTTTTACATTTTCAGAAGTTTTTTCATTAATTCTTAGGACTTTTGTTTTACTTTTATTGATTCACCTGTAGTTTTAGCAAACATGTTAAGACCATTAGTTTTCAGTTATTATTACTACCTGATTTATATTGTGGCCACTAAAATATGATCATATTATTTGATTTTTCACTCGAGTCCAATAAGCATTCTAACATAATATTTTGAGAATATAATTCCATGATTTACTTATTTTAATAAATAGAAATTTAACTTCAGTGTAAGAAATTTATTTATATTACTTTTATAGTCTGATTTATTAAATTTATTTCAATTTGAAGAAGATAAACTTGAAAGTAAGATTTGTTATTTATGTTTATTTTAATTGTTTCTTCGAGGCAGGACATATTGGAGATTTATTCTTCAGACAGATGTGTGAGGGGGCAGCACTGCATCACTCATTGCTATAAAAGACACCACCGACTATTCCCCTATTCCCTCGGCTTTGGAGAATTCTTTTGGAGTTGATGGCATAATGCGGGATCAGTAATCTAAAGGTTCTAAGTTCGAACCTATCCCCCCACCATAGGGGGATCTCCACAAGTGTTAGAACCTGCAACCTCATGATTTATATAATATTTAAGTTGTGTTTTTCTAAATTCTAAATTGGGTCTTTGACTCCTTTATCGAAACTGATATGAGACTATTCAAGATCAGGTAATTCAGTTAATTTTGTCTTGACAAAAAAACATTCGTTTTCAAATTATGTGCATTGACTTTTTCAACTTTCTCAATTTAAAGGATATTCATCCTATATTTTAATTTGGTATTATATTATCATTATAAATATTGTGCTAAAATCTGGCTCAAATTGAATGAAAATTTACTGAGATGGCAATTTTTTGAATTTTACTTTGGGGGTAAAGAAACTTTATTTTCTTTTTTCGCAACTTCCAATATATTCATTGTGTCATTTAAGTTGATTGGTGATTGAGCATTTTTTAGGGTGTATCAAAGGAGCTTATTTAAGGCATATCACGCCTGCATTATAGAATTGGCATATTTGCACATAAAAAAAAAAAAAAAAAAGAGTACAGAAATTATTTTTGTTCAAAACAGGCAATTTGGAAATTGAATGGTCTTATCTTTATATGTATTTTTTAAGTAATGGGCACTTATTTAGGATCCAGGCAATGGTATATAATTTATTTTAATACAATAATATATATTGGCTTTACCAGATGCATGTTATCTTTGGACAATGTAGGTATCACATATTCCTCCCTTTCCTCTTCAGAATCATCTTCAAGATTAAATTTAGATTTTTTATATGTAGCAAATATATTCGTCAAATCTTTCGCTAGAATAGTCTGTAAAAATAGAGAAAAAAAAAATTAGACATATAGTGTTGAAAGAAATTGCAATACCAAGACAGGCATGAAGTACGAAGATTCATATGGGCATTTTCGATAAGACATAGTCATGTCGTATATTTTCAGGCTTACAGGTTTATCTTCATAGGTGTTCCACTTGGGTAATATTGCATACCAGGTATCATTTTTAATTCTTAAGGGGATTCTAAAGGGGCAGTAAAAGGAAGACTTATATTTTATGAGGATGATCAAAAAAAGACACTGCAAACTTGTAACCGAATATATTACAGTTTTACATTTTTTAATAAGTTAGTTACTACTCTCAATACACAATGCTAAATTTACATAATTTTTATATTTCTAAAATACAATTGTGTGATATTATAAGGATGTATTATATTTGCAAAACACCTGTATTTCAAAACATCATTTAGTGAAAATGTTATAGTTTACACTCAAAATTTTTATTGGTAGGAATTCTTCGATCGGGACAAAGATTGCTGTCGAAAGAAAAAAATATTCTGTTTAGAAAATTCGATTGCTATCTCCACTCTACTTACAGTACAGGGCTGCCATTCGTAAACCCAATGAAAATATGCTTTAATAGCCTAAAAAGGCTAAAATAGTAACAAAATTAGTTGCTTTAGAAATAATTTAGTAGCAGTTATAACCATAGATCAATTCCATAGCAAATAAATGTATACCTGTTATGCTGCTTAACATGTTATTTATTTAATGCAGGGGTCGCCAACCCATCGATCGCGAGCTACTAGTAGCGTTTATGGTAGCTCGCGAAAGGTAGGCTACCCTGCGAGACCTCTAATGTGGATCGGCGACGCAGGCTGTTCCATCATATTTATTAATATGTAGATGTAGATTTGTATGTGTTTCTTTCTCTCTCTCTCTCTTTTTTATTGTGTACATTTTAATAATATTTGAGAAATTATGACCACCGAAAGTGATGTTTCTGCTTATGTTTCTCTTTTCATGCGATACGTCAACGGCTCTGACGTTCCTGATTGGCCAGATGCTCTCAGCTCTTACCTGATTGGACGGTTCCTTTTTATGACTGCTCTTCTTTATCTTCATAAAAGTTAATTTTGTAAGAAAATAAAATTGGTCAGAACGCATCATTTGTTTGGTAGCTTCTACTATTGACACTACAGATTTTCAAGGACCATATTGCAGCATCGGTTGTCCATTTTTAAGTGAATTTTCTAAAGTGTTTGTCATTTTAATAAGTTTTGTTTCTGGTCTAAACTTTTAGTAATGGCTAGTAAAAAACAAAATGGCTAGTCATATCACTTTCACCTGGAGTGGGAACAGAAATATTTTTTTACCGAGGTAAAAGGTAAAAGTGTGTGCTTATTGCCCAATGTCAGTGTGTCCCTGGGAAAGAGAGGAAACATTGAACGGCACTACAAATCTGTTCACCCGGGTTTCGAAAATTCTTTCCCACTTCATTCTGGGGTATGCAAAGAAAGATTGAAACAGCTGAAATTGCAGCCAATTAGACAGCAATCAATTTTTTTCAAAAAGACAGACACAAACAAAGCTGCAACTCATGCATCATACCTTGCTTCGCGGATTATTGTAAAAAAAAAAGAAAACCCTATGAAGACATGGAAATTATAAAAGAGGCATATTTGGAAGCTGCTGATGCTTTATTTGAGAATTTTAAAAATAAGGACGATATATTATGTGCCATAAAATATATGCAACTTTCCGCTAACAAGGTAATGAGATGAGTCGAGGTAATGAGTAACGATGTTTATTCACAACTGATGAAAGATTTTGGCACCTGTTGTTATTTTTACTTCAGTTGGATGAATCCACGGACATTATGATACAGCTCAATTGGCTGTTAGAATGATCTTCAATGATTTTACAATAAAAGAAGAACTTGTAAAAATTATTCCCCTTAAGGGACATACTACAGGTCAAAGGAATTTAAGAAACTTATTTTCTTAGAGAACATTCCTGTATATAAAATGGTGGGTTTAACAACCGATGGAGCTAAAGCTATGGTTGGAGAAGATAAGGGACTTATAGGATTGTGTAGTAAAGGCAATAGTTTTCCTGCGACTTGTCTTTTTACCATTGTATTATTCACCAACCGGCTTTATGTGGAAAGTTTTTGAGAATGAATGATTTTATGAAGCTTGTGGTGAAAATAGTAAACAAAGTAAGGGCACTTCCTATACAGAGGCGTTTATTTCGAGTACTTACTGATGGACTGGAGTGCCACTATGGGGACTTACTATTACACACCGAGGTTCGGTGGCTGAGTAGAGGAAAAGTTCTATAAGGTTTCAATGAATTGTTGCATGCACTAGTGGAATATTTTAAACAACGAGAATGTGGTAAATCCATTCCTGAATTTGAAGGTTTATCCTGGCTGCAGGAATTTGCTTTTATTGCAGACATAACAGAAAAACTTAATGAGCTCAATTTCCTTCTTCAAGGCAAGAAGAAAGAATTGCAAGAAATGATATCCGATGTTAATGCTTTTTCCAAGGAGCTTCAGTTGTGGGAGCAGAATCTTTGCCGAGGAGATGTCAAACACTTCAACTGTTTGAAGGACCAGTTGGAGAAACAGGGAACGTTACAGTCCTACAGCTATAAAAACCAAGTTGAAATTCTTCCAAATCTGAGAAACCAATTTGAGGAACTCTTTCAAGATTTTAAGAAAATAGCACTTTTGGCTCAATTCATCAGTTCTCCCTTCATTGTGATTGATATTGAAAATTTTTCGAATTGCATTACGCAACATTTTGAAGAAGATGGTGCCGCTGTGGAAATGAAACTCATAGCATTGCAAAGTGATCTGTCATTGAAAAGTGTCATCTCAAGTTCAAACCCAATTTGGCCTTTAGTGTCCAATATTAAGTATCTTGTTTTAGTTCGAGTTGCTCTACAAGTGAAGGCGTTGTTTAGTTCTACTTATCTTTGTGAGTCTTTCTCCTCAAACATGAAACTGATTTAAAACAAAATCAGTAATAAACTCACTGATGAACATTTGGACAATTGCATTAGAATGGCTGTAACAGGATATTCACCTAATATAAAAAAAAAAAAAATTGTTGACGAACATCAGTGTCAGCCATCTCACTAAGAAAAGTTAATTCTGTGTTCAATTGTTTTTTTTATTTGAAGGATGTATCAAAAATATTAAATAAATATGATTCACATATATAAAATTCCCTATACCGTTGAAGAACAGCATCTTTTTCTACATTTTAATTGAAAAAAATTTTTTTTTCATAGTTAGTAGCTCGCCACATATTTTGGAAACCAGAAAATAGCCCAAGTGCTCGGATAGGTTGGTGACCCCTGATTTAATGCAATAAAATTTTATTAATAAATTGAATTATTCAAATATGAAATATGGAAAAGGCTTTAGTGAATTTGTGTATTCCAGAAGATTGGAAAAAAGTCATTAAGATTGAAAATCTCTTGGAAAAAAACCTGCACTGTTTGAAAGCTTTACTATTACAGAAGCCAATAATCAGATGTTGGAATTGGAAATATATTGTACTTCAGAGATAATAATTTTTTATATTTAAGAGAGAGGAATATTCACAGATCAACTTGAAAATGTCATTCATGATTTTTATTAAAAATGTTTTTAGAGGAAGGAATTGCATCCTACAATCATAAACATGTTTACATCAGAAAATTTTGTATAAATTATGTGCTGTAACACAAAACCTTATTATGTAAACCACATAAGGTATTACTCAGCTTAAGAGTTTGCGAGAAAATGCCAAATTAAAACTTTGCTATTGTGCAAGATTTTTCTGGCAAGGATATTATAACATTGCTGATGAAAAATAAAAATAGTTGCCTGAATTACAAAAATAGTTGCTACTTAATAAAAATTAGTTTTGTTTTGACTTTTCATCCAAAAAGAAAACACTTGCATATACTAGCATTTTAGTTCCAGTGGCAGCCTTCAGTGGTGGCTCATGAGTGGCATGTAGAGAGTGTGTGTGTGTGTGGGGGGGGGGGGAAGGGAGCTCATCTATGTATTTATGCCTATACATGTGTTAGTAATACATATATATATATACAGTCGAACCTCAATATGTCGAATTTGAAGGGAGTAGAAAAAATATTCGAGATATCGAATATTTGAAAATTTTTAAGGAATTCATAAAATAATATATACATACTAGTCCTATACTTTACACATTTTTTAAAAAATCACTTACTTTATCTTACAGACAGAGAATTGGGTAATACCCAAGAAAATGCTGACAATAAATAAAGCGAAGCTTGAAATGATTGGAAACACATTTAATGTAATACTATGTACGTTCATGCATTATTAAAACTTAATCTTGCATTTCTTTACTTGCAAAATAGTCATCTATGACAGTTTGATTACAGGTACTGAATCCTTCAATATCTATCACATTTTCCAAATGAGCTAGACGGATCCAAATGAGCTTAATTTTATGGCGATAGTTCACTTTAAAACTCTGAATAATACCTTGGTCCAAAGGCTGTAACTTAGAAGTTGTGTTTGGTGGCATGAAATGAATTTTCACGGATTTTGATTTCGGCACGCTATTGTGCGCTGTACAGTTGTCCAATAAGAGAACAATATCGCGATTTTCACGGGACATTTTTCTGTCTAGTTCCTTCAGATGTCTTCAGATGTTTCCTGTCTAGTTCCTTCCTCGGCAGTCAACCAAGCCTTATTGTTCGCAAAATAAGTCATTGGAACAGATTTAATTCCTGAAAAACATTGGAGTTTAGCAGATTTACCTATCATAAGAGTTTTGAGCATTTCTGAACCATCCGTATTAGTGCAAAAAGCACAGTTAATCTTTCTTTGCTTCTTTTCCCAACATGACATGCTTCACCTTTAATAGCATAGATTTATCAGGCATACACTTAAAAAATAGTCCTGTTTCATCTGCATTAAACACATTTTTTGGATCATATTTTTCCAAATGAAAAGATGAAAATGGTAAGATGAAAAAATTCAAGATATCGAGAGTTTGATTAAAAAAATTTCGATTTAAAAGAGTTTGTTTTACTTTAGTTTTATACCGTGCGTGAAGGGAGATGAAAATATTTCAAGATACCGAGGTTCGACATATCGAGGTTCACATATATATATACACACACACACAGGGTGTGAAGTAAAGTCCTTATAGGACCAGCAACTTTGAAATGGTTGATTATAGACACATAGTTCCAATTAGAAAAAGTATGCATATGAAGTATAGATGTTCGATATGTCTTGGATTCGACAAGGGGCCGTATAGTTATGAAAATACGATATCGCAATTTTTATACAGTCCCCAGGTCCTACCATTGATATTTTCAAAATTGAAATCCTGTAGCTAATAAGTACATCAAACAAATTCCATGCTTCTAAGTGACATATTTGCTGAGATATGTAAAGGTAAATGTCATAACTTCCATCACATTACCTACCCAACTTTTGGCGGCAAAAGCGCTCATTTAGGGGACCGTCTATGAGATACACAAAGTTAAATAAAGATCCCATGTGTTGGATAGTGAAAAAACACGGAAACCCTGAAAGAAATAAAGGGTGCAAAGTAAAATTATACTTTTAAAACACATAACAGCACAAAAAAAGAACTATTCCAGTTAGTAGTATTCATAAAAGGACCTACACACATCTATCAACCTCTTTTTAGATTCAATGTAATCAACGTTTCTCAATTTTCAACTGATTCCTTACAACATGCTCCAAGTTTCAATGTGCGATATCTCAGTGAATATGTCACTTAGAAGCATGGACATTGTTTTGCTGTACTCATTAGTAACAGGACTTCAATTTTGTAAATATCAATGGTAGGACCCAGGGACAGTATAAAATTGCGATGTTGTATTTTCATAACTATACGCCCCCTTGTCGAATCCAAGACATATTGAACATCTATACATCATATGCATACTTTTTCTAATTGGAAGTATGTGTCTATAATCAACCATTTCAAAGTTGCTGGTCCTATAAGGATTTTACTTCACACCCTGTATATATATATATATAAAGTATATGTATATACATACACACATTTTGTGTATAGAGATGGATGTATTAAGATAAGTAAAATAACATACCTCCCACTTGCTCGCTCGTTCATAAAATTCCTGGACACATATGGAAGTATCCTCCTGGTGGAAACATTACATATTCCTAATTTACAATAAAGTAAAATTGTGAGGGCTAGTTAAACTGAAAGTTATGTCCAGGGCGTTGACTAAAAAAATATGCATATTTTGGTGATAGGTACAGATGGTTTAGAGACAATAGCCATCAGTAAAATTAAAATCGGTGAATTAGGAGGCAAGATGGAAAATTGGGGGGAGGGGAGCTGACTGAAGTAAAAGTTACATTTAGGGATTTGTTATGTTAAAGATGCATATCCAAGTGACATGTACAAATGGTGCTGAGACTATAGCAACCAGCAGAAGCAAAATCGCTCAATTAGGAACAGATATGTAAAAGTGTAGGGACTAGTTAAACTACAAGTTACACCCAGAGGTTGACACAAAAATATGTGTATCCAGGTGACATGTACAAATGTTGCTGAAACTATAGTCAGCAGCACAATCAAAATCAATTAGGAACTCAGATGATAAATTGTGGGGGCTAGTTAAACTAAAAGTTATGCCCAGGGGGTTGACACAAAAAACACATGTATACTACCTCAAGTTAAATTTACACCCAGGGAGTATCTGAACAATATAGTTGCCAGAAGGAGCCAAAATTTTGAGGAAAACGATGTCAAAAAAAATATATGTTAAAAATTTAATTTTAAATTTTTTAACAAATATTTAGAATTTCTTTAATTTTTAGGTACTTTCTAATGTTACATTGCTGAAAAAGTAAAACAGTTCGGTAGATCAAGTGACTCCCTCAAACTAAATGTCCAAAATAACACATTTTTGAATGTGTCGCTAAAGATAGGCTATCAGTCAGGGTATGGCAAAAATAGGAAACTTGTAATGTTTAAAGAATTAATTTTAAGTCAAACATATTGGAATTCTCTACCAGCAGATCAGACAGAGTACAGAACTGTCCCAAATCAGAAATGACCCCCTTCCCAAAGGACAGAACCACACTACATCAGAAATGATAAAATGTAAAACATCTTCAATAGGTAAGACAGCTAGGTGGTTCAAGTAATCCTCAAACTGAGTATCCCGAACAACACATTTTACTTACGAAGAACAGAAAACCGTAACACATCATAAATACTCCTTTCCTCCACCACACATACTTAATTAACTGCAGGTTGTTCAAATGTTTATTTAAACTTTCAAATTTATTCACAAAAAAAGATCAGAAAGAGAACACACACATTCTTAAATGTAGAAAATTGAAGACAAATTAGTGAAAGTGAGCTAATTTATGAGGTCCCTTTTCATGTTTTACTACACTTCTTTTTCCCTTTCGTGAAAAGCACTCACAAAATATGACACACATCGAATATTAATACTGCAATGTTTGTTTTATTAAGCCAAATTTCTAATATTGTTCACATACCATTCATTTGCTCAGGACACGCCGGTAAAAGGGATGCAGCCTTAAACAAATATCTCTGCATTTTCCCCTATGTGTTGAAAAGTCTATGTACTACAACTTTCTTGAGTCTTCTTTCTCTCATGAACGCTGTAGTACTATCAGCTAGTGACATATTTTGTCACTATTCTGGATTCAATTGAACTAATAATTCAGATTTTTTCAATAGAAATTGTAATAAATCTATATAACTAAAAAAATAATTTCAGGTGTTTTCTCAATGGTACCGCACGCCCCAACTCCTTCCTCCAATGACCACCCCTGGTAACCCTACACTTATATATATCTCTATCTGTAGAGAGTGCTAACCATTCAGATAATAATATCTGCAGTAGGGGTGACCCTTAACTTTCTTATACATTCATATTCCAGTGTTTAGTTATACTTATATCATAATGTAAAAAAAGATGTATATTTTCCAAATTTTGCAATTGCATTATTTCTTTAAAATATTTAATAAAATTTTTCAAATGTATTTATTTTGTGTATTATGGAAGAATAGTTTCTACTTTCAATTTATGTTTATTAAAACTCACTGTCACATTGAATTATATGAAAATAATTCAAATTTTTAAAAACTTTTAATTTTGATGTATGCATTTAGTCTTGTTATTTTTATTTATTGTAACGATTTAGGACACTTCTGATTTCTTTTAAATTTCTGGATCTGAAAACATAAATATGAAAACAATATTTACAGTGAAATTAAGAAACAAGTGCAACAGTGCTATCTACTAGAGATGAAGGGAAACTATCTCATTATCATAAAATGTCAAATATGTTTGACCGTGTGGTCTGAGAATCGACATCTTATGACAAACATTCACTAATTATTTGCAGATACATTTAGTAATGCCAATGAATTTGATGCATCTGTGTTAATATAAACAATTTTGATAGCATTTAACATCCATAATGTAGTTCAAATTATCATTATCTCCCATATACTATATACAACCATCAACACTCCAAGAACAATACTTGTTTAAGTGAAATAATGTTGCAAAAATTTAAAATTCTAATAATTTGAGGTTTAATCAAGAGAATTACTAAAAATTATATCTTGTTCAAGTTCTTTACATAATCTATATACACATAAAATTTCATAGTGAAATGTGCATTTCATTCTTGAGTTATTATGTACACAAATCACAAACACACACAGATGGACATATTTCAAAAAGTGTTTAAAATGGGTTCAAAAGTCTTGAAACATGTTTTTAGTCAAAATTTTGAATTAGAAAATTCTCAGAAAAATGGTAACTTTTCTGTAAAATAGTACGAGGAAGTAAGTACAAAGTGTTTTGGTATATCATTTTCAAATATTTTGATGGAATTTCATAATCCAACAAAATCTCTACTTATAATAAAACTGAGTGTGTGTTTGATGGGGAATGCTTCCGGGGCGATCCCCTCTTCAAAGGGATAGACAAACCTACGATTTGTCCAAAAAGAATTAAATCCAATGAGTTCATATTTGAATATATATATATTTATATATATATATATAAAATACAATGAAAGAATGAACAGTACCAAAAAGTGGTTGTGGGGGGTTGTGACCCCCACTCCCCGTTTAAAAGCATGCTTTGAGTGCCGCGGCAAACACTCCCGGAAAACCGGCACCGTTCATAGAAAGTCCTTGCGACTAAAGGAATTGCCGAAAATATACACTGAAATTAAACAAAATCCAAAAGAAATACCTTATGTGAAACCAATCGAATCCACCTCTCGCCAACACCACCACTAAATTCATCTAACTCAACACACAAACGCTCTACCCCATTCCCTTCATCACCAGAATAACTCCAAGAACTGAGGAATCTCCGATTATATACTGTATACCGTTGCCACAGATTCAACTAAAAAACCGTTATTCTTATTTTGCACTCTTGTATATCAATAGTGTAAAAATCCGATGCGATACCATAAAGGAATCCCCTGGGATATCCAACTCTACGGGCTTCCTCAAAATATCTTTTCAAACACAAATATTGATCTTCTGTCTTTGTGCTCAATCTTCTACTTCTAATCAGATAATTTCTAATGACGTTTCGAAACACTCGTTTATTGAGATTAGATGTCCAAGGAACAAGATAATTAATTTCAAATTGAAAATCTTTGCGTTTATCATAGATACGAAAAAATTATACTAATATATATATATATATATATATATATATATATATATATAATGTTGCTAAGAAACAGAATTAAACCTAATGAGTTATTACACCAGTAAATATTTTTCAATTTAAATAATAAAAAAATATATTTATAAATACATTTTTTTTGGAATTACATTTTTCACTGGATCATATCATTACAGCCTTTAGGTTTAATGAGTTAAAAATGCAATTCAAAAAAAAAAAAAAAAATGTATTTATAAATATATTTCTTTATTATTTAAATTGAAAAATACTGGTGCAATAACTCATTGGGTTTAATTCCGTTTCTTAGCAACATGATACATATATATATATTTTCAAATATAAATTCACTGGATTTAACTCATTTTGGACAAACCGTAGGTTTGTCTATTTCTTTGAGGAGTGGATTGTCTCGGAAGCGTTCCCCGTCAAACATACATTCTGTTTTATTATAAGTAGAGATAGAGATACAGTTTCTTTTTGGAATTGCATTTTTCATTGGATCATATCATTACGGCCTTTGGTTTAACAAGTTTAGATTATTGGTATTTTCAAATTCTTAAATAGTTTTAATTTTGGGAAATATTTTAAAATCCATATATTGTAGTATGGGTACATCTTCTAAAACATGCGTATAATTTTCTAATTTACAAAAATATAAATGATTAAGTCCATCTGTCCCTGTAGGCTTGATGAGAGATTTGGCGGATTATTTTTAATGTTGCGAAATTGGGGAAAATATTGTCGAATCGCTAAAAATATTGCCCAATTGATAAAAATTATGCCAAATTAATGAAATTAGTTTTGTTTTGAAAGGGGATAGTATTGTAATGATGTTTCGGTACATTTTGACTGTCAGTCCAACCTATTTCACAACAAATTTGGTGACCTTTTAAAATGAGGCCAAATTGCTGAAATATTATCAAATGAACGAAAATATCGCCAAATCGATAAAACTATTGTCAACTTGATGAAAATGATAACAAATCAATGAAATTAATTGCGTTTTGAAAGATGATAGTATTGTAATGATATTTCAGTAGCATTTGTCTCTTAGTCAAACTGTCCGACTTTATGACAAATTTGGCGACTTTTTAAAATTCCGTCGAATTAATGAAAATGCGGCTGAATTGATAAAATGATACTAAAGTCATGAAAATTACTCTTAATTTATGAAAATTGAATATTTTGCAAAATTAAGTTCAATTTCCTCGATAATCCCCATCGTTTTGTGAGAATTACATAATAGTTTTTGTACATGTGTTTACAAATAGGACCAGGATGTTTTTTCCCCTTCAGATCTGCCTGTGAAGATAATTTTGTATAGCGAGAACAGATTCTTATACTTCTTTTAAGGAGAACTAATTAAATGTTTTAATAAAATGTTTAGAATAACAAAGTCATTTAAAGTATTATAGGAATATGCACATAATTCAAGTTTTAATTTCTTTATATATTCCGTGCGAAGAACAGGTATATCGCTAGTAATTAATATAGATAATAATCATGATTCCCTGAAAACTGAGAAAAGCAACTTGCAATGGTTACTTTATTTGTAACAGAGGTCTGTACATGTTTCTTTTCAAAAAGGCAGTTATCAGTAACTATAGCAGAACAGAAAACAAGTAAAAAGTACTCTTTACTTTTATCAAATACTTCAGATTATTTTTTTGATTCACATGAAATTGAAAACTTTTATTTACTGCATTTTATTTTTATGTTTGGAATTTTATCTAAATTTAAATTGAGTTTTCAATGACCATAAATGTATTGGAAGTCTATTATAGAGCATTTATCATTTCGTTGACTTAAAAATTAGATCAAATTATCTGAAGATGAGACATTCTCAATTTGTAAACCTAAAGAGGTGAAGATAGTATTATCTAATTTTAGAAACACAATGTTTCATTCCTCATATTCTTTGATCACAATATCTGCCTTCATTCCAAGTCACAAAATATATTTGAATTTTAAAAGGAATACTAATAGTCTTAAAAGTGAAACTGAACAATTTTGCTCAATGAGGAATTTTGACACAAAGGTGTTTTAAATATTTTTGAAAAATGAAAAATGTAATGGTAATTTGCAAATGCAACATCCAGTTACTTAATGTTTTACAAGTAAGGTTAATTGCATTTCAATTCACAAAGTAATGGTTACTTACAATACTTAACATTGCTGCTTGTAAGAAATTAATTTACAATACTTCCAAAAGAAAACAGACATAATACTAACTGCTAGCAAATTTTTGCTTTGACTGTTCAAGCTCGGTTTGAATTTCCTTTCACCAGCTTTCTCACAGTTTGTTTTTAGCAGTTGTTAAGGGTAGATGCTGTTCTTTGGTCTGAGGAAGGCACCCTCGAAACAATTGTAGTCATTTAACTGACATATGCCCACTTCCTTCAAGAAAGTATTGAAAGTTAATGTTTACTTACTGGCCACATTTACAAATTTAATCTAACTCTGATAATCTAATCTACACCAGCGTTTTTCAAATTGTGTTCCACGACACGCTAGTTTCATGTAAAGTCTCTTAAAAATGAAATAAAAAAGTGTGTAAAATTTTTAATACATAATTTGGACCACAATGGACTTCTTCTAATTTTGGGGTTCCACCATCAAATTGAATTTTAAAAGGATTCCGTGGCCAAAAACATTTGATAAACACTGATATACACTATTAATTTCAGTTTGACTATGTAAATATAATATGCAAGTATATCTTATGATTTAAAATGCTAATTCTTGTTCTAGAAACATGTACATATATATTTTAAATTAAAGTAATAACCTGGAAATATTTCAAAACATTTTTAGAATTAAAATATTTAATAAAATGCTAAATTTTTACCAAAAAGAGCCCAAAATTTAACACTTGCATACCTGACACAATTAAAATACAAACTCTTGGGATACAAGCTTGAAATTATTTTTTAATGAAAGGTAATGATTTGAAAGTGTAAGCAAAATATTCGAAAAAAAAAAATAGCTTTTTAATTATTCACATATAAAAAAGAGGAGCAAAATTTCAATATATGCAGTACAATAGAAAATATTTTTTTATCCTTTTCCGAATCGAGAGATTCTGAGGAAGAATTTTCAAACTATGTCTAGACAGAAAGATCTAGAAGTGGGTTTAATTAAGTGATTTTCTAATTTCCCGATTTTTAGAAACAATTTAGATTAAGCATACAATTATTTCATTATTATAATTAATGTGTGAAGGAATCTGTTGAATCGGATAAATAGTTAATATATTTAGGATTCTATACTTATTTCTTTGTTCTAAGGGTTTTTATTTAAGCATAGTAAGATACTTATTTGGAGCATATTACACCTATGCATATAGTTTTGACTCAAGTGCATTTATGGGCTTTAGGATGGATCTGCAAACAGGTATATATATATATCACCTCTATAGTAGGTGGTTATTAAGGATAGCAGGTTATTTAGGAAGGTGGGACACTAAGGATGCAGGGCATATAGCACATTGTGGTCTTGCATGTTGCTCAAATATGCACTAGAAACTGGGAGACACCTTTTTTTTTTAAAATCTGTAGTGCAGAGTGTGGTTATGTGTCTTGGTAGTAATGTGGTTGTGTGTGATGGTAGGTGTTAGACCGTATTGGTAGCTGGAGATTAGTTGACTTCAGACTTAAAAAATGCTGAGGTGCAATTTCCTGGTTTCTGAAGTGCCTGTTTACCAAATTTCATGACTGTATGATTCTTAGATTTCCCATTACAAACTGCACATACACAGACAGACAGACATATTTAATATGTAAGATAGACAACAGATTATGTCTTCAAGACACAGAAGGTACATATATTTTAAAATTCATGAAAATTTGTTTATTAGTAGTATGGATTTCATTCAAAGTTTGTTTGAAAGAGAATGTTTTTATCTTTATAATGGTGTTAAGATGGAAACTCTGTGATAATATTTTCGGTCACTAAGAAATTGATTTGTGTAAAATCCAGGCTAAAACATACATATTTCGGGAAGATTCTATTCTCTGATATATAAGGATTCGACTCAATGCAGTAAGTGACAGAGAGAGGACGGAACGGTAAGAGTAGGAAGTTCAGTAGAACACTTAGTTGAAGTGTATCATGGCAGTGCCAGTCAATACGATGTGATTGATATTTAATCAAATATGGATTGGGTTAACTTGGTGTGACAAATGCTTTCTTCAAGGTGTTCATCAGTAATGAAGTGATGATCAGTGACTATATTAGTCTGTTATAAGTTACAGCTGTACAAAGCTGGTTTCAACTATCAATTAAACATGGCAGTATAAAGAGTATCCGACGGAATGTCACCACAGCATGGTGAAGGAAAACACACAGAAGTACACGCTATCCTAGGTATGTAAACTTATGCCTAAGCTTTTTCTAACAGCATCATGTCAAGTCTTAAGTGTTATAAAAAGTTACGTGAGCAACAAAGCTCAAACTGTAACTACAATACTGTTTACCAACTTGATGAATATATACCTTGGCAAAGATTCTAATGAATAAATCAGTCAAAGAATTTAACAAGTCAATATTGGATTTTTTTTATTGAAAAAGCTGCATAATCACTCTGCATTCTTCACTTACCCGAGACCCCATAAATTTTTAAAATTCAGGAAAACTTATTAGACATCATATTACATTATAGTGAATAAAATTTTCTTGTTGTCAACAACAAGGTTATGGGCTAAGTAACGCCATATTACTAAAAGAATCAAGTTGAGATGTTGGGATCCAGCAGATGGGAGGTTACGACCGAGAATGGCACCATTTGAATGAAGGCAAATAAAGCAACATCATTGAGTTGAACAGTTCAGTGACTTTTTCACAATAAGCCATAGTTGCAGCCCAGACAGTGCTCCTAGCAAGGAACAATTACGTCACTTGGAGCAATTAAATTTCATTTGCACTAAAAGCTGAAGGATGCCGGAGTTACATTGATTGAACTATGATACCTACCGATTTAATGTCACAGTGAGATCAAGACGAATACATGCACAGAAGAGACAAAACAACTTGGAACAACGCAACTGATGAACAACTTTAAGTTTTATAATTAAGATGGCAGATGACACCATCAGCAACCATGCAATAGAAGATGGAGGCACGGGAAGTGAACGCAGTGAACGGGAAGTTTATTTGACTGAAAACAACTAAAAACTAATTCGAATTTTTAAAAAATCTCTCTCGGGTCTTGATGTCCAAATTTTATGGCTGCACGACATTTAGATTTTTCACTACAGATGCCTTTATTAATATAGATGAACATTTCCAGATGCAAGAAATATTTTAAATTATTTTTCAAATGATTGGAAAAAAAACCAAAAAAAAAAACAGGTAAAGTTGTACAGTAAATCAGGTGCTCAAATATAAAACTATACAGTAATACTAGTGAGCTTAAAATAAAGTGGAATTTCAGAATAAATGTAGCTGGCGATAACATTTTAACAAATAATAATGCGTTATCATTAAAAAAAAAAAAAAAAAAAGAAGAAATCTTGAAAGATTGCAGCTAAGTAGATTGTTATATAGAAGTTTTTTTAATCCTGAAATTAATTGGTTTTCAATATGTATGGCTAGAGTTCCAAAAAAGTTAAAATTTTGAAGCGCTCAAGAAAAATAATAAATATTTATTTTTTGAAAAATTTCAGATTTTTTATGACAGCTTTGTTATAAGTTTAAGTAAAGAGGTTAAATTTGTTTGTCTTTTTTGGTATAAATCAGAAAATAATTTTTTTCCCCAAGTCGAATAGTTATTTTTAAACAAAGAATATAATCAGATGTCGAATTTTAATAACAAAACATGGCACTTTCATAACCTATCATTTTCTTGCTTTGTAAAATAACACCTGTCATATCAATTTTAGTGAATAATAATACAAAAAAATCATGACAGAATGAAGCAACTGAAATACTACATTTGTACACATTACAATTTAAATATCAGTGATGTACATTTCGTAGGTATGAAATTATATTACTGGTTTTATTTAACGTGTATTTAATTTTGGAAATGTTGTATTCAACATAATTTGAAGCTCTAGTGATAAGCTTAATTTGCAGGAAAAAATACCTTAAAAATGCATATTACTGATATTTTTTTTTAAATTTGAATTTGAATGTATTTTGTTTTGGGGATGATGTATCAATATATCATTATGAAGCTCTAAATTGAAGTTAGCTGCTGTAAAAAGGTAAATGTGTACGGTAACTTAACTACTGTAAAATGGCATTAAGAATTTCTTTTTAAATCTTACTTTTCACTGTTTTCTTTAAGATTTTTATTATGCATGTTCATTGGAATTGGATATTTCCGTGTAATAAATATTCCATTATTCTAGTCTTAAAATTTTAAATGAGAAATAAATATAGCTGTTTTATCTTAAATAATAAAAGACAATGTCTGTCTGTCTTATACACTATACGTTCAGCGACCCCACGTCGGAGAGCTACGAAATTTTTGGCAATCGGAGACCCGGGGGGGACATGCGAAAACCGATTTTTAAAATTTGAATTATTTTTTTTAATTATTTAATGTTTTATATGATTTCGACCATTTTTTGCCCTTTTTCCTCCATGATCTAGATGTCGTAGAAAAAAATCAAAAATCACACCAGCGGAAAGAGCAGACAATTGCGAGTAAAGTTATATCAATTTCAAATTTCAATTGCTAATATTTTTTAAAGATTTTGAAACAAAAGTCACATTTGGCTAAAAAAAAAACGATTTTCGGTTTTTAAATTCTCGCATAGTAAAAAGTACTCATAATTTCGACTAATAATTTACATTTTTAGAAAGGTCAAAGATCTGGCATTCTTACAAATCCAATTTGGTCAAGAAATAATTATAAATATCCACAGGATCGCGATTTTAATGACCTAAGGATTTTCAATTTCTCGGCAAACCACGTTTTCACCCGTTGAATTTTTTCCCTGTCTCCATGGAGACCGCCCTTCCGGTTAAATGAATTAAGATATGTGTTGTATACAGTGGGTGAAATGATTATATTTATATGATATTTTAAATGGATATTTTAATTTACGGATATTTTAAATAATTTAAATGATTGAATTATGGTGGATTGAATTGAGGTGATGTATTTGAAATTATTATATTTATGTATTTGTGGAACGATATGGATGATTGATGGAACGTTTTAATTTATGGATATTTTAAATGATGGAAAGATGGATATTTTAAATTTATGGATAAATAATAATGATAAATAATAATAATATGGACAAATAATGATAAATAATAATATGGATAAATAATAATAATAATATGTATAAATAATAATTTTAAATGATGGAACGATGGAATGAGGATGATGGAATTAAAATTAAGAGCTTAGCATAGGGTCATTAAAAAATTTAAATTAGCGCGCTGGTAGCTAGCGCACGGGAATTGCACTCGGTAGGCACGGCTTCAATTCCCGCCACTGCCTAAACTGCTTCCGTGTTCAGACGGTGTATGATCACATTAAACATTAGGGTCGGTAAGTCCTTCCGAGAGGTTGTTGGTAGGGGAAGGAGGGTACGGTTCCTGTGGATGCCTCCCCCACTGGGTCCCGGTCTAAATTGGGTGAATAAAAAGAAAGTTATGGAGATTGTCGCAAAGGTGCAGTAGCCTAATGGTTAGCGCATGGGAACTGCACTCGGTAGGCCCGGGTACGATTCCCGCCACTGCCAAAATTTGCCGTGTTCATGCGGAGTACGATCACGTTAAACATATATGTCCGTAAGTCCTTCCTAGAGGTTGGTCGTAGGGGAAGGAGAGTACGGTCTCTGTGGATGCCTCCCCCACTGGCTTCCGGCCTAAATTGGGTGAATAAAAAGAAGGTTATGGAGACTGTTGCGGAGGGCGCGGTAGCCCAGTGGTTAGAGTGCGGGAATTTCACTCGGTAGGCCCGGGTTCGA
The DNA here is from genome assembly GCA_951213105.1 of Amaurobius ferox. Taxonomy (NCBI): domain Eukaryota; kingdom Metazoa; phylum Arthropoda; class Arachnida; order Araneae; family Amaurobiidae; genus Amaurobius; species Amaurobius ferox. The sequence goes on from OX578146.1 coordinate 60,296,924, forward strand.
TTCCCGCCACTGCCAAAACTGCTGCTGTGTTCACGCGGAGTACGATTACGTTAAACGTGTGGGTCCGTAAGTCCTTCCGAAAGGTTAGTGGTAGGGAAAGGAGGGTATGGTCCCTGTGGATGCCTCTCCCACTGGGTTCCGGTCTAAATTGGGTGAATAAAAAGAAAGTTATGGAGAATGTTGCGGAGGGCGAAGTACCCCAGTGGTTAGCGCGTGGGATTTGCACTTGGTAGGTCCAGGTTCGATTCCCAAAATTGCCGCCATGTTCATGTCCGTAAGTCCTTCAAGGACTTACGAACCAAAACAAATTTACATTGGACTGGAAAAAAAGAGTTATGGAGATTGTCGCGGAAGGCGCGGTAGCCCAGTAGTTAGCGATTCCCACCACTGCCTAAACTGCCACCGTGTTCAGGCTAAGTACGATCACGTTAAACATGTGGGTCCGTAAGTCCTTCCGAGAGGTTAGTGGTAGGGGAAGGAGGATACAGTCCCTGTGGATGCCTCCCCTACTGGGTTCCAGTCTAAATTGCGTGAATAAAAAGAAAGTTATGGAGATTGTCGCGAAGGGGCAGTAGCCCAGTGGTTAGCTCGCGGAAACTGCACTCGGTAGGCCCGGTTTCGATTCCCACCACTGCCAAAATTTGCCGTGTTCACGCGGAGTATGATCACGTTAAACATATAGGTCCATAAGTTCTTCCGAGAGGTTCGTGGTAGGGGAAGGAGGGTACGGTCCCTGTGGATGCCGTCCCCTCTGGGTTCCGGTCTAAATTAGGTGAATAAAAAGAAAGTTATGGAGATTGTCGAGTAGGTCGCGGTAGCCCAGTGGTTAGAGTGCAGGAACTTCACTCGGTAGGCCCGGGTTTGATTCCCCCCACTGCCAAAACTGCTGCCGTGTTCACGCGGAGTATGATCACATTAAACATGTGGGTCTGTAAGTCCTTCCGAGAGGTTGGTGGTAGGGGAAGGAGGGTACGGTCTCTGTGGATGCCTCTCCCACTGGGTTCCGGTCTAAATTGGGTGAATAAAAAGAAAGTTATGGAGAATGTTGCGGAGGGCGAAGTATCCCAGTTGTTAGCGTGCGGGATTTGTACTTGGAAGGCTCGGGTTCGATTCTCAAAATTGCAGCCATGTTCACGTCCGTAAGTCCTTCCGAGGACTTACAGACCAAAACAAATTCACATTGGACTGGAAAAAAAGAAAGTTATGGAGATTGTCGCGGTGGGCATGGTAGCCAAGTGGTTAGTGTGCGGGAATTTCACTCGGTAGGCCCGAGTTTGATTCCCACCATTGCCAAAACTGCTGCCGTATTCACGTGGAGTATGATCACGTTAAACATGTGGGTCCGTAAGTCCTTCCGAGAGGTTGGTGGTAGGGGAAGGAGGGTACGGTCCCTGTGGTCGCCTCTCCCACTGGGTTCCGGTCTAAATTGGATAAATAAAAAGAAAGTTGTGGAGAATGTCGCGGAGGGCGAAGTACCCCAGTGGTTAGCGCGCAGGATTTGCACTTGGTAGGCCCGGGTTCGATTCCCAAAATTGCTGCCATGTTCACATAAGTCCTTCAAGGACTTACAGACCAAAACAAATTTACATTGGACTGGAAAAAAAGAAAGTTATGGAGATTGTCGTGGAGGGCGCGGTAGCCCAGTAGTTAGCGATTCCTGCCACTGCCTAAACTGCCGCCGTGTTCAGGCGGAGTACGATCATGTTAAACATGTGGGTCCGTAAGTCCTTCTGAGCGGTTAGTGGTAGGGGAAGGAGGGTACAGTCCCTGTGGATGCCTCCCCTACTGGGTTCCAGTCTAAATTGGGTGAATAAAAAGAAAGTTATGGAGATTGTTGTGGAGGGCGCGGTAGCCAAGTGGTTATGTGCAGGAATTGCACTTGGTAGGCCAGGGTTCGATTCCCACCACTGCCGAAGTGTTCACTCGGAGTACAATCACGTTAAACATGTGGGACCATAAGTCCTTCTGAGAGGTTGGTGGTAGGGGAAGGAGGGTACGGTCCCTGTGGATGCCTCCCCCACTGAGTTCCGGTCTAAATTGGGTGGCACTTCCTGGCCGTCCAAACAGTTACCTTACACCTTTCTGGTAGGTCGTGCCAGCGAGTTTGCAACGATCAGAATTTGCCACGGTCAGAATTTTCAAGGGTAGCGAACAGGCTGGTCACCAAAGGCAGCTAGTATAACAATAAAACTAAATATTTTTATAAGTGGGTATAATAAAAATATAAAGGTATAATAATACTTTCAAAGCTAAATATTTCTATACCTTTTAAGTGCTCATTCTAGACCAAAAAAGGGTAAGGTGCTTCTTAGAAAGAGGTATAAAAGTGGTATAAAAATGGCACATGTTTTAACAAGAAAATCGTACCAGACTCAAGAATCTTTAAAATCTTAAAAGTTTAAGACTAAAGGAAAACTTTATGTAATTAAGCACATTTTAATATACAATGCAAGTGCAGTTGTTTCAAAAATATATTGGATCCCCTTCTTTAGTGCTAAACAGACCAACAAATCTGAAGTCAAAAAGATGAAATGGGGTAGCACTGAAAAAGGGATCCGATATATCCTCAAAACAACTGTATGCTGCATTATTAATTTATACTTATGTTGCCTCATAACTCTGGGACTGTAATGAAATATTTGTCCATCACGAAAATGATTTACTTCCTCTCATTTTATAACCCTTTTGTTGGCAAGGTTCAGACAGGAGGATTAACTTTTTCCTAGGAGGTCCTGTAAAAATGGGACAGGGTAGTGGAGGCAGTATACATTTTGCTCTGAAAGGAAATGGGCATGGCATCACAACCTTCTAAAATGGCTTAGCTGGAATACTACCTTTTAATTTACAATTGAGGAAATTTTGATACATTTTTTTAGAATTCCACAAATGAAATAATTAGAATAAAAACTAAACTCTACAAATACTATGAATTTCATTAGACATACAAATTTTCTTTTATAATATTACAACTAATTATTTATTTCTCAAATATAAATTTTTCTCAAGGCTTGGGAAAAACCAGAAAAGAAAAAAAAAATAACTGGTGTTTTCCTAGCCTTTTGAACAGTCACACATTTTTATTTCAATATGTCATGTTTATTATAAAGTTTTGGAAACAACTTTTTATGTACATTTCATGGAAAATCCACCTTGGTTACACCCCCAAACAACCAGAAATGAGCAGTTCCATTGGTGGACATTGTTTGGAGGTTTTATTATATATAAATTTTTAATAACATATTTTAGTACCAATACAGTTATACAATGTTTTTTTTCTTCTTTCTGGGGAAAGAAAAAAAAACCTGTTTGAAATTTTCCCTTGTTGTCTGAAACTTGGATAATATAAAATCTTCAAACTGAGGTTGTTCAGGTAGGTCTTTGCAGGTATAAATTGCATGTTATGCATTAAAGCAACACTCACCTTAATTTAAGTGCCAAATTGGATAATGATAATGAAATTTTTTTACGTTTAATTTTTCTTATGTGGCAAATATTTTTAATTAAAGTATAGATTTGAAAGGCTGTTAACTACATAGAAAATTAATTAAGATGCTTTGACTGAATTTAAAATGCCTTTAAAGAAAAAGAGTTCGAGTTGAAAAAATTTCCGGGGGTTCTATAATTCCAATGGGAATCTTGGCCTATCACAATTGGAAATAATAGCTTGTATATGATTTGGCATCAACTGACAGAAATTCTGAATGTATTTGAGCAGACATTAGATACACACCTTTCCAGTTTCCTCCATTAACTTCTGTTGTACCATTTTTCTTTTTGGCAAAGATTGTAGAAGTTTGATAGCTCTTTTCTTTTGTTTCAGTGTAAGACGGCGACGAAAAAACAAGTTATTCAACTGTTCTGCATTCTTTTCATGATTATGTTCCAGACTGCATCCACTAATCACAAGAAACTGTCCATCACTACTCAATCTCAGTTTAAAAATAGCTGGGCAGTCCTTTTTAATTGAACTAAATCATACAGAAAAATATTATAATAGTTTAGATACTATACACGTTTTCAGTATATGCTTATGATTAGGCACAGATTCAGAAATAAGAAATAGCACATGCAGGTGTTAGAGCATAAACTAATTCTACACATAGAAAACCTTCTAAATAGGTGTTCCAAGCAGATCTAATGAATATTACACATTTCAAATATCTTAATTTTCAACCTTTAGACCAATAAAAATGCTTTTCTCCATTTTTGATTCAACTTTTTGAAATATATGGGTCATGAACTGCGGAGAGGATTTACCACAGTTGTTGACAGTTGAATTTTTTGATTTTTAAAACAGCATCAATGTTTTCTCAACGTCAAAGCCATTTCAATTTGTCAAACTTGCATAAAGAAATTAAAATTTAACAAAAGGTAATTCTACTTAAATTTGGAGAGAATTTGACATTCTATTTACTGTTTTTGACACTTTACTATTATTAAAAATGTACAAATTGTATATTATTTTCATTTAAGTTTTCTGTAGTATTTACTTGTCTTTTTAACAATAATTTTATGCATATTAAAAATTTTCAAAGATTTCACTGTTTTAATTGGTCATTTGTACATACGTCATAATGTGATGCCATGGTTTGTTTAAACCACCATATATGATGGCATAAACATTGATGTAATAATGGATTCTGCCATGATATCAAATCAAACACAATAAAAAACATAATTGTATGTCTCAAAGAAAGGTATGTTGAGTAATATATAAATAAACATAAAATATGCCTACTAATCATGGATTCTGTTTAAAGTTTGTTTGTAATAGAATTTTTTGATACTTTCAATTGTGTCACGATGAAAACTGTGATAATATGTTTGGTCACTAAGGAATTGATTTGTGTGAATATCTCCCAAAATCATTGCAAATCAGGCTAAAACATAAAATAAATAAAAAACTAATTCGACTTTAAAAAAATAATGCTGAGGTGCACCTTACTGGGTGCTGAAGTACTTGTGTACCAAATTTCATGGCTGTATGAGGCTTATATTTACTTCTACAGACCGTGCACACACACATCTTTTATTATGTAAGACATAGCTTTTAATGAGTTCAATAACGTATTCAAAGAACTATAATACAATATTTAGTAAGCTATATAATCAATATAGATTATAATGCTGGCCATGTGTGTCTTTTTTTGTCCTGGTAGTCTGTTACTATCCATCATGCAGATTCATACACTGCCATAGTGTAGTTTGCTCATGTTCATCATCTGAGGTTTCCTGAAAATCAGTTTGGCACTTTTGGGCATTATATAGTTTAACAGATCTGCAGGAGGACAGTCAAAATTGTGGTACTGCAGAGAGAATGCGAAAAGTCAAGGGATGACCTCATTGGAATGAGCATGTTAGGCTGCTATAGGACATTGTTATAAAACAGTAGAGCAGTACTACACCATCTTGCAAAACTGAGCTCTATTTTTGCATTGATTTTTATTCCTACAATTGCTTGGAGATTGCATCAGATGTCTATCATTTTCCTTGCCATATTATTTCAGGAAACAATATCCAAAGGTAGAAGTAACAAAGTGAGGATATATAGGATTTATATACAAGATGATCATAATCTAACTTCACCTATTTATGAGCCTCTAGAGACCGCAACGATATTAGCTAGGGCAAGTGAAGCATCGTTATAATAGAGTGACTGTGCGCTACAAGATAAGACTGATGGCAGCTCCTCTAATGGCAAAATTTGGAAGTAAGCATTCTTATTTAGGAAACTGTGAGTAATACAAAAAAAAAAAAAAAAAATTAAAAATTTGTAGATCATCAGCAAATTAGTAAGAAAGGACATGCAGTCAACAGAGGATATGAAAATAAACTCTTACCACAGGTTGATTAAACAATGTAGTTTGGCAATTAAATGAAAAATTAAGATCATTCTGGCCACTTGCTACTAAATGAAAATTTGAATTTTCAGGTCTAGTCAACACACACACACACACACAGTCTCCGGTCGTCCAATTTGTTGCTCTAAGTCCTCTGGACGAGCCGGACGGCCTGGGGCTTTCACACACACACAGTCTCTATTTTATCATAGTCATTTCTTTAGCATCCATTATTTTAAATAAATGAATTAAGAATAAGTGCTTGTTACACTGCCTCATAGTTCATAAAGACTTGTAGTGATATGTGCCCTTGCCGCATCACCCTTCAATATGCAGTAAATAAGCTCTCATAGCTTATTTTAAACTATTTTAATTGAAAGAGGTCTCGGGGTTTGGTGGTTTTGGCACCTAGTAAAATAGAAGATTTCTTCATGCCATTTAGGCCTGAAGTAATCTTCTATCTTACTGGGTGCTCAGATATGCCAGAAATATGTGAAATACTAAAAGTAAATTACAAAAATCTGATGTGGGCAGCACATGACTTTCCTTATATAATGCAATGAATTTATTACTTTTACAGTTAAAAAAATAAATGTTATTCTTATAGTAGATATCCAAGATATTGAATTTTCTTCAATTAGACGTCATTTTCATTGATGTAGTGTCATTTTTATCCATTTGGCAAGATTTTCGTTAATTTGGCAACATTTAAAAAAGTGGTCAAGTTGGCGATATTCCACCAAATTCGTCACTAAAATCTCACCAAGCATTATGGATGAAAAAATAAGTTATTCTTACAGCAGATAAATGATTGTTGGCGTTCAAATACAAAAGTATTACTCAAACTATCATTTCTCGTGAATTGTACAAGTTAGATCCACGAGAATGATATCACCAAATTTATCGCATGATATTGAATATGAAAAGTGAACATGCTTCTTAAGAGTTAATATTTTTTTATTTTACTTGATTTTTTGATAAATTTATTTGAAAACTGTGCAATATCTTGAGAACGGTTAATGCTAGCATCCTACAGTTTATGTCAATCGTTTTCTAAGGAAAAATTACATAAGAAATGTCTATTTGCGTAAATTTATTAAAGGTTTTGACTTTTTGATGATTTTTCAAAATTTTACATGAAAATTTAGGGTTGTTCTGAACATTTGATTGTGTTTAAAAACAATAGGCTTCCAGTATTCATGGATTGTGATTTTTGTACCAAATTTCATTTTGCATTGCTCTATTCGTTCATGAGATATCATCTCCACAGACTTACTGACACACACACAGACATCACCTCAAAAATGTTCGATTAGTGATCAGGGATGCTTGAAACGTGTTCTCCCGTCGAAAACTTGAATTTGAATTTTCAACCCCGTCACAATACTTTCCTTATACATTATGTATATAGGAAAGTAAAAATGTTAACACACACATTTATTGTCAGTATTTCAACAATTTGAATGAAGCGGCTTCCTATTAAAGATAAGGAATATAATACAATTCTTTCTTTCCAAAAATCCAACTCAAAATGTCCAGATCAATTTCATCAAAAATCAGAACATTTTTAAAATTTTGAAAAAAATATCAAAATTAGTTCATACTTATCTGTAATCATATATATAAAAAAATTCTGGTGTGATGAGATATGGAGGGAGGGGGGGGGGGGGGGTAACACAATGTATGATCAAAATAAATGGGACACAGATTTGCTGTTTTCTCCAGTCCCCTACATTATGTAGCTTTTTGGATTTTGTTTGTTATATTATCTCTAGGTAGTGTGAGTCCTATATACTACCTTAATTATGTTTGTACCAGGAAAAATGAAGAAAAGAAATACATGGTATAATATATTTATACAATCAAAAACAATAGCCACATATACAGTTACAGCATTAAAAAATATAATGTACATGATTGTTTTAGTTCAAACCATTTGAACACAAATTGTCACATTTTTAGTTTTTTCTTAATAATGAACTCCAAGATGCCTTGAATAGCATGTTGAAATTATATTATGCAGAGATGGTATATCTATGGCCAGCTGGTGTCACAGGGTTCATCTTTGTGTCATAAAGAAGTAATATATAACCCAAGTTTTAGTGCATATTGCACATATCATTTTGCCAGGGTACTGCACCAGATCCATTAAGAAGGTTTTAAAGCTAGATTGGGTTTCTTTGGCTGGCTGTGCTGCTCTAAAGTTAAATCTAGGTACAGGCACCATAGCAGACTGGCTATTTCACCAGTCCCCTTTGTTGATTCATTTATTTTTAATGTCTTCAACATCCAAACTGTCTGCAGAAAGGTATAGGGAAGGATGCCTCCTCCTCAGAAAATTGTGTAAAACACAAGTTGATAGCACTATTTATTGCATTTACAGGAGTTGTTAGCATCCTTGCCCTGTAGATTTGGAACCTGGCAACTAGAATGCCAAAGGCACTTTCAGAGACTCTTCCGGCTCTGGACAATATGTAATTAAATATTCTCTTTACCTATTCAGTATATCTGCTTAATTAAATATTCTCTTTACCTATTCAGTATATCTGCTTGGATATGGCTTCATGATATTGGTACCGAGAAGAAAAGCATCATCGGCTACAATTACATATGGTACCTTAACATTTGTACCAGATAACTGATCTGTCTCAGGGATATGTAGGGCATTCTCATCAATTGCTACCTTCAGTTTGCTTTTGACCCAAGCACCATTATTGCTGACCCAACTATTAGTACCAACATCCACATATGTTGCACAGCGTCTAAAAGTGCCCACAAAACAATGCTGAAATCACCCATGTAGTTGTAATATAATGATCCAGAATTATGAGGAGGGGTGATTTTAATGTGCTATCCATCCATGGCACCTATGCACATGGGAAATTCCTCTGCAATCACTTTCCACTCTTGGGCTAACCTTGGAATTCAAATTTCATCCAACAGATCTTGAAAAATAGCTCAACACACATTTCTAATTATTAAAGAAATTGTGAATTGAGCAATTCGAAATTGAAAATACAGCAAGTTTTGACTTTCATCTGAAATAAAAAATATTATAGAAAATTAGAAATTTGAAAGAAAATATATCTAGCTAAATTTTTCAATGCACCTCATACCCTTGTATCTATGGGCCAACATGCAATTTGAAAAACTTTGAAGATTAAACACTGAATTTGAAAGACATTGCAATTAATAAGCAAAATACACTTTGCGCAAAGGATAAGGAGAAGTAAAGCAATGTAAATATGCACAAATAACAAAATAATGCAGCATACAGTTGTTTTGAGGATACGTTTGATCCCTTTCATCAGTGCAAGAAAACCAACAAATCCGAAGTCCAAAAGAGGAATGGGTGCAGAAGGAGCAGGGAGATTATATACCTAAGACCTGGATTCTCTTATAATCCAGGTCTTGGGTATATAATCTTCCTGCTTCTTCATTCTCCACCTATTCCTCTTTTGGACTTCGGGTTTGTTGGTTCTCTTGCACTGACGAAGGGGATCAAACGTATTCTTGAAATAGCTGTAGGCTGCATTATTTTGTTATTTGTGCTTATTTATGTTGCTCTAGTTCTCTTTATGACATTGTAATTGTTTGTAACAATGGGGCCAAAATTCTTAAAACAAGTCTTTTTATAAAAATATAATTATATTAACTTAAATTAAGTTCAACAATTCTATTATTTTAGTACTCAACATTTAAGTAAAATCTACAAATTACCTGTGGTTATTTTTATTGTATATAATTTTTATGTATTCTGTATATAATATGAATTTACTCATTTAATTAAATTAATTTTTAAAAAGAAAATTAAATTAATTTTTAAAAAGAAAATTATTTTTAGGGAAGTGCTGCTGCAAACCATATTTACTGAAATTTAGGTATATATATCAACGTAACTTACAGTTTAGAAAAGAAAGTGGAACACAATGCTTTTACAACTTACGAAGATTTGGAAAGATAAAGCAATCTGAGTGCACTTAACCAACCATTGATTCATCAAAGATTAAGATAGTTAACATATGAAGATATATTTACTACTTATACTACGAAAATATATCCTGCAGTGTGCAACTGTAGTGAATAGTTCAGTTACAATTGATATGATTTGAGATATTTCTTATTCCTAACGACACTGATGCAAATTTAGTTAATACTAATTATCCATTCAAAGCACCTTTTTACAACATATTTACTCTTTACCATGTACATTTTTTCAGTGTCTGCATATATATATATATATATATATATATATATATATTGTTGGATAAACACACTAGTTATTTTAGCACAAAACTATTTTTATTTAAACTGGTCTGCACTCTGGAGGCCTTACAGTAACCGTACATTCGGGGCAGATTTGGAATTAAAACCTCTCAAGGTGGACAATCTCTGTGACCAACCTCAAGCGTTCACTTACAATTTCTTTTTCTCACACTCATCAAATTAATTTTACATCAGCGTGCACAGTGCCATCTCTCGTTATAAATTTCAACAGCTCATGCAGCTACATTTAAAACAGGGCTCGAAATTAACGGTGGTCCGAGACCACAAAAACACTCGACGGACCAGCAGAATATAAATTATATTGGTCCGTCGGACTAGTAACCTTTTATTCTCATTTTCCTCCCGTAAATTAAATTTTTCCCTCAGCACTTCTGTACACAAAGACAATATTCAACAGTCAGGGGAAAGTAAACAATACTGCTTCCATCTTTGTAATTTTGTCAACCCCCTTTCTTCCCTCTCTCCCACACCCGTCCGCAAGACATCTGGCTATTCTGACTCCCTACCAGGCTTTGGGAAATCGGTATAATCTAGCCCGTCCTCGAGAACGGCTGTTAACATCATTTTACCCGTCCTCGAAAATTTTTACCCTTCCTCCTAAGAATTTTTTTTCTTATTATATTCTTTAACATGTGTGCTCAAATACATCGCACAACAATAATAAAGTAGAAGCAACTGCCTCACGAAGTGAAATAACTGCATATTCATACATCACCCCCACAGCATTTAACCGCCGCTATCAAACTCGCCGGCGCAGAGTCTGATAAAGGACGGAACCCGTCAGAATTCCGATCTATGGGTGGGTGCAGAGAGGTAACTGATGTAAGAAATCTCCTCTCTTTCCAATGTTTGGTAATTTGAAGGAATGGTAAATAAATAATCATATACATCCTCTTGTCCCTAAGCAGTTTAAACCTCATTGCCATTATTTGGACTGAATAGATGTTTCATAACTTCAGTTGTCAGACAACTGAAACAAATGCCATGAATGAATTGTAAACATATTAGTTTTAAAGTTGAAACTAAAGTGGGGAAGAAAAGAAAATACTTCGGGCTGAAAATAGAAGAATCCATTCCAAAAATTAAAACTTGTTACGTACTCCCGCCTATTACAGCAATTGGAAATTTCATTAAGAATTAAAAGGGGATAGAGCTCTGTACGGATTTGGACTTGAGTTTTCTACTGTTTCGGGCCGGGTTGAGTCTTTTTTTTTTTTTCTTCTTCTTCTAAACGTCCGTTACGACTGGACCGAACATATTTATTCTGAATTTTTTTTCAATGGATTTAAATTGAATACATGAACTTATTCCATTTATTTCAGCTATCTAAAGGTAAATGTTTAAGAAAATAAGCTCAATTCTCCGTACAAAATTCTCACAAATTTGTTTTTAGCATATTTGAATACAAATTATTTCGAGCAAGTCGAGACTCAGTTATCTTCAGGCCGAGTTCATTCTACATTTATAAATTTCTTTGGTCTTGGCCCTGGTTTAAGTATTGGTATTGTCGGTCAGGAGAAAATATGAAATTTCGGCACATGTAGACCTCGGAAAAGGAGAACAGAACAAGCCACTTCGATCGTGAGCGCGCTATCTATCGCATTTTCGTTCAGTCATCGGATTCACTGGGTGGGGGGTGAGGGGAGAGAAAATAACTAGCACCTGTAGTTACAATGCAGACCTAACGGCTCTCCTAGAAAGAAGGTGTTGATAATGTACACTAGCTAAGTTTAATGGGGGGGGGGGGGGGATTTACAGACAATTTTCATTTATGGCACTGGAAAGGGTAGTTTTCACCATAATTTTACGATCATAACTTGTTATTTATTTATTTTATTTTTTTACGGAATCTCTAATCTTTAGTTGAACTAGGTATGATATTTATGAATTTATGGAAATCCACATAACATTCCACATGTAATTAATTTTATTTTATAATTTATTGTAGTCCAGTGTACGGACCAGTAACAAAGGTTTCGGACCACTGAAGTCATGAAATCACTGGTCCTTTGGACCAGTGACTTCATTTTTCTAATTTCTACCCCTGATTTATATATATATATATATATATATATATATATATATATATATTCAAAAAAAATTTTTAATAACGGACAAGGCAAAATAGCCACATTCTTGAAGAATTAATTGTGCAACTATGCAAGCAATCTAAAAATGTTAAAAACATATTTCAAACACCAATGTATGTTGCCCATTTTTGTTATTCTACTTTAGCTTAATGGTACCTAAAAGGAGAAAAAAATAAAAGCGACCACTACTTAGTTTCTATATGGTGAGAATGGTCAGAGTAGCTGCTTATCAATTCTATTTATACCAAAATTGGTTTTCAAAAATTTGTTTGAAACATTAAATAAATTTGTAATCTAACCTGATGCCAAATATCTGAGTGTCACTGCAAGCCTTTCTCCTGGAGATATTGCCTCTCTCATCAAAGTACACTGCTGGACAATTGCGAAGGGTGGATGGCACTATTACCCATAGCAACTACAAAATGAAAGGAAGCAAAATGTGGAAAATTAGAATAAGTACGGGATATAGCAAGAAGAGGTGTGCATATGCAAATTTTTCATTTCCATGCCTATTCGTCACATGATAGCACTGATAAGAGATATAAAGGATTTGATGCATATGGACAGCTGTTGTTCCAAGTGAAAGTTTTACGGGAAAGATTTAATTGACGCACTTGAAATTTTTGATATGACTTCCAGATATCACTTAGATGATTTTACGCATGGACATATTACTGGAAATATTAAAGAAGGGAGAAAAATAACAGATGTTGCCAGGGAATTTGACATTGCCCACAGCATTGTTTTACGGCTATGGCAAGCATTTAAAATAACTGGAATGTGTAGCAAGGGTCGCGGGGGAGGTCATGTTAGAAATACAATGCCTGCAGGGGACAGGTATATTGTCCTATCTGCAAAAAGGAACCGGCACACCACAGCTCAGCAGGTGGCAAATCAGTTTCTTGCTACCACAGGCTAGTGGATCTCCTGAAAAACTGTAGCCAGATGTTTGGAAGAAGGAGGATTATACGCCCATAGCCCTGTTGGGTGTCTCCCATTGTCCAGACTGCACCATACAGCCCATTTGCAATGATGTTGTGAGCATCGCAATTGGACCAAACAGTATTGGGCTTGTGTACTATTCTCAGATGAGAGTAGGTTCAGTCTGTCATCGGATTGTAGACGCCAACTGATCTGGCATGAGAGTGGTACTACTTATTGTCCAGAAAATATCCAGGAAAGAGACTGATATCCGACATGCAGTATCATGGTATGGACCGGCATCTGATCAATGGCCGCACGTCCCTACATGTGGTTGCAACTGGGACTATGACTGGCCAATGATATATTGATGAAGTTCTACTGCCTCATGTTTGCCTTTTCCATGGTGCTGTCGGTGATAAATTTGTATTCATGGACAACAACGCACCATGTCACTGAACAATCACTGTTCAGGATTGTCTAATCCGCGAGGGTATTCAATGCCTCATATAGCCAGCACATTCTCCAGACCTAAACTCCATTGAAAATATTTGGGATGCTTTTGGGAGGCGACTTGCTAGTCGAAAATATCCTCCAACAAACAAGAACACCCTCATCCGTGAACTGACAGAGGAGTGGGATAACTTGCCTCAACAACTGCTGGATAATGTTGTGCAAACCTTTCTCAAAGGTGTCTGCACCTTTGAGAAACACCTTTCTCAAAGGTGTCTGCTGTCGTTCATATGCATTTTTCCATTTCTCCGTATATGGCATCAAATGAACACTTTTTCCCTTTCAGATGTTTCAAAACCTTCTGTATTTTCCAGAACAATAAATGATCTTTATTCTAATGCCCAAACAATATTTTATCCTGCTGGGCCTCTACCTCTGTTTAATGTTGTGCTACATTGCAATTTATGATACATCCTTAGCAATTGTTCAGTAGTGTATATTGTTTTGCAATTAGAGGAAACACTTTCTCCAGGATGCATTCAATGGATGCAGTGTCCACCTGGATCCACCTTCTTCTGCATCCTATAATGATTTAAACAAATGTCAGACATTCATAAAAGCATATTTAAAACATAATTTTTACAATGCTTAATGTCAATATATTCTAGAAAACCCTATTAGAATTAAACCACATGCCATAGTATATGAATTTTAAACAATGAAAATTTGTTTAATCTCAAATTTTAATAATGTATCTATATCTTATTTCTTTAAAATGTACTTGCAGTAATTTTAACTTTCATGATAAATTAAATGCAAAGTTCTTATAATCTGAATTATATCTATAAACTATAAATATTTTTGATTAATTGACATATTTTTATAGTGCAGCAAGCACTTCAATTTTTATTTGATAGCTATTATAATCAATATGGGATTATTTCATTACAAACTAACTAAGGTCTAATAACAATTCATATGTAAATAAAATTCTAATGACAACTAATATTTAAACAATTTTTTTTTATATAATTTTTCATCCTCAAAAATTTAATCTAGACCCTAGCATTTTAATCAGATAAAAATTTGTAGGGGGATATACAGTGTTTTACTTTAACATATAATGAAATATATTGTGCATAAGAGTGAGAATATATTCTACTTACTTCTAGACGAAACTCTCTCATCAAATTTTCATAATAGTGTTGTTCTTTTTGTCCGAGGAGCCAAGTTTTACACCACAATGATCACTTCTTTCCACTCGTTATTTGCATAGCACTCACGGTTGTGATTGCTAATGCTGCAACGAGTATTTTTTTCCTTTGTTGTGCATTCCTTGATAATGTTATATATATATAAAAATTTAAAAAAGTACAAAATTAAATGGAAAAACAAATTATATGTAATAATGAAAGAGGAGAACAATGATGACTATAAAAAAATTTAAGGAAAAGTTAAATAAAAGGTTCTAAAATAGATGGCTAATGACTTCGAACAAAAACAGCAAACAAAAGAACACACTTCTGAGAATAGTGCCGGTTGTTATGGTAACTTGGCAAAGCTTCTAGCAAAAATGTTCTCTCGAAAATGAAGATGTCTCATCAAATTCTCATAACAGCCTTGCTCTTTTTGTCTGAGGAGCCAAGTTTTACAACATAATGATCACTTCTTTCCGTTCGTTATCTGCATAGCACGTGAGGTAATGATTGCTAATGCTGTAACGAGTATTTTTTTTTTTTTGCTACGCATTCTTTGAGTGGACCATGTTGATAATGTTATATATATAAATATATATATATATATATATATAAATTAAAAAAAGTACAAACATAAATAGAAAAACAAACTATATGTAATAAAGAGAAAGGAGAACAATGATGACTATAAAAAAAAATTAAGAAAAAGTTAAATAAAAGGTTGTAAAAAAGATGGCTAATGACTTCGCACAAAAAGAACACACTTCTGAGAATAGTGCCGGTTGTTATGGTAACCTAGCGAAGCTTCTAGCAAAAATGTTGTTGTGATTCCAAAGTAGTGATACAGTTATGACTGTGGCTCACCGTACAAGAAAGTTGTGGAAATCTGGTTGAAATTTTCAAGGGGGGAAACACTGTCCCCATATGCTGAGCAGCATGCTGCATGGAAGGTTTTGCTTGGTTTATTAATGTCTTAGAGTTTGGGGTAACTGTTTTATGAACAGTTTGTACCAAATGACTCTTGTGTAATAAAGGTATAAATGTGCTAGGTCAGTGTCAGTTTTTGTTATTTCAATTATTTTGGCGAAATTTTTCTTATCATGAGTATTCTTAACATTATTAAATTTTATAATTTAGGCTCTTCATATCTATAATTATAAATGAAGATGACTGTCTGTTCATCTGTAGCAGAAAATTTAAGCAACATATGGCTATAAAATTTGGTACCCACGTACTTCAGAAATTGGGAAGGTGTATCTTGGTGAGACCTTTTGAGCAATTTCACACAAATCAGTTTCTTAGCAACTAAAAATATTATCACATAGTTTCCATATAAATACCATCGGAAAGACAAAAATTTGTTAAAATCTTTTTCTTCATACAGATTTTGAACGTTTTCATGAATTTTAAAAATATGAGGAAGCAATAAGTTGAGGAAGCAATCTCCTGAGACAGGAGGCACACTGGATATTTTAGCATAGTTTCCATCTTAACACTATCAACTTATTTATTTTTATTTTGTTATAAGCAGGCATATTGTTAAAGCGTCCTTTAGTTTTCGATAATTCCCTGCGAGTTCCAGTATAATAGTAATCAAAGATTTGCATCTTGAATCACTGGTAATGCCGGGTACATTTTCTACAATACACAGGGATTTAATATACAAATCTTTAATGAAAACTACACCAGAATTCACAGCAAATTCCCTTAAACCAAAGAAATTTATACAATATATTCACTTATAACAAAAATAATAAAAAAAGCTGTTGCATGGGTGCACACACAGTTATTACTATGCAATGATTGTTATCTTAAACCCCAGGTACAATTTCTAGTACTGATATAAAAATTCAATAATTGTCTTATTATGTTATTTATAAATTCAAAAATCTTTATTCAAAAATTGTCGATTATTATGCACAGTGTCTGCATAGAATGTGTTTTAAATTATTCACACCTACACATGGCTATACCACAACTGCTCATCTTAAATCCCGGGCAATGTTGGGTACATGTTCTAGGACTCATATAAAAATTCAAAAATTGTCTTATTATGGTTTTTCTATTATTATGCATAGTGACTGCATAGAATAATGGTGTGAATTCAAAAGTTAAAACAACTAGATTAGTGTGATATTAAATATCCATTTACCTTTCTGGCTGCTAAAAACAAATTAGCAATCAAAATGCCACCATCTTTTTTTTTTATTGCCTCTTAGATCATACTTTTTAGTTTAATTAAAAACAAGTGCCCTGATAGCTCTTGTACTTCAGGTCATGATATTCAGTTATTGAAGACATCTTTGCACTTAAATTTTCTTTAATAAAATAAAATTAATTAAATTTTAGTGTTGCTTAGAAGCAAGCAATATTTATATAGTATTTTTTTCTGAAATCTACAAACTTTTATTGATATGTGGTTAAAATTTGGTAGTGATATATAGATTGGAGAGATATGAAATTTAAAAGTACTGCCTCTAAAAGAGGAGTTTCGGAAAAGTAATTTATATGCAATTTCTCAAAACTCTGACATTTTATATCTTAGAAACTATGCGCAGAGAGAGAAAAAAATATTATAATTCGAGTAATAAGTAAAAAAAAGTTTCATGAAAATCAGAGTTGATGGGTGTCATTTCAAAATTTAATTGGCTGACTTGACATGGAATGACCTATTACTAAGTAAGTACATTGGTGCAAATCTAGTTTAAGGGTCTTTAAAAATTAAAATTAGGAATTAAGCAGTTTTTAAGGATTTTTACAGACCACAAGCATCTTGTTTTATATAAATATAACTTGTTTATAATTCATAGTCTAACTGATAGAAACCAATCTTGTATAAAACACAGAGATACATTAACCCTTTCATGACGATCGGCACGCCCACGTGCCAGATGCGAACTTGCATTCAAGGACGAACGGCACTCACTCGGGCCAGAGGAAATTTTACCGCAAGCGGATAGTGGCACCTATAAGTGCCACCACGCGGAACGTTTTAATTTGTGTACTAGATGGCGTTGCTTGTCCATGGAACTAACTTCAATGTATTTTGTAGAGGCATGACCTTGGCAGAAGAGGATCGAATGAATTATTTCTCCATTTGGAGCGGTGAAAATCATTTTGTAACATAAACAAACAGAGCAATTCTCGCAGCATCAACAATTTTATAATTGAGTTTCGGTCTTTATTTTTATTTCAGTGTTATGATTTCGTTGGTGAATCATAGGAATATAAGAGAGTATTTTTTTTTGTTTGGGTTTTAGAGGCAGTGAAATTATTCGTTTATTTTGGATAAAAGAATGGGAGCAACTAACGAGTATTTTGTATTCAGATTTGTATGAAAATTATACATCAAATAGAACATAAATATTTCTTTTATTCCTGAAAAAAGTAGATTTCTGTGTTGAATAGGTGATTTTTAGTGAATTTTTTTCGAGAGTTAGGCTTAGCGCAAAAAATGCGCCGTCCTTTTCGACCAGTTCGGAAGCGAAGCGTTTCGTCTTTTGGGCCGCGACAGCTCCGGAATGCTGCCGTCCCGAAAGGGTTAAAAAAAATTATTTGCATCTATCATTGCTGAAAAATTTTCATACCTTCAGGGATACACATACCCTAGGATGGAAAATGCTGGTCTAGAAGATGCCAGAATGTATAAATGTATTTTGCCTACTTTGATAAAACCATGTATTCCAAAATATTCATTAAAAATTAGGGAAACATTACACTCAAAGTTTATTGAAAAGCGCATTATCTAAACTTTATGATTGCATTATGATTAAAGTTCTGCTATAATTTGATAGCTATATAAACTGATTAGTGCAAAAATTGTGCAAAATTCCAATTAAATATTAAAAATTTATCAATTTGTTTGAATTCTTGAATAGATCATGCATCATCCCAGTTATTTAGGTTCCATTTAAAACAATAGGCAACTTCCTACATTGAAAATGTATGGCACATATGTACGTATGGTTGTTTGTGTCTTAACAATTGTCATCATCTTCATTTTTATAAAATATTTGAAAACTTATGCATTTATTTTAAATAGATTCATTACATTTCACTCTTGCAATTTAAAACATACAAATCATAGTGTATTATAAAGCATGCTTTGTTGTAAATTGTAATATTATCAATTCTAATTTGAACCAAAAAATTATTTAAAGCACTTACCTTCTTTTTCTCTGGCCCAAACTTCTTTTTATTTGTCTACGTGCACCGAAAACACAGTGATAATGCAATTCGAAATATACAAGGGCTGGATTAGCATATGTAACTTTTTTAGACCTTCCTTGAGCTTTTGCAATTTTTCTACTGTGTTGAATTGAGAATTCAACATGATTCAAAGAAGAGTATTCTTTTATAGTCTCGGTTAATTGCTTAAAAGAGCTAAATTGGGCACCCAGACGTATGGAAAACATCATTGCTGTTAGGAAACAAAATATAGATAAATTTAGAAACAAAAAGATATTAAATAAATTATCACAATAAGAATGATAATTTACTACTCATTAAAACTGATCTAAAATAGTAAGTCACCACCAAATTTCTTCCATATATACATAGTATAATGCATAGAGGGAAAGTATTGTAACATGGTCGAAAATTTGAATTTGAGTTTTTAATGAAAGAGCACATTTCGAGCATCCCTGAACTG
Source organism: Amaurobius ferox (assembly GCA_951213105.1). Taxonomy (NCBI): domain Eukaryota; kingdom Metazoa; phylum Arthropoda; class Arachnida; order Araneae; family Amaurobiidae; genus Amaurobius; species Amaurobius ferox. The sequence goes on from OX578146.1 coordinate 60,316,362, forward strand.
GAATCGATCGTTTTTGAGATGATGTCTGTGAGCTTGTAGAGACTATATCTCATGAACAAGTAGAGCATTTTGAATGAAACTTGGTACAAAAATTACAATCTGTGAATACTGGTAGTCTATTGATATTAAACACAATTGAATGTTCAAAGACCACCAAATGTTTGAATGAAATTTTGAAAAGATCAGAACCTTTAATGTTACATAAATAATTAGTTCTTATGTAATTTTTCATTAGAAAACAATTGACGCAAGACACATTTTTAGAACTGTTTGGGATATTGCACCATCAAATAAATTTATAAAAAAATTACATAAAATTAAAAAAAGTATTAACTATTGTAAAATATGTTCACTTTTCATATGTAATATTATACGATAAAGGTGTTAAAATCATTTTTGTGGATGTAGTTTGTTCCATTCACGAGAGAAGATACTTTGTGTAATGGATGTCTAAAAATTACCCACCAGTCATTCATATATAAGAAATGCTTGGCAGTAAATTTGGTGAAATTGGTGACTCATTTAGCGAAATATTGCCATATTGGCAATATTTCACTTTAGATTAATGAAAATATTATTAAAATTGCAAAAATGAAGCTAAGTCAACAAAAATGACACCAAATAGATAAATAAATTATCAAAATATTTTAATTTGTGAACTATATTGCTTATTGTAAATGTTATCAATATTGATAATTGTCAATTTACAGTTGTGTGAAATAATAAGTAAATTAGGTACTTTGAAATAGTTTTACATGCTGTCATACGGAAAGTGCCATATGTACAATTCAACATTAAAAACACAGTGCTGTAAATCTTATATACATTATTTCCTTGTCAAAATACTATATTCATTGCATTGATTTTAATATAAGGAAAATCATGTGCTGCACACATCAGACTTTTTCCAATGAGGTTTGGATGATGGAAGAATTGGGCTGCTGGTATCTTAAACTAGAGGTTGAGGTTTGATAAGAATAAAAGGCCATGAGTTTGCAAACTACAGCACACAAACTCTGCTTAGTACATAAAGCATTTTTTAAATTATTGACCTTTTGCACTGCAAACAAATCTATTTCTTGTCATCCATATGGGACATTAAAATTGTGGCAAAACTGCATAGAAAAAACTTGTTTTGAGGTAATAACTCGAAAACCGGGCCACTTAGAAATTCCAAATTGGCATTATCCCAAAGACCGGTACGGTCTTGAATTTGGTGACTTTTCTGGCGCCCGATGTTGAGACAGTTGCCATAGTATCCAAACAAGTCGCAAGGTCACCATGATTATGTGAGCACGAATGTAAATAAACAACCTGCGTAGTAAAATGCGCAGAAACGCAAGTGCAAAGGGACATTATTTTTATTATAGCGCGTAACGGTAAACTGACGATGATGCCAAATAAAAACTAAAATTAATCTTATTAAACATCGAATTTATATTTGCAATGAACATTAGTTATTTAGAATACATTAATAACATTATATATTTAAAGATTTCATTTGTTAAAGTGCATTTTAAGTGAATATACACTACTACTCATTTTTATCATAGTCACCAAGTAGCGTTCTAAATATGTATACATTGATCAGCAAATTCTGCAATGTATATGCGAGTGAGGGGAAGATATATAACGATTTTTCACAAAAAAACTCGTGTATATATTTTAATAAAAGTTAATATATTATTTTCCGGTTAATAAAAAATATCTATCGAAGAAGATAAATTTAGATATATCCTACAAAAATGAGAGGTTAAACGAATGTAAGTTTCTAAAGTAATGTATATGTATATATATACGTATGTATATGCATATATATACGTATGTATATATCGTAATTTAATGTATATGTCAGAGGTCGCACGTAGTAACAGCTGTCTGTGCAACAGGTGTTCTGTGGCTCATAGAGTGATGTAGCAATTAGAATATGGATCTATGCCCGCTTTGCGAGCTAACCTCGCCCGCTAAAAAAACATCACAGAATCCGGTCCCGCTGGCTGTCGGAGGTCACACGTAGCAACAGCTGCTTTTGCAACAGGTGTTCTGTGGCTCATAGAGTGATGTAGCAATTAGAACATGGATCTACGCCCGCTTCGCGAGCTAACCTCGCTACGCTCGCCTGCTAAAAAAACATCACAGAATCCAGTCCCGCTGACTGTCTGAGGTCGCACGTAGCAACAGCTATTTGTACAACAGGTGTGCTGTGGCTCATAGAGTGATTTAGCAATTAAAACATGGATCTACGTCCACTTCCCGAGCTAACCTCACTACGCTCGCCTGCTAAAAGACATCACAGAATCCGGTCCCGCTGGCTGTCGGAGGTCGCACGTAGCAACAGGTGTTCTGTGGCTCATAGAGTGATGTAGCAATTAGAACATGGATCTACGCCCGCATCGCGAGCTAACCTCGCTATGCTCGCCCGCTAAAAAAATCACAAAATCCGGTCCAGCTGGCTGTCTGAGCTCGCACATAGCAACAGCTGTTTATGCAACAGGTGTTCTGTGGCTCATAGAGTGATTTAGCAATTAAAACATGGATCTACGCTCGCCTGCTAAAAAACATCACAGAATCCGGTCACGCAGCTGTCGGAGGTCGCACGTAGCAACAGGTGTTCTGTGGCTCATAGAGTGATGTAGCAATTAGTACATCGATCTACGCCCGCTTCGTGAGCTAACCTCGTTACGCTCGCCTGCTAAAAACATCACAGAATCTGGTTCCGCTAGCTGTCGGAGGTCGCACGTAGCAACAGGTGTTCTGTGGCTCATAGAGTGATGTAGCAATTAGAATATGGATCTACGCCCGCTTCGCGAGCTAACCTCGCCCTCTAAAAAAACATCACAGAATCCGGTCCCACTGGCTGTCGGAGATCGCACGTAGTAAGAGTGGCTTGTGCAACGGGTGTTCAGTAGCTTATAGAGTGATGTAGTAATTAGAACGTGGATCTATGACCGCTTCGCGGGCTAACCTCGCTACGGTTACCAGCTAAAAAAACATCACAGTATCCTGATCCCCTGGCTGTCAGAGATCGCACATAGCAACATATATCTGTGCAAAAAGTGTTCCATAGCTCATAAAATGATTTTCATGTTACTTCCACGCTTCAAAATCTCAATCAAACTCAATCTAGAATAAACCATGTACGATTCCTTATACATAATGCGCATTCGCTCCAAAAACACAGCAAGCCCACGTATAACCATCAAACTCTTCAGTACTATCATTCCTCTCACACAATTGCATAACCCACTTGCAATCAACCCCTGATTCATACACCATTCAATTGCATTCATTTTACCACTATCAACCAAACAATCAAAAAGAACAATACTAAATCTTTCACTCTTCATAGCCATTTAGTACATTCAAATGAAATCAAAGAAATTTTACGAATACTTGTATTTAAATCTTGTTCCCAAACATCTAATTTTAAAAGATCAGTAGAATAATTCATAATGAGCATAAAATAACACAAATTAAGACAGTTGCCAGAGTTATCAACTTGCAAGGTTACCATGGTTACGAAGTACGAAGAGTTAAAGAGTTACTAATGTCTCAACTTAGTCCTCCGCTTATCGCCGATTTGGCGCTATAGGAAAAAAACAACCGTACCAGTCTTTGGGATTTAGCCTCCAAATTTAACGTGTGCATGTTTTTTGCAGGATATTTTAATTAATTTTATTTTGAACCTTATCAGGCTAGTGCTTTCATGGGCCCATCATAGGAATGTATTCATGTTTTGCAAATAACTTGAAAACCAGAGAAGCTAGAAAGTCCAAACTCAGTACTATGTCATTGACTCTTGTCGCATATTTTAATTCTCTGGATTTAAACCATATCAGGTCGGCCTGTACTGGCTTGTAATAGAAATGTATTCATTTTGAGGGAATAGCTTGAGAACTAGAGCAGTTACAAATCTAAATTTTGCATAAATTAAAAGTCTACATATTTTTGTAATGGGTATGCATTTGCTAGAAAAAGAATGATGTTACTTTAAAATTTAAATATGATTGATTTTTTATATTTATTTAAAACATGTCACAAAAGTCTGAATTGAAGTTTTGCTTGACATATATTAGGTTGCCTTTGCTTTGCAGCTTTATCTCGGAGCTTCTTTAACAGCATAAGTTCTATTGAATTACAATTATTTTGCTGCTCTAGCCATAACAAACTCTTTGAAAAACACTAAAAAGGATCAGAATTGTTAAATTTCAAAATTTTGTCACCTATTTCATCTTTATCACATTCATTGGTACTGAACTGCCAGACATTGGCGATAATTTCTTCATCACTCAATAAATCCTATCTAATTGTAAATAATCCTGGATCCTATAGGTCACAATTTAGCCAATTGGTGATTTCTTTTGGCTGTGTCTAACTCCACGTCCGGTGGACGTAGAATCCTGAAGAAAACTCCTTAAACGTGTGGGTCCACGGTTGGTTTAGCTTTCGCTATTGGTTACTTAGGCTAATAGGCGGAGCTAAAGCACCTCCCTCCAACTGCTTATAAATGCGATTGCAGTGTTGCCAAACTTTAAAAGTTACCATAAATTTCTAAACCAGGCATGAATACAGTTAAATTTTTATACAATAAATAAAATAAATAATTTATACCTAGTTAAATATATATATTTTTTAATTACATTATTTATTAATAAAACTTTTTACTGTCGTTCTGAGTGTTCTAAAACCTTTTCAAAAGAATTACATTTTAATGAAGAGTAGAGGCAATATAACAATGTATATCTACTATAACCGTGGCCGTGAGGAACATTTGTAAAAAATTTTGGTGTTGCCATAGTAAACCAATTTTCTGCAAACTATTAAATTTTTTGCTAAATAAAATATAATAAATGTAGTTTTTATTTTTAATAGAAATTATTTATAAATGAATTTTTGAGAATCGTGTTGGGTGGCTTAAAACCTTTCACTATTTTAAATTTCAAAGGAATTGCATTTTATGAAGAGCAGAAATAATATATCTGTGTATATCTGCTATAACCGTGGCCGTTATGACACATTTGTAAACATTTTGTGGGGAAAGGCATCCAAGTAAAAATAGGCCTGTGGATACATAACTTCTTAAATCAAAGGATTAACCAAGTCAAATGGAGAAACTCCCTCTCAAAAAAAGAAAATAGTAACCAAGGACTTCCTCAAGGTTGTATTACTAGCCCGTTTTTATTCATGCTATATATGAATGATCTGTTTCAACACATTACAGAAGAGGTAACATGTCTAGTTTATGCAGACGACATCATTATGTACAGCGACGACAAATATGAAAAAGAAGTAAGAAGAAAACTTCAAAATGCTATAAATATATGCAACAACTGGTGCAAAAAATGGAAGCTGTCTATCAACCCGGAAAAATGCCAAACAATTAATTTCACCAATAAAAGGGAAAAAATACAATGCGGGATAAAAATTAATAATGTAGTAATACCGGAAGTAAACAAAATAAAAATTTTAGGAATCATATTTGATAGAAACCTAACCTGGAAGGATCATTTTGATTACGTAAAACAAAAAATTGCCAAAGCATTAAATGGATTTAAATACATCGCCTCGAAAAAATGGGGAGCAGGTTCAACTCATCTACTGAGGATAGGAAATGCAACTATCAGAAGTCAAAGCGAATATGGATCCCCGATTTTCAATACAGCAAGTAAGACTCACTATAAAAAAATAAATCCTATTTATAATAGCATGCTACGCATTGCAACGGGACTTCCGAAATGCACCCCTCTCAGCATCCTTTTTTGCAGAGACAAATTCTACTCCTCTTCATGAGCGGCACGAGACACTTGCAAAAAAGTTTTTATCAAAAATGTATATTTAGGAAAATGGTCCCCTTTGCACGAAACTATTTGGAATCCACCGCCTCAAATTTATGATAACTGGAAGACAGAAAAAGCTCCCATCACTACTAAAATGAAAAATATTTTTGAAGATTTGGGGATATACAAAACAGACCTTCTGGATTGCACCCCTGCTATTGGTAATATCAATTACAAGATTTTCACAAATGAAATGGATTTCCAGAACAAAAACCTTCCAGATCAAATAATACAAGCTTATTTTAAGAATTTCATCGATAATAAATATATGTACACTCTAATAGGAACAGATGGGTCTAAAACCGACCAAGGGAGTGCAATAGGAATAGTAAGCCTAATAGGAATACCTAGCCTCCGCATCAGCAGAAGTTACTCGACGTCAAGACTCAATTCGATCTTTACAATAGAGGCACTGGCCATTTTAAAAGTAATAGAGGAATGCATAAATAAGGAAAATAAGTACATAATCTGCACTGACAGCCTAAGCTCTCTCAAAAGCCTAAAAAATATTGGGAAAAACTCTCCATGCATTATACTTCATATCCACAGGGCTCTTATGGAAAAAGCAAACGAAGAGAATATAATACTCATATGGACACCAGAGCATAAAGGCATTTAAATCAACGAACAAGCAGATGCGGCGGCAAAACGGGCACATCTCCATAACACGATTCCTGGAATAGCGGGAGAAGATATTATAAAGGCCATCTACAACAAAGAAAAAGAAAATAACAGGAAAAACTGGTATAGGTACAAGAATCAAAAGCTTTTCCCGCATATTAATCCTAGTAAAATGTGGTTTAGAAACGGTCTTCTTAGTAGAAAGAGTGAGGTACTTATTCAAAACGTCCGAGCCAATACTCTTTTCCTTAATCCTGTCCTCTATAAGATGAACATTGTGGATACTCCGAATTGCCTGCGTTGTAAGAATGAAGAATCTATGGATCATTTTCTCTTCGTGTGTCCGTCGTATTGTGATGCTCGGAAAAAACTTTTGGCGTTCTTGTCCGTTAATAACATTGATGCTTCGTACATGGATCTCATGAACCATTTTTCTTTGGATTATGTTTTGAGCTGGCGTATTTCTTTTCTAAAATCAACAGATTTTAAGTCCGTTCTTATTTCTTTTTATTCTTTGGTTTTTTTATTTCCCCTTGGGACAGAAGGCGAAGTGCCAAGTCCCAGGCTCTACACTCTGGGATAGGAGAGTGTGTTAGTTAGTTTTTGTTGTGGGAGGGTCTTTTTGTTTTTTGAAACAGAGAGTACTGAAAAAATAGATAAGAATAGGTGAATGTGCTTGTGAATTTTTGCACCATATGTTTTCGTATAGTTTTTTGTAGAAATTTTAGAGTGGGAATAATGTAAATTTATTATTCTATATTGTGAGTTTTATTTTTGGGAGGTATGGCGAAACCTCCTAGTTGTGCGGGAAAACGGAAGGGAACTAACAACGAAGTGCCGGAGGTAAGTCGGCGAAAAATGTTTAGTGACGCTGACCTTTGGAGAGGTAACAACCTATCTGACAGAGAAAAAATCGAAATTGCTTTCCAAAATGGAGCTACTGAAGAAAAAATAGTCTTAACGGGGACAGAAAAGGATTCCATTTCACCCAATTCTGTGCAAAAAAAAAATTGCAACAAGAAGATATTCATAAAGATATAAAAAATATATTCGTAACAAGAAACGACAACATAGCAGTTGTAGTCAAAACAAGCGAAAGTGCTGCCCGAATATTGGAGAAGAAAAGTTTTTGTGGAGTACCTATAAGTGCGAGAATAATTGAAGAGTTTATCTCTACTAAATGGATAATACGAGACATACATCCAGAAGTGAACCTGGAAGAAATTTCTGAAGAACTCGGGGGACAAGAGATAAATTAGAGCAAATTAACCCAATTCACTAAGCCTAAAAGTACAGAAAAAATACCAATAGTTCTATTACATGAACTAGGCAAAACAAGCAGAAATCATGTGAATATTGGCTATACAAGATATAAAACTCTCCCATATATAGAAAGCCCAAAAATATGTCTAAAATGCTTAAAATTTAACCATTACAAACACGAATGTGAAAGTGAAACTACAACGTTCTTTAAATGTGGAGATCAGCATGAAGTTGCAGAGTGCTTAGCGAAACACCCAAAATGTTTTCGATGTGGGAGAAAGCACATGGCGACAAGTAAACAATTCCAGGAAATAAAAAAACAAATGGAGATACAGACAACTATAAAAGCTAAGAACATCTCTTATGGTGAAGCAAAAAAAAATAATAAATAAAAAATTAGAATACGCTACAGTATGCAGAGGAAAACAAAAATCGGAAGAAGTGAAGGAAGAATACGAAAAGAAACAAAAGCAACCAGAACTCACGGAAATCATCAAGAAAATAAATGCAGTGGTAACAGACTTGGAAAAGTCAAAGACGGAAGAGATCCGAGATGAGTGTATCCGGCAATACCTCACAAAGCTAGACAAAAACATAGGTTTAATCGCAAAGAAACCTGAAGAATTGGTAAAAGCTCTAAAAAAACAAAAATGAAACTGAAAGGGATATGGAAAAAAACAAAACAAGTGATGAATCAGCTAACGAAAGCGATGGAAGTTGAAAAAACGGAAAACCAAATAACCAAAACACAAACGAAAGTGACATGGAGGAAAGCAGCTCAGAAGAAGATGAACCAAAAAAAACTGAGATCGAAAATGATAAGAAAGAGAAAATAACTGACCGAAATAGAAGTACCAATCTGCTCCTCTTAACAAGCCCCCTGGTTAACGTCCCTCGGACCAGTGGAGTCAACTTCCTCACGGGGAGTCAACTTCCTCACTTGTTTATTCTTACTTCTAGTACTGTTAGTTTTCGTATCATATGTTTGGAATTTGTAAACTCATACTATGTTTTAGACGTACTGTTGGATTGATTTCTCTCTCCCCATAGTTTGGAGAGAGTTGTACGCTGTTTTCAATTTTATGCTTTTGTTCCCTCGAGGCAAAAGGCTCAGTGCCAAGCCTCATGTCTTCCTCTCTCCCTGGTGAGAGAGTGAATTGATTGATTGATTTTGTTGTGTTGTGGTTGTGATCATGAAGTTAGAGACGTGATCGTATTTTCTGTTCTATTGGACTGCAGATTTTATGTTTTTGTTTACTCAACGTGGGACTGAGTACTTTTACTTTCCTATGTGCTTGTCTGATTTCTTCGACTAAGTGCTGCTTTTGTTTCTCCTTGCCATCGGTTAGAGATTTTTTTTATTTCCTCCTCGGCAAATTTGAATAATTCTGACTTTGGTTTTTTTTTTTTGAAAAATATCCCATTAATAACTTTTCCTCTGCCTGATTTGCTGTTTTTAACTCCATCTTTCCTTTTTATTTTCTGGTCTCGAAGTTTCATATTAGGGGTGCTAGAGTGCACCGTCCGGACTTCAACTAACTAAAACCACAACTTCAGCCAGATGGTTATCATCGTCCTACAAAGAGGCCTTTCTAAAGCCACTTCATATGTTTACCCTGAAGGACAGTGGCATAGCAAAGGAGAACCAAAAAGTAATTTATAATTTTGGAGTACAGTAAAGAGATTAAGAAAATTTTAAAGGAACTGTTTGTCGATAACCACTATTTCAATTTAGTCGGAGTACATGCAGCTAAACAAACTGCTGTGACAGTTTTTTGAACAATTAAGCAATCTATAGTTATTATCCATTTAACATAAACAAATCAAAGAAAATATATATCTTAATGCTGTCAAAATAAGGAAAACAAAACGTGAAGGATGGAACACAGAAATTAAAAGATGAATAAAATGCAAAGGAAAATATTAGGTCAATTTGAAAGGGATGCTGACGTACAAAATTATATATATGAATGATGATGAGAAATGTTGCTGATCTTCTTCAATGGAACAAGAGATAGATGTAGATAAAAAATCACTTTTTGCCTGCCTGCCTGCCTCAGTACAATTAACACTACATTTGAATTACTTCTAGATATCAAAATATTTTTCACTATTAGCTTAGAATTTGTGAACTTAAAATTTTAATATTCGTGAAATATTAAAGTATCAAATTTTAAAAATAAGAGGTTTGCTTTTACATTTGTTGCATCACTAATATGGGCACGTCACTGTGTCAGGAGATACCTTGTTGCAAACAAGTTCCACTTTGAAGTATATCTTTCAAATTTAGGTTATGACAGCATGGCACATTAAACTTGTATAATGCAATCTAATAAATGTTAGTTTTGCTGTATTAACACGTTTGTTATGAATTTAAGATATTTCATGTTCGGAAATACTTTGATGCACATGCTTCCAGGCCTTCATCCTAAAAGTGAAAATATTTGGCTCTGTTTCCTTAAAAAAAGCTAAGCATGCTATGCAGTACAATGCATATGTTCTTCCATTATAACTCTGTCAATTTTGTTTATTCCATTGTCATAAAAAAAGTACTTTTTTGGATTTTAACTGCTAGCTAAGATCTGTATGATTTTGTTTATGATGAGCTTTGAAATAGTGCTTATATTGGAAGGCTTTGGGCATTTAAAATCAACATTAATAGTATCAATTTTTGGAATCTCTTTAGATACTGATGTCGAATCATGTTGAAAAGAGCTCATCTTTAGATGATTGAACTATCGCACATTTGAAATTGTGCTGATTACTTGATTTACCAAAATTCATTCACTCACATGCCATGCTTTGTTAGCATTTTCAATGGCTAACAGTTCTTTTTGTTGACAATTACCATCGCAGTTAATTTCTAAAGTTTGAGTACTAAAGAAGTTTGTTAATTTAAATCACTTTTTAATTTCTTCTGTTCTTTGTTTCTTGGCTTTTTCACGCTACTTTTCAGCATCTCCTTTATTTTTTATTATTATTATTATTTTCTGAATACATTTTTTGTGATTTTCATTGAATATTCAACTTTTTGAAACTTGATTTAAGTTGCTTCTAAATTAATATACTAACATTGATAAATTAAAGTAAACACTTATTTCTTTAACCCTTTCAGGATCATTGGCACGCTCGTGTGTTGGCTACGAACCTGCATTCAAGGACGGACGGCACACACTCGTGCCGGAGGAAGCTTTACCGTAAACGGCGAGTGACACGCATGCGTGCCTTCACGTGGAACGTTTTAATTTGTCTACTAGATGGCGTTAAATGTCAATGGAACTAACTTCAATGTATTTTGCAGATACATGACCTTGACTAAGGAGGATCCAATGAATTATTTCTCCATTTGGAGCGGTGAAACATGATTTTGTAATATAAACAGACAGAGCAATTCTCGCAGCATCAACAATTTTATAATTGAGTTCCGGGTTTTGTTTTTATTTCAGCGTTATAATTTCGTTGGTGAATCATAGGAATATAAGAGAGTTTTTTTTTGGGGGGGGGGGGGGGTTAGAGGCAGTGAAATTATTCGTTTATTTCGGATAAAAGAATGGGAGCAACTAACGAGTATTTTGTATTCAGATTTGTATGAAAAATATACATCAAATAGAAAATAAATATTTCTTTTATTCCTGAAAAAGTAGATTTCTGTGTTGAATAGGTGATTTTTAGTGAATTTTTTTCGAGAGTTAGGCTTAGCGTAAAAAATTTGCCATTCTTTGGGAACAGTTCGGAATCGAAACGCTCCGCCTTTTGGGCCGCGGCAGTTCCGGAATGCCGCCGTCCGGAAAGGGTTAAGCTTTATTTAATTCAAAATTATTACATGAGAATGAACTCAAGGTTTGCAAAGGAACTGTGCAAATTCTGAACATCATATTTGAATCGATAATATTTTTATGCAAAGGAATAGAGGAAAAATATCTATCAATGTTGTATGTTCTAGTTTCAGCGGCTTAACTGGTGTCAGGGATTTGAACAAAGGATTTGATGGAAGGTTAAAATAGCTTATAGCACTACCTAACCTACTAAACTACTCTAGTCAGCAGTACGTAGAGTGACAACAAAACACTGTTTGTGGTTTCTTTTGTATATGCTGTAAAGAATGAAATTAAGGATTGTGAATTGAGTTGCACAAATGTACCATATTAAGGAATGTGAATAGAGTTACACAAATGTACCATATTAAGGGTTGTGAATAGAGTTACACATATATATTTTATATATGTGTAATATATTTTATGGGATAATTTGAATATTTCCTAAAACTTTCAATGTAATTTGTGAATTTTAAATTCACTTAAAAAATGTTTGAAAAATTAGGTCCCATAGGGTTGAATGTATTTCATTTTTTCAACCCGAGTTGTATATGAAACTAATTGGCTGATATTATTCATTTATATTCCCATAGGTCCCACAAATACTAAAATTTCATTTTGATAAAGTCATTTTACATCAGTTATCGTGCTAACAGACAGGGTTGTAGTGGAGGGTATACGGCGGTATATGCAGTATACTCTGGTTTTTTTCAGCAAATTCCATATACCCTCTGCTTTTTCTTAAAAACTACGTACGCGCTTTGCAAAATGCTTTGCTAATGAACAACATAGTAACAGATTTGAGATCATCTTTATTGATTTCAAATGCCTCCAATCTAATGTTTATTATAATTCAAATAGACCACCTATAGAACACTTTCAACCGGAAAAATTTGTAAATTCTTAGTTGGCCAACCATCACTCTTCAGTTGACAATAAATCAAGAGTAAGCGCTACAAAAAAAGACACAGAGACGGATTTCTCTCGTCAAGCAATTTGGAAAATATTTCAATGAAAATGATAGAGGTAGGCCTTAAAATTTGTTAAAATAAAACAAAATTACATCCTACTTTATATATGTTTAAATATTTTTCTCTTAAAATTTCCTGTAATTATTTTATATCATAGTTAAATATTAATATAGTGAGATTTTCAAATTTGAATATCACTCGATGCTAGTCTGCATGTTTTGCTTTGCATAAATACAGTAAACTCCCAATAACTCGAACACCTTGTGAACACAAATTTCTGCTTAAGTCGAAGTTTCTTCTAAGTTCCGCAATTCCTTTCCTATAATATAAAATTAATAGGCATTTTTTTTCTTGATAATTTGAACTTCGATTAATTCGAACATTTCCCCCCCCCCCCCCCCGGTCCTTCGAGTATACCCCATAGGTGCCCGGACGGGGGGGGGGGGAATTGCCCCCTGGCTTATGGATTTCCTATATATATACATGTATGTACGTGTACATGTTTTTTGCCCTCCTCCCCCCCCCCCCCCCTCCTGGAAAGTGTAAGTAGTAAGTACATGTTTCGCTTCCCCCTGGAAAAAAATCTGCAGGCACCTATGGTATACCCTCTGTTCTTTTACGACTACAGCACTGCTAACAGACAGACAGAATGAACAAATTCATAAACACTTTTCAACTATGTTGTAAAGTGTTAATAAAATGATCATAAAAGTTCAACTAATTTAGAAATAAGAAAACATTTAAAATGTTATACTTTGTAAATATTTATCTTACATAGGTAACATATTTTAAAATATTGTGCATTTCATTCATAACATTTTTATGTGAAATTGTTTTATTTTACTCACCTAGGAAATAAAACTTATTGAAAGTGTGAATTCCAATATAAATTCACTTATCATACAAATACCTTTTCCAAGTTAAAATGACAATCACTCAACCTCCCCAGTCAAGAATATCATTATACGCTAGATATGTCACATTTTAATATGTCTCTCCTGAGGCCTGCATGCTTTCCTGAACTATATAAGAAGAGGGGTAAAGGAAATGGGCATCACTCATAACAAGAATCTGTCTATATTTCCATTTGTTTATTTATTCAGAAAACATTTTATATATTTATTTAAAATAATATATAATTAAAATAAAAATTTACTTGGTAATTATTATTTAGGTTAGTTAGATTAGCACTTTCTACATTCTCTACTCTGATGCTTTGCCCCTCATGTTAAAAAAATCCTGCATCTTCATGTATTACCTAATGGAAGGTCTATAAAGAGCAACATCCCAGTCCCAGTAAGATAATACTTAACTGCATACATATAGAGTTTACCAGAAATTTCCCCATGTTTATCATGTTGCCATGATTCTGTTACCTATCCAGTCTCCAGATTTGACATCATTGCTCATTTATGGGACCAAATGGGATGACACTTTTGAGCATCTATGTGTGTGCATGATCTGAAGTGATAGTTGTAACATCTGTAAGCCAATCTATTGCAAAATAGCATACGGCAACTGTTATGCCTCCATACCAATATCCTCTATAGTTCATACTATTATTGGTGCAACACTGAGCAAGGAATCTGGTTGATAGCCAAGTGATAACTGGTAGAAAACTTTTGATATCTTTGCTCTTATTAAAATGATCTGTAGTTAATTTATGTTAATTATTATTCTACCCAGTCAATTTTACACTATAGTAATGAACAATTTTACTTTCCCGGCCACTCATTCTGTTGCTCGTACCCTAGGGTGAATCGGGTGGCCTGGGTCTTCAAGTTTCCCTGCAACAGTGTATATATATAGGTAAATTATTATAATAGGATCAAAAATTTCACTTCAAGTTTCAGACAGATTTAAAAGCCTTATGCATTGTACATAAATCAGCTGTTTTCAAAGTTATTGTCTTTCTGTGCATCTGTCTATGCAATGTGTGTGTCCACTCTAGTTAAATATATGTGTTAGATTCTTTTTAAATTTGGCAGCAGTCGACATATATAATCTAAAGCCTAAAGTTGAAAAAATGTCTTGTTGCAAGTATATTCTTTCATTATATTATAATTATCTTTATACATATAAAATTTGCATACATCTTGTAAAAATAATAAAATGTTTAAATTTGTTTCTAATTTAATACTTGTATATTCCCACTTAAAAGTTATAAAAATCAAGATTTATCTAGATTTTAATATTGATTTTAATTAACTTAGTAATGAGTTGTAATGAAAGCTGATAGTTAGCAAATCTGTACCTAACTGTGCAATTCATTTTAAATATTTCCTGATTTTTTTAATGATTTTATTAGATGCTTAACAGTGTCCACTAGTGACTGGTACCCTATTTTCATTTGCACTGTCATAGTAAAATAAAGTCATTCTTATGAACATTTGTACAGCAACTGATCACAAATAAGAACCAGTTTTGAGGAAAAAGTAGTAAACAAATAAACTGTATATTATTTTTCGTTTTTAATGAACCAGATTTCCTAGTGCCAAAGTCTACTGTAATAAACAGTGATAATACAATCTTAAGCAATTTAAAAAATATTTTTAACACTAGAACGATGGAAGTGGTCATTTTGACCACATAACTACTTTGAGAAGCGATCCCTCCAGAACGGCTAATCCCAGCCCATTGCAATTTTATGACTTTTCTTATTTTCTTCTGTGTTTTCAATAACTTTAAGAAAAGTCATAAAATTTCAATGGGCTGGGATTAGCTGTTTTGTAGGAATCATTTCTCAAAGTAGTTATGCAGTCAAAATGACCACTTCCGTCATTCTAGTGTTAAAGATTTAATAGATCCATTGTCACAAAAGATAACTTCTGTGAAATTTGGCGAATCCAATTGTAGAGATTGTGCTAATAAATATTAACAATATGAATGAAACAATTTTTTCAAAGACAAAATGATTTATTGTTGTGCAATTGAGTTGTTCTATTTTAATTTTGATACTATATAAACTCAAAAAATTTATTGAAAATTTGTGTACGTCAGATGTACTTCCTATAAAAAAAATAAATAATATGAAATTACAGAAGAATGGAGAAAATTTTCTATTTCAGTTATCTTGAACTCTATCTGTTATAGCTTAAAAATGTTATTTGGAGAGGGATACAGGAGAAAAAAGTCGACCAACCCATCACCATCTATAAAATAAACTAAGGCCAGGATGGCCTAGTAGTTATAATGAGAAGATTGCTTGAGAAAAACTTGAGTTAACCTCACCACCACTCAAAACTATCCCCATGTCTACATGCAATATAGGCACGATAAATCTGTAGGTCGTGATAAGGAGAAAAAGGATTTGTGGTTGCCACCTCCATTGATTTCGATTTAAATTAAGTGGTTAAAGGGTGCAATATGATCCACTCCCTATTGTGTACCCAGGGCAACGTGGTATAATAGCAAAAAAATTTATACTTTAGTGTCTAAATAGACAATTATCAAGTGCCAAGTCATTATTAAACAAGAAAGTCTAGAATCATGCTTCCAGCATAACAACCATAATTGATGAAATGATTTCACTTTCATTAGAACTCATCAGACTTGGATAGTCAGTAACTGCAATAACCTCAAGGAAACTTGTTATGCGCTATAATTTTATTAATCTCAAGTGATCTATAAATCAGTTGTGCCATATAAGCTGTAAAACATGATTGAGCTCAAACTGTATGGGTGTATAAGTCCAGATTCAAATGTACAAAATAAGAGGTTTCTTGTATTTATCATTTTAAATAATTCTAAAATTTTCATGAAAATTGCTATTTCTTTCAAGTGATATTGTGTCAATATACTCACAGACACACTTAACAGTTAAAAACAGGTAATTTGTGTTCAGGAATGCACAAAACATATAGATTTGCTAAAACCCACAAATCAGTAGATTCTTAAAATAATGTAAAAAGTTAATTCTTTTTACAAAATTGGATTAATTAATTCGTTTGTGTAGCACGTCATAATCGGCATTTGTATGGTACAACCGATTCGTAGATCACTTGAGATTAATAAAATCGTAGCACATGCATATTTTCTTGATGCCTGTGGATCCTCATTAGTTTTAATCATCTAGTCATATTTTTATCAATGTGGAAAATATATATATATATATAAATGTACCTAAATGTGAATTATATCTTACTAATTAAATTCATCCTTTGAAAATTATTACAAAAATTTCTTGTAAAATTAATTCATGAAAATGTGCACTAAATAAAATTATTTTGGAATTAAACTTATTTTATAATAAATATGAATTTTCATTAATATGGTTTCACCAAAAGAATAAGAATTGAATAGGAAAATTTTAAATAATCACGTTTCTTTATTGCTAGTTTTGGCAGACTTCTTAGAAACAAAAGTCACTTTTTAATTAAACAGTTCCTTCAGCTACATATAATTCAGTGTAAAGATTTTAATTTTGAAAAATAAAAATATATGTTTCAAGAAAAAATCTGAACTAGAAGTTGAAATCCTTAGTAAATCCCTGAACCCCCTCAAAAACTTGATGCTGAATCTATATCAGCCATCATCTAGCTCCATCTATAGCAGATTTTGAGAAATGGATGTTTCAAGAAAGATAAAAATTCTTGAACTGGAATCGAGAAAATACCGGAAGTGGAAATTTTTAGTAAGTTCTCCACCCCTCCAGAAATTTATGCTGAATCCATATTAGTCAACATCTGAGCTACGTATATCTATAGTTAATCCTGAGAAATAGATGTTTCAAAAAGCATTCTTGAACTGCCGATGGAAATCCTTAGTGTCCCACATACACACACACCACCAATTCCTCCAGAAGTTGTATCCTGAATCCATATCAGTCATCATCTAAGCTCTATAGCCAATTCTGAAAAATAGATATTTTAAGAAAAAAAATTTGAAGTGGAAAAGGAACCAGAAGTTAAAATGCTTAGTGATTAACCCTACGTACTTCAGAATTTGATGCTGAACCTATATCAGTTATCATCTAAGCTTTATTTAAAGCCAATCTTGGAAAATTTATGTTTCAAGGAAAATGAAACATTTTCAACCGAAAGTGGAAATTCTTAGTGAATCCCTACATCCTTCTAAATTCAGTGCTGAATCCATATTGGTTATAATTTAAGCTATATCTATAGTAAACACTGAGAAATAAATACTTCAAAAATTTTGTAAAAACACAGATTTATTGATGGCAATCAAATTTGCCATCATAAATGTAACCAGGAATGTACTTCAATTGTGACCCATACCCCAAAAACAAAGAGTTATACAAAGAATCGAGTCGCATCATTATGACCACCTCCTACCTCTGATGTCAAGGGCACTTGGCCAATAAATAACTGCACGTGTCAAGGTCAAACTTCGTGGGTGTATAAGGTGGGGTGTCAACAACTTACCAGAATAACAACCATGATTCTCATGGGTTTGTGAACTGTCTACGGGTTAGTGTAGCTAACGTATAACGTGAATGCCTTTATCCCAGTTTGCGCGCACGCCCGCGGAGCGGACGTGCACGTTAGAATGGAACAATTTCAAAAATTCGACGTGGTAACTGTGGAGCACCACGAGCCATCGATCGATCGACAGGCTACTGTGGAGCAATTCACCATACAAACGAACCAGGAAGTTTCCAGATACGTGTCCAAAACAACTGTACAGAAAAACTCTGTTGCGAATGGGGCTCCGGGGCAGACGGTTGGTGATTGCGCTCATGCTCGCGAAGGTTCATCGTCAACAACGGCTGAAATTTGCACAGGAGTACCGAAATTGGACTTGCACCTACTAACAAAGGGTTTCCTTCTCTGACGAGCGGATGAACTTTGGTTTAAAAACCGGAGAGAACAAGCACGCAGCAACCATTGTTGGACGTAAATAAGCTGGTAGTAGCAACGTTATGGTCTGGGAGATGATTTCTTTGTCTACTATGGGTCCTTTGATTCCTTTAGAAGGCAGTCTCGACAGACTTGGGTATCCCTCCATATTGCCGATCAAGTACATCCGTTTATGTTGACGGTCTTCCCTATGGTCGATGGAATCTTCGATCTGTCATACCGTCAAAATTGTTTACGAGTGGTTCGAAGAATGCGACCAAGATTTCCATACTTCCCCAACCACCGAATTCCCCTGATCGAGCATATTTGGAAACACTTCGATCGACGATTGGATCCACCACCACACGCCTCTCAGCAAATGACGGATGCACTGCAACATTACATACACTTTCTGGCCAACATTGGTTCTTTCTAACAGGGACTCAAGAGTATTAGCATTGTAAAATGGGATAAAGTAGTACGTAATAATTTTCACATCTGAAAAGATTAGGAAGTAAAACATAATATAAATAATTGTAGCAATTTAATCCTTCGAAATCTACTAAGATTGTACAGTTTACAAGAATGTGTTTACTGTTGGGGTGAGCGTCTGCAGGGATATTTTTATAAAAATTTTCGATTCCAAGGTCGAAGGATAACCGTAAATTCCATTGAGTAAAATCATACAGTAAAAGTTATGGAAAATAATTAGATGCATTACGTTTCAGGAAGCTAAGGACCCCCAGCAGTTTTTGAAAAGTGTATTGATATTATACATTGGAAACGAAATGTTAACAATCTAATGAAGAAAGGCTTTAGTACCCCCAAACAAAAAATTGTAGTTCTGCGTATGGCTTGAGCCCACGGGAATTTTTCCATGTACAACAGACACTATGCAGATATATTTCCAGTGGCAAGGACATTATAACCTCCTATTCGATGACCAATTGTACTAGTTCTCCATAGGGTCCATTCCATATTAGAAAGCAAATTTTACTGTAAATCCCTCTTTCCCGAGATTCTGACTAAGCCTGTCTTTTCCTCAATATGCATATTAGTAAGATTTGCATACTATGACAAAATGAGGAGGAATTCATTAGAAGGTACTACGACGGTGGCATACACACCCAGGGGCTGCTAAAGAAACTAGAAACAGTAATTATCAGTAATAAAGTGGGAAAAGAGACTGAAATTAAATTTTGTGAAAGGGTTCGTTATGCCACTCAGATATGGCCATGATCAAAAGGAGAATATTCTCCTGGGGAAATTTCTAAAGAACCGAAGTGCTGTGCAGGTCGTTCTGTGTTCAGTATCTAACCACTTAGCCATGGCTATATTGGAATAAACATAAGAAGCAGATGTAAAACTAATTTATCTTCTGCGCGACCACCATAAGAAATTGATTATAAGCCTGCTTTACAGCATCACCAGTTTGCAAATGGAGTAACTATACAAACTAAAGGACTGCAAACTATAAACATGGAATAATGAAAAAAGTAATTATTTTAAGTAGTTTTTAATGGGAGGCTGGTTTTGAACAGTTTGAAATAAATTACTGTAAAATAATTACAATCACTTTAAAACTGAATATCTAAAAATTATAAAACGCAAAATAAGTGAATGGTTGCCAATGGTTCATTTATGTCAACGCTGCAGAACTTCTATATACCTAAAGGTAGCATTTTTTTATTAGAAAATGCGCTAAATCGGTTATATTCAGATGCAAAGCATCTTTCCATCTGAATTGACGTATATTGCTCTTTTGACATTGAATTTTATCCTTGGGATCGAACGGCTAACTAGAAAGAGTGTAGCTTTGTTGGAAAGAGCTGCCTTTTCAAGTTAATCTTGTTAGGATCATAATAGATTGTTTTGTATCTTGATACACATTTGAATTTTTGGCAGCTTGGGAGAAGCCGTCACTGTGTCAGTTCTAGGTTATGGACAGACACCTTTTTTTTTTATCGAGGGCCACGGTTTTATTCGGAATTACTTCATAAACATCAAAATATCTGTTGGTTTATGAAATTTTTATCACTGACATTGTAGAGTAAAACGGAAACATTTGATAAGTTGCAAAGACATCTTGCGTTTTCAAGGACCTGAAGAGATCTTTCAATCGTGAAAAAAGATATATTGAGCATGATAGATGGACCACCAGCATTTACCTAAATGGCTTTGGCGTTCAATGTGGACTGCTGTGACAAAATGACCTGTTTCATAGAGGATAATTTTGAAAAACGTTTATCACTTCAAAACGTAAGTGTTTCGGAGCTTATGAGAGGAGGGAAATTCATAGTGCCAGGACTCAGAACATGGAAAGTTCCTATGTTTTGAATCTAACTAGAATTTTGAATGGTTGAAGGCAAAAACTAAAGCAAAAGTCCAGTGGTGAAAGCACTTTGAAAATTGTATGACCTGGTCTCATGTGCAATCTTATATGCAGCCATTGGAGAAACTCCACTGGTTTCCTATTTTCTTGTAGAAGTATCCGAGTTTACAATGACCCTTGATGGATTTGGGTCCCGTTGGCATATTGTTATTGGTCAGCTGGGAGCATACTCTATAATGACAGTGAGTAAATAATGAGTCGTAGTATTTGATGTCAATTGTATTGGCAAAACCTACTATATAATGCAACTCAAATACGTATTGGCGATGTAAAGTTATCTTGGAACTTTTATTTTCATATATGCGCTCGAAATGCTTTGAACAGCGAATATCCATTCGCGAAACATTAGCCAGGACTGATTTGGACGGCAACCCCGGGAATAAATTCTGCAAGCAATCCCTCAAATTGGTCATACAATATCACTCTATTTTGTAGACTATCCATCTCATGTTTTCTATGAAAAAAATTAATGTAGTCGTCAAAAGATATCATTAGAGCCATGAACGGAATTTTGTAGATATTTAAGGCACCTTTGAGCAATAGCCTACTGTATCTGTTACTTCTCTGCATTCTTTTACATCACGAGGTTCAGCAGAATCTAGTCCTCAAAAGGGAGCAAGCAGATGATATCCTGGACCACAATAGTATGTTTGTCGACTAAAACGAGGCAAAAGAACTAAACTCTATTTGAAGAATGTCCGATGAGGACATAATTATTTCTAAATTTGTCAACTATAAAATATTTATGTGGGAGATAAGACAACCCGCTGTATTGGCTCTGTGGATCCTACTTTTCATTTCACATACTTTTAAAGTTTAATACTGTGGAAGGCTGGGTTGTGCATGACATACAGTGTAAGCAAGAGTGGATTGAGATCTAGAAGAATTTTTATAGTATGCTTATGGACTGCAGAGCAGCGGGTTCTTATTATAGTGGTGAAATCAATTTTCAAATTTAAATCCTGAAGAGCACTAGTATGTGCCGGGGCGCTGTAAGCAAAACTTAGAGCTCTGGCACGCAACCGAAAATTGCCGGGGACTAAGCATCACTCAAATTTTTCACATGTGACATGTACTACAGTCCCTGTGGATGCCTCCCCCACCGTCCAAACCTTACACCTTTTTGGTAGGTCGGACGACCTGGGTCTCAACAACATGTGACATGTACAACTGATAGCTAGATCGGCTTTACAACCCCTCTAGCTCTGACCAGCAGTTATTTTGCAAGGGGGGGAGGGGCATATGATAAATACTTCATGTTAGCATACTCTCTAAATCCTTTCAATTTAATACCTTTGAAAGTGAACTCCAGACCACCCATAAATGTAGATTATGAAACAATATATATCTATGAAGCCACCTATACATGGAGTACGGAGACCACTCTAGCAGGCGAAGACATGAAAAATTCACAAAGAGGAAAATATAAGAGCAGCCCACAATTTGTAAGGCCGGCCCTGGGGAACTTAATATGTTCACACATCCATCTTTCTCCAAAATTATGAATAAACAAATATATTAATTTTCTTAAGAGCAATTCACGTCCAAGGAGTATTTACTTCACTGGTTCTGAATCCTTTTTATAGGGGTTCAAGACTATTTAGTCTTCTCAGTATTAAGTTTTAGCCATTTGGATTGCTATCGTTTTAATGGTTGTAGTTGTTTTTTCGACCCAGATATTACCACTCAATTTTGGCCAGAAAATATTGGGAGATGTCCACAGGGACCGCACACTTCTTCCTCTGTCACCAACTTCTGGATCTATAGATTTAACATGTCCATAATTCGCGCAGACACGGGGATAGTTTGGAGAGCGTCGGGAATCGAACTCAGGTCCTCCCGAGTGCAATCCCCATGCCTTAACTACTTGACTACCCTGTCCTAGTGCTTTAAAATTCTTCAAATAGGAATACAGTAAATGATGTGGTTACACCTTCAGATATTATTCTAATCAAGTTAATATTATGTAGGGTTTTTGATATTAGTGCAGAGTTCTCACTATTATAAAAATTATTGATTTAAAGTCAACTGTAATGATTAGTTAGCTATACAGTTAGTATTACGCAATAACTATTCAAATGTCTAATAAAATTTATTAAATGTTTTGCTGCTAGTTCTTGCTTATATTAGCATCAATTGTAATTTTTGTGAATGAATATTGATGTGCAGTGGCTATATATATTTTCAGTTATCTTTAACTTGCAAATATATAGCTATAATTATTTGTTACAGTAATTTATATGTATTGTACATAAACTTTGATTCATTAAAAGAAACTACTGTATATATTTATATTTGACACAAAAGCATATTGCTCCCCCCCCCCCCCCCCACAAAAAAAGTCAGAATTTTACTCTAACCCCTTTTTGATTTTGTTTCTGGCTATGGTACACAGTATTTAATTATTTATACCAGTTTTAATCAAGTGTATTTCCCGTCCCATGTTATTTATGTGTGAAAGTTGTTTAATTTCACAATCATTAAGTAGATCTATAACATTCTACATAACACTAAGAATAAAATAATTTCATTACTGCTTATAAGTTAGAATCTACCAGTAAAATTTTATGTAATTTATGGTTCTAGGAGGAAAAGGTTATTAAAGATACAAATCATTAGGGTTGCACCGAATATTTGGTTGATATTCGGTATACTGCCTAGTCGGCAGTCAAACCGAATATTCGGTTCGGCCGAACCGAATAGTAATAAAAATTTAAAATATTTTACAATTGGTAAAGCACATTTTTTATACAATGAATAAAAGTTATAGTATCATAGTACAAAATTAATTCAAATTATTACTTACCGATATTATCGCATTTAAAATAATTTCAATGTAAAAGAAAACACTCTGGTATTAAATTTTGTTGTTTTTTCAATTTTTCTTAAATCTTATCATACCTTAACCTTACTAACTCATTTAAATATGAAACAGTAACCAGAAAATAAAACTCATAATATTACGTGCTCAAAAATATAACGGTTAATTTTTTATAAAATATGCAGCTAAAAAAAAATCAATTACCAATATTAAAAAAAGATGAAGGTGATTAATATATAACAAATAACACTTAGATGAATATTCAATTTTGCAGTATTTTAATTTCGATAGAGAAGATACTGTGGGTGCCATAGGTGTTCCTTTGTATCTATTAAAATGTGCCAAATAAGATAACCAAAGAATTTCTCTGTGTGTGGCCCCATTGTATCCAACTCTTCTAATTTCTTTTATGATTTCTGAAGAGAAGATTACTTTGTTGAGTATTTTGTCACAGGGTGGGTACACCTGTTTGTAACTGTTTAGTTATCTATCAGTATATACTCTGTTGTAGTTTGCAAGACCAGGTGTGACAACAACTTAAAATTGTAATTCCAATTTGTAATGATATTTTAAGCAACTTGGGTTTGTATTTGTATGCAAGGTAAATGCAAGATTCTCTATAACAGAAAATGAAGCCATGATTATCACATATCAGAAATTAACTATCAATTATCCATTTATGCAGATAAACATAAACCAAATTAAGTAGCCATTTACTATATTAATTTACTTTTGGAATGATTTATTTTATTTTTCATTTATTTTAAATTAAAAATTATACTTAATGTAAATACAAATAAATTTAGGATGTGTTAAATGTAAATGTATTTAAGAAAGGCACAAAATAGAAACATTTTCTATTTTAAATTGGCATAAAATAGAAATATTGCCTTTAGAAAATTTTAACCGAATATTCGTTATTTGGTGCAACTCTACAAATCTAGTTGAACAAAAAGGGGAAAGTAATGCTACTAGAACAGAAATAATTTGGCTTATTTTGATCATAAATATATTCTTTTTGTACGAATACCAAATAAAATATTTGGAGTGTGAGCCCTCTACCTGACTTTCTTGTACAATCATATTACTTATGTAGAATTTAGTTCCATTTGTATTACAATTACAAAAATAGATGTTAAGATTTCATACTCAAGTTATAAACATTTTTAAAGTTAGCAAGTTTAGTGACATTGATGAATTGGACTTTATTTGTGTTAATATAAACTATTATCAATCTAGTGTAGTTCAAATGATCAAGCTCTCCCACACACTTTATATTATCACAATTGTTCAAAGCTGTAACACGATTTCTTACTAAAAACAATTATGTTATGAAAAACTTAGATTCTAAGTTTGAATTATGAGAATTACTAAAAATTCTATCTAGTTCTACACATACTATTAAAATTTGGTAGTGGTAGGAGCATTTGCTCGAGTTATCCCGTCTAAAGCCCCATAAATAGAAATCTTTCCAAAACTATTCAAAATGGATTCAGGTTATATTTGTTCAGAATATTAAAAGAATATTTTTCCTTCAGTCACTTGTTTCATCCCCCCCCCACTAATCTATGGTAAATAGTCCCCAACAACCTATAGCTCCATTTAGTCTTATGCTAAAAATAGGAAGCTTTGTATTTCTTTAAAAATTGATAAAATAATTAGAAATATTTCTAACAATTTTGTGTACTTTATGATAAATATAAAAATTATATTACTAATTTTTTTTTTCAGCATCCTTGGCAAAAGACAATGGGGAACAAAATCCTAAAAATGAATGAGCTAGGGACTATTTTCCATAGATTAACAACATAAAAATAAAACAAGCAGCTATTTGAACATAATTTTTATCTATTTATAAACAAACTTGTAGCTGAAAAATAAAAACAAACAAAACACCATATTTCTTTAACTAAATGAACATTTATTTACAGAGGAATCAATATGCCAAATAAAATTTATTTAAGCTAACAAACTCATAATATAACAAATAATTTGATTCCATTCAGCATACGCTTTGCTTTCTTGATAAGCAACTCTATAAGATAACTCAAGACCCAGGATGAAGCTCAGCAAAATTTCTGAAAATAATAATGTAATTAAATTTCTAAAGAATTTGACACTGAAATATGTAAATATTTATAAAATCTTTTTGCAATTCTTTAGTATATAGCAAAATTCAAGTCAGGTGTAATATATATTCAGTTTATTTTAACATATTTTTACATTAAAAAGATATATGAAAGGGAAAATATGAATTTTGTTTATGCAAGAGGTGAACTTGATGTGTCACAGAAAAATGGGTAAATTCAAGAAATCACTATATTTCTTCAAATTGAATTGTTGCAATTACAGTGAAACCTAGTGAATTATATAAAAATAATGGTGTTTACAGTGTGAAAATAACATGATCATTTTAGCCAGGTGGTCTAATGGTCACTTTGCCAGGTTTCACTGTATTTCTTCAGTCACTCTAATAACCGTTTATATAAAGGACATCACCACAGAAAACGCAGAGTTCAAGAAGAAAGTTAAATGAAGTAGGCTAGACAGAGTTTTTTAATCAATATCAGGCAGCAAATCTTGCTATCCATGGCTTAATGCTTATAGAAAAATATAAAGTTGCTACAAAACTTAATGTTTTTATGCCTTGTTCTCTTTCGGTTGGTTGCACAAATTAAAAATAAGATATGAAATTTGTGAAAAAAATAGTAAGCAATGCGTGCGTCTTCAGCTGTTTATATAAAAATTGCAGAAGAATGGAAATTGGAAAAACTTCCTATGAATACTGTGAATGTGATGGCCAATTTATCCTTTAATCTTCACACATTGAGAAATGCAAAAATGGAATGTTTAACACCAAATTGTATAAGCAAGCTTCATTCTTTGCATTTGGGGATTACTAAAGCCGTGAAAGAC
Source organism: Amaurobius ferox (assembly GCA_951213105.1). Taxonomy (NCBI): domain Eukaryota; kingdom Metazoa; phylum Arthropoda; class Arachnida; order Araneae; family Amaurobiidae; genus Amaurobius; species Amaurobius ferox. The sequence goes on from OX578146.1 coordinate 60,342,796, forward strand.
AACTACTAGAAATAATTGGTGCTGAAAACAATTAAGCTGTGCAATTTTTATCAAATGGTAAGCTGGAAAGCATGAAAGTGGACATGTTGAAAATAACAATGCATAGCTACTGCCTGGTAAATAATTTATGATCTAATGATCAAAATATGTTTTGCTAAGGCAGGATTTTATCAGAAATTAAAAAAAATAATAAAAAATTATACTATTTTATTGAACATCAGCATTTCGCCTGGAAACTGGTCACGACTGTTTAGCTAAATATCTTCATAGATTTAATCTAAATTCCAAGCCCGAACTGTGTAGTGGGTGGTGCTAATGCAGCTATGGACGCTGATTATCTAATGAACTGCCCAGGACTATCTGGTGACATGTACAAAAGGTATTGGCGTGCAAGGGAGAGGATGCAAGTCCTTCAAGCTGCCTGTTCAAGCTTCAAGACTGTTTTGGATTTGTGTTTTTGGCTACCGTCCACATATCTCCTATGTTTGTTTTATTGTTTGTTCATGCTTCTTGTAATAGTTTTTCTCCAGTATTTTTGGTGTTGTGTATTTGTACACCAGTGAATGATTTGTATCCCAAGTACTGCTGCTAGAAATAAAAAAAAATTTGAACATTTGAGAGAGCAATGTTTAAAACACTGGAAAACAAATAATTTGTGCAATTACAAATACTTCATAAATACAAAAGAAAAAAAATCTTATTTTGTTGATAAGCATGGTAGTTCAAATTTGTTTAATGGAAATCTGAGCATAACAAATTAAACTCCTCCAATAGTGGCGTGGCAATTGAAACATAAAAGAGAGGATAGTATGTTACACTTTCTATTACACCTGCTAGTGCAGTAAGTCAGCGGTTATTGCCTCCCCCATTCTTTGCAGATCAGTCAGGGTTGTTGGCTTTTAGCCAGACCAAAAAAAAAGCCGGTTTTTATTAAAAAAAGGTGGTTTACAGCCAATTCACATTAAATTTGCATTACTTTATCTTTGATTCACTCCTAAATGTTTTTTACTAAAATGTTTATAAGCTTCTATTAAATATTACCAAGTACACAAGATTTTATGACCACTAGAAAAATACTATGAAGGTAATGTGTCTAAAAGAAAACATATATATACAGTGAGGAGAATGCATTAAATTAGACACCAAGATAGTGTTTTGAAAGCCTTTGTTACACAATGCATAGCTCTACATTACATATCCTACACATTTTAAAGACTATAATTAATTAAACAGACAAATCACCACACATCAAAAAGGAAAAAATTCAATTTTACTTCAAAAAGGAAAAACATTTTTTTACACACTGCTATTTACTTTTAATATATATTACAGCAAATTAAATTATATGTATTTAATAAATGAAATTATCTGACATAATATTTGAGAACATCCATAATTTAGTTCTAATCATTGGGTTCTTATGACTTATAAAAATGATACATTTTAACAAGTTTTTCTGCTCCCAAGCAGTTTCGTTCTTTTTTAATTTCATTTCAGTGTGATGTTTTATTTTAGTTTTAATTGGCTGTAAAGATTTGGGGTTGGGATTAAATGATAGAATGTTCAATGTTGAAAAAGGAATTTAGTAGGAGATAATATTTGAAGAAATTTTGGTGCATCTAAGTTCAGAACAAAAGAGAGAGCAATCAAAAAAGGTTCTCAAATTAAAACTTGTTAAAATAACTTTTTGAAAAGCTGGATGCTATTCAAAAGTTGTTCATGCATATGTTATTCCCAATACTGTTTTCAATAGTGATAAATAGTGTTTTTTATTAAATGACTTTATGCATGATTTTAAATATTTATGAGTAAAAATAAGACTCTTACATATCAATCAAGTCCTTAAAATTAGTTAACTAGTAAAATACATCACTAAGCAACTATTGTCCTAAAATAAAATATTTCATTATTTAAAGTAGTAACATTTTAAAAAAAATATGTTAAAGGCCAATATAAACCAAGTAAAGCAGTTGGTATACCTTTTTAAAATTTAGCTGGCTTTTTTGCAAGCAAAACAATCACTAGCAGGTATTCCAATATTAATGTTTTCATTATTGAGAAATAAAGTTATTTATTAAATTCTAACCAAATAAAATGCCTTTAAAATTAGTTAAAGAACACTTAAAATTGTGTAATTTAAAATTAAAATTCTTCACGCTTTTTAACAAAAGAAAAGCCAATTTTGACCAAAAAATGCCAGTTAAAACCAATAAAAGCCACCGGTGTGGCTTTTATTAATTTTAGCCGGCTTTTTCGCAACCCTGAGATCAGTGAACGAAGATAGCGTTTTACACATTTTTGTTATGCTCTCAATTGTATGCTATGCATTGCTTGTTTTATTTTATTATATACAGTTGTAATGTGTTGTTAGTTGTTATAAGTTAAATTTCTGTGTAATGTATTGTATACAGTTATAACGTGTTAAGTTAAATTTCTTAAGGCATGGTAGCACAAGTTTGTTTAATGGCAATCCGAGCATAACAAAAGCTGAAACTCCTCCAATAGAAGTGCAACAATTGAGATGGGTAGCCAGAGCGGACGTTGCATTACACTTTTTGTTATGCCTGCCAGTGATTAATAATTGTGGGCAAATAGATACAACCGAATAAAATTTAATTTAAAATGGAATAAGTAACTTTGGTATTAATACCATTATTTAAAAAATATGAGGAGTTTTGTTATGCTCTCAGTTGTTTGCTATGCTTCAAATGAGAACAGCATGTTTTATTTCATTATATTGTATACAGTTGTAATGTATTATTAAAGTTAATATTAAGGCACAGTAGTGCAAGTTCGTTTAATGGAAATCCAAGCATAATGAAAATAAACTTCTTAGAAGTGGAATAGAATACCATTATGTTTAAATGATATTAATGACTCCTTCAATAGTGGCAAGACAACAGATGAGTAGACTAAGGATGGCGTGTTGTATTACACTTTGTTACTCCTGTCAGTGAATCATTAGCTATTACTCGCCGATCAAGGCTAAAATACTACACATTTTAGTTAGGTTGTAAGTTGTTTGCTATGCATCAAGTGAATCTAGAGTGCTTCACATTTTCATTATATTGTATATAGGTGTTGTGATTTTCAATTACAGCATTAACTATTTTAAATGTAGTTATAGCAAAATCTAGTATGGAATGCAAATAGGATTTTGCTTGTTTAATACTGTCAACAGTTAAGCTTTACTTGGAATGGATTTAGAAAACATACCAATAATTTTCAATATGATTTAAATGCCCATTTTGTTTCTTCAGAAGCACAGCCAAGCCACTGACTGAATTTTTAAACACAAAATTCTAATTGAATAATGATCCAGCAGTATCAATCACAAAATCTAGGACTATGATTGACACAGTACTTTCTAGATATTTAGAATAGTTATAATCAGGGAATTATGTATCTTATTTGTTATTATAAATCAATCATTTCATTTTTAAATTGTGAGTAAATGGATACTTCCTAATAGAATTTAATTTTCATTTTATTTTCACATTATTTTATGCATTATATATTTAAAACTATATGATGGGACAGTTACACACTTTTATTTATATCTTGGTTTTCTCTGTCACCCTAAGAATTTACTTCTAATATTTGTGGCAACCACACACTTATTTTGTCAATTTCCAAAACATGTGCACATAATCATTGAGATACTGCAAAATGCAGTAACTTTAAATGCCAAATGCTTATTGGGTTTAAAAAAACAGATTGCAAGATTTGGCAGCAAAAAACTGGTGAGATTGGGGACTACTCTCCCATTTAAATTGAATTTTTAATGATATATTTGCTACTTCAACATTTCTGATGCGTTGTTAAATAGTATTATTCTATCAAGATTAATTTTTTTTATATATATTTCATTTGGTTTCTTCAAAAGCGTATATAACTAGCATATGCATTATACGTACTAACTTTGAGAAGTTATTTGTTATCAATTTCTAGATGGGGAATAACAATAAGGTAGTTTTTACTAAGATCAAAAAATATATTTGCAACAGAAATAAATGGTTGTTTATTGCAGAGGCAAATATTAGAGATTAAGTCAATGTAATGAAAAAGTTAAAAGTGAAATGAAGAATTGTCTAGCTACCGTATATCTTAATTTAAAGAAGTTAAATACAGTAGCATCATTAAGCAATCATATGGTGAGAGGGCAAAATTTTGCGTTAAAAATTAAAACTTTGCGAATCATGTAAACAGACAAAATTAGCTTAGAAAAGGAACCATTCACATTTGTTAAAAAAAGTTTCGAAACAATTATGTTCATTCATATGGATTTATGAGAACCAATGACAATGTGTTTACTATAAAGTGCAAGATATGCTTATTTTAGGTGATTCTAGTCATTGCATATTAACAAACTAAAAGCAAAGCATTTCACCAATTTGAAAATCTGCATGAAAACATTGTAAATAAAATTATATTGTAAGATTAGACAATGAAATTGAATTTATGAATAATAGGTTTGAAGATTAAACAGAAAGGGATAAAAAAAAAAAAGAGAACAGTTTCATTTTCTGTAAGCAGCAATGGTCAGAACGCTTCTAAATAAAGCAGGAATCATATTTACTGCTGCAAAACCTTTAACTGAATTTTGGGGAGAAACAGCTAGTATGCCATGGCAATCTACTTGAATGCATTGTTTACTTAACAGTTTTGCATTTGGCAGTCTTGCATACTATTTGGAATGCTCCCTACAATTATGACATTTTAATCATTCAGAATTAATTTAATCCGAAACATTTGCACAAATACAGAAATAAAATGTTCAATCTCGCAAATAAATTACTTATGAAAACTTAACAATTGCATTTCATTTGACATAAACAATCTGAATTTAACATTATTAGTTGTAAAACATACTAAAGAGAAAAAATTTGAAATTGTGACTCAGAAAAGTAAACATCATTAATAAGTCAATTTTAGTACACACAAATGCTTTCAAAAGACTAAAATATAACTATACTTTTTGCCATAATGAGAGCATCAGTATGATAGGACGATTTCTTGCTCTCCACTGAGCAATAGCATTTGAGGACTGTTAAGAAGCCTCCAAAAGTAAAAACTATAAGCGAATAGAATAATTAAAATTATTATTTAACTAAAGAAAATGTATTCTTACTGCACTTGTTAAAAGTTATCAGCAAACTTGAGATCCAGGCACCAACTTCAGCATTTCTTCTTGCTTTGTTGATATGCAGAAGTAACTCTGCCAGCAACAATCCTATTATTGTAAAAGTCACTATTTAATGTATAATGTTATTAAATAGAACTGAATATAACATTAATTTGAATAAATATTATATTAAAACTTAATGCATTTAGTAACAAAATCCGCCGAAAATTAACAACAGCAAAGAAAACAAACAAACCACGAAGCTAATCTTGGAAGGAAGAATTTACATCGTATACCTTTAGAATTCAGATTACGTTTAACATTTAGTATATTTCAACAAAATCAGTCTTGCTTTAATAGCTGAAATTGACCCTCTAAACTAAATTTGATATATTTTTCTGCTATAAATGCAGCTTTATATTACACGTTCTATGATTTTATTTCGTTATTCAAATCAATTTAAATAAATATTGCTTATACTACTTGGAATGCATACATAACATGGTTAAGGATTTTGGCCATATCGAAATAAAATTTTATTTAAATCAATACATAATAATAAAACATAGTAATTCATTAAAAAGAAACAAAAATTGAAATAATAAATATTAATACCTTGAAAACCATCAAATCTCCTTTTGATGGCGTCCCACTGAAAACGACATGGACTGCTAGTCTGCTACATGAAAATCAAAATGGCGGAGCGTTGTCTTTTTCTCGCCGTTTGGAGAATTTCATCATCCGTCGTAAGGTCCCGCCCTACCAAAGCCCCACCCCTTTGCTCCCCCTGTTACCCCCTTAAAACCGTTAGTGTATATAGACACTCCCATTTCTTTTGAATAACGGGCCTCACAGCCAGATATATCATGAAAAAGTGATTTGAACTCCATTTTTCCTCATGCAAACAGTTGATATTCCAATATATTCAATTATTTTGCTCAATTTCGATCATTGTACAATAAGGAATTTTTCCTTCAGAAATAAAACAACATGTTTTGAATTGGCAGTCAACACAACTATTCTTTTGAGCAACAAACCTGCATTAGCTCTTCATAGTAGATAAAAGCAACCAAAGAAAGGCATTGTGACAGACAGTACAGAACAAGAAGTAAAATGGGGATTCAATTTCAAAGGGAGCAAAACATCAGAATTTTGCTCACTGTATCTGCAGTCAGTAACAGGTTTCATTTAAAGGTGACATTGAAACAACAAGATCATTACAAAGAAAAAATATACTGGCTTGGAAATAGAGTTTGGTTAATGGAAAAGATTTTGCTAAAGAATGATTTTAAATAGTAAAAAAGAAAAAGGCTTTAAAATGGATTTTGGTTAAAGGAGGTTTCAAATAATGGATGTTTTACTGTACTCAATGTACTGTACTTCAGTTCACAATTGTCTTTTAGTCAGACAGCCAAATAGGGATTTTTCACCCAACCCGTTTTGTCTTATTGGTGGCATTTTGTGTCCAGGGTATGTATATTCATGAAATTGCAGATAACACATGATTACTTTTGGACAACTCTCAGAATTCAAGATAGTGATCACCACCTCTTTTAATTAGTAAGTATACTAATTGTTTTTAATTTCTAAAAATATATATATTGCAAAACAAGCTACAACTTAACTCTGTTAGAATGTAAACAATTGGATTGTTACATCTCAACCCAGTTTACTGATTAAAATATTAAATCCATAAAGTGCCGATTTTTGTCTGTTTTTTTTTTTTTCTGTACTGTAGTAGTTTGTTATTTTTACATATTTCTATTAACCTTCTTAGGATATGGGCTCTATATGCAATAATAATAAATTGCAGCGTAGAAATAGTAACAGGCTTAATTAATAATATGTCTGATCTAAATGTACAGATAGGCAACTTAAACAGCGCAAGAAATTGGAGCAAATGGAAGTGGAAAATGAAAATACACTTCATGCAACATGATTTGATTTCTATTATTGATGGAATGTGCAGGTGTTCTGTGATATCTACTGTAAATGACGATACCCTTTCATTAGATAATTAGTATATGAGAAAAACTGTTGAATGGTACCGTGATAATGCAAAAGAGGCAGGTCTAATTGTAAATACCACCAGTTCAACAGTTGCTAATCTTATTATGACTTATTCCAGTGCTAAAGACATTTGGGACAAATTAATTAGTGTGTATGAACAAAGCAGCATACAAAGACAGAATTTGCTCGTGATTAAATTTTTTCCAGTGACGAAGGACCCTAGAGATAGCGTTACAACTCATGCTGTCATGGTGAATATAACTATGTTCCAAATTTCATGGCTGTAAATTTCATGGCTTCCGCTACAGACGAAAAACGGAAACATACAAACAAATAAACATATCTTCTTTATTATAAATTAAACAGTTATTTTTCTATTCGTTCCCCTTACTAAGGACCAGTTTCAGGGTGAACCAATCATTTATCTTTTTTTCTTTACATGATTGCAGCACACTATCAAAGTGCAAAACAATGCTCTATGTACACAATTCCACTATGTACTCAAGATGTACACAATTTTCAAAGAAATTCAATTTTAATTACCATGAATAATAAAAGTTGAACAAGCATTTAAAGTTCTTATTGTGAATTGAAATTGGTTGCCAAACAGAATACATTAATTTGTGGGTTGCAGTATTGATTAATTCTTGTTGATTTAGCGAAAAATGCGATTTTGTGGTAATGTAGTGCGTACGAAATTTGCACCTCGCAAAATTCTTCCTGACTTGCGAAAGATTTCAAACAATGCGCAAAACAATGCTCTAAAGATGGACATAATTTCCAAAGAAATTTAATTTTGTTACCAGGAATGATAAAAGTTGAATAAGCATTTCAAGTTCCTACTCCTGAAATGAAATTGGTTGTAGCACAGAATATATTATATTAGTCGGACATATATTGAGTCCGGATGTCCAAATTGCTACTTACTGCGGCTCCACCTCAGTCCCGTCCATAATGGGGGCGGGCTATTGTGACGTTGAACCCAAACGTCACTTCGCTTCCCATATATCCTATTTTCTTTCTTTACGCTATAATGCTTAACGATAGATTCCCACCTAACTTGGAAACTGCACGTAACGAACACAATCAAAAAAGCTTATATAACCATAGGAGCCTTATACCCAATGATAGGAAACGGAAGTTATCAAAATAAACTCCTAATTTATAAATCGGTCATCCGCCCGGGAATGCTGTATGCAGCACCCGTATGGGGATATGCCTGTAAAACTGCCATAGACTTATTAGAAACAAGACAAAACAAAACCCTAATGATTATAAGGAAAGCCCCTAGATACTTAAAAAACTCGGTAATTAGGAAAGACTTCAAAATAAAAACTGTTAGAGCCCAAATTCAAAAGCTAGCGTTTAAATTCTACAAAAATCTGCCATCTGTCCCAAATGAACTATTATTTAATCTGCATGACTATGATCATCGCAAGGCTAAATCTCGTATGAGACCCCGCTCAGTACTTAACTTTGATATTCGGTACTAGGAACGTCCTAACTTAATCAGTTGATATTAAATAAAGCTCGCGATCCTTGCTTTTCTACAAAATGTCTTAAATCCTAAACTGCTAAAATGCTAGGTAACCCTCAGATCTGCATCAACCCCCCAAACTGCTTAAACTCTAAATGTGAAACAAACTGCCACACTAGGAGCTAGGTCAAATAATAAAAACAGTAAATCAAAAACATCGAACCTCCAACTATGGGCCAATGAAATAATGTCACAGTATGAAGATAAGAACCACACCTAGAGATTGGAGATTAAAGGCGCTTCGCGCCTGGTGCTCTGTTCTGGACGAAACTCTATTCGGCTATAATGCTATTATGGTTATTATGCTGGATATAATATTTTAACGATGTATCAGTCAAGTAAGTGTTATATTTTAATATGTATAACAACGCAGATTTTCTTTTAACAATAATCTAACATCATTTCAAGATTGTTTTATATCAAATTCAAGTATTATTTACAAAAATATCAAACTCTTATCAATCGACCGGCCACACATTAAGCTACCGTAAGCCTTAGGGTTGGTCGTGTTGTTGTTGTTGAGGCCCAGACCGTCCGACCTACCAGAATGGTGTAAGGTAACTGTATGGACGGCCGGGAAGTGCCACCCAATTTAGGCCGGAACCCAGTGGGGGAGGCATCCACAGGGACCGTACCCTCCTTCCCCTACCACCAACCTCTCCGAAGGACTTACGGACCCACATGTTTAACGTGATCGTACTCCGCATGAACACGGCGGCATTTGTGGTTGCGTGCAAAACCACGGGGATACCGCACCCGAGATGGCCAAAAGCACGCGGTGTTCCGAGGTGGTCACCCACCAAGTACTAACCGCGCTCGATGCTGCTTGACTTCGGTGATCTAACGAGAACCGGTGTTATCAGCACGGTACGGCCGTTGGCCCAGGGTTGGTCGTGTGGTCTGGGCCTTCCAAACTCATATCAATCGTGTATAAAAGTACACACTAAAAGACTGCATATTTTTTTAAACCTCGCAAAGGCTAGATAAACACAATGAAGTTCTTGCTGCTTATAAAATATCAGTAAACTTTCCAGTGTTTTCCTGGCTAACAATTTGTAAAGATATCTATATGTAAAAATTATATTGCATGTACAACTGATTAATTATTTGCCAATCTTTATAACAATTCATGCTAGCATCTTTTTATACAAACCACCCCATGCGTGGTAATAAATAGTTACACAGTGCAAGCATATACACATGTAGAAATATATTTTAGCTAATTTTGTATGTACTATTGGAAATACATTCATTCAACAAGCTTTCTTTTGCAGACGTAAGTAATTTTGTTGCGATATTCAGTTTCTGTTATCATTTATGTTAAACAAGACTTGGTCCAGCTTTGAAACAATCAATGAGTTGCGCATTGCTTTTATTGTATAACTTTTGAACATGTCAAAGGTGTGTTTGAAAAGTTAACTGAATGGTCATCTCCGTTGACAATTGTTTATCAGTTATCAGGTCACTCACCAGAGAAAAAACAGCATGGTTATTCTGCACAATTCTAGATAGTATTTTAAGCAAAACACGTGTTCTGTGTATCATGTGACCACATAACATTCTTCTCGATGCTATCTTGCTAGCGAATATCCCTACCCCTGAGAACCTCTTGGTTAGGAAATCATATCAGGCTACGGCTTATGTCATCAAAACATGGAATAGCTTATCTGAGGATTTTTTGTATAGTCAATACAAAACCAAAATCGCGAAATCTTTCAAACTAAATTTTGAGCTCCCGCGCAATAAGCGCAGGAACCCTAATGACGAGATTATGGCTGCTGAGCTAGCTGAGGCCAAGCCACGAGAGGCTGCATCTAGTAAGGACTTCCCTCTACTTAAAAATAAATTCATGTCGCTTGATAATCAGGAAGAAGAGAATGGAAATAGTGACCCGAAACCTAATCCCAAAATTTCTTCCTTCTATGTGGACTCCTCCAGTAATTGGGGAGCTTTCATAGAAGAATTAAACAAAACTTTAGGCACTAAAATTGAAGGACTGCTGATGGGGAGGGTGATTAGGTTCACTCCGGAATCCGTTGAGGATTACAGGAGTGTACAGACTCACCTGACTCAGAATAATATCCCTTTTAGCTCAATATGCTTAAAAAACGAAAGACCAAAAAAAAGTAGTGATAAAAGGGCTGCCAACCAACACTAGCATAGACTCTATTAAAGAGGCTATATCCCGTAAAGGATTCAGGATTGTTAGGATTTCACAGCTTAGAAATCGTCGTGATAGGTCACCTCTCCCCATCTGCTTGGTCTGCCTAGAGCCTGGTGAGGGATGGGATAAAATTTACAACCTTACCTTTACCACACTTAAACTTCAATCAAACTCTTTTGTTATTATCGAAATTCTTCTCCCCTCTCGTGCGCCCCTTAATATCGTCTCTCTTTACTTTCCTCCTCGTGATCCTCTGCCTCCCCACTTGGCTGAGCTTTCTGCCCTCGACTTTCTTCATTCTGACTTTTTGGTCCTTGGCGACTTCAATGCCAGGGCACAGATGTGGGGATATGATTTTATTGATCACCGTGGATACGATGTTATAGACCTTTGTCTTGAGAACAATTTAATAGTACTCAACGATCCCGCTTGTGGTCCAACATTCAGTTCTCATTCTGGTAAAGGATTCCCAGATCTCTCACTAGTCTCCTTTGGCTTTTATGACTGTATTCAAAATTGGGAAGTTCTCCCAAGTGATTCTTTTAGTGACCACCTTTTTATTAAAATCTCTCTTAATATAGATCCCCTTATTGACTACTCCTTTTTTCTTAAAACTAAATATAACCTTGGTAAATTCATTTTTAATTTTAGATCTAACATAAAACCCCTCTCTCTCCTTCTGGACCAGGTAGAAACTCCTTCCATGCTGAATAATTTTATTGAAAACTTTATTAAAATAACTCAAAATTGCGCTTTTACCCATATTAAAAAGAAAAAATCTACCTCCCGCCCTAAATTTAATTGGTGGAACAAAAATCTTGCCACTTTCCGTAATTTTGTCACCGCCCTTTACAAACGCATTAAATCACTTGAGAGAACTTCTGCCCCCTCGGACATTATTTCCGAGGCCAAAATTAAATACAAACTGAATCGTGCCAAATACAAAAAATTAATAAACAATGCTAAACTTGAATCCTGGAAAAAATTCTGTACTAACTGTTCTTCAAAATTCGGCACTCAGTTTAAATTTGCCTTCCAAAAGCACAATAAATTTAATAACATATCATTACAATTTTCGGATGAACCTAATTTAGACTATAACTCTAAGATACAACGTCTTTTGGACCACTATTTTAAAAATGACCCTTCATTCACTGATTTCCCTTGGTCTCCCACCCCCCTCATTGGTCTGGGCCAAATTTCTGATGAAGAGCTTTCCTCTGTTTTTAACTGTCTCCCCTCTGGTAAGGCTCCTGGCCCTGATAACATTGACTTTAAGATTTGGCAATCTCTTTTTACTTCCTTTCCTTTCCTTTTTTCAAAAATTTTCAACCTCTGTTTTAAATTCTGTTATTTTCCTACTTGTCTTAAAACTGCAAAAGTTCTTTTCTTAAACAAACCTGGTAAAGATCCCGCCCACATTACCTCTTACCGCCCCATCTGCCTTCTCCCCACTTTCGGCAAAATTCTTGAAAAACTCTTTGTTAATAAACTAAATTTCTGGCTTTCCTCCTCGGAGGCTCTTCATCCACTGCAATTTGGCTTCAGAGAATTGACCAGTTGTGAAATAGCTACTCACGGGCTTATCTCTACCATTGAGGGTCTCAGGCCCGGCCAGTACGTATCTCTCGCCACCGTGGACGTCTGCGGGGCATTTGACAATCTGAACTGGAACATTCTGCCTTCTACCCTAGATAATATACATCTTCCACTAGAATATAAAACATTTATTTACTCTTATCTTCACTCCCGATCAATAACCTATTCAGATGGCATTTACTCAACTAAAAAAACATTATCAATTGGGGCTCCACAGGGTTCGGTTATATCCCCTATCCTGTGGAACATATATTTCAATAAAATCTTACAACTAAATAGTGACGATCTTTACATACAGGCCTTCGCAGATGATCTGGCGGTGGTGACTTCTGGAAGTTCCCTTCCCCTCATCTCCCGTAAAACTACTTCTAACCTTTCCTCCGTTACTTCCTCCCTCTCTTCCCTCTCCCTTTCGGTCTCCGCTGAAAAGTCCAAATGTATTATTTTTAATCGAACTAAAGCTAAACGCAGATATACCCCACCTGTTAAAATTCTCAACAAAAGCATCAAAATTACCCGCCACCTTAACTTCTTAGGTATTATAATCGATGACAACCTAACATGGAGTCCCCATGTCTTCTATTTAAAAGAGAAATGCTTTAAGCTCTCTTCTACGTTCAGGAAAATCTCGGGTAATAACTGGGGAGTTAATAAATCTTTTCTTAAAATATGGTATCTCACTGTTATCGAAAAAATTATTACTTACGGGTCTGGAATTTGGGGAAAACGTCTTACCGGAAATCATATCGCTAAACTAACATCTTTGCAACGGATTTTCCTTTTAAAAATTTCAACCGGTTTTAGAACAACTTCGAGCATTTCTCTTTACTCAATTACTGGCATCCCCCCTGTTCATTTAGTAGTACAAAACCTATACAAAAAATTTAATTTCTGGTATCTAAAAACCAACCTCTTCCCTGATTCCTCCCTCCCTCCCCCTTCCCTTTTTGATCACAACTGTCCCCTCTCCAGTATCCCTCCCTCTAATCGTATAGTTTCCCTTCCGATTGTTAACCCTTCATCCTTTTCTGACATCTCCATTTATACAGATGGTTCAAAACTAGATAATCACACAGGCCTTTCTATCTGCATTTTTAGAGGTGAACGCCTGGCTGAGACTTTCATGTATAAGCTCGGTGATGAGAACACAGTTTTTCAAGCAGAACTTTCAGCAATTAAACTTGCAATCAAATGGGCATTAGATAACTCAACTAAAGTCAATATATACTCTGATAGCTTATCCTCTATTCTGGCTCTCAAATCAATTAAAAACAAATCTCACCTCCTTTGTGAAACTAAACTTTTGGCACTTTCGGCAAAAAATTTAAATTTAATTAACCTTCAATGGATTAAAGCCCATTCTGGCAACCTTGGAAACGAAACTGCAGACAAATTTGCCAAAGATGCTACCCTTTCTGGTACCCCTCTTTCCGTCCCTTTCCCTTATTCCCTTCTTACTTCATTCTGCAAATCCGCCCTTTTGAATTCCTGGCAACATCTTCTAAACAACTACGTCTCACCCCGAACTCATGACCCTTCACGTATTTCTCTATTTCTACCTATTGTTAGCCCCGAAATTCAAATCTTTAACAAATACCTCATATATTTTATAACCGGCCATGGCCCTTTCTTAGATTACCTTAACTTTTTTAAACATAAATCATCCTCCAACTGCCCTTGCAACGCATATGGTGATGCAGACCATTATTTATTCTCTTGTCCCTTTTCTAAAGAATACCATTTAATTAAACCTGTCCCCGCTTCCCGTGCAGCTTGGTTCTCCGGGGTTTGCCGACATCCGACATTACTTAATAAACTCAAGAACTGTGTTCTCATCGCCCGTGATATTTCGAACCGTGTTCGCTGAAAAGCTTGTGAGTACCTACTATCCCCGTGTCTCTGGTGATCAATCCCCTCCCCTTGCTGTTCCTGGGTTCCCCTTTGTTTTGTTTTTATTTTTGTGGTTTGCTGTTTTTTTATCGTTGTGTTAACTGTCTCGACACCACCTGAAAACGGTATAGTCTTGTTCTTGTTATACAAACCTGCCAAACAATGTGAATAAGCGACTTATATATGGAAATGTAAAATGTTTACACTTTGAAGTGATACCTTTGTACATATATTCTCAATACAAAATTGTGTCTCTGTCTGTATATACATCTACAAGGTCATAATCACTCATATCTGCCTGTAATATAACAACAAAATTATAATCACCCCATTTATATACATTTCTGTTAATTTATACTTTAATTCTGTAAATATTTATAATCTCATATATTACTTCCAAATTATACATCTGTAAATATTGTACACATCTATAAATATTTTAAATTATGGATTATACAGATAGTCCACAAACACAAAGGTTTTACTTTTGTATCATTAACAGATAATTTATATTTCTGTTACTTAAATATCCTTCAATGTCTATATTATTTCTGTCCAGCATTATTGTCCTGGCTGGCATTATGTAACTCTTTTTTTGCTCTTTTATGCGCCCTGCTCTCTCTTTCGTCTCCTCCTTTTGTATATTCCCCTCTGTTCTTTGCCCTGGTCTCTCTTTGTCCCCCCCTTTTGTAAATTCCCCTGGTTGTTTTTATTCCATTTATTCATTTATTTTTTTTTTTTAAGTAAATTTGAAGTTTTTTAAATATCCCTCCAGGGTCTCTTTGGTAAACCTGCGCAGCCTTTTGCATTGTACTTTAAAATTTTCACAGTTACTTTTTGCTTAAATCTGTTGATTTTCTTATGTGTTCTTTTATGCTTTTGTGTTTTTTGTATATTTGCTTGTCTTGTAACTTATTGTGTTGTGATTCATTTTTTATATGTGTTGTAATTACTTGAATCAAAAATAAAGTTCCCGGCCACACACTTAGCTACAGTAAACCTTCGGGTCTGTCGTGTGGTCTGGGTTTCCAACTTCCAACCTTACCTCCATTCTCTACATGAGAATCGTAGTGCAAGCCTTCAAATCAAAAGGAGTAAAAATTTGCTACAATTGTCAAAATTACAACCGTTCTTCGGATAATTGCTCTCTTCCCGCCAGGTGTTTAAAATGCGGAGAAAACCATCAAACTCGCGAATGCCTTAAACCTAGGGACCTTCCGGCAAAGTGTGCTAATTGTGGTGGGGCCCACCCCGCCAACTTTAGGCTCTGCCCCAAAAACCCCTGGAGCCGTAACAAGTTCCAGGAACCTAAAACCAAACCCCAAAACCTTCGTACCAATAAATCGGATAATTCAAACCTGAGCATGGAAAACTTTCCACAGCTCCCTAAATCACAAAACCTCGAAATTGCTGCAGACAACGTGACGATGGCGCGTGCCGAGACAAGAACACCAAGTTCTGAGGAGCACGTGGCCCACACGCACTCAGATGCCCAAAAATCTTCAAATCAAACTCCTAACCTCTTTCCGGAATTCATTAAATTCTTTAAAGAAATACAAGATTATTTCAATATCAATGATGTCAGGAACTTCTTAAATCAAACCACCAAAATAATTAAAGCAGACGTAGACCCGATGCAAAAGCCCTTTGATATAATCACGCTAATTGCAGATCAAAAAACTTCAAACTTTCCCCATAACTTAAACTAACTTTGCCTTGCAAGGTAGTTTTTCGGAATTGTGCTCCAGTTCTCTTGACCAACAGGAAAAGCAGATGCCGTTGCTCCGCCCACCGTGGGTGGTCCCTTTGGACTCTATCTGCACACCTGCAATCCAGCCAACTGATGTCAAAGCTTCAAGATACTCAACGCACACATCGAAGGTACGGCACAACATGCCAGGCGCTTCATAAATGACGAAACAACGATGAGAATCAAGTTCATAGAGTTTCGTCCAGAACAGAGCACCAGGCGCGAAGCGCCTTTAATCTCCAATCTCTAGGTGTGGTTCTTATCTTCATACTGTGACATTATTTCATTGGTCCATAGTTGGAGGTTCGAGGTTTTTGATTTACTGTTTTTATTATTTGTCCTAGCTCCTAGTGTGGCAGTTTGTTGCACATTAAGAGTTTAAGCAGTTTGGGGGGGTTGATGCAGATCTGAGGGTAACCTAGCATTTTAGCAGTTTAGGATTTTAAACATTTTGTAGAAAACCAAAGATCGCGAGTTTTCTTTAATATCAACTGATTAAGGTGGGACGTTCCTAGTACCGAATATCAAAGTTAAGTACCGAGCGGGGTCTCTTACGAGATTTAGCCTTGCGATGATCATAGTCATGCAGATTAAATAATAGTTCATTTGGGACAGATGGCAGATTTTTGTAGAATTTAAGCGCTAGCTTTTTGATTTGGGCTCTAACAGTTTTTATTTTGAAGTCTTTCCTAATTACCGAGTTTCTTAAGTATCTAGGGGCTTTCCTTATAATCCTTAGGGTTTTGTTTTGTCTTGTCTCTAATAAGTCTATGGTAGTTTTACAGGCATATCCCCATACGGGTGCTGCATACAGCATTCCCGGGCAGATGACCGATTTATAAATTAGGAGTTTATTTTGATAACTTAGATTTCCGTTTCCTATCATTGGGTATAAGGCTCCTATGGTTATATACGCTTTTTTGATTATGTTCGTTACGTGCAGTTTCCAAGTTAGGTGGGAGTCTATCGTTACACCTAGGTATTTAGTAGATTTTTCCGCTTTTAGGGCATGGTTGTTTATGTACAGAGGAGGCGGAGGTTTACGTTTTCTTGAGAAATAAATCCAATGACATTTATTGGGATTTAATTTTATTCGCCATTTTTCCAGCCATGTTTGGAGTATGTCTAAGTGTTGTTGTAGCTGTCTGTGCATTACTGAGACGTAAGGGTGTTTTGCAAGTATCGCGCTGTCGTCTGCATAGAGTGCCAGCTCCGTGTCTGGGGTCCTGGGAATGTCATTTAGATATATGTTAAAGAGTGTCGGGCCCAGGATGGATACCGCGTTATAAGAAACTTAGAACAATTCGCACTATGTTATACAAAAACCGCATTAAGTGGAACTCAAAACAATTCGGACTGTGTTATACGATAACCGCATTAAGTGGAACTCGGAACATATAAATCAGACAGATTCATTCTACGTTATATAAAAAATTGTATTTTTACAGTACCATGTTAAGATGAACATGGTTATGAAATATAAGTTTATAGATACAAAAGTAAGGCAAAAATATTTCACATATTTCGAATTATTTTTATAAATACTTTATAATAAAATTAAAATACAATGCGAAATATAAGCTTATTAACTTTTTCCAGCAAAAATTCTATTAATATTCATCACCTCTGTTAAATATTAGTTAGTGACCTAATTCTTTTAATGTCCTCTTCACTTTGCATATCTTCATTTTCGTTTTCAAATGTAGTTTTAATTTGTAACTCTACCAAAATCTCTCTGAAAGGAACTAAACAATTTTGTAATTATCTTTTAAAATTTGCACTTCGTACTGATGAAGGATCACTTTCAATAAAGCAATTTTCTAATTGTTTACCTAAACCCAGTCCACTTTTCACATCACTTAAATTGAAATTTGAAACCCATTCTTTACCCATATTTTTATCTACCAATGTATTTGAGGTGAATGAATTAATTTATTTTACAGAGGATTTCCCTGATAACTGAAATTGAAATATGGTGATGTACGTGGATGAAAAAACAATGGAATTTCCCATTAATTTCAAACTGTAAAAGTGTAATCATGCTATAGGGAGATTGCTTAAACTGGTGGGTATTATAGAGAAACCGCTTTATAAGACTATCGCGTTTTATAAATATTGCCTTTTGACAGGGCTCTCACAATTTTTGCTCCACATTATATAGAATCTGCATTATGAGAGTACCACAATATAGACGGGTTGACTGTAATATATTTTTCTATTGTTTTTATATACCAGAATTAATTGTTGTGCTTGCCTAAAACAAAATATCGCTGCACACCACTGTTTTTATCATTTCATTTAAAAATCAATTCGATTATCTTGTACGTTTATATATGTAACATGTTAAAATTTTGTTTTAAGTTTTTATAAAGAGTTAATTTTGTAGAAATATTTTATTTATTTTGGTTTTATGGCTGACAAGGGATATAGCGTCTATCCAAATAATTTGTAAATAAATAAAATATGTTTACTTTGTCTAGTAAAGCTAAACGTCAAGCGGGATTTTCAGGAGTAACGAATCTCTCTTTGTCTACCTACATCAGACGATATTCCATTGGAAATGGAACTTAAGGCGGAGTTAAACTGATTCAAAAAGTTTTCTTTTACCGATAGATGGCTCTGAATGTCGCAGGTTTGGCGAGATCCAACCTTGCGCCAAACAGCGATTACGTTCAATTTGCGGTAGCCATAGTCTCACTTCCGGATTAATCCTGAAACCTGATGTTATGAAATGCATTCAAATTAGAACTTGGTTTTATCGGCTGTTAAATTCAAAACGTGGATTATACATAAAAGTATGTAGGAACTTTCTTCATATTGATAATAAAATTCATGATTTTTATTGCATGCTCATGCTGATCAGTATAAAATTTAAATCATATATACGTATTCGAAACGTAAATAAAATTCGTAGAATGTGTATTCGTAATGTTATGTTATATAAGTGTTGATGGGAAATTGACATGCTGACTTATTGATTGCTGTTAAAGTGTATTTGACATTTTAACACTTTAAATAAGTTTGCTTGCCATGCCCATCACTCACTGTATTTTAAACTGTTTTTCTATTGCTCATGGGTTAGTCAATTCCAATACCTACATTGTTAATATTTTGTATGTATTCATAATATGATATATTTATCCTTTCATGTTTAATTCTTTAACTATTAAATAAAATGAGCAAATAAGTTCATGTAAAACGTATTTATTGTTGTTGGAGTATATCTGAAATTTCAGCACTTTAAATATGGATGCTTGTATCTAACTTATACGTTCTTACACATTTGTCGAGCTATTTTATATACTATATGTCTTTTATTCTTTTGATAATATAGTGTGCAACAAACAAAATTCTAAAAACTGAATACTTAAACATCATTTTATGAAAAAAATCACTTCTACTTATCTTGACTTGAAGAGTCGTGACCACTTCCTTCCTGTACCTCTGTATCAATGCTAATAGAACACACAAGACAAAACGAAAGCTTAGCAGGACATGAGCTTGATAATTTCACGCCTTTTTTTTATTGCCCTTAAATCCACTTAATGAGCATTAAAAATGTTTGCTATTTGACTGAAAATTCAACCGCACATATTTTTAATTCATTAAAATAGCTGAGTCATAACAGTAAATGTAATTATCAATGGCTACTTAAGGTTCATTATACATATGTATTCTTCTCTTCTTATGTGTGCATTCAAATTAAAAGGTAAGTCCTACAGCCTTTAATTTCAGGGTTGGATTTTTGAAGTCAAAAACTGTTTTTTGACGTAACATTGGTTTAATTTGTGTTTCAGCGGGATAAAACCGTTAAAAATCCAAAAGCTGCGAACAAAAGGGGAATTTGATTTAAAAACAATAAAACCACCACGTCAATCATTATTTTTTACAGTTGACTATGATAATTCAATTATAATATTCAGGTAGAGTAACTTGTTTATGATTTAATATTAGCCCAAACATGTATGTGTTACCCTATCAGTGATAAGATTAAAAGGATCACTCAGATGTATTTACCAATATTCAAAGTACACATTTACCTACAACTGGTCGTTAATTTCAGTTTACAACATCTAAAAATTATGGTCACTTTCATACATCTATCAATTAGGCTTTCGATATTTAATTGCAGTACTATTTCTGACTGCAACTGTTATTTCATGTACAAGGTGAGTTTTTCAAAATGATTAGCAACAAATTTGCTTCTGCATGATGTCACTCAATTCCATTTTGGAGGCTTAGCCATATTTTAATTTTAAAACAATTATTTTATATTTGGAATTTAGAAAAAGAGAGTTAGAGTTAATTCTTTACTGTCTGCATTATAAAAATGAATGTCTGAACCTGTAGCTAAATACAGCTCTAGGATTGGAAACAAATTGTGCTAGAGCACTGATAGCTAATAGTGTCTTATTTCTGTTTCTGTGCGGATATAGAAAGGAACTGAAGAAAGACTAAACGTCTGCATAGTTGTTGAACAGAGTCTTATCAATGCCTATAGATGGGTGTAGATACAGAAAAACATTAAATACATTTGAATAATATTTTTTAATTTAGAAATTGTATAAAGAATTTAAAGAAACTTTTAAGTTTATAATTATTATATATTTAATCTTTTAAAATGGGAAAATTGTCTGATATATACTATTGATATTAGTATAGCTATGAATTTTATCCTTTGATATTTTGCAGGGGAATAGCAGCCGGGGATGAAATTCTATGAAATATAAAAATTCTACTTAAATTATATATGAACAGCCTAAAAACGGATTATACCTACCGGGTGGTCAGAATTAAAACACCCCTACTCTGAGCTCTCTATACATCGAACTACTCAGTGTAAAGGCTCCAAAATTGTTGAACCTACTATTCAAGACATGGGGAAAGGGATTACGTGAAAAAAATTAGTTCCAGAAACACCGATAGGTGGCGCTGTACAACAGAAAATATGCTGAAAAGACACAAAATAATCACAAAAAACATGCGATATCGAATTTTTCCTTTTTAATTTCTTTTTCTGATATGAAAAAAAAAGATAAAAAGTGAAGAAACTTAAACTGTCATTGTAACTGCAATTTCGCACTGTAAGCACAAAAATTTGCATAAACCCTTGGTTTGCAACTACTACGTTCTGGGCATAAAACTGGGAAATTTTCATTCTTATCAGCGATGACTGTCACACTGCCAGAACGCGCTTTGCTTGTGAAGCTGTTTTATGAAAACAAAGGACATGCTGCAGCTGCACTTCGAGAGTTTCGTCGACTTAAGAATTTGCGCAAAGGACCATTACTTCCACAAGCTCTCAAGAGAATGATCGCTCGATTCGAGAAAACTGGACATCTTGGAGTTCAGCCGGGTCGAGGACGCAAATCGACTCGTTCAGATGTCGTTGACGCTGTTGCTACCGCTATTGTTGAACAATCAATGGATAACGTTATACGCAGCATTCCCTGCATCGATAAGGTCCTTGCGATATGAATGTTTGGTACGTTCGAATAAAATGTGTATTTTGTGTCTTTTCAGCACATTTTCTTTTGTACAGCGCCACCTATCGGTGGTTCTGGAACTAATTTTTTTTTCGCGTAATCCCTTTTCCCATGTCTTGAATAGTATGTTCAACAATTTTTCAGCCTTTACACTGAGTAGTTCGATCTATAGAGAGCTCAAAGTAGGAGTGTTTTAATTCTGACCACCCGATATTTTGAATCAAAAATATATTTTAAAACAAATTTTATTTTAGATGGATTCTGGAATAAAAAATAAACATGATAAATGACACTTAAATGTTAAAATTTGTCGGCGAATAACTATGTAACTAAATGAAAATGTTTTAAAACTTCAAATTGGATATAACACATAAATATCCATTTTTGTATTTTGTATGAAATCACATGGTGTTCAGACCCATCTTGATGATATCCATTAACTCATCTTGATGATATCCATTAACTCATCTTGATGATAAATGATATCCATTATTTTAAATCATTTATAATATATATCGGGTATCAAATATATTTATTTATGCCAGAAGTGAAAAAGTTGGCATCAATAAAGGTAAACACCAGACAAATATCAATATAGCTAATGAAGAAACAGAGCCTTTAGTGGGAAATTGCATATTATATTGAACAAGACTAATTTCTAATTGAATGTAAGGTAAAAGAGTCTATATGACTTTATGTTGGGCAAATGTTCACATGCAGATGATGATGATGCGGAGGTACTTTGTTTGTAAAAGAAAGCACTGAAGAATTTTAACTTTCAGAAGAAAAGATAAAAAATCATTTCCACAATTGTACAAATGCCGCTCTATATTTTCATCTGGTTCATAAATATTAGTTAACGATGATTATAACATGATGTCTCAGTGTGCAACCCGAAATTATATTTATATGATTAAGCAATATTTGGAATTTGAGAAATTTTGTACTTCAGTTACCATGATACATTTTAATTTTTTGACACTTTATTAAAGATTTTTACAAACTAGTTTGAAAATATAACAAACTATTACTCCTTTATGTACTCTATTTTTTGCAGAATTTTTATATCTGTAGTTTATCTGAATTTGAAATAAAAGGAACATATGCTGTGAATACCATGTCCAAAAAGTGTCCTTTAGTTACCTCATTTTAAATTTGAATATTTAATGAAGCTACCAATTAACAAAAATTTAATTTTGTATGATTTTAAAAGAAGCATATAGGTTCACTATGCAGTTTTCTGAATAACTCATTAATTTTATTAGATAAAAATTTTTAATCTACTGGTTCAGTTCGACAAATTTCTGTTCTGTTACTGCCGGAATACATATTTATGGAATTTATATTTCAAGAATATATTTTAATGTCATGTTTTACATAAGGCCAAATAATTGCTTGATACGTTGATTAATGTTGGAATGTTAAATCCTCATGTGTTATGGCAATGTAGCATCACATTTTATCATATATTTGGTTTAATATAATTTAAAAATGCATTAAAATGCTTTCCAGGGTGATAGCAGGATTCTGAGAAAAGTGATGTACGTATTTTTGATTGATGTTTATTATGGATATTATCCTACTAGGTTCAATCCCCAGCTAAGATGATATTGAGAGACTGTGCATATTGATTGCCCAGAATATAAAAAAAGGTGCTATTTTCGATTGTAGCCCATGTTTTTCTTTTAATTTGTTAACCCGTTGTTTCAATTTGAATTCTTTAATTAATTATTTCACTGTAAACTATTTAACTATTGTTGTCAAATAACTATAAATCAATTTTTCATTCATAAATATTTTCAAAATTTTAAGATAAATGATAGGAAAGTACACTACCAGCCTGCACTTATTTATACCTTGGAATATTTTTATTCATAAAACACAATTTTGGAAACGTTGATTTACAAATTTTCCAATGTCTTCATGCAATATTACATACTGTTAAAAATAAATGTATATTGCACGCATTTATTATCATCTAACATAAGCTGTTTGCAATATAAGTTACATTTCAATGCATTTACTGATAAGGTGCAAATCTTTTGTGAAATTTTCTAGCTTACAACATCAAATATAGAAAAAAAAATCCATTTTGTATTGCCAATTGACAAGTGAACCGAACCTAATGAATAAGCAGAAGCATTATAATAATTACAATTTTGATCTTTATACTGAGAAATAAATTGGAATAATGGAGTTGTGCTAGAAATGTATCAAATATAATGCTTACCCTTATTTACATTTTATTTAAATATTTTCCCAAAGCGACATAGAATAAAAATTTTCCAATTTACGTTTACAGCTAGGGTTGCTGTGCTACTGGCCTTACGCCAATATTGCCAAGCATTGGCTGTATAAATGGCCGAATATTCACCTGCCACTGTAAATCGTATTACAACATAAACTGGTAAATTACTGAATAAAATGTAAAAAAAATTGCGTGTATATGATAAAGCTGTAGCTCTATTTTCCTGTGTAGTCAAAAAATGTAAAATATTCGGTGCAGGAAATAAGGAAACGGCTTGTAAAGTACCCCGATAGGTATGCGACGTCTCTATAGCGCCATCTAGTGCAGAGCTGTTAAATTAAAAATTAATTCTTTTGTTTAAGTTTTTTATTAACAGATAATTAATTTATTAATATTATACGAATTTTCTGACTACACAAGAAACTACACATATCATTCTATCACTCATACAAATTCCAAAAGGATTTGAAGCAACCGTTCTTTTGCCGTTGTTGTAATAGAAATCGCCTATACTTTAATATGGATGGAAAAAAGTCGAAATCCACCTTAAAGAAAATATGCACACAATTTATACTCGAGCTACAGCAAGTCTTTGATAGACATGTCTAAGCTATAAGGAAGTGGCTGTTTTCTTAATAGTTAATAGGAAATTTGACTTCAAATATCCTGATGTTTAAATTTATTCAATTTCACCTTACATTCTTTGATATTTATTTATTATTTGCTTCAATGTTTTTGTATAAATTAGAAGTAGCATAGTTGTTTACAATAAAGAAATTTACAAGTCTATGTATTAAGGTCAAGGTAAAAAATTCTTATGGAAACCAAATCAATCTTGAATGAAATATACGAATATATATTTGGAATTGTTCTTGAATAAATTTTTATCAAATGAAAAAGTGAACCTTGATAAGTGGTCTATTTATTTTCTTATATATTTTCCTTGATTTTTATATTCTAATTAAAATGGAGTTTTCTGTTTCTTGTTTTCCTGCATATAATATTTGTATTACAAAACCGGGATTTCACTTCAATAAATTTTTTAATGTCATTAATTTATTTTAATTGTAATTCAGTTATTACTGAAACATTACTTAAAATAGTATTCCATATCTCTCAAACCGCAGCCTAGTGCAGAGGCACTGATAGGTAAGGCATAAGAATTCTTTGTATAGGGGCTCGGGAGGCTTCATTTTTTTTACCCACACCATCTGACCTACCCGAAGGTGTAAGCTATTTGTTTAAATGATGGGGAAGTGTCATCCAATTTAGACCAGAAACCAGTGGGAGCAGCATCCCCAAGGACTGTATCTTTTGGAAGAACTTACAGGCCCCCATATTTAACATTCCCGTACTTCGCATGAACACATAGACAGTTTGGGCAGAGTTGGGAATCAAACGTGGGTGATCCTAGTGCAATCCCCGCGAACTAACAACTAGACTGTTCCACAAATCGGACCCCTTTTGCCTAAACCATTTGTAAAAATAGAACAATAACTTGTAAAATACGGAGGGGTGCACATTTGTTGTATATGCCCAAAATATCTGACGGCGGCTATGTTCAGGTCCATTCAGCTGTACTAAGGTATATTTATTGTAATAGACTAAATGCTTTTGTATGCAAATTTCTGTTTATAGAAATTTACTTTATAATATATAAATTAATTTAAATGTTAAATGTTAAACTGTACAGTGACCATTTTTGCAAATGCTTTTAGAAAAAAAATATTGCCCAATATTTTGTTTTAAATTAATTTTTTTATTTCTTACCTCGTTTCGACAGCTTATAATTCGACAGTCTTAAATGTAACCTAGCAAAAATATATATCATGAATCTTCATATTTGCAAATTTTGGACTCCGTTTTTCAGTCTCCGCAAATTATTTTTACATGACTGTTATCATGACTGAACCATCTTCCTCAAAATTAAAAAACTAAATAATCAAAGACTTGTAAAGTTACTAGCTTTTTAAAAAGCAGTGTAAAAAGAAATAATTTTCCAAATCTATCAAAATGAAATAAAAATGGAAAATTTACTGATACATTTCTCTATGTCTGAAAAGATTTGGTATGAAATTGATATGATGTTTTTAAATAACAATCTCAGAATGCATATATATATATTTTTTTTAAATCATTGTGCACTTAAATTTTTAGTGTAGTTAAAAAAAAACATTTGACATTCTTACTTTCACCGATTTACTCATTTTAGTTATCCCTGTACACAAAGCACAATTTTAAAATAATTTTTGAACAAATATTTGTGTACAATATCATCAACAGTCAAAGCATTCATTTGTGTAACGTAATATGAAGTAAGGGATATTTATATTTTGTTTTAAAGAAGCATGTTATGAACATGGAATAGCTAATACCTGCAATGGCAGCAAGAAAACTTGCTTTGCTATATGCCACAATAATGTGAATTTTTATGGGGACTGATATATTAAGTGCTACCATGCAGCCGGCTTCTAATTTATTAAAAATTAAACTCTTGAGAGAACTTTGCCTATAAAAATATTCCCAAAGTTCGAATCAGGCTCTCATTCAGGGTGCAAAATAAAGGGCGAGACAGCCCAGTGGTTAGCTTGTGGGAATCGCACTTGGACGGCCCGGGTTCGATTCATGTCACTGCCAAAACTGCCGCCGTCTTCATGCAGAGTACGAGCATGTTAAACATGTGGGTCCGTAAGTCCATCCGAGAGGTTGGTGGTAGAAGAAGGAGGGTACGTTTCCTGTGGATGCCTCCCCCAATGGGTTCCGGTCTAAATTGGGTGGCACTTTCTGGTCGTCCAAATAGATATCTTATACCTTATTGGTAGGTCGGACGGTCTAGGTCTCAACAACAACACCATTTGCCTTAAGTATGTGGTTGAACTCAGAAATGTGCAATTCTGAGGCAATTGAAAAGGAAGAAGGGTGCAAAATAAGGAAATATTTTTGATTAGCAAACTGCTAATCAAAATTTCATCTCTATAACAGTTTCGATATTTTGACTTGTAGTTCACAACTATTATTTCACTAGTTTTTAAAAAATGTACCTATAAACATATTGAGATGCCGGGTTTGAAATATAAAAGAAAAAAAAACCATGAATATTACAAGAGCTCTGCACATATAAAGATTTTTTTTTTTACTGATATGAATCATTTGTTGTGATTTATAAAATAAAGTCACAAAATGTGATTCAAATTTATTTTTACATAGCAAAACACAAATTTTCTATCGCAATTTGCAATGTGATACCGCTTTTTTTGCATCCTGCTCTCATTTCAGATAAGGTAACTGCATCCATGAACATATAAAGCTGACATAAAAGCTTAAATTAAATCTTAGATTCATAACAGCATTCCTATGAAGTAATTTAGATTATCAATGCTTTAAGTGATATATTTACCAATGCTTTAATGGTATATCATACTAAATATTTTGGAGTGTGGACCATTGTTTATTAAAATGCAGTGGGTGAAATATTAGATAATTGTGAAATATTCTAACCACATGCATGAATCGCGCAATACTATTTCCTAATTGTCATTTGAAATTGTGGCAAGAAAACATTTAAGTCGAGTAGTTAGTGCACGGGGATTGGACTCGGATCACCCAAGTTTGATTCCCAGCTCTGCCCAAATTGTCTATGTGTTCATGCGGAGTACGGGAACGTTAAATATGTGGGCCTGTAAGTTCTTCCGAAAGATACAGTCCCTGTGGATGCTGCCCCCACTGGGTTCTGGTCTAAATTGGATGGCACTTCCCGGCCATTTAAACAGATACTTTACACCTTCGGGTAGGTCAGATGGTCTGGGTAAAAAAAGGAACCCTCCCGGGCCCCTATGCAAATTATTCTATTGCATTACCTATCAAAGCCTCTGTACTAGGCTGCGGTTTGAGAGGTATGCAATACTGTTTTAAGTAATTTTTCGGTAATAACTGAGTTATAATTAAAATAAATTAATGACATTTACAAATTTTTTGAAGTAAAACCCCGGTTTTGTAATATAAACTTTATATGCAGTAAAACAAAATACAAGGAAAACTCCATTTTAATTAGAATATAAAAATCAAGGAAAATATATCAGAAAATAAATAAACACCTTATCAAGTTTTACTTTTTCATTTGATAAAAATTTAATCAGGAACAATTCTAAATATATATTCGTATATTACATTCAAGATTGATTTGGTTTCCATAAGAATTTTTTACCTTGACCTTAATACACAGACTTGTAAATTTCTTTATTGCAAACAACTATGCTACTTCCAATTTATACAAAAACATTGAAACAAATAATAAATAAATATCAAAAAATGTAAGGTGAAATTGAATAAATTAAAACATCAGGATATTTGAGATGAATGTCTCAGATTTTTTAAAAATTATCATTTCCATATGTCGAGTTTTTAACTCTGAAAAATATCGAAACAATCCAATAATATGAAAACATTTATAATTTAGCAATTTTCTAAGTCAAATTTCCTATTAAGAAAACAGCCACTTCCTTATAGCTTAAACATGCCTATCAAAGACTTGCTGTAGCTCTAGTATAAATTGTAGGCATATTTTCTTTTAGTTCCATTTCCAATGGAATATCTTCCGATGTGGGTAATCAGAGAGAGATTCGTCTCTCCTGCAAATTCCGCTTGACGCTTCGCTTTACCAGACAACGTAAAAATACTTTGTTTATTTATATTTACACAGAGAATGTTTTATACATTTATTTTGGATAATATATAATTAAATTAAAATAACTTGATCTCAAATTATTTGGATAGATGCTAACTCCCTTGTTAGCCATAAAACCTATATAAACTATTTCTACAAAATTAACTCTTTATAAAAACTTAAAACAAAATTGTCACATGTTACATGTATAAACGTATGAGGTTACCGAATTAATTTTTAAATGAAATGATGAAATCAGGGGTGTGCAGCGATATTTTGCTTTAGGCAAGCACAACATTTAATTCTGGTATATAAAAACAGTAGGAAAAATATATTACAGTCAACCCTCCTATAACGCGGTTTCTATATAATGTGGAGCAAATATTGCGACAACCCTCTCATAACGCGATACTCATAAAACACGGTAGTTTTATAACGCGAATTATCTATAATACCATTCAGTTTAAACAGTCTCTCTATAGCATGAATTTTTCTATTACAATTTTGTAATTAATGGGGATATAATATAATTAATGAAATGAATGGGGGAATTCCCCTGCTTTTTCATCCACGTACATCACCATATTTCAATTTCAGTTATCAAGGAAATTCCCTGTAAAAAAATAATTCATTCACCTCAAATACATTGGTAGACCAAAATATGGGTAAAGAATGGGTTTCAAATTTTAATTTAAGTGATGTGAAAAGGGGACTGGATTTGGGTAAACAATTAAGCAAATTACTTTCTTGAAATGATGCTTCATCAGTGCAAAGTGCAAAGTTTAAAAGAGAATTACAAAATTGCTTAGCTCCTTTTGGAAAAAAAAACTACATTTAAACTACATTTGAAAACGAAAATGAATAATGCAAAGTGAAGAGGACATTAATAGAATTAGGCCACTAATATTTAATAGCGATGATGAATATTAATATAATTTTTGTTGGAAAAAAGTTATTAAGTTTATATTTCATATTGTTTTTTAAAATTTTCTTATAAAGTCTCTACAAAAATAATTCGAAATATGTAAACATATATTTATTGCCTTTTGTATCTATAAATTTATATTTCATAACGATTTTCATCATAACATGATACTCTAAAAATACATTTTCATATAACGTAGAATGAATCAGTCTGATTTATATTATGCGAAGGTTGACTGTACTGTTGAACCTATTTGTACATAAATTCCAATCTTCTACTGTTTTTGCAAAGGCATTAAAGATATTTTCGTGGAAATTAAGAGTTCTTATTTCTCATATTTGAAGAAAACCTTTTAAGATACAGCAAACATTTGTATCTTTGCTATTAGACGATACGTCATCACATATCAATAAGAAATTGATAGATTGCTTCTCTAATCAGATTATTTTGTGCTAATTAGAACTCTTCTGCTGGCGCTGACATTGTAAGCATGCAAAGCGACATTGATATCGGGAACATTAATTCGAGCTTGGTGACTAATGATTTGTCATCAATCACCGTTTCACAAATTCTGCTGACATATTATAGTAAATATTTTTTATTTTTTTAAACTGATGTCAGGTAAGCAATGCATTGCTTCTATGGACTGCATACCACTGGACGAAATGTATCTAAAACTGATAATATTTTGGAAACATTTGAAAAGTTTCTGCGATTGTGACAGGTGACCACCAATCATGACCAGAGCGTTTGAAAACTTTTTCATAATCACTGCCATTTGAAAACTTGTCACAGTGCAGTTGTAACCAGAATGACCAAGGATTTTCTCCATCGATGTTATGTGGTCACATGATATACAGGATATGTGTTTTGCTTGAAATGCTGTCTAGAACCGAGCAGAATAATCATGCTGTTTATCCTGTGATGTGTGACCTGATAACTGATAAACAATTGCTAACAGAGTTGACCAATCAGTTAAATTTTCAAACACACCTTTAACGTGTGCAAAAGTTATACAATAAAATCAATGCGCAACTCATTGATTGTTTCAAAGCTGGACCAAGTCTTGCTTAACATAAAGGATAACAGAAAATGAATATCGCAACAAAATTACTTACTCCTACAAAAGAAAGTTTGTTGAATGAAGGTTTCTCCAAAAGTACATACAAAATTAGTTAAAATGTATATCTACATGTGTGTATGACTGCATTCTGTAACTATTTATTACCAGGCATTTGGTGATTTGTGTAAAAAGGTGCTGGTATGAATTGTTATAAAGATTGGTAAATAATTGATCAGTTACACATGCAATATAATTTTTACATATAGATATATTTACAAATTCTTAGCCAGAAAAACACTGGAAAGTTTGCTGAGATTTTATAAACAGAAAAACTTCATTGTGCTCATCTAGTCTTTCAGACATTTAACAAAATTTGCACTCTTGTAACGTGTACTTTTATACACCATTGATAAGAATTTGATATTTTTGTAAATAATACTTGAATTTGATATAAAACAATCTTGAAACAATGTCATATTATTGTTAAAAGGAAATCTGAGTTGTCATACATACTAAAATATAACACTTACTTGATTGATACTTCTTTAAAAAATTATATCCGGTATAATAACCATAATAGCATTCTAGCGTAAAGAAAAAAAAAGGATGTAGGGGATGCGAGGTGACGTATGGGTTTAATCACGTGGGTTTAACGTCACAATGTCCCGCCCCCGTTACCGCTCATACTGATTATGGACACACCGTATTAATATATACATACTATAAGTTTTTATGAAATTGGGTCCATTAGTTTTTGAGTTAGAGTGGATAAATACATTGTACAGACAGGCACACACAGACATCAAGCTAAAAATAGTGTTTTCGTGTTTTAGAGGTCCCAAAACATGTGGATCCTCCAAAAACTCGAGTTGCGATTTTCGACACGATTCCAATACTTTTCTTATACATTACCATGTATTGCAGGGGAAGTAAAAATATAAAACAGCAATATGAGATGAGAGATGTGCATTATTTACTACTGACAGGGCTAATGATATGACAAATTTTACAAAGAAGCAGCTTGAAAGCTTACACTTTTGCTATGACAACAAGGAGCTTTTAGAACTCACATTAATTTTTAAGTGCAATTCCTTCCAAAGGAATATTATTTAAAGCTCCAGATGGATGGCAAATGATATATACTTCTTCAAGATCTGGATGTTTCGGAAGCAAGTCAAATTGACAATTGCCGCAGACAGGGGAATCACAGAGACATTTAGGTTTTTAGTTGAAATTTATGTTAAACCTCGGTTTGAAGCTACATCATCGACGTGTGCTACTCGCAAGGATCTCAAGCTGTGTGATGGATATTAACAAATACAATGCTGTAAACGAAACTATATCAAAAATAGTCATAAAAATGCCAAAGGCATTTATGGTATTTGCCAGACGAGCTTATTGTCTTTTCTTTGTGGATGGCAAAGTTCCTCATGAAACTAAAGAAAAAATGGTTAAAGCTATGGAAACTGAAGGAATTGAAGACCTTCCAAGAAAACAGTTGTTGACCCACACATTTTACAGCTAAATGTACTACATCATTTTGTTTCCGCTAACACTAAAAGATTTTTTGAAATTTTAGATATTTCGTCAGATTTTTCACAAAACAAAAAGTAAAAGTGGCGACATGGAGTGATGTTTATACGAACATCAAAGCGAAAAAAAAGTTTCTTGCATAAGAATTGTAAATGATATGGCTTGTGGCGGAGATATGTTTCCAGGCCCAAACCAGGGACCTGGTGCTTACAAGACTGATATTATAAGCTTAGAGCAAAAGCTAGCTTCGAATCTGACCTTATAATTCGGGTACAGGTTCCAAGCATCTTTGCTCAGATGTCGTCTGCTGCCTAGAACCTGTACCCGAATTATAAGATCGGAGTTGAAGCTAGCTTTTGCTCTAAGCTTATAATGTCGGTCTTGTAAGCACCAGGTCCTTGGTTCGGGCCCAGCAACATCTCAGGCTGAAAGAGGAATTGCCTTAATCGTTGATTGCAACAACTGCTTACAAACTATGAAGACCAAAAGTAATATTTGTTCGTTGTTATAAAAGACTTTAGAAAAAAAGTACCCAAACCGTAACCAGAAAGCTTTAATCAAGTGCCAAAAGCATTTAATCAGATTTCTTTAGTTCTGTACAATTACTTGATGTTATATATACTTGGTTATATATTACTTGGTAATACATATGTATATATTATGGATCCGGGCCCCTCGTCTTGAGCGGTGTCTGTTCCCCTTATGGGGGGCCTGACCATTGTAATTTGATTAATTTTCATTTGCACTGCGACTTATGGTTTAAAGTTACTTCATGCCAGTACAAGAAATCTTGTGAAGGTAAGTTAAAAATGCAAAGTAATGAAATACAGGACTAAGGTTAGGAAGATTGAGAGACGTTTATTAAAAACATATACATCAACATACAACGTTGCGAGAACGGAGACGACGTGCCATTCAATTAAAGCCAATTCGTAATGTCCTGTTGCTTACGATATTGCTGATTGAAACACGTATTCCTAAACAGTTTTTGATGAATATTCCTGGAGAATGTCTGAAACATTTCAGATACCACTATACAATAGATAATAGTCACAGCTGTCAAGATCCAGAAAACGAACAAGAGGATGATTATCCATAAATTACCGAAATTCGTATATATACGATCTGCTGAAATTTTAAATAGTACTTCAATGATTTACCTGTTTTTTGAAATGTTTCTTGGAAAATGGTGGTGTACTTTCAAGCAAATGTACAATGGTATAATTCATTATGTTTATTATATTACTGATAGCGGTAAGAAATTTAAACTCGAGTTTTTGTCTTTATTTGTTCCTATTAAACTTTGTATAGGAGGGTAGACTGGGATTATCATATCGGCCAAAAATTTTGATCGCTGACATCTCATTTAAAAAATATTTTACGTAACAATGAAAAATAAATGTTTATTAATGAAATAAAAATCGGCTTTCAATCGGCTCTACCAGGCTGTTTAGAATTCGCCGGCTTTATACCAGTATGAACCACCAAATTTTGGTCACTTCTCCCCTTATTATGTTGACTGGTCACAGATCTAGCATCTAAGAATAAAAAGAAATATTTTTTGTAAACTGGTGTGATTTATTGAGAAAAATTATGCATAAAAATAATAACAGAAATACTTAATTAGAACAAACTTTTCGAGGGTTTTTTTAGTCCTCACTTCAATTTATTTCGTGATACTAAAAGGTAAAATAAAATACTCTATTTAACGAGTTTCATTTGTTATTATAAAACAATACATACTGATTTACGTAATAAAATTGAATTCTTATCCTTAGTATTGTGGTAAACAATCGTCAAATAGCAACTTTGCATAGAACAATCTTCTAAATGAACTCCACGTACTTGACACTAATGGACAAACTTGATGAGATACAGATGGCCATACTATCCTAAGTGTTCTATTTTATTCAGTTTAAACTTTTCAAGTGCTTGTTATTAATTTTTTTTAATCTATTTTCCTATAGTTCAACTTGTTTATATTTACAAATAATTCTCTTTATTGATATTTTCAAATAGTATCTCTTATTCATCCACTGTGTACACGAACGAAGATATTGAAACCTAAATACTGCCGCGAAGAATAAAATAGCAATTACACCTCCCCTCTATTGTTATTCTAGAATAAAAATGGTATCTATTACGTAAAGATTGTTTCTGAAAATTTCCTTTAAAATTAATAAACAAAATACGGAAATTGAAGCATGTCTTTTGAAAAGTTGAAAAAGATGAAAATTACTGTGCTAAACTGGCTTTGAAAATTTATATAATAAAATTTTATCCCTTCATTTACATTTGGAACGTTTATTGATTTAGTGGAAAGTAATGTAAGAAATTTATATTTCTAATTCGTTTTCTTTTGGATTTTGACAACGTGTTACAAACAAGAGCAAAAAGCTGTAAACAAGAACAAGCTTTGAAATTCCATTGATCACACATACCACATTTTTTACATGTCCATCAAATTTACTAATATTAACACTATATATATATAGATAACGAGGGACTTTTCAAAGTTACATATACATGAGTACACTTTTTACAATTACTTACACATGTTTTATAAAATGATTTGTTTTCGTAAAGATATGTATTTGGTAGTAACTTCATTACAAATTTTGATTACCAATTTTTTTAATACAATTTTTAACGTTCAATCTTCTTTAAAAATATAAATATAACAATGCTAATTCATTTTCGTATAAAAAAAGACATATCACAGTTTTGGAGTATAAAAAGTTAGGCAATACTTTGTAGAATATTAATTGTACTTCTAAATTATGCTTAGAATCTTTAAGGGGACCAAGGCCTGATGAACACTAAAAAAATCGCTGTTTCGTTCAGTAGCTCAAAAATAAAATAAGTTCTGCTGATTATAAACAAATGTAATTTCTAGCATTTTTCATCTCATGAAAAGTAAAAATTTTAGGCTTGAAGGTGTACACAAGTGACACGTAAAAGGGCCTTTCCAAGAGTTTGTTCTCAAAATGTGTTTTATTTCAGGATTTGATATACATTTTGTAAATTCTATAGCATCCCCATTCATGAAATTTTACAGGAGCATATAATTAATAAAACTGAATTTAGTGATTCTAAACTTTTCTACTTAAATATTTCGAAATTTCTTAAAAGAGTTTGCAATATATACCTATAATTAATGCGTAATAATTTCAAAAATCGTATACACTTTTTAAAAGTAACAATAAATTTAAGTAGAAAAGTTTAGGTTCACTAGATACACAAACTTAAATTTTATGCTTTTACAAAATTTCATGAATGTAGATGCTATAGAATTTACATAAAGTGTACCAAAGCAGGAAAAAAAACAAACACATTTTTAGAAAACGCTCTTTGGATAGCTGGCCGTGGCGCTTTACATATTTAAACTTAAAGTTTTTATTTTCCATGAGATGAAAGGCACATAAATTACATATTTTTGTAATCGGCAATACTTATTTTAGTTTTTAGTTACTAAATGACAAATATATTTTTTGAATTGTTTATTGCGTATTGATCCCCCTTAAGTCAAGTTCTAAACTCCTTTTTGTACCAATGCATGCAAATTCACATAAATGCATTCCTGTATTACAAACACAAGATCTTGTAATTTACTATTACAGATTCATGTCCTATTGGTGACTTATAAAGATAAAATTTCATGAGCTGAGGTTCAGCTGAAAATTTTCGCTTGAAATTTAACAACGTAAATTTCTGTCTATTTATAAATATTATTCCCTTTAAATCTGCATGCTATATTTCAAGAAAACTGGATTTCTAAGCACTGTTGCCATATCTTTTTGCAACTCTTTAGTACTGCTCACAAAATTCTAAACAATTCCTTGGGTAATGTAATATTGGCGCCGTTACTCATCTTTACATCACAACTTTATAATACTTGTATAACAAGTCAGTAGGTAATCAATTATGGGAAGAAACAGTTCATTTCATAAACAAATTTAATTTATACAAGAACATGATTTCATAGTAACTGTTTAAACATTTTTTTATCTACATCATTTGCATAGATGGTCTGCGCTCATACGTAGCGGTATAGTCTTTTCCCAGTAAATTGAAAATCAAAACTGTTAGTAACTTATTGCATAAATATTATCTTAATAAATAACGTTTACCTGAGAATTTTATACAACTTTCACTTACTCTATAAAACAAAAATTAACAACTTATAGTTTCTAAAGGAATTCCTATTTTACTTTTAGCTTCCGTTACTCTATCAATATTTACATTTCCATGTACATTTTTACAAACAGGATTGCAGTAATTATATAAGCTGCCATGAAATTAGTTCCCATTATCTGTGTAAATCTACTTCTCAATTAAAATTGAATTATTATAGTGTTCAAGTGATACTGTCTTATAATTGCATTGAAGCAAAAATTTAACAGTGCATTTATTTATATGATGTTCCTCATAAATATAAAATAAAATATACATTTATTTTCAAATATTTCTTAACACTTTAGTTTCAGATTTTATCAATAATGAAATTGTTATTTAATGGGTCCTAGTTTTGACAAATTCATCTACAAGTGCTTTGTAGTGAACGATCCCAAGGTAGTATTAAATGCCTTGAGCTTAAGGCGTCTTTAGCTCAGCGCTACAATGCTCACCTACCACGGTTTGGTCATGAGATCAAACTACGGAACTGCCAAATTGGTGATTCCAGTTCTTGGTGCATTCGTGACATGAACGAGCTTTTATCAAATCCCATCACATGAATAACTTTTCATTGGATTTGATCAAACGCTGAACACATAGAAAGAACTCGAAATTTTATGTTTATGCATAGTATATATGCTCTAATGTTTATAGTTAACATATGAATATAATAATAAATCCTTGAATTTTGATCATAATGTTTTAAAGTCATTCACTTAACTCTTTCCACATCTCCTGTCCTTCCATGAAAACACCTTTCTAATTTGAGAAAATCTATCTGTATATATAGAATCTATAATCTTCTAGATAAATGTCATCAGTTATAATCCATAAACTTCTGAAAAGTTTTAGTCTGAACATTTCGAAAACTCTTGCAGGTTTCGGCATTACAAATAAAATTGAAAATATTGATGTTTCCAATTGCACCTAATGTCTCTTTCTTAGCTCAGTTCGAGAACTTGAGATCTTCTATAATCTTATATACAGCTTTATTAGAAAAGTCCGTATAAATCCTATAACTTTTAAACCCCATGTCGTAGCGTCATGTAGATAAAGTGTGCCTATAGGAAAGTGATTGTGTGCACTCGAATGAAAGTACTTGTACGCCCCTAGTGGCGAAATACGGGACTTAAGAAGGCTAACTCAGAAACCAACAGAGATTGGCAAAGAAATCTAGTCACAAAATAAAAATCTGATGTGGGCAGCACATGATTTTCCCTGCCGACTCAAATTCATATTTTTTTTATTTCTTTAATAATTCTTTTGATTGAGTTTAATTGCACCAAATAATACTAAATTTGCATTTTTAATTCAATTTTTCTTTTTATTTGGTAATTGGACATTTTTCCGAAATCGGCGTAACAAAAATGCAAGAAATCTCAAATATCTTGAGAACGGTTAGTCCTAATGCATAATGATGTGTGTTATATTCTTTTCCTAGTCAAAAGATTGCGTATAAAACAAGAATTTAATTGATGCATTTGAGCACACGTAGTCTTTTTTTTTTTAGATTTTGGCGATTTTTGCAGGCCATTTCGTAAAAAAAAAAAGGCAGGTTGTTCTTTTCTGAATTGTATCAAAATCTAATCAGCACCAGAGTATCCCACAAGTAACATATCTACCAAATTTTGTGAAATTTGGACAATTAGTATTTTAGCTAAGGTGGATACATCGAATTTTTGCGGGCTATTTCGTAAAGAAACGCAGGTTGTTCTTTTCCGAATCATGCCAAAATATAATCTGCACCAGAATATCCTACAAATGCACCAGAATATCCTACTTATCTACGAAATTTTGAGAAATTTGGTCCAGTAGCTTTTTAGTTAGAGTGGATACATACATTGCACAGACAGACACACACAGAGACACGCAGACATACACACAGACGTCACACTAAAAATAGATTTTCGTATTCTAGAGGTCTCGAAACGTGTAGATCCGTCGAAAACTCGAGTGGTGATTTTCGGTATGATTCCAATAATTTCCTATACATTACAATGTATTACAGGGAAAGTAAAATTCTGATGTGGGCAGCACATGACTTTCCCTGCAGACTTATAGCCACGTTCTCTTTATTTTAATTCAATTTAATTCACTTTTAATTCAATTTCATTCATTTTTAATTCAATTTTCGTTCTCATTTGGTAACTGGATTTATTTTCAAAGGTGGCGTAGAGAAAATACGAAAAAACTAAAATATCTCGAGAATGGTTAGTCCCAGTTTAATGGGGTTGGTCTTATTCTTTTCTTCGTTAAACATTAGGTATAAAACAAGCATTTAATGGATATATTTGAGCATACGTAGTTTTTTTATTTTAGATTTTGACGATTTTTGCTGGCCATTTTGCAAAAAAAGGCAGGTTATTTTTTTCCGAATCGTACCAAAATCTAATCAGCATCAGAGTAACCTACAAGCGACTTATCTATCCAATAGTTTTTCAGCTAGAGTGGATACAGACAATTTTTGCGGACCATTTCGCAAAAAAAGGTGTGTTCTGTCCTTACGAATCCTACCAAAAACTAATCAGCACCAGGGTCTCCCCCAAGTGACTTACCTACCAAATTATATGAAATTCAGTCCAGTAGTTTTTTAGTTAGAGTGGATACATACATTGCACAGACAGACACACACACAGACACACAGACAGACACACACACAGACACACACACAGACGTCACGCTAAAATAGTTTTTACTTTCCCTGCAATACATGGTAATGTATAGGGAAAGTATTGGAATCATGCCGAAAATCACAACTCGAGGTTTCGACGGATCTACTCGTTTCGAGACCTCTAGAATACGGAAAAATCATTTTTAGCGTGACGTCTGTGTGTGTGTGTCTGTCTGTGCAGATTTTGTATCCACTGTAACTAAAAAACTAATGGACCGAATTTCAAAAAAATTGATAGGTAAGTCACTTGTGGGCGAATCTGGTGCTGATTAGTTTTGGATACGATTCGGGATAAAAGAACCCGTCTATTTCTGCGAAATGGCCAGCAAAAGCTTGTATCCACTCTAACTAAAAAACTAATGGATCGAATTTCACAAAATTCGGCAGGTGAGTCATTTGTGGGTCACTCTGGTGCTGATTAGATTTTGGTATGATTCGGAAAAATATAACCTGCCTTTTTTTGCAAAATGGCCCGCAAAAATCTGAACAAAAGAACTACGTATGCTCAAATATATCCATTAAGTGCTTGTTTAATACGTAATTTTTAGAGAATAAAAGAATAAAACCAACCCCATTACATTAGAACTAGCCGTTCTCGAGATATTTTAGTTTTTCGTATTTTCTCTACGCCAACTTCGAAAATAAGTCCGGTAACCGAATGAGAACGAAAATTGAATTAAAAGTGAAATAAATTTAATTAAAATAAAGAGAACGTGAATATAAGTCTGCAGGGAAAGTCATGTGCTGCCCACATCAGATTGTTTCGTATTCTAGAGGTTTCGAAATGTGCAGATCCGTCGAAAACTCGAGTTGTGATTTTCGGTATGATTCCAATACTTTCCTTATATATTACCATGTATTGCAGGGAAAGTAAAAAGAGATGCTTAATGAGTGCAAAAATATACTTGGTTCCAGCAAGCTTGGTAAAGTAACGCATCGCTAGGACATGTAATTCTGTAAGCCCTGCGATGTTTCATGTTGTTTGAAATGCTGTTCTATCCCGAACCTAGATATGGATCGTCGTTGAGGTGCACATTTTGAACACTGTGTATGTATACTACTCGGATGGTTAGTTACTCCTGTATTGCACGAATTTTCCGGTTTGGCTGCATTGTTATAAATGTTTGATACTTTCACGTCTGGTCTTTTCTCAAAGTATTTTTGTTGAACAAAACATTGATTTTTACTAATTGAATACCCCCCTCTTTTATTTTGTAATTGGACATTTTTGCTTATCTCTGGTTTCAGAGTTAGTTTTCTGAAGTACCGTATTTCGCCACTAAGGGCGCTACGTTAAATCGACTTTGCATACTCGCTTTTCTATGGATGTTATTCCGCAGCGCTATGATGCGGGGTTTAAAATTTATAGGGAGTATACGGACTTTCCTAAATACCATGTATAAGGTTTGCAATAAACAGCTTAATGGATAGGAATTGCAGCTGCTTCTTATTGGACAAAAATGATTCTTCGGTTGGTGTGATGCGTCTTGCGGGCAGCTGATGCCTAGAATGTCTGTCTTTGTAAGGTAATTTCTTATAGCGGGTTTCATGGACAGGAAACATTCGTGTTTCCTAATTGAAATTTTTGTATTCTTTAAAAAAATAAAAGCTTTTTCTTTAGGACGATGAAAAAAAAAAGATATTTTTGATATGGTATGACACAGGCTGCTGAATGGAAATAAAATGGCAATTATTTTGATACTATTGTTTAATTATACTTCTTACATTATTTAATATGTAGTACATAAAAGAGATACAATGTAACACCTTTTTATATTATCGATAACGCCTAAAATTTATTTTCGTGTTTAGTTAAGGTCACTGACATTTGTAGTTCTTGCAGTTTATTTTTGTACGTTTAATACTGTATTTCAATTGGATATAAATGAAAATGATTCAATTTTTTCAACAAATATTTTTTTATTTTAAAAGTCTTATAATAAAAATCGTATTTCTTTCTCTAAAAGCCTTTTAAATTAAAAGTTTGCTATTTCTAACGAAACTCAGGCTGATACCATTGTGAACTGGTGTAGGCTAAGTAGAGAACTGTATACGGTTTGATTTTAGAAGGAGGTAGGTAATCTGATTAAATGGGATTCCAAACGAGACATTAGCAAAATTTAAAAATTTTACAAAGCGCATTTTATTTCCTATACCTAAAATGTTTATGATCGTCTATAGTCCAGTGGTTCCCAACCCGTAGTCTACGGACCATGGTCCCAAGACCATTATCAGGTGGTCCACGGCTGTGTTATCAATTTGATATGAAGTGCTTTGATTTTTGAAATATAATTCAGATAGTTTTCACGTTAGATCAGAAAACTTGCGGGTTATGGATTCATTTTTACCCAATGAAAATTACAATCTATCACTTTCGAGCAAGAACTGGTCGAACAAAGAATGTCCAGTGCTGGGAGAAGCAGAATATTCTTAGTTCGACCAGATCTTACTCGAAAGTGATAGATTGTAATTTTCATCAGGTAAAAATGAATCCATTACCCGCAAGTTTTCTGACCTAACGTGAAAACTATCTGAAAATCTATCTAAAAACTATTATTAAAGTACTTTCTTTTCACTCAACCAACGTATGTAAAACTGTATTTTCTGCTCTTATGGTGCTTGCCTATCACTTTCACAGCAAGAACTGATCGAAATGTGTTTCAAACTGCATATTGAGACAATGAGAAGTAACTGTATTAATGTAGGCCAGCTTTCTAGATTCAAATTCGTTAAGAATATTAATTAAAACTTATCACTTTCCATGTATGGCCATGAAATTTGGTACACAGGTACTTCAGGAGCCGGGAAGATATCCCTCGGTATTATTATTTTTTTTAAAATTCGAATTAGTTTTTTAGTTATATTATGTTTCAGCACAATTTTCACACAAATGCATCTCTCAGCGCGACCGAAAATATTATTTCAAAGTTTCCACCATAAGACCATCAGAAAGATAAAAAATCCTTTTTCAAACAAACTTTGCACAAAATTCATACGGTAAAGAGTCGAATTTTCGTGACTTTTTAAAACTATATACACTATTTGAGTGTTGAACATATCCAGCCTCTGGGGCCTGGATATTATTGCAGACTTTCTAGCTTAACACCATTATCGCTCGAAAATGAAATAAAATAACTGTTGTATCAATGCGTACACGGCTGCGCTGCGATTGCTTATCTTAAATCCCGGTCAATGTCGGGTACATCATCTAGTTTATTAAATAAAATCAATTATTTATGGTTTGTAATATGACATATAAGCTGGCGGTCTTCAACTTATATGCAGTTGACAAAGTGGCCCTTAGATGTAAAAAGGTTGGGAAACACTGATCAATGCTATTCGAATAAAAGTATTAGAAAAATAGTCTCATTTGATTTTGCGCGATATGTGTTGTTTGCTAGAGCAATGTATGCGTGTCGTAGCAATGAGCAAGAAAAAACGTGCTAAACGCTTTTCAAAAAGTCTTAAGACGCTGAATATCTAAATTGGTTCCACAGATAAGTTCAGGAGGAAATAGAGAGTATACAAGATTCAGGCTGTTTACTCTGAGGATATTTTATATATTTCGAAGGTGATATTCACCGGAGAAAAACTGCTGATGAGGGCTCGAAAAGTGACAGAAGTTTCAAAGCATTGAGAAGTTCAAATTGCTAGCGACAGAGATATTCACTATGGTTTCTGTGATGTCCAATGAATGGTAAAGTAGTACTATATGTACTCAGATTTTAAAATTATTTTCGCTTTTAACAGTCAAGAATGTATTAACCTGTGATGAGATGCATATTAGGATTGTTACAAAATATTATCATAAATTATATTCTATTGCTATAAAGATGCACAAACGATTAAAGCAAGTAAACAATTTAAAGTACAAAAGCTGATTAAATGTATTAAAATCCTACTTGTTGCATAAATTTTGTAGTCAATGTACATGATATTTAATAAAGGACAACCTTACATATAAGAAGGTACAATCTACGTACAGGTAATTTTCATGCAAAACTGTTAGTCAGTTGGTACAAGCTCTTAAGACTCTTAAGACCAATCAACCTTTAGCTCTTAAGACCAATCAACCTTTAGCTCTTAAGACCAATCAAAATAAAGAGTTAAAATGACCTTGGCATGCATCAGTTTCCTTTAAGTATCCATTCCTGTATTTTATATCGTTGTTAAAACTTACTTTGTGAATAAATCTTATAAATGACTAGAGCCAAACAAGCTTCAAACGATATTTCCCCATTCTTCAGCTCCGTACAAATCAACAATATCGAGCTTAATTGCTAAATTTCGTGAGACTAGAAGCGCGTAAGATCTAAAGAGGCCAGACCAACACCGAGGATATTCTCGACGGTATGAACAAACTTTTAATTCGTCCATCCAGGACATCTCTTAGAAAATTATAGTCTCAAATTGGATTGACACTAGTTACGCTAAGTGTTTCTTTCAGGCATACATACAATGGGGACCCACCGAGAACGACCTTTCGCCCCCCCCCACAAGAGACATTTTATGTCACTGAGCATATATATATATATGTTTATATATATATATATATATAATTAAATATGTACATATATGTATATAAATGTATATATATTTGCACTCCTGCACTTTCGTATTTTTTATTTTAATATATATATATAAATGTATATATATATATATAAATGATCTTGAGATAGATTATATAGTAATTACTTTTATATATGTAAATATAACAGTGACAAATTATATTGGAAAACTTACATCCTCTAAGGATTCATCTCCCCCCTCCCCCTGGTCAAAAAGTCTAGAAACAATCACTGGCTGCTCTGTTCAAAACGACAATAAAATTGAGTCTTGAAAAAAGGCATAGCTAACAGAATGAATCCTTGAAGGAGACTGACGTATACCAAGTTCATTTTAACAATTTTTCTCGGTTGACCTAATTTGCAGTAATACTAACTGATTAATAATTTTACCAAAAAGTTGCCCGTGTGTAAGTTCTACCTTCTTAAATGTTGTGTTGCGTTCTTTTTGAAACACCTTGTATTATGATTAAGTCCCAGACTTAGAAAAAACACAATTTTCTCGAAGGGGGAGAAATGAGGGTACATCATTTGAAAATTCAACCATTTTTTTACATTATTGTATATATTATAAATTTTATGGTGCTTCTAAGCTTTATAAAATTGTTAGATATTTACACACTTATATTGTTTTTCAAAGTTATTGACATCTTTTTGACCGTATGATAACCATACACGAGCAAGATGCGGTCCAATTAAGTCAAAAGCAGCATCTTGAGTTCAATATGCTCTTGCCTGAGAGACATTTTTACATAACATTTGACAGATTTCAGTTTTACATACGTTACATTTAACAACATATAAAATGTACCTAATAACATAATGCAGTTCTGGTACAACACATACACACATGAAAAAGTTGCCTTAATATA
Source organism: Amaurobius ferox (assembly GCA_951213105.1). NCBI lineage: Eukaryota > Metazoa > Arthropoda > Arachnida > Araneae > Amaurobiidae > Amaurobius > Amaurobius ferox. The sequence goes on from OX578146.1 coordinate 60,387,073, forward strand.
AGTGTGCAAGCAAATGAAATTAACCCATATTTTCCCAAATATAGAAAAAAATTACGATTTAAGAAGTTTCCAGTACCCCTGTTTCAGAACAGTAGGGACATAAAATCAGATTTATAAAATTTTATCGCAATTACAGCTAATAATGAACAATGGTAAACTATGCTACAATGTGTGTAAACAATACCTTCTAAATATGCGTTTCGTACCATTTTTTAACAGCCTAATAATAAATACCAGTACCTGTAAATATATGTAGCTATTTTTAATTACGGTTAGAAACAATCTGAGTATTATGCAATTAAATAATTGAAAATGACGTCGCAAAATTTGACCAATTAAAAAAAAAATTAAACATTTTTTACCAATCTAATAATAAATACTATTAACTGTAAATACGTATACTTATTTTTTACTAACGGTTAAAATTTTTTGAGTATTGTTCGTTTAATAAATTTAAAAAGAATACAAAAAATTTGACCAAAAAGATATTTTCGTCGGTCTAATAATAAATACAATTACTTATAAATATATATATCTAATTTTTACTTTGGTTTAGAAAGAATTTTCATATTGTTTATTTAATAAATTGAAAATAAATGGTAAAATTTGACCAATTAAAAATATTTACTAAATCTTTACCAAGCATTTTTACTAGCCTCATAAAAATGCATCATTACCTATATATACAAAAACCGATTTTTACTTTCCTTTATAAAGTATTTCAGTATTTTTCATTTAATGAATTGAAAAAGAAAGCCCAAATTTGAGTAAAAAAAACACCTTAATCATTTTTATCAGCCTAATAATAAATACCATTACTTATAAATAAAAATATCTATTTTTACTTCCCGTTTGAAAGAATTTGAGTATTATTCATTTAATAAATTGAAAAAGAATACGCAAAATTTGACAAATCAAAAATTTTAAGCATTTTTATCAGTCAAATTAAAAATACCATTATCTATAAATACATATATTTAGTTTCTATTTTCTTTTATAAAGAATTTGAGTATTGTTCATTTAATAAATTGAAAAAAAAATACACAATTTTTGACCAATTAAAAAATATTTTTCCAGCCCAATAATAACTACCATTATATATAAATACATATACCTATTTTTAATTGAAGTTAGAAAGAATTTTAGTATTGTTCATTTAATTAAATGAAAAATAATTCGAAAAATTTTGATCAATCAAAGATTTTAACATTTTTTTAGCCTAATAATAAACGCTATTACCTACAAATACACATATATATTCATGTTCTACCTACAGTTGGAAAGAGTTTGAGTTTTGGTCATTTAATAAATTTAAAAATAATGCGAAATATTTGACTAATTAAATAACCTTAAATATTTTTACTAACCTAATAATAAATGCCATGCATATGTTTATTTTTTTTTATCTGCAATTAGAAAATGTTTGAATACTGTTTATTTAATAAATGGGAAAATAATATGCAAAATATGACGAATTAAAAATTCTTTAAAATATTATGCCCAATATGAGCTAAGGGGTAAGGATGTAATTGCTGATCAATCAGATCAATACTTTCAGATGGTGAAATTAAATCAAAATAAATATTTGTTTTGATGTTATAACTGTCTTATTTTCGGGAAGATGGTAAAATATGGGTTAATATAGAAAAGTATTTTTATAACATCTGCATTGATTCCAGAATTCATGACTTTAAATATTTATTTTGTAAGAAATTTGCTTTGTAAATTTAAGGTAAACAAAATCCGGGACTTAACCACGACATTCCTAAAAACCCAAATATTCCAAATCTCAAACGCTGTCTCCGTTCTCATGAGTAGACATAAAAAGACGACAAAGAATATTACAGGAGGATATCCGGTGGAGAGTTTGAGGGTCATCCTAGAATGGTCCATCGTCAGTTGAAAGTTTCCGAATCAAAAGATTCGGGAACCCGTATAACGAAGAAGGGTTTCAAGTCCACCATCCCTCGAAGGGAGATTTCAAAACGAGAAAGGGGTTAATCCGAAGAGGGGCGGGATATCACAGAAAGAATTGAAGAGTTGCTTGCCAAAAAGATTATTATTTTCCGACGAAATTAAGCTCTGGATTGCCCCGGCACAGTCAGAGTCCGTGTGAGGTCCTTTTCTCGGTCCCTTGCAAGACGTGATCGCCTTATACGCTCGTATGAGTCCGCAGACCCTGGGGGTATTGCAGCCCTAGACAAATTGGAACTATTTATGTACTAGAATCTCTAGACCCTCGCAATGATGCCTGAAAAGAAAAGAAGCATTTCAGTTTATAAAGTTCAGATACATTAATGAAAAAAAAAAATAATGCAACAAATGGAGATAAAGGGTTCGAAGGAAAGTATACTTAAACACCCCAACAACGCGAAGATGCGAAGGCACTTCGGAGATACGACAACACTTCGGAGATACGAGCTTACAATTGCATTCCAATAGCTCAACCGGGAGAGCGAGAGCTGGTCAGTATGAAGATACCTAATTCTAGCTCCGGCTGGGATAGCAAGGCACTTTACAATGACGCCCAAATGTCAGAACTAATACCGGGGGTCTGAAAGAGACCCTCCTTTTTTTTACTCCAAACCGTCCAGCTCATGGAAACCTTCCAGCGTACTCGAAAATATAGTGCACTTAAGGGTGAGCGTCAGTAAATTTTCTGCCCTATCCGCGCTTTGTTAACTTTCGCGGCACACATATTTCACCGAAATTCTGCTCAAACAGTTGCGAAATATTTTTTGAAAGATAAAATGCAATGCTTAGATTATATTAAAACTAAATTTAATGCCCCAAAAACATAAAATATATTTTTTATTTCAATCCAAAGTATTTTTGGTGCTGCCATCTGTTGTCGTAATTTAATTCATACCGATTACTTTTATTTTTCAATGAACATTTTTAAATATCTATTCCTTCTAATACAGTGTTAAATACAACAACAGATCATATATAATAATGCCACAATCACGGAAAGGTAATTTATCATTCTATAGATTTGATAAGGGATCTGAATGTACATCACTGAGGACTGCAGATTTGTCTTCAAGTTTTCCTTGGTCTATAAGTCCAAGTTCAATTACGTTTCCGTGATTATGGCATTATATATGATCTGTTGTTGTATTTAATAGCGTATTAGAAGGAATAGATATTTAAAAATGTTCATTAAAAAATAAAAATAGTCGGTATGAATTAAATTACGACAACAGATGGCAGCACCAAAAATATTTTGAATTAAAATAAAACATATATTCTATGCTTTATTAGGTATTAAATTTAGTTTTAATATAATCTAAGCATAGCATTTTATCTATAAAAAATATTTCGCTACTGTTTGAGCAGAATTTCGGCGAAATATGTGTGCTGCGAAAGTTAACAAAGCGCGGATAGGGCAGAAAATTTACTGACGCTCACCCTTAAGGTGAACGGCCGAGAGCTCTTATTCGTCATAAATATAGATAATTACATTTTGTACACATACGTCCGACAAATCAAAAGCCGGAAAACCATTTCAATATATAAATTACACCATTACAGATACATCCGATAATTATCGGAATTTCTTTAGCTAAACATGAAATGGACCCTTGTGCGGCTATCACAGAACTCTGGCATATTGAGCCCCGATTTAAAATCGTGAGGCCAGTGATCCTGTAGGAAGCTAAATAGGAGGATAGAAATAGCACCAGATATATAATCTGAGGTAAAAATACCAGGAGATGGTCAGTCGGATTGCCAGTTGTACATCCAGCTAACATTAGAGAGAGGAATCCACTTAGACGATAAGAGCTTGTAATTCCATCCTAGTAGCTCAATTAGGAGAGTGTAGACTGACCAGTATGAAGATCCGAGGTCTTTGTCTCGACTTGTATTGCAAGGTTCTTTACAAATTTCAAAATATAAGGTCTTTAAATACACATGTTAGGTATATCTACAGTAAAGTATTATTCACAACCGTATGCAAATACACTGATGCAATACCCATGTGTGAGATAAACGGCAATTATGTGCAGAACGGGATATGGAATTGAGGTACTCGACTCAATCCTTAATTGCTTGCTGCGCCGATCAAGTATAACAATTGATTACGTGTAACACTTATTTATTGCCTTACATATACGCATTCGAGCTTCTTTATGTCGATTTCTACTAATTAGAAAAAGTAATTGGCATTGTTCTCCTATCTCGCTTTGCTGGAGAGATCGTGGTCCTAACTTTTTCAATTCTCCGCTAAGAGCGCTGCAATTACTTTTATTCGATTGGGCATGATGACTCTACTATATTAATCTAACGTGCACACTCAGATATTTTTCGTTCCGATGTTATTGGGGTGCTTAAGGATTTACCTAGAAACACTGTACAGGCAGATTTAACTAGTTAAAAGAAATGATAACAAAGTTTGTCTAAAACTCCGAAAGCGAAAATTTGCCTCATACAACTTGATACGTGAGTCCGGCGTATTAGCGGCTGATTTCAAGATGTCTTCTATAGACTAAAAAAGCAATACACATAAAATGTGCATTGGACAAAACAGATAAAATTGACAGGGGGACACAAATTTTTATTATCACATTCTAACTGTTTCAAATATAAGGTTGCTTCATTTTACGTTGTAGTTTTTCACAACACTCCTCCATATCCAGCCGTTCAAATGGTTGCTCAAGTCTTCGGATGAGTCGGACGGTCTGGGTCATCAACAACACCCCCCATATGGTCAATATTTAAACTCCGATTTGTAAAACAAAAGAGGAAAAATTTAACTGGAATTAACTGGAAAAACTAACTGGCTCAACTCGAATCTCTCTTATCAGAATTAATTTTTAAGTTGCTTGTAATTTTTTTTTATTTATTATTTTATTTTTTTTTAAACTTTGCAAGAAAAGATTTGAAAAATATGTATGGTTGACCCAAATGTTTACAGTTATAGCATGTTACGTTTCATTTTAAAGGACGTCAAAAAATCATTTGATAGATACCAAATTTGACAATGTACCCCCCAGGGGGTAACTGCCCCTTCTATGATGTCACGAATACAAAATTTGTGTCGCGGCTATTTGCCACTACTATGATTGAAATTGTAAAGTTTCGTAATCACGGAGCCATAAATAACCTCTTTTAAGCATAATTATGTCAAATTTTATCTTATGCTGCCATGTTAAAATACAAAATTCCGAATACATTTCGAAGTTTTCTCTTGAATTTCAAAAAATTCACTCTAGGTCTAGGTTTTTTGTTCAACATACTCAGATATAAAGTTTCGCAAAAACCCATTAATATTTGTGGAAGTTATTGTGTATAAAAGAAATCGACCACAAACAGACGACAGACGGACAGACGAACATCTCTCTAAAATAATCAAAACGTGCTCAGGTAGTCTTAAGGGGACGGTGGACGTTGAAATTTTTTTTATTTATTTATTGACTTAGAAACGTGAAAATTTGTATAAATATTCCTCTTAACATTACTATATACAATACCAGTAATTTTTTTTCAATTTTATTAAAATTTTGTATTTTTTTTTTAATTTAATTTTTTTATCGAAAATTTGAAAATGCTCCTTGCGTGCCATTTGTTCCCATTTTTGATTAATTTTACATTATGATCACTCAAAAACACATTATGAACAAATTTGGGTATTCATTTTTAAATCCCTTAGAAAGTTAATTTTTTAAAATATTTTCCTGCATTAAAACTTAATTTTCATCATTGAATTAGGTTCTTATTCACTTTTAATTACCTTAATAAAGTCCAATTATAAAATGCATACCCAGTTTCATTAAAAGGTATGAGAGGGGTCTTCTTGCCAAATTTCATGCATCTCAGACAAAAATTAAGACACAGGGAGCATTTTAAAAATGTAAAACCTTTGAAAATTCCTTTTCGAAAAAAATGCATTCAACCTTTTTCTTACGGGTGGGACAGCGTTCATCCCAAACGAAGAACCTCCCAAAAAGACAGATATTTGTCCTGTTTCTTGGGAGGGACATGTCCTGCTTTTGGGGACAGAAACATTGCACCTGCTGCAGCAGCTGCAATGTTTCTGTCGGCGATTTCCATGGACACCAATGCCTGCAAAGGGGGTCGAACTGTTTGGGATAGGGTATGTCAAATATCTGTCTTTTTGGGAGGTTCTTCGTTTGGGATGGATGCTGTCCCACCCGTAAGCAAATGTTAAATGTGTAAAATAATGTTATATATCAAAACTATTTTTAGTCGATTTTTGCTCATTTCAACATCCACCGTCTCCTTAAAACAAATTGGCATCAAAATCTCGAAATCGAAAATTTTCGTGAAAACAATATTTTCTCTATAGTATATTCTATAGTATGAGAAAGTAAAAATATTGACTGAAGAAACAATGGAAGGATAGTGTCTAAGCTTCAGGCAAAACAAAATTGGTAAGAGACAGACAGCTTGGTGACTAAAGAAACCATAAAGACCTTTAAAATGGTTTGCAACAATATTTTCTCTATAGTATATTCTATAGTATGAGAAAGTAAAAATATTGACTGAAGAAACAATGAAAGGATAGTGTCTAAGCTTCAGGCAAAACAAAATTGGTAAGAGACACACAGCTTGGTGACTAAAGAAACCATAAAGACCTTTAAAATGGCTTGCAACAATATTTTCTCTATAGTATATTCTATAGTATGAGAAAGTAAAAATATTGACTGAAGAAACAATGGAAGGATAGTGTCTAAGCTTCAGGCAAAACAAAATTGGTAAGAGACACACAGCTTGCTGACTAAAGAAACCATAAAGACCTTTAAAATGGCTTGCAACAATATTTTCTCTATAGTATATTCTATAGTATGAGAAAGTAAAAATATTGACTGAAGAAACAATGGAAGGATAGTGTCTAAGCTTCAGGCAAAACAAAATTGGTAAGAGACAGACAGCTTGGTGACTAAAGAAACCATAAAGACCTTTAAAATGGCTTGCAACAATATTTTCTCTATAGTATATTCTATAGTATGAGAAAGTAAAAATATTGACTGAAGAAACAATGGAAGGATAGTGTCTAAGCTTCAGGCAAAACAAAATTGGTAAGAGACAGACAGCTTGGTGACTAAAGAAACCATAAAGACCTTTAAAATGGCTTGCAACAATATTTTCTCTATAGTATATTCTATAGTATGAGAAAGTAAAAATATTGACTGAAGAAACAATGGAAGGATAGTGTATAAGCTTCAGGCAAAACAAAATTGGTAAGAGACAGACAGCTTGGTGACTAAAGAAACCATAAAGACCTTTAAAATGGATTGCAACAATATTTTCTCTATAGTATATTCTATAGTATGAGAAAGTAAAAATATTGACTGAAGAAACAATGGAAGGATAGTGTCTAAGCTTCAGGCAAAGCAAAATTGGTAAGAGGCAGACAGCTTGGTGACTAAAGAAACCATAAAGACCTTTAAAATGGCTTGCAACAATATTTTCTCTATAGTATATTCTATAGTATGAGAAAGTAAAAATATTGACTGAAGAAACAATGGAAGGATAGTGTCTAAGCTTCAGGCAAAACAAAATTGGTAAGAGACAGACAGCTTGGTGACTAAAGAAACCATAAAGACCTTTAAAATGGCTTGCAACAATATTTTCTCTATAGTATATTCTATAGTATGAGAAAGTAAAAATATTGACTGAAGAAACAATGGAAGGATAGTGTCTAAGCTTCAGGCAAAACAAAATTGGTAAGAGACAGACAGCTTGGTGACTAAAGAAACCATAAAGACCTTTAAAATGGCTTGCAACAATATTTTCTCTATAGTATATTCTATAGTATGAGAAAGTAAAAATATTGACTGAAGAAACAATGGAAGGATAGTGTCTAAGCTTCAGGCAAAACAAAATTGGTAAGAGACAGACAGCTTGGTGACTAAAGAAATCATAAAGACCTTTAAAATGGCTTGCAACAATACTTTCTCTATAGTATATTCTATATTATGAGAAAGTAAAAATATTGACTGAAGAAACAATGGAAGGATAGTGTCTAAGCTTCAGGCAAAACAAAATTGGTAAGAGACAGACAGCTTGGTGACTAAAGAAACCATAAAGACCTTTAAAATGGCTTGCAACAATACTTTCTCTATAGTATATTCTATAGTATGAGAAAGTAAAAATATTGACTGAAGAAACAATGGAAGGATAGTGTATAAGCTTCAGGCAAAACAAAATTGGTAAGAGACAGACAGCTTGGTGACTAAAGAAATCATAAAGACCTTTAAAATGGCTTGCAACAATACTTTTTCTATAGTATATTCTATAGTATGAGAAAGTAAAAATATTGACTGAAGAAACAATGGAAGGATAGTGTCTAAGCTTCAGGCAAAACAAAATTGGTAAGAGACAGACAGCTTGGTGACTAAAGAAACCATAAAGACCTTTAAAATGGCTTGCAACAATACTTTCTCTATAGTATATTCTATAGTATGAGAAAGTAAAAATATTGACTGAAGAAACAATGGAAGGATAGTGTCTAAGCTTCAGGCAAAACAAAATTGGTAAGAGACAGACAGCTTGGTGACTAAAGAAACCATAAAGACCTTTAAAATGGCTTGCAACAATACTTTCTCTATAGTATATTCTATAGTATGAGAAAGTAAAAATATTGACTGAAGAAACAATGGAAGGATAGTGTATAAGCTTCAGGCAAAACAAAATTGGTAAGAGACAGACAGCTTGGGGACTAAAGAAACCATAAAGACCTTTAAAATGGCTTGCAACAATATTTTCTCTATAGTATATTCTATAGTATGAGAAAGTAAAAATATTGACTGAAGAAACAATGGAAGGATAGTGTCTAAGCTTCAGGCAAAACAAAATTGGTAAGAGACAGACAGCTTGGTGACTAAAGAAACCATAAAGACCTTTAAAATGGCTTGCAACAATACTTTCTCTATAGTATATTCTATAGTATCAGAAAGTAAAAATATTGACTGAAGAAACAATGGAAGGATAGTGTCTAAGCTTCAGGCAAAACAAAATTGGTAAGAGACAGACAGCTTGGTGACTAAAGAAACCATAAAGACCTTTAAAATGGCTTGCATAAGATTGGCAGTATCCCGACACGCAATCAGAGAAACTGAGCTCTTTTCCGCAAATAATTTCCTTTTGGAGAAAAGTCCACAATGCAGATACACGATGCTCCCATACCGATGCAGCGATATGTCTGTCCTTCCTAGATTTACCTGTGATGCCCCTTGTATTTCGTTAACCCCAGCTATAACTTAAAAAAATCTGATGTGGGCAACACATGACTTTCCTTATATAATGTAATGAATTTACTACTTTTACAACTAAAAAAAAACGTTATTCTTATAGTAGATACTTATATTCTTTCCATGATAATGAATTTTCTTCAATTAGATGTCATTTTCATTGATTTTGCGTCATTTTTATCAATTTGGAGAGATTTTTGTTAATTTGGCAACAATTAAAAATGTCGCCAAGTTGGCGAGATTCCTTCAAATTCGTCGCCAAAATCTCGCCAATTGTTATGAACGGAGAAATAACTTATTCTTACAGAAGATAAATGACTATTGGCGTTCAAATACAAAAGTATTACACAAAGTATCTTTTTTCATGAATGGAACGAGCTAGATCCACGAGAATGATGTCACCCAATTTATCGCATGGTATTACATATGAAAAGTGAACATGTTTCTCAATAGGAAATATATTTTTTTTTATTTTATATGAGTTTTTCATAATTTTTTTGAAAAATGTGCAATATCTCGAGAACGGTTCATGTTAGCGTTCTAAAATTTATGCCAATCGTTTTCTAATGAAAAATTACATAAGAAATGTCTGTTTGCGTAACTTTATGAGCGGTTTTGATTTTTTGACGATTTTTTCAACATTTCATTCGAAAATTTAGGGTAGTTCTGAACATTCGATTGCGTATAAAAACAATAGGCTTCCTGTGTTTACGGATTGTGATTTTTGTACCAAATTTTGTTCAAATCGGTCCATTCCTTCGTCAGTTATCGTCTCCACAGACTCACTGACACACACACACACAGACATCACTCCAAAAATGTTTGATTCGTGATCAGGGATGCTTGAAACGTGCTCTCTCGTCGAAAACTCGAATTCGAATTTTCGACCCCGTCACAATACTTTCCTTATACATTATGTATATAAGGAAAGTAATCATACCACTACATGCAATCAATCGTGGGAGGCTGCTATGTAAATATGTATTAATTTCAATGTTCAAATGATGGTTTTGTAGTATTAAAACTATGAGCATTTCGTTAAAAGCAACGCATAACATAAAATTAAAAGTGTCGACCGGTTTTGAAGACAACAAACGGCTTTCTTTGCCAGGACAAATAAGAAGTGACTTTCATCCGTCAAATATCTTCATACAAATAAAAAGTGACCTTCCTTCTTCATTCGCCAGAGCAGGATCAGCAATTGATGGTAAAACAACAAGCGTGACCGAAAAAGAGAAAGAGGGTTTCAAACGGTGATAGGTGAAGAAAGAGGTAAAAAAGAACGGAGGAAGGAACAAGCTGCAGGACACTATGAATAAACAGTAAAATACCAAAGAAAGTGAAGCCCGAATAAAGAATTCAAGGAGTAGAAAAAAGAATGGAAGAAGGAAAAAGCTGTCGGACACTATGAATGAACGGTAAAATACCAAAGAAAGTGAAGCCCAAAAAAATTATTCAAGAAGAAGAAAATGATAAAAAGAATGGAGGAAGGAAAAAGCTGTAGGACACTTATGAATGAACGGTAAAATACCAAAGAGAGTGAAGCCCCAAAAAAGAATTCAAGGAGAAGAAAATGATAAAAAGAATGGAGGAAGGAAAAAGATGTAGGACACCATGAGTGAACGGTGAAATACCAAAGAGAGTGAAGCCCCAAAAAAGAATTCAAGGAGAAGAAAATGATAAAAAGAATGGAGGAAGGGACAAGCTGTAGGACACAGTGAATGAACGGTAAAATACCAAAGACAGTGAAGCCCGAAAAAAGAATTCAAAGCACTTTTCAGTGAGTTGAACTATGAACTAAATGTAAATGTTCTATTAAATTAAAAGACGCAACAACCGGTTTAGAAATTGAGTTCGCCAAACCAGAAGTAAAAATAATAGTTTCTAAACAAATACGTAAAATAAGCAGAACAGGAAATAAAAGAACTAACTGTTTTAGTGTCTGAGAAAGCTAACTTCATCACCAAATACTTTACATAAAATAAAACTCAGGATACAGGTAGAAAATTATTGAAAAAACGAAAAATTAAACTAAAGATTTCCAATCAGAAGAGAAAATACGACAATTATCCTTAATAATAAAGGAATATGTTTGCTTTGTCTGTTTGTTAGTCACGTAGCCGTAGCGGAAAATCTAAGAAACCTACAGTTACAAAATTTGGTACAATAGTATTTCAGTTTAGACCCGAAGATACCTTAGAGAGATTTTTTAAAAATTCAGATTAGTTTTTCAATTATTAAATATTGATATTCCTGTTTAAGCGATCTTCTCAGAAGTCGGTTTCTTGGGGATCAAAAATACTATCGCAGAGTTTCTACCTTAACACTACAGGAAAGACTGAATAATTCTCTTTCAAAGTTTGAACGGAATCTGTACAATCAATAGACGAATTTTCGTGAATTTATTAAATAGTATATACTTTTCGTGTTTTGAAGACGTAATCGATTTTAAAATTTCGATTTAAAAAAGTGACTGATAATACGATCTTCACAATTTAACAGCAACTCCTTTGAATATTACACACTGCTCCAATACAAAATTTTTGTTTCTGCAGCCTTCAGTTCATTAATTATGTTTCTTATAACGCATCATTTCATATTTTTTAAAATGTGCTATAGCAGACGAACGGAACCCCATTTCTGACCTTGAACTGGCAGGCCGCCTTTCTTTATTCATTTCATTCATGGACAAAAAAGAGCGGGAAACAAGTTTACCGCCAAGGTCATTAGAAAAGTTGCCTACAGCCAGTTCGTGATATCACAAGATACTAGTCGTGTACCTTTGTGAAGCATCTGTTTGAAATCGTGGAATGTTAGCGGATGGTTGCTATGGAGACGAGATATTTACCTGACGTTGCGTTTGATTTTCGAAAAATCACTGTGCGTTCTGGAGTACTTTTATTCGACATTTAATTATAGTTTGTTTAATCACAGTTTGTTTAATTATAGTAGTTTTAATCAGAGTTTAATCGTAGTTTTAATCATAATTTGCATTCTAAATCCCGGACATCGGCGGGTGCATATTTTAGTCCTTGATAAGAGAATTCGACTGAAAAAAAAAAATCGAAAAACTTTTAAGGAAATCCAATTTGTAAATATGATTTGGAGTAATAATAATAATCCTAGCTTTTGAAAAATTAAAAGCGTCTTAAGAATGTTCAACAATTAAAGACTTCGATACTTCTTGCTTTCACCGTTTATTGATTTTGAAACCGGTCACACTATTAACTTTGTTTTGTATGTTGCTTTCAACGAAGTTTTTATAATTGTATTACATTAACATCAGTTTAAGTTATATAGATATTTTAGTTATTTGATAAGTTTATTAGTTTATTATCAGTTAGTGTCTTATAGCAACAAGCATATTTTAAAATATACCATAAATTATTTCATATAAACATTTAATCTCGATAAACGAAAAGGTTATGCTTTAAAGAACAGCTTGAACTGTTTGAAAAGCATAATTTTTGCATACTTATGAGGTACTGAGCAATCTGGTGACTTGAGCTGCAGTCCCTAGCTATTCCCTCCTAAATGAGCTTTAATACATGGTTGTATACCAGGGGATTACAATGAAAAACATAAGTTTGGTGCCAATTCCGAACAGATAGTTCCAAAGTGAGGACCCAATTATGTAGCTCTGGCTGAATCTCTTTCCTAAAAATAGTACTGGAAGAAGTTCGCAATGAAATCAATAGTAAGTGCTATGTCACAGATTTTACTGTTATATCTCATTATCAGCAATTCATGGGCAATATCTAATGCAAGAAAATTGGCATTATGTAAAATCTGGATTATTCATAAGGTAAGTTTTATAAAGTTTTTTATCTGTTCTATCTGCCTTTTTTCCTATACATAAACGCAGTGCTTTTTTTTTTTTAGAAAAAAAAAGGTGAGCGAACTTCACCACATCACTAACGAACCACTATCTCCTGTTGAGGTGGTAAACTCTACTGCGATGAGGGGGCGTGGTCCAAGGGGGCGTGACTAAGTATCAATGCAAGCAAACCGTTGGTTGTAGTTCAATTCTTTAATTCAAATTTTATTAACTTTTATTTAAATTTCATATATCAGTTTTCTTTACGCTTCAAATCACGAACATGGGTTAAGATACCTGACAACGGGCAATAGAGAAGATATGGTAATAAATTATTTGATCTCAATATTTTTTGGGTAGGAAATTATCCACTGTGAGAAATTAACCACCACTTATTTTTTTCTAAGAAAAAAAAAGGTGAGCGAACTTCACCACATCACTAACGAACCACTATCTCCTGTTGAGGTGGTAAACTCTACTGCGATGAGGGGGCGTGGTCCAAGGGGGCGTGACTAAGTATCAATGCAAGCAAACCATTGGTTGTAGTTCAATTCTTTAATTCAAATTTTATTAACTTTTATTTAAATTTCATATATCAGTTTTCTTTACGCTTCAAATCACGAACATGGGTTAAGATACCTGACAACGGGCAATAGAGAAGATATGGTAATAAATTATTTGATCTCAATATTTTTTGGGTAGGAAATTATCCACTGTGAGAAATTAACCACCACTTATTTTAATTCTGACTAAATTAAAATAAGTCTAAAAATGTGTTAGATTCTGATGGTGTTTATAATTGTTTTCTTAAACTCTCAGTTGGATTATGAAAAATTATTTTGTACGAAATGCATAAAATTTCTAAGACTTCAAATATATTTAATAAAATATATTAAAAACATACGGTGGGGGGAGGAGGGGGGATACACTGTATCCCTGCGTATCCGAGAAAAAAAAAACCCGGCGTAAATGTAGTACATGAAAATGAAGCATAAAATGTTGAAACTTAATTCAAAAATTGAGTTTTCCAATAAAATGAAACTGTTAAATTATTAGCTGCAATCCAAATAAGAATTTCACAAAATCAGTAGAACAGACCTTTTCTTCTTGCGCTTCTTCTCTCTTAATCACTGCTAACCAATAATCATAGTTATCTTGAAGGTTCTTAGTTTGTTGACAGATGACAGCCTTCAGTCTTCTTTCCCCTTTCGAGCGACAACTCCCTGCAAAACAGTAAAAGATGTAGGAAAGGTCGCCTTTTAGACTCCAGTCGCCAGTTTAATTTTCCCATGTTTACCTTGGAAAATAGTCCTAAATCTCTAGCTTAATTAGTTTTATCAATTTTTCCCTCTTTGATGTTTGCCAAGCATAGATGCTGAATGAGGAAGATTTGTCGTTTAAAAAAAAATCGATAAAATAATAGAATTCTTGGATAGAAAAGTCCATTTCACACCATTTCTGAGAAGAAGAAAAAAAAATTAACTAGAGAATGGCTTAACTCTACTTTCTCATACCAGAATTCATTTTTTAGTAGCTTGTTTTATTTTTGCTTTTTTTTTACAAGATTTTAGAAGAAAATTTTTGCAAAATCGGTATCGTGGGGTCCAAATAATTACAGTTATAGCATGTTACCCTTCACTTTAAAGGGCTTGAAAAAATCTGTTGATTGATACCATAGTTGACAATATGCTTACCGGAGGAGGGGGGGGGGGGTAACTTGCCACACATGAGGGGGGAGCTAACGACGTCACGAATAAAAAAACACCTGTATCGCGGCAATTTTTCACAACAATGATTGAAACTATTAAGTCTCGTGATCATTGACCTATAAATAAACCCTTTTATGCATGATTATGTCCAATTTTGACTTATGTGCTACATTGTGTCTTTTGTGCTACATTCTACATAAAGTTAATTGGAAAATAGACTCAATTCTGGACTCACTCCGCTTTTCAAATCAGCAATATGCTTCATGGGCCAGTAACAGCGTTGTAATGAAAATAATTGTGGCATCGAAAGATCTTAACATAAAGAAATTAGAAAGATCAATCATGCATAAAGCATTGATTATGAAACACTTTCCAACTGAAATGCAATTTTATTTAAACAGCTCTAAAATGCTATACATTTAGCGCTGATATATTTTAAATTATCACAGTACTACAATATTTTATTATATTAAAACTTAAACCTTCATCCAAAAAAAAAAAAAATGAATTTTATTCAAATGACGTCCTCCAAATATAAATCGTTTGGCTCTCTATGTAAAAGCAATGAATATCATCATTTATATCACTTTTATTCCAGACTCCAGAACTAAATAATTTGACGTGAAAAAAAATTCAGTAATTCTTATACAACTCATTTTACAATCACCTGTTTACATTCTGCATCCATTTAAAATTAGGCTTTGTTGTAAAAATAATCAAAGTTTCATGATCATTTAAACTCAAGAATATTGTAATTTCGTTGGCACAGAATATAAATGCACAAAAAATACGCAAAAATAAAGCGGTTTTAGGACGGATGAAACACTATATAAATTTAAAGAATCCTTAAAAATCACGATCTTGACACATCGGGAAAAAAATGGATGTTTATTTTGCAATGAGTTTTTTATTTTATTTTGCAATGAGTTACGTGATCTCTTCATATATCATAGGTGTAATTATTATTTCAACTTAATTTTTATTTAAAAATCTACCGAACATATTTTGCTAAATTTTTTTTTTATATATTTTGTGGGATAATTAGAATATTTGCTAAACTTTTCGAAACACTTTGCGAATTTTAACTTCGCTTAAAAAATGTTTAAAAAATTAGGTTCCATAAAGTTCAATGTATCTCACTTTTTCAACCAACCCGGGTTCAATCCAAAACTAATTTAGTAATATTATTCATTTACATTCCCATATGTTCCTCAACAATACACTGAAATTTCATTTTGATAAAGTCCTTTTTACGGCTGTTATCGAGCGTACGGACAGACACACAGACAGGCAGACAGACAGAATGAACAAAGTCATAAACACTTTTTCAACTATGTTGGAAATTGTTAAAAATGGCTATCATTCCCACTTCCTTATTGCACATTTTGACTTATTCCCTTAAGTGATTCAATTAGAAGTATTTCGAACATTTTTTTATAAACAAAGGTATTTATTTCCGATAATTATTAGAAATATTTCTAAATCTTTTTACCGAATTTAAAAAAAAAGCACAGACTTTTCTAATCTCAGTATTTATGTTTGAAAAATATTATCGGAAAAGGAATCTCAAAACCTGAAAATCAGAGGTTTAGAACTTTTTTCCATAGGTATAACTGATAGGCACCTGTAACTGAAAAGAAAATATCCTCTAATCGCATGCAGCAAATTGTTTAAAGTCTGAGGCAATAGTCGACTTTATTACGCCATCCTCCATACTGTTCAGGTCCAATTATGTTATGATTGAAATGGTATTTGATGAGCTCAATGCATTTCTTTGAACAGGATAATTTGAATATTTGCTGTTGGAACTTGAACTGTAGATTACCAAAACAACAGAGACCTTGCACAAGATTAAAAGGATAGGGTGATACCACAGACGTATATCTATTTGATACGGTTTGTCGTAACATTTCAAAAAATATTTTTGAAAAATAGTGAGCGGTCACCTATGACTCATTCCATGTGAAATCAAAGAAAAAAATGCACATTTCCAAACTTACCACTTACAAATTTTTCAAAAAATTGTATGATGTTTGATGGTATTTAGCAAAGCATAAAGCTCAGATATTGTATACACGATACTTATTGTTCCAGAAAGTATATGGCCTTGAAAATTATGAAATTTTCACAAAGACTAAAAATAAAAAAAAAATCTTATTTGATCACCAAATGTAGTTACAAACATGACATTTGTGCCATTTTAAAAATTTTGTACGTATTATAATAATTTAATGAATTTTCAGAATTGTCTTGGTTCTGTATGTCAGCAGGACAATGCTTGCTCACATATGGCCCGGAATGTCTAAGACTTCTGCTATGCACGGCAGATGTCGCTTCATTTCAGGCCTGAACGTTCGCCAGACGTGTCTTGAAACGAGCATGTCTGGGACATTGCAGCTAAGCATCGGGCCCATCAATCGCCATCCACCCCAAATGAACTCTGAACTCGCATAGAAGCTGTGAGATACATTTTATTTAAATAGCTTATTATTATTATTATTTTGTGATGAAATTTCTAAAAATAATAGCATATGTGCTTATTGAATGACCCAGCTCTGATTATAGACGGGCATAATTTCGAAAACTGCCCGAAATGTGTTGAGGAGCTTATAAAACGAGCATTTATGGAAAAATAATATTTTCTATATACTAGCGATTCTCAAAGGTGTTGACGGTCCAGACCACACAGCCAACCCTAGGGCTTACGGCAATCAAACGTGTGGCCGGATTTTCAAAGGTGTGCCGCGACATATTAGTGTACCGCAAAATTGCGTGGCTGTGTCGGGAAAGTAGAGATGTGGATTTTCCGGGAATATTTCAAATGGAATATTTTCTGCACTGAAAAAATTTCCGGAAAATTTTAAACTTATTCTTAAATATTACATTTAAACTAGAATAATATGTCCAGTAATTTTTAAAAGTATTTGTTCTTACATTAGAGCTACAAATATGATTAAAAAAAGGGGAGGGGGATTAATTTAGAAATATATAAAACTATTCTATGCATAAAAATTTCTAATACATATATATTGAAGTCAGCAGCTGCAATTTAATATTTTCGTTGAGTACCTGTGCATTTGAAAAGTTATAAAATAATTATATTTTATCTATAACAATAGAAAAATATTTCTGTAAATAGTAAATTTAAAACAATGCACAAAAGAAATAATACATGAAAAATAAATAAAAATTGCTAAACCCTTTCTGAATAATAAATCATTTACTGTTTACAGGTATAAGAAATAAATTATTAACTATATAACTTTTATATGCCTGCCTTCTTTAACGAAGGATTAGAGGGTTTTATTCTCACAAGCAGCAGTATTATTTATTGTGATATAAAAGTATTATAAGGAAAAATAAAAAGTACTTTCAATTTAAAAATAAATAATTAAATATTATATATACAAGGTTTAATGAATGTCTGCTGACCAGGGTTAGAAAAAAGGGGGTGAGTTTTTTCTTTAGCTGAAATCTATGGTTTAAACAGAAGGGTAAAAAAAACATGGTGGTTTTAATCAGCCAACCCCGCTGCTGGTAGTTGAAAGGAAAATCTGAAAGACTCCTGTTTATGCCTTATAGTACGTAAATTAGCGACAACATGAGCGATTGATGACGTTTATGTGGTAAGATGCATTTCCGCATGACCTGGTTTTTAGACAAGGATTCGCCACTGCTATACAGGTGTGCTGTAACGTACCACATAGTGAAACAATGTGCGGCGAGTTTAAAACGTTTGAGAATCGCTGGTCTGTACTATAGTGCGAGAATAAATGTACTGCAATGTCACCTGAGATGAATTCTTCCACACGGCGGGGCATTTCCAAGTCGTCCTCAGACATTTCCTCGGCAGCTGGAAAAAGAAAGCAAAGATGAAAAAGTTCAATTTCTTTTACAGAGCAAGAGAGAAAGAGAAAACATGCTGGAAAGACTTTGCAAAGGTTTTTCTTTCAATATGAAAAGCGCTTTTTAACCTTTTATCAGTTATCCAACTCCTGAATCTCCACATCTTTTTAAAGTGCCCACTAAATATCTGGAAATCAATATTCGATTGAGAATGCCATTAGTTTGCTTATGATTTTCTTTATTAAATTGTTTTTGCGAATCCCTATTATTTCTTCGCGTGTCCTTTTAAATACAAACATCAGAGGCTGGTAAACACTGATTCTGCCGAAGTTAAAATAACTTTTCGCATTTGCTTCTATATAGTATTTTGCGACTGGTATATCAGCTATAGGAAATTGGAGATTTTTAATACCTACCATTTTCAGGAATCTTAATTTACTGTATTTGTCGGTATATTATTAAGAGAACAAATATGTTTGTGAAATGAAGTTTGAAAATTATTTGTTTATTTGTGTTTGAAACGTTCTTTATTATAGTTTTTATTTTGTTTTCTCGATGTAAAGTGTTCTGA
This sequence comes from Amaurobius ferox, assembly GCA_951213105.1. Classification (NCBI taxonomy): domain Eukaryota; kingdom Metazoa; phylum Arthropoda; class Arachnida; order Araneae; family Amaurobiidae; genus Amaurobius; species Amaurobius ferox. Next base: position 60,406,234 of record OX578146.1, read on the forward strand.
AAGCAACGTAATAGTACGATATTCGGAACTGTAAAGAAGTTTTCAATTTATATGATCATTTCGTGAAATTGAAGTACTGTTTTATGCAGTTGTAGTAAGGCGAGTATTTAGGACATATTGTGCCTACGTAGCCGATGTTAACGAAGTACGTAGATCAATAATATAACTCGGAATTTCAGTCCAAATATCTTTCTTAGGTGAGTTGGGCATAAGCAGTAGGCATTTTTTGGACGAATAATTCCCTCAAAGAAAAGCGAGTCAAATAAGATTGATTTTGTTATCAATAAAATGCTAATTTTGTTTATTAATAAGATATTCGTAAAAAATTATTTAGCAGTCTGGAAAATTATTTTAGTTTTACCAACATGCAATAGATGACGTCACTAATCCAATCGCCCAAATTTCGGCATTTAAGTTCATAAATTTTAAATTAATTCGAATTAAAAAAATTCGACTTGGTGTCTTATTTCGGCAGCCGAGGTACCCCTGTATCAAATTTCACAGCTGTACCTTCCTTAGGTTTTCAGCCTACAAACGATACGAACATATATTCATCTTCTGTTATTATGGATTCAAGATGTAACCAATATACACATGTGTAGATTAAACAGCGATTCCAGATGTGACATCATCTGAGTCTCTTGGCAATATAATTTTCCAATCAACTCACTCTGGGTACATAGAGTTGAGAGGTTTCACTGCAATATTCAAAGGAAAAGAAAAAAGTTTCTTCACTCACTTTGGTCATCGGCCACACGGACCCACACTCCGGGAAGCAGAGCTGTTTCAGCATAAGTCTTGCAGAGCGGCGCTACTAAGTGACTGATAAATGATTCCTGCAATTTGGCTAACTGGGGTCGATTTCGGTCCATATATGGAGAGATAGGAAGGCCCAACGATCGCTCCTCGTCACCCTAAAATAGTAAGATAAAATATATAGATTGAAAATCGCTATAATCTTTTACAAGAATGACATATAATGTAGGTTGAAAATCACTATAATCTTTTACAAGGATGAAATATAATATAGATTTAAAAATCACTATAATCTTTTACAAGGATGAAGTATAATATAGGTTTGAAAGTCACTATAATGTTTTACAAGGGTGAAATACAATATAGGATGAGTATCACTATAATCTTTTTTTACAAGAGTGAAATATATAGGTTGAAAGTCACTATAATCTTTTACAAGAGTGAAATATAATATAGGTTGAAAATCACTATAATCTTTTGAAAGCATGAAATATAATATTTTATCATGTTGCCAAAAATTATTTTATATCTCTATATTAAAAAAAAATCCTGTGATTTTTTGACACTTACAAAGACGGCAAAACGTACCCTTTTGAAATTTGACATATAAGCTAATATGAACCCATAGATGGGCAAGGCGGGCTTAGAATTTATATTTAAGTCTCAATTAATTACATATTAATAAGATGTGTGCATAAATTCTATAAGAATAGATAGCATCAGAAAAAAAAATTACATATTGGGTTCTGTATTGATTTCGGTAGATGCTTTTACTCGCATCACGGCAACAGCTGACCTAAATGATTCCGAATTTATATACCTTCTAAGGAAAGTTCTGAAAAAGCACGTAACTCGTGACGTTCTTAGCCAATTTACAAAATTCGAGAAGTTTCCAGAACTCGCCAAAGTCACCAAGTTTGGTAACAAGGTAACAGGTTTGTGTTTGAAAAGTTTGCACATTCTTGTTTCACTTATTTCAACCGTCAACCAAATATTTGTTATTTGTATAATGCAATTTAACAGGGCCGAGATAGCACAGTGGTTTGGGGGGAGGATTACTCACGGTAGCCCAGTGGTTAGTGCGCGGGAATTGCACTCGGTAAGCTCTGGTTCTATTCCCTCCGCTGCTAAAACTGCTGTCGTAGTCACGCGGAGTACGGTTACGTTAAACATGTGGGTCCGTAAGTCCTTCCGAGAGGTTGGCGATAGGGGAAGGTGGGTACAGTCCCTGTTGATGCCTCCCCCACTGGGTTCCGGTCTAAATTGGATGGCACTTTCCGGCTGTCCAAACTGTTACTTTACACCTTTCTGGTAGGTCTGGGTCTCATCAATAACAACAACACGGTAAACCCGTGTTCAATCCTCCATATCGCTCAAAACTATCACCTTATCTAACGGAGTATGTTCGTGATAAATCTGTAGGTCCGAAAGTCTACCACATAGGTGAAAGGTAATAATGGAATGATCCTTGTGGTTGCCAACTCTATCGTTCCGGTCTAAATTCGGAAGCAGCGTCCCAACCGTCCAAATAGTTACTTTACACCTTCGAGTAGTTCAGACGGTTTGGTAAAAATCAACCAACATTAATTTACGGGTGGCTAAATTTTGTGACAGCATTTTGCAAACAGGTAAGTAACCACAGCAATATAAATTGAACTTAAACATTTTTAAACAGAATAATCTCGCTGATATTTACTTAAACTTATTGCCGATATTCTCAGTTATAAATTAAAAATCTTACAAACCTCCCTTGTAAAATTGGGGCTTATGCAGATTTAAGCTGATGTCAATACATGTCACTTGTCTAAGTAGGGTTTCCACTTAATTCGAATGTAAAAGCAAATGAGCCCTAACAGAACTCAATAATGCTAAGAACTTTATTTACAATTTCTGTTGAGTATTTCCTCACAATAGAGCAGGAAATGTAATCGGTTCTCATATCACTATGACAAGCTCTGCAAATAAATGAGTATTCAAAGAAATTCTTACTTGTTCGTAAAACTCCTCGGCAATACGATGCGTCCACTGCACATGCAACTGCCGGCATTTACAAGGCCCATTAATATCAGCTAGCTTGATAGCCATCTGCATGACTAAAAGACGATCTGGCTCTCTGGTCCAGTCAATGGAACAATCGTCATCGTTCATCTACATAGAATAAATAAACATATATGCTTAACTATACATTATGCAGTGGATGAGCATATACGTGTCTATATTATCTGTTTTATAAACTTTACTTAGCTTCTTGCATGATTTTAATATTAACGAAAATCATCATTTTTAAAAAATTTTTTGGCATGTTGGCGTCATTTAAATATATGCCAAGTGCTGTGCTTTGTTGAAAAGGAAAATTATTTAAAATCTGCAAATGTGGTCTTATTCCAAAATATTGGGAATCCGGATGAAAGGCATTCAAAATAATGAAATTATATATCGGAAAGGATTTATTGCAGACAATTCTGTTTTACTCCATTATTAACGAAACTGTCAGTTTTTTCCTCTCACTATAATTGTCTTAATGAATTTTAATGTCAACATATTTGTTTCATATAGCAAATATCCAGACGATGTTTGCCATGCCGTAAAAGACAAAAAATAGCCAATAATATACTTGTATGTATATATATATATATATATATATATATAATATGAAAATACCGTGAAAAATAGTATAAAAATTTATCAGAAATCACACTTAAAAGGCGCAAAGCTGCACTAAACAGAGGATTAAAAACATTTTCAAAATGAAAAGAGGTATGGATGGATGCATTGTACCAAAAGATGGCCGGGGGGGGGGGGGGGGGGGTTGTGACCCCCTCACCCCGGTTAAGCATGCTTTGTGTCGCGACAACACTCCCGGAGAGCCGGTACATTGCATATAATTGCGGTACATTGCATTGTGTATAATGTCTGGTTTTCATCTTAAAACTTGATACATTCGTAATCTATTTTGCAATGTACCGGCTCTCCGGGAGTGTTGTCACGACACAAAGCATGCTTAACCGGGGTGAGGGGGTCACCCCCCCACCCCGGCCATCTTTTGGTACAATGCATCCATCCATACCTCTTTTCATTTTGAAAAAAAATATATATATAATTATATATATATATATATATAATTATATATATATAATATATATATATATATAATTATATATATATATATATTTAAAATTAAATTTAAAATTAAAATGTGTTTTAATAAATGAAAAAGTATGGTTTGGCGGGTAGGTATTTTGAATAGTGTTGTTTATGAATTTAAAAATATGTTCTTTGTAGTAACATGGTGTACTTAACATTTTTATTCTTAATAATATTTTTATATACTAATTTTGAAAGATTGGATGAATCATGTTGAAGTTTATTTACTTTGAAGTTATAAGTGTCTGTTTTGTCGTATATTTTAAATTTTGATGTGTCTGCATTTTGAATTTTTAAACTAACGTTTAGATAAATGATCCAGTTTGATGTATATACATTTTCAATTAGTTGTAGATTAGGTGGATAAAAATTAACGTTTAATATAGGTGCTTCATTAGTAATTCCAATAACAATTAGATCATCAATAAATCTGTACATGATACGACTGTTGAAAGGGTACTGAATTTCGTAAAAATGTAGATAAAGGTTGGCCAGTATTGGGGATGAGATTCCTCCCTGTGGATTCCTCCCTTATTTAATTTGTAAATGCAATTTCCTTGAGATGGATACTGTTTGAACAGAATGAATTTTAATAAAGTTTTGAATTTTAGAATGGAGAGGTTTTTGGATTGAGTAAATTGTTCATATAAATTTGGTATGACTTTATATAAATCATTAATATCAATGTTATTAAAGAGAGCTTTGAAATCAAATGTTTTAATATCGTGTATGTAAGGTAGTTGTTTTCGGTTATTAATCAGTTCTAAACTTTTTTTGATTATATGTTATTTTTTTGTGTAGTAAAATGATCATAAATTTGATTTAGCATAATTAGAAGTTGTTGGTCAGCAGCATTGGTGTATGAATTAAATCCTATAGTAACAGTTCTAAAAGAAAGAGATGATTTATGGAATTTAGGTATGAGTATCAGGTAAGGAAAATTAAGATTGTGTTCTATTTAAGAAGTTTGTAGTAAGTAATAATTTGTTTACTTATAAGAGATATATATTAGAGTTTATAGGAGTTAATGAAATTGAGGTATGGAGTTGCAGTTTGAGTTCGTCCAAATATAGTTTTTTTGCAAATAAACGCATAATTACTGGATGCCTTATCAACATAAGTGATTACAAATTTGTCTTGTATCTCTTGAAAGATGCCTTGGTAATTATGCGTATATTTTGATATAGGAAATTGTTGAATCAATTGTTTTACATGCCAGGTGACTTGTACTTTCCAGCTCTTAAAGGCTTCATAAGGGCAATGGTATATATATATATATATAATTATACCTTAGCGCCAAACTCTGCCAGAATGTCAAAATGCCTCTTGAGGTCTGTTGCTAGGATACATTCTATAACCAAGAATCGGAACCGCTTGAATTCTGCAGCGTCCAAATGCTTGAGCCAGTTGAAACGACTATCTGACAGGAACACACTCCAAGCTGCAGCGGCATGATGATTCTCCAGAACAGAACGGTCATTGTAAAGTACAGCCTGAAAGAGGTTGTCAAAATATCAATTTACAAATTTTGCAATGGTGATACAAAAATTCTAATATCTTAGTCGAAAGGCATTGTAAAATGATTCTCCTACCTTCGCATTCTATATTTTTACATACATTTGTATGTATCAAAATCAATATCAGATGTCTTTTGTGTATCGGATTTCAATCGCACATTCTTATACATTCTTGTTTAAGTAATCATAAATTAGATTCATTCATAAGAATGATTCACGAACGTCATGTGTCATGAATCCAAAACGTTCGATTTATTCAAACGCGACTTTCTATACCAAACAAAATTTTTTAAATTTTCTAAAGTAAAAATGACAACAAGAAATTTATGGAGCCTTCATATGGTGACAAATGGTGTGTAGACTTTATTTTTGACGCAACTATTAAGCAATTTACTCTTTTGTATACCATTTTCGTAGAGTCATACAAATACTTAGAGAAACCGGAAGTGATATATATATCGCCAGTACTGTAAGTGGAAATTCTTAATGAACCCCTAACTTCTCTAGAATTGGATTCTGAATCCATATCAGCCATAATTAAAACTTTATCTGTAAACAACCCCGAGAAATAGATATTTAACCGAAGTGATAAATAACTCGGAAGTATAATTCTTTAATGAACCCCCGGCCTCTCTAGAATTTGATGCTGAAATACATATCAATCATAGTTAATCTTGAGAAATAGATGTTTCAAAAAATAATTTTTGAACAATAAAAATCCTTAGTAAACAACTCTACCTCCTAAGTTTTCTACCTCCCTACCAACACTACCATCGAAGTTCTATCTATATCTTATTTTAAGAAACAGATATTTCAAGAAAATTGTTTTGAACTGGAAGTAGAAATTCTTCGAGAATCACTCTACATTCTCCAGAATTTGACGCTAAATTCATATCAGCTTCTAAGCCAATGTTTTTCCAAACATTTTTGTTAGCAGAAATCCTATTGAAATTTAATTTGATGGAGGAACCCCAAAATAAGAAAAAGTTCAATGTGGTCCAAATTATGCTTTCTAAATTTTACGCGTTTTTTTTTTAGAAAATGTACACCGATAAACTCTAGGGCTCTGTGAAATACACTTTGTAAAACTCTGGTGTAGTTTATCAAAATAATTTCATGTTCCCGAAAATCCTTTCACTCGATAAGAACTTTCCATTTCTGGAACTATACCACCGAGCTCCAAGGAGAAGTATGTACAGTACCCGTAAATACGTTTTTCATAGATCTTTCTTAGAACGAAATGGAAACATTAGGAACAAATCCTTCCTCGACTGTCTAGATGGGATGGCGTCATAGAATACTGGAAAGTTAGTCTAAACAGCATATAAATGACTTCTAAACCGGAATCAGGTCAAAAGGTTATATCGTTCCCTTGCTTAAAGAAATTGTTCCTGGATTTTTAAGAAAAATGTGATAGATAATCCTTCGAGTTTCAGAATATAAATTATTTTATGGACCAGCAACTCAATATTGCAAGAGTGATTATACAGCGTTATCCTTCTTAGCACGGTTATAAAAATGTGAAGCAAGAAAATGATTTTGCTCATCAGGACGTTTCACTAGGATGCGTTGGACCGCGTTCGATGGCAGGTGTTGCTAAAATTTTTTGTTAAGTAATTTCGAAACGACAATTTTACATTTCTACGAAAAAAAAAGTGAGCCGGAGCGAACGTTTGGACTTAAAATAGCGACTTTTATAGACCCACTTCGAAATTCATAGAAAATACAGAAATATAGTAATTAAAAAGTTATTAGAATGCGAAGATATTACTTCATATTCATGCCAAAAATCAGAATTGTGGGGATGTTTGATTCGCCGACGCGCAAAAGTAAAATGAAATTACATGAGCCACGCCTATTTCAATGACTTTTCAAATGTTTTTAAAATGTAAAAAATATGTTCCACGGATGGTGGCAAAATAAAAACTCTGTTATAATGTTTTTGATTGCTAAGGAGTCGATTTGTGTGAAAATTGTTCAAAATTGCGCTTGAATATAGAATAACCAAAATACCAATTTGGTTCTTAAAAAAGTCGTTCCGAGTTGTTTTGGGATCGGACCTGAATTATCACTGTATTGAATTTGTTAGCTGCATGTCACTTAGATTTTCCGTTACGCTACCAACAGACGAACAAACAAACGAACAGGCAAATGAACAAACATACATATTGTTTTTGAAGTAAGAGAAGGATATAATAATTCACTCACCTGTGGTGAGAATGTGGTGACCAGGAAAGCGTTGGTTCTACCTGGATGGTCGTAGTCATGCATTGCTGCTGCTGCGTACAAAGCCATGATCTCAAGAGCTGGGAAATTTGCCCCCATCACACCGTATACATCCTTCTCGTCATCGTCATCATCATCATACTCATCATCGTCGTCGTCGTCGTCGTCAATGTATGACTTAACTTGGTCTACTGTACCCTGTCTGGAAGATGGCCAGCGTTCCTGAGCTTCACGACCACCTGAAGGGATCGAGATTGATTTGGAGATTTTTATGTATGGCATTAGAAGATTCATATTAGGTATCCCAGTTTCAAACAAATTTTATTAAATCTTGTTATAGACGATTAAAATTAGTTGCAAATAAGACATGCGAAGAGTCACACATGTGACCTTTAGAACACGATGGATCTGAAGTACAGGAATACAGGGAAGTACAGGGATTGTACGGGAATATATCAAAGAAAAAGTAAGGAGGGAGAAGATTTAAAAGATTCTAAGGTTTTTAAATATTCAAAACACTGGATCAGGGAACTTTTGTAAATTGACGAACACGTTTTTCATGCAGCGGTTGGAAAATTATATAAGGAAGTTTACAGATTAGTGTCCAATGCTGAGAAAGTTAAATTAATCACCGTTTTCAATAAGAGTGTTTGACACACACACACACATATATATGTATATATGGGTGTGTGTGTGAGCGTGTGTTACGGTAAAAGTGATATATCCGGTGAGTATGCATACTCGCCAGTCTAGGATGGTAAATTTGATAAATTATGGAGTCTCTTTTAAAAACCAAACGAAGAAAACACCTTTACAAGCAACCATCCCTATGATTTGAATCTAGGTTTGTCATGTGCTGAAGTTCGGAAGGGGGTTGCTAGATATGGCGATTTATCGTCAATCTGGCAACGTTTCGAAGGTTTGAGAGAAATGTCGAAACAACGAATATTCTACGAGATATGAGAGATTTCTAGAAGTTTTTATAGAGTCTATAAAAAGAGTCATGACTCAGTTGGAGCGAAATTGGCGTGATAACGAGCTACATTGAACTGTGGCGTACGTCAGCGTTTTGAGAATATTATTGGCTATTTTGTAAAATTGGTGGAGCATTTAATTGCTGGTTTACTGTACCTCGTAGTTGTTCAGTAATCTTGTAAGATAATTATCGAGCTATTTTACTGTATATTGTTCTCGTTTACTCTGTGCTTGTGAATAAACGTGTTAGATATCCAGGAATATGGACTCATTCTTGTATGTTGAGTGCACACTTACGATTACAGAGGATACATTCTAACAAATTGGTATCAGGTGTGGGGTTTCTGGAAACTTAACAAGCGTATAAGATAGTGACTAGAAAAACAATGGAGGAACAGAATTTGTTACAACGTATCCTCTGGAATCGTGGGTGTACGCTCAGGATGCAAGAGTGATTACAAATTTCTGGATAACTAACATGTTTATTCCCAAACACAGCGTAAACAGGATCAATATACAGTAAAATAGCTCGATAAAAATCACAGTTCAATGCGGTTCGTATCACGTCAACTCCGCTCAAATTGAGTCATGACTTATTTTATAGGCTCTATAGAAACTTCTAGAAATCTCTCATATCGCGTAGAATAATTGTTATTTTGAGGTGTTTTTCAAACATGCGAAAATTAGCCAAATTGGCAGTAAATCGCCAAATCTGGCAACCCACCATCCAAACTTTAGTACATGGCAATGCAACAGGCCATTATCCTCTCCTATCATAATAATTGCAAGAGCACCAAGGTTGAATCCCCAAGGCTGGTCCATTGGTGGTCAAAAGAACTCAGTTACCTTTGTAGTAAGTGTAGAAAGCTCTTCAATAGAGCCAAAAAGAGTGGTGAATTGCAGATCTATAAAACTGCCCTCACTTTCTATAACAAAGTGGTTGGAGACTCCAAGATAAATTCCTGGAGAAACTTCTGCGATAGCATTAAGAACATTTCTGCCACTGCAAAGCTTGTAAAGATCATGTCTAAAGACAGAAACTGTAGCCTAAATACAATTAGATTGCCTAATGGTGGTTATTCTGGGACTGGGAAAGACCCTTGCTGAATTATTCAGGGTTCCTTTTTCGGTTTCAGAGTCGAATAACCATAGCACTATTCCTGATACTCGCTCCATTCTACCTGTGATAGTAGTAAGTGGGGTATTGCTAGGAGGGTGCTTACTTTGGATAGGGTTAAGTGGGCAATTAACTCTCTTAAACCCCATAAAACTCCGGGGATTGATTGCATCATTCCGATTTTTCTCCAGGAGGGATTTGAGGTATTTTCTCCCATTCTCTGTAGAATATACAGAGCCTGTATTGCATTCGGTCACGTGCCGTCTGCCTGGAGCCATACAAAGGTAATTTTTATTCCAAAGATTGGCGAAGATAATTATTATGAGGCCAAATCCTTCAGGCCTATTAGCCTTACGTTTTTACTTCTAAAGACTATTGAAAAGCTTATTGACAGGTATATTAGCGAAAAGATTCTGGCCTATATACCGCTGTCTAACTCTCAACATGCCTATCAACCGGGTAAATCTACGGATACTGCCCTTTAAGTCTCTCCTTTATACTGGAGAGAAACTTAAATGCTAAGGAAATTGCTCTTGCTACTTTTCTTGACATTGAAGGTGTTTTTGATAAAGTGCCCATTGACACCATCCTACATGCTCTTGATAGGAAAGATGTTGATATGACGATCTCTTATTGGATCAAGAATTTGTTATCTAATAGGTATATCTGTGCATCCTTACTTGGTGATAATATGACGGTGCATGCTTTGGCAGGCTGTCCGTAGGGAGGTGTTCTTTCACCAATTCTTCGGTGTTTAGTTGTAGACTCTCTTTTCTCTTTTGGAGAACATAACTAGTTTTGGTGTATCCTGTGTCGGATATGCTGATGATGTTGTTATTATTGCTAGAGGCAAATTTGACAATACTGTTTCTGACACGATGTCAACTGCTCTTAAGAGTGTTGAGTCATGGTGCAAAAATGCAGGCCTCTCTGTTAATCCGCAAAAGACTGCTATGGTTGCGTTTACAAGAAAATGCATTCTTAATCTTAGAGACATCTTCTTCTTTGGTCAGAAGCTTATCTGCTCCGAGGAGGTAAAATTCCTAGGAATCTACTTTGATATGGGTCTCAATTGGAAGAGACACTTTGAATACTGCATAACTAAAGCTAGAAGAATTTTCTGGTCATGTAGAAATGCTATTGGGAAAACCTGGGGATTGAATCCCAAGGCTATCCGTTGGATTTACTCTATAGGAATTTGCCCCATCATTACCTATAGCTCCATTATTTGGTGGTCTAGAATAAGATGTGAAACTGCTAAATTAGACTTAATTAGGCTTCAAAGGATGGCGTGTATTGCGATCTCTGGATGCATGAAAACCACTATTACTGCAACTCTTGAACTTTTTCTTAGATTGTACCCACTCTACATGTACATTGAAGCTGAGGTTCTAATCTGCATGAAACACTGAAAAGATTACTCAAAGTATTTATCTTGGAGTGGTCTAAACAGTAATGCTATAAATCATCCTTATTTCCATATGCCATCTGATGGTATTCTTGTCAAATATACATTTGACAAGCCTTATGAAATTCAGGTCCCTTTACGGGATAACTGGAAGAGGACTCCTACCTACAATAAAAAGAAATGTATTGTATAGTAAACTGATGGCTCTAAGCTAGGCACTAGTACTGGTGCTGGAGTATGCTGTCCGAATGATGGTACAAAACTGTCTTACCCTCTTGGCAGTTATGCTACTGTCTTTTAGGCTGAGGTTTTTGCCATTCTTATGTGTTGTAGAATTTGCTATGACAGGAATTACTGGGAGCAACCAAATACTTATCTGCTCTGATAGTCAGGCTGCTCTTATGGCTTTAGGGAAGTCTACTATGACGTTATCCCTTGTCTGGGAGTGCTATAATGCACTTTGTAAAATTGCTAGCAATAACCAAGTCATACTTTACTGGGTGCCTGGACATTCGGGCATTTCAGGAAATGAGATGGCTGATGAATTGGCTAGAAAAGGCTCAAGTACTCCTTTTGTTGGTCCCGAGCCGGCTTTGGGTGTTCCCAATGAACTGACTAGAAGAATCGCCTATGATATCCTCAGAAAGCTTCGGTGCAAGAACTGGCGTAATACTAAGGGCCAAAGGTAGACGAAAGAACTGAACTGTAAATGCCCTAGCATGCACCGAAAGGAATTATTCAAGTTCAGTAGAACTGGCATCAGAAGGGCTGTTGGGCTCCTTACTGGACACTGCACCCTTAAAAGACACCTAAATATTATGGGTGTTACTAAGGATTCACTATGCAGAGGCTGCAATTATAGCGAAGAAACTGCCGCACACATACTTTGTGATTGTGAGGTGTTCTTCGGCCATAGGTTCGAAGACTTGGGTCGACATGTGATTGAACCCTGAGAGTTGTACGACATTCCTGTTAAGTGGCTGCTTATTTTTGCCTCGGCTACTGGTCTCTTTTCTTAGGGACCTTCTCTTTTCTGGGGTAGTACAATAGACCTCTGGTTGATGTGCTGGGCTCTCCTGAAGCCACCCACTCTCATGTCATTCATTCATTAGTACATGGCAACCCTAGATTCAAGTCATAGGAAAGGTTGCTTGTACGGATGTATTTTCCGTCTGAATTTCAAAACAAACTCCATTGAAGAAATCATTTTACACGTTTGCAACAATATTTAGCAATTTTTATCAAACTTACCAAATTAATTTGGGAATTACATATAATCGCCGATAAAAGTGAGAAATTCAGGCATGTTTATTAAATTTGCCAACTTCGCCTGGGAATTATGCAAAATCGCCGGTAAAAGTGAGAAATTCAGTGAAATTCATCAAACTTACCAAGATGATTGGTGATTAACCGTAATAACTGACGATTATTCATTATCTCCGATTAATCTCTTTTACCGTATATATATATATATATATATCATTTTGTGTTCATTTTGATTAAATACTTGAACCTGATGAAGAATTTTTTCAAATTCATTTATATAGGACTAGCGTTTATCTACGTATACAGCTTTAATGCTTGGATTTTATTTGTTTTTCTATTATCGATTCCATTCCATTGATATTTGTTGATTATCTTTAGCTTGCTTGAAGACTAGCAATTTGCATTTTTTCCCCCATTTGATTGATGATTCTCTGTTAAGCACTTCTTTTATGCAGGTATTTTATTTTTGAGTTGCAACTTCTCTCTATTCTATCATTGGATTTTCAAACTATTTATATATATATATATATGTATATATATATATATATATATATATATATATATATATATATATATATATATATATATATATATATATATATGTGTGTGGGGGGGGGGGTATGATGCGTATAAATATATAATAAATATTATGTTAACTGCATTCCCAATGTTGCAAAATTCTTGAAAATCATAAAAATGAAAGAATTGAAAGAAATTAAAACAAATTGAATGAGATCGAAGAGTCAAATTAAAAAACTTGAAAAAATTCGTATATCTGTATTGAACTTCTTCTAAAAATATACAAATCATTCATTGTTTTTGTGGCAAGGAAAACCATTTGGCATACATGTGTTTGCCAATTATTGACTATGAATACGCAGATTAGAATGAAAATGAACATTAAAAAAGCTAGAATGCATTTATATCTTATTGAAAAAATGAAACAGTATATTTTTTATATGCATCTTATTTCAGTAATCTTAGTGTCCATCGTTAGCAGTAGTGATGTCCATCGTTAGCAGCACAGATAATGTGTCTGTGCATAGAAGTCCATAAAAGGGGAATGGGCTCCCATTTCAACTTCGTGTTTGTTGGTTCTCTTGCACTGAAGAAGGGGATCCAGCGTATCCTCGAAACAGCTGTATGCTCCATTATTGTACTATTTGTGTTTTTGTACGTTGCTCAAGTTTTTCTCATAGGAATGCAGTTTCTTAACAAAACTACTGTTTGTTTAGAATAGTAAACTACAATACTAACCATTCTATTTACACAGAAAGATAACTTTAATAACTTAGGTTAATAACTTGGATTCTTACTTAGGGTCCTATGGAGTGGTGAATCCGTGGAGTCTGAAGATACTTGGCAGAAGCCAGGAATCGGCTGAGAAATGAGAAAGTAGACGCCGTGAAGTACGTCACTCGCATGCATGCGGTTGTGATCTACACAAAGGAAATATAATTCAATTACAAATGCGTATTTGTGTATTTACTCAATAAAAAATCTGATGTGGGCAACACATGACTTTCCTTATATAATGAAATGAATATACTACTTTTACAGTAAAATAAATAGGTTTTTCTTCTAGTAGATACTAATATCCTTTCCAAGATATTGAATTTTCGACAATTAGTCGTCATTTTCATTGATTTATCGTCATTTTTATCCATTTGGCGAGATTTTTGTTAATTTGGCAACATTTCAAAAAATCGCCAAGTTGGCGACATTCCGCCAATTTCGTCGCCAAAATCTCGCCAAGCGTTATGGACAAAGAAATAAGTTATTCTTACAGCAGATAAATTGGCGTTCAGATGCAAAAGCATTACTCAAAGTATCTTTTTTCATGAATGGAACGAGCTAGATCCACGAGAATGATGTCAACCAATTTATCGCATGATATTATATATGAAAAGTGAACATGTTTCTCAATAGGAAATATTTTTTTTCTATTTCATATGACTTTTTGATAATTTTTTTGAAAAATGTGCAATATCTCGAGAACGGTTCATGTTAGCGTTCTAAAATTTAAGTCAATCGTTTTCTAATGAAAAATTACATAAGAAATGTCTATTTACGTAACTTTATTATTGGTTTTGATTTTTTGACGATTTTTTCAAAATTTCATTCGAAAATTTAGGGGGGTTTCGAACATTCGATTGCGTATAAAAACAATAGACTTCCAGTGTTTACAGATTGTGATTTTTATACCAAATTTGGTTCGAATCCGTCCATTCGTTCGTCAGTTATCGTCTCCACAGACCCACTGACACACACACACACACACACACACACACACACACACACACACACACACACACACACACACACACACACACACACACACACACAGACATCACTTCAAAAATGTTTGATTCGTGATCAGGGATGCTTGAAACGTGCTCTTCCGTCGAAAACTCGAATTCGAATTTTCGACCCCGTCACAATACTTTCCTTATACATTATGTATATAAGGAAAGTAAAAATACTGTTACTAGTATTTCCCTATGGGCAAATACCCCTTTATTCACTAAAGATGCATTCATCATGTTTTTGAGCAGCGGTTCCCAACCTTTTTCTAGAGAATTCCTATCTATCGGAGCTAGCTTGCATACCCACAGGTGCTCACTGCTCTATAATCAGTATTTATTTTCTTTTATTACAAATTAAATAACACCGATAAAGCTTGACTGAGGTCTGGAATAGCTCAGTGGTAAGCGCGCAGGGATTGAACTCGGACGACCCGAGTTTGATTCTCGCCTCTGCCCAAACTATCCCCGTGTTCCCTCGGAGTACGAGCACTTTAAATATGTGGGTCCGTAAGTTCTTCCGAGAGGTTGGTGGTAAGGGAAGGAGTGTGCGGTCCCTGTGGATGCTGCCCCCACTGGGTGCCAGTTTAAATAGGGTGGCACTTCCCCACCGTTCGAACAAATACTTTACCCCTTCGGATAGGTCGGACGGTCTGAGCCGAAGAAGAAGAAAAAGAAAAATGAGGCTTGATTGAAAATATTAAGCAAAAATACAACTGCACTACTAAGAATCTGATGCGGGCAGCACATGACTTTCCCTGCAGATTCATATTCACGTTCTCTTTATTTACTTAATAATTCAGTTTAATAACAAACATAATTATTTTAAATTACATTGAATTTGCACTTTTAATTCTGTTTTCATTTTCATTTAGTAACTGGATCTGTTTTCAAAGGTGGCGTAGCGAAAATGCAAAAAATTTAAAATATCTCGAGAACGGCTAGTCCTAGAGTAATGGAGTTGGTCTTATTAGACTCAAAAATTACGTATAAAACAAGCATTTAATTGATATATTGAGCATACGTAGTCTTTTATTTTAGATTTAACGATTTTTGAGATTTAACGATTTTTAGATTTAATGATATTTGAGTTTTTCATTTTGGATTTAACGATTTTTGAGTCTTTTATTTTGGATTTAGCGATTTTACAAACAAAAAAAGGCAGGCTTTTTTCATTCGAATCGTAACAAAATTTTATTAGCAGTAGGATAACCTACAAGTGATTTATCTACCATATTTTGTGAAATTTGGTATATTTAATATATATATATATATATATATATATATATATATATATATATATATATATATATATATATATATATATATATATATATATATATATATATATATATATATATATATATTTATATATATATTTATATATATTTATATATATATATATATATATATATAAATATATTAGATTTTCAGCTAGAGTGGATACAAAATCTGTTCCGAGAGACAGACACATACACAGACGTCACGCTAAAAATAGATTTTCGTGTTTTAGAGATCCCAAAACGTGTAGATCCAACGAAAACTCGAGTTGCAATTTTCAGCACGATTCCAATACTTTACATATACATTACCATGTATTGCAGGGAAAGTAAAAATACAAACATACCCATTCCAACTTCAATTTGCATAAATAAAGTGGATAATATCTGTACACAGAATACGATGAGTTCATTCCTCCTGAATGAAGTTATAATATTGCAAATTAAGAAAATGTTTTCCATATTTTCACAAACTGTACACATCAATGTGAAACTTGGGTTTATTTTAAAATGCACAAACGTTCGATGTTTGGTTCTAACTGTGCCAGTCCCAGATGCAGATAGCACTCCACATAAAGGCGATTTCTTTCTGCAATTCGTTTTAGCTGCAGCCATTGCCGAAAATCTAGCTAAACACAGGTAGCACGCTGGAAATTGAAAGAACACTTCCAGAGCACTTTGTATAAATTATTTACACTCGCTTCGAATTGAAAGTCAAAATTCTGAGAGTGGGATTTAGTGAAACGTTATTTTTAGCGTCTTGTAGCTCGAAATTTCAAGCAATTGCTCCTTGCTAAAGCCCCTTTATAGCATTTATATCCACAGCGTAGTCTAAATTATGAGTCTCATCATATACTGCATGTTATCTTCATTGTTACGAGTATTATTGTTGTTTTCTATTAGAAATAATGGTGTCAAGCTCAGAAAAATTCGAATCATTCGTGTTTTAGTTATGAACATCATTAGAAATTCTATCTAATTCTAGATTTTTATATAATGTATCTACACATAAGCATGCCCCCCCCCCCCCCACACACACACATTTTGGGACTCTGATATCGCAAACATAGTCCGAGAGAATGTTAAAAATCAATTTCCCACACACTTATTAGTGCTTCAAATATCTTATTTCTTAGCTCAACTAAAGACTCTCATCAAGCATTTTTACTTTCCCTACAATATATGGTTGTATGTAGAGAAAGTATTGGAATCGTGTCGAAAATCGCAACTCGAGTTTTCGACGGATCTACACGTTTTGGGACCTTTAGAACCCGAAAAAACTATATTTAGCGTGACATATGTGTGCTTGTCTGTCTGTCTGTGCAATGCAATCCACTCTAACTGAGAAACTAATGGATTAAATTTAATAAATTTTCGTAGGTAAGCAGAGTTGCTGGATTTTTGCCAGGCCTAAAAAAGCCGGCTGGCTTTTTTTGGTTTTAACCGCTTAAAAAAAGCCGGCTTTTATTGAAAAAAGGTGGTTTACAGCCAATTCACATTAAATTTGTATTACTTTATCTTTGATGCACTCCTAAATGTTTTTTACTAAAATGTTTATAAACTTCTATTAAATATTACCAAGTACACAAGATTTTATAGCCACTAGAAAAATACTATGAAGGTAATATGTCTAAAAAAATATATATATAATGAGGAGAATGCATTAAATTAGACACCAAGATGGTGTTTTGAAAGCCTCTGTTACATAATGCATAGCCCTACATTACATATACTACAAATTTTAAAGACTATAATTAATTAAATAGACAAATCACCATATATAAAAAAGGAAAAAAAATCAATTTTACTTCAAGAAGGAAAAACATTTTTTTACACACTGCTATTTACTTTTAATATATATTACAACAAATTAATTTATATGTATTTAATAAATGAAATTATCTGACATAATATTTGAGAACATCCATATTTTAATTCTAATCATTGGGTTCTGATGATTTATAAAAACGATATATTTTAACAAGTTTTTCTGCTTTTTCTGCTTCTAAGAGGTTTCGTAATTTATTCCAGACAAGTCCATATGAAGAGAAAATTCTCTCTATGGCAGCAGTGCTTGGTGGACAACTGTGAAGCTTCACCAAAAAGTCTCAAAATTCCTGGGATATAGGATTTCTCTCTCTCTTGTTCAGTTTTGTTTTCACCAATTGCCACCACTTTTTAGCTGTAAATTGTGCCATTACTTCCTCTGAGTATCAAAGACCAAGTAAAGCAATGGGTATGCCTTTTTAAAATTTGGCTGGCTTTTTTGCAACCAACAAATCTCTAGCAGGCATTCCAATATTAATGTTTTCATTATTGAGACATAAAGTTATTTATTAAATTCTAACCCAATAAAATGCCTTTAAAATTAGTTAAAGAACACTTAAAAATGTATAATTTAAAATTAAAATCCTTCACGCTTTTTTACACACACACACACAAAAAAAAAAAGCCAATTTTGGTAAAAAAAAAAAAAGCCGGTTAAAACCAATAAAAGCTACCGGCGCCGGCGTGGCGTTTATTAATTTTAGCCGGCTTTTTTGCAACCCTTTAGGTAAGTCATTTGTTGGTGACCCTGGTGCTGATTAAATTTTGGTACGATTTGAGATAAAAAAAAAACCTGCCTTTTTTTTTGCGAAATAGCCTGCAAAAATCGTATGTTTCCATTCTAGCTGACAAACTAATTGACCAAAGCACACAAAATTTGGTAGATAAGTTGCTTGTGGGATACTGTGATGCTATTTAGATTTTGCTATGATTCGGGAAATAAAGGATCTGCTTTTTATTGCGAAATAGCACGCAAATCTAAAATATTCAATCTAAAAAATACTACATATGCTCAAATGTATCCGTGAAATTCTTGTTTCGTTTCATATATAATTTTTAAAGGAATAAGATCAACCCCATTACTCCAAGATGGACAATTTTTAAGATATTTAAATTTTTAATTTTAAGGAACGGAAGACGTTTTTCGGTGTAGTTAAAAGATTATATAATGAAATTTCTTAAAAATTAGTAGTTAAGTCTCTTGATCATTATCCTATTGCTTGATGTTCCTATTGCTCGATTGATTCTATTGCTTGATTGTCGTTGATGATTATCCTTGATGATTATCCTATTAGATTTTGACATGATAATGGAGATAAGAATGACCCCAATGACTGTAGGTTAAACAGTTCCTGAGATATTTTAGTTTTTAGAATTTTGAGGACCTGAAGAATTTAAAGTAAATTATGTTGCCAAATAAAACAAAAACGCAATTAAAAGTACTTTGGATATAATAGCAGAAAAGTATCTATGTTATTTTCTGCAATTAAACTCAATTTAATACATAATCAAATAAAAAATGACAAAATAAATTTAAGTCTGCAGGGAAAGTCATATGCTGCAGACATCAGATTTTTTAGTGCAGCAAATTAGATTTCCGAAAAGGATGTTAATAGATTTGTTGCAAAATACTGAGTATAGAAAGTGAACCTATTTGATGATACTCTATAATTTCATGTTATAATTTTTAGATAAAAATTATTTTACAAACGTGCAATATCTCGAAAATGGTAGATGCTAGAGTTTTGAAGATTGTTTTATTTGTTTTGTAATAAAAATTACACAAGAAATGATTATTTATTTAATAACGGACATTTCTTTGAAGATAATTATATTTTAAATCTTTATTTTTGTATAGGTCCTTAATTTTGAGTATTAAAGGCTCTTACTTTTCAGTAAAAGTATTTATTCTTGAATGACTTTTTATATGTGTTTACAAATTATGCAATATATACGGCCAATGCTAGAGTTCTAAAGATTATATCATTCGTTTTCTGATAAAAAATTAGGTATTAAATAATTATTCTTTTATCAATATTAAAAATTCTTATTTTTGAGGAGTTTTTCAAAAAATAATTAAAAAACTGTGGGCGTCTTCCGTACATTTGATTTCGTTTAAAATCAATTAGGTTCCAGTATTTATTGATTGCAATAATCGTATCAAATTACTTTTAAAACGTTTCATTCGTTCGTAAGATATCGAATTCACACACACGCATACACTAACATGCATACACATACAGAAATATCACCTTCGAAAAGTTCTATTCAAGCTTGGGGATTTTTAAAATCTGCTCTTCTGTCAAAAATTCGAATTCGAAATTTCGGCCCCATCAGAATATACTTTCCTTATACAGGGTGTCCCAAAAACTTTGACCTTGACTTTTATTCCTTATATATTGGTCTTAGGCATATATAATAAATTACAAAGTTGCGTAATAAAAGGTACAGAATTTTATGAAATCGATGAAAAAATTTAGGGGATTAAATTTGAAGAAATACAAAATTTAAATCTTTATACAGCCCCAGTACAAAAGCATTTTCAATGAGTAAAATAGGCCCCAACACAAAAAGGTGATGTATAAAATTTCAGCATTTTATCATAATAAGTTCCAGAGATATATTAAACAAAGTTGGTGAGGGATTAATCACAAATTAAAATGTAAATATATACAGTAAGAGTGCAAATGACGCAACGCAGAAATGCATGATAGGAAAATTATATCAGCCTCTTATCTTTCATGGATCTTTGGCGTGGATGGAAAACATTTTGAACAAGCTTTGTAATCTTTGTGTGAAGTTATTATTTCTACACAGTGTAGATACTTTTGTACCAATAAACAGCAAAATTATTATTTATTTATGTAATCATTGTTTTCTTTCGTAATTTGTGTATGACCCCTGAAACGCGATCTGCCGATATGATTTATTCCCTCTCAGAATCCATGTCGATGCATCGAAAAGTGGTTTAGATCAGCATTTTTGTCTTTTCATATTTCTGGGACTTTTCATGATAAAATGCTGAAATTTTGTACATCACCTTATTAGTGTATGCGGCACATTTTACTCATTGGAAATGTTTTTGTACGGGAACTGTATAAAAATTTAAATTTTGTATTTCTTAAAATTTAATTCTCTTGAAAATTTTAATTGATTTTATAAAATTCTGTACCTTTTTTTACGCAACTTTGTAATTTATTATATATGTCTAAAATCAATATGTAAGGAATAAAATCCGAGATCAATGTTTTTGGGACACCCTGTATACACTATACTATGTATGTAGGATAAGCAATACCTCATACTATGCTTGTTGGGAAAGTAAAAAATGCTATCATAATAAATAAATTCTTTTGTTTCCTTCCACTGATTTACCAGCAGCTACCGATAACAAATAAGCCATTGAAATGAGATATCCGATGACACGGGCGAAAATCCTTTCCGGATATCTTCACTTGCCTGTAGAACTCGTTTCTCTGCATGCATTGTTATTCTGCGGTGTAGTTTCACTTAATGCCAGAGCAGCGGTTGCTGAGGGGGATAATTATCTCTTTTGCTATTACATGGTCGATTCTTAAGAGGCGTACAGTAATATCTTTTAGAATATAAAAAATTTTTTAAAGGATAATATATGATTTTTCTTATATGTTATGATGAATTTATTTTTCTAAGAGTTCAATAAATTAACCTATAAAAGAGGATTCATATATTATTCTAGTGTGAAATGTTCGTAACGAAATTGCATTAAAATTGAATATATATATATATATATATATATATATATATATATATATATATATACATATATATATATATATATACATATATATATATATATATATATATATATATATATATATATATATACATATATATATATATATATACATATATATATATATATATATATATATATATATATATATATATATATATATATATATATATATATATATATATATATATATATATATATATATATATATATATAAGAGAATTAAGGATCAGTGCTAGTCGATTTTATCGATGCTCTAATATAGATTTAAATTAAAAAATATAACGTGGAAAGAAAATCAGTGTCAGTCGACTTTATTGATGCTCTAATACAGACTTTAATTAAAAAATATAACGTGGAAAGAAAATCAGTGCCTGTCGTCTTTATTGATGCTGTAATACAGACTTTAATTAAAAATATAACGTGAATTAAAAATCAGTGTCTGTCGACTTTATTGATGCTCTAATACAGACTTCAATTAAAAAATATAATGTGAATTAAAAAACAGTGCTAGTCGACTTTATCGATGCTCTAATACAGACTTAAATTAAAAAATATATCGTGGATTAAAAAATTGTGCTAGTCGATTTTATCGATGCTTTAACACAGACTTAAATTTAAAAATAGAACATGGATTAAAAATCAGTGCCATTCAACTTTATTGATGCTTTAATACAGACTTAAATTAAAAAGTATAAAGTGGATTAAAAATCAGTGCTAGTCGATTTTATTGATACAGACTTATTTTTAAAAATATACTATCTCGAAATTATGAATATAATATTATCTTATATCGACATTAAATATTTTTTATTGTTTTCTGTTTTTTATTTATTAGCAATAAGTGAGCTAAAATAAGTCTAGTATTTGATAAATAAGTACACAGGGACAAAATTCCTTCCGAAAATCTTCTTTTCATGAATTGTCCCTAAAACTCATATTTTTTTCTTCTTTTGAAAGCAGATTCTTTCATAGAAGGAACTTTGGGTGTACTATGAATAAATAATTGCCTCTATTTGCTCCTGAATGACATCTAACGCTTCAAATATAATTTGTTGACAAAATTCCAATTTCAGTCGATAATCGACTTCATTTATTTATTTTGATAAAATTGTATATGTTTATTAATTAAGCAAAGCTTAGGTGTGTGTCTGTTAACACCAATTGCGAGGAAAAACCAAGAGGCAGAGATATAAAATCTTCCACAAAATTGAGAGCGTTGCCTTGTCTGCAACTAAGAAGACTGAAACTTTGCTCATAGCACTGACTACGGAATGGAACCTAATGGATCCAATTTTTGATTAAGATATCAATTTTGTCAATAAGCAACATACTGTTAAACAAAATAAAAATATTTAAAAAAGCAGCTTAAACCTTTAAGCATGCTAGTTCCCCAGTCTTTGAGAGGCTTAATTACCAGCACATAATAATTGTGTTATACACTTTGTTCCCTTTTAAATATTTTCTTACACAAACGCAAGACATTGACTCACATGGTTTGTCCCTGTACCCTTTCTCTAGTTCATGAAAGTAGGCGAAGAAAGGCAGCAGCGGGATTCGGAAGGATTCAAATAGACCAGTTGCAAGGAACACACGGTAGCACATCTAAAGGAGAAACGTATAAATGAGAAAGAAGGTACTCAGAGCATGAAACATATAAAGAGAAAGAAGGTACTCGGAGTAGAAGACATATAAATGAGAAAGAATGTACTGGGAGCATAAGACATATAAATGATGAAGAAGGTACTGGGATCATAAGACATATAAATGAGAAAGAATGTGCTGGGAGCATAAGACATATAAATGAGAAAGAAGGTACTGGGAGCATAAGACATATAAATGAGGAAGAAGGTACTAGGAGCATAAGACATATAAATGAGAAAAAATGTGCTGGGAGCATAAGACACATAAATGAGAAAGAATGTACTAGGAGCATAAGACATATAAATGAGAAAGAAGGTACTGGGAGCATAAGACATATAAATGAGAAAGAAGGTACTGGGAGCATAAGACATATAAATGAGAAAGAATGTGCTGGGAGCATAAGACATATAAATGAGAAATAAGGTACTATGAGCATAAGACACATAAATGAGAAAGAATGTACTAGGAGAGTAAGATATATAAATGAGAAAGAAGGTACTGGGAGCATATGCCATATAAATGAGAAAGAATGTGCTGGGAGCATAAGACATATAAATGAGAAAGAAGGTACTAGGAGCATAAGACTTAATTTTTTAATTTAAATACTTTAAATTAAAAATTTCAATTAATTTATGAAATGACAATGGGATTTTAAAAGGAAGCGTAAAAATTAATTAAAATATTTCAAATCTCAAAATACTTAAATTTTAGAATATATGTATATCATATTTAATGAAATTTTTAAAAAACAAATTATAGATATAAGAAATGTGTGTTATCTAATGTGTAGTGTAATGCTAAGATTTGCTTGGTAATAATTTAGAGTTGAAATTTAAATTAAATATTTAGTTCAATTTCGAAAAATCGAACATTGATTGCACTG
Source organism: Amaurobius ferox (assembly GCA_951213105.1). Taxonomy (NCBI): domain Eukaryota; kingdom Metazoa; phylum Arthropoda; class Arachnida; order Araneae; family Amaurobiidae; genus Amaurobius; species Amaurobius ferox. Next base: position 60,430,355 of record OX578146.1, read on the forward strand.
TTGATCCCAGAAATCCGCCAATTGCTCTACGTCTTAGAAAAAATTACTTGTAACTGAATATTTGCTGAAAAAATAGGATTAAATTAAACAATAAGTACAGTCATAAAAATTTTAGAAAAACCCAGAAGTGCCAGCTCCTGAACCGGAAATGAATATCATGGTGAATCCCACACCCCACACCCTTCTGGAATTCTATGATGAAAAATCTAGAAAGTGGAAATATTTAGTGAACTCCCCACCTCTTCCGGAATTTAATTCTGAATTCATATCAGTCAGCATCTCAGCGCTATCTGTAGCAGATTCCGAGAAATAGATGTTTCAAGAGAAATGCAAATTCTTGAATCGGGAATGACATCTCCAGAACCGGAGAGGAAAATCCTTAATGCGTATCTCCTTACTCTTTCGGAATTTAATGTTGAATCCTTACCTTGTGAATCATCATCTAAGCTACAGAGGTGTTCACACATTTTTGTAACGATTTTCACTTTCTCCATGAATTACATTTGAATAAAAAAAATAAAAACCTGACTGGCATCAAGTCGAAATAAGGTTTAATTATTGTCTGCGTCATTGAAAATATTCTTTGTTTTAAAATGTCGTTAGAAAATAAACAACGGATCAAAGGCTATATTTTTGCTTTTTCCGAAGAGAATTACTCTTATTAAATTATAATACTCTTATTCGATTATTAAAAAAAGATGTGAAAAGCATGATTTTAATATTTCTAAACGTAAATTAAGTTGTTGTTGAAACCCAGACCGTCCGACCTACCAGAAAGGTGTAAGGTAACTGTTTGGACGGTCGTCGGGAAGTGTCACCCAATTTAGACCGGAACCCAGTGGGGGAGGCATCCACAGGGACCGTACCCTCCTTCCCCTACCACCAACCTCTCGGAAGGACTTTCGGACCCACATGTTTAACGTGATCGTACTCCGCATGAACACGGCGGCAGTTTTGGCAGTGGCTGGAATCGAACCCGGGCCTACCGAGTGCAACTCCAGCGCGCTAACCAATGGGCTACCGAGTGACATAATTAATAAAAAAGAAAAGAAACGTCAAAGTTTACATTTGACTAGGAAAAAGGTAAAAAATGCATACCCAACAAAGGTTGGTTCAGAGAAAACAAAGAAAGTTTTGCTAAAGGTTTAATGGTTATTGCTGGATTCTCTTATAATGGAAAGTAGAAAAAAATGTCAAAATTAACTCGGATTACTATCAGAAATATGTTGTAACACCTGTTTTCAAAAAAAACATTCCATCACTTTACCCAAACAATCTTCACTGTGTTATGTTCCATCAGGATAAAGCTACCAACCATACCTTTAAATCTACTGCTATAGTTTTTGAAAAAATCAGAAACGAAACCGGAATTGAGGCTATTCCATTTAAATGCATCCCACTCAAGTCCCCAGACCTGTATCCTATGGATTACAGTCAGTGGCGGATTTTGGCCTCTTGTTTGGGGGGGGGGGGGGGCGATCTGTAGATCGAAATGTTCTCGGAGGTTTGTTCACTTAGGATTTTCTTAACGGCTTCCTATATACGGATATTTGACATTTTTGAAATAACTAGAACAAATTCGGAAGTTTATAGTAAGTTCTTTGCAGCTTATAAAATACGGCCTATCATTTTTTTGGCCTTTGAAGAACTTTAAAAACTTAACAAAATAAAAAAATGTTTGAAAAATTTTGCACTTTTCATTATTTAATAATTCACAACCAAAAAATGGGAAAAGAGCTGTAGGCTGAAAGAAAAAATTCGTAAAAACTAATTTAGAATAATAAATTTGATCATATAAACATGAGGAGCTATATCTTAATGATTTTCCATGATCAAATTTATTATTCCAAATTAGTTTTTACGATTTTTTTCTTTCAACCTCTAGCTTTTTTCCCATTTTTTGATCGTGAATTATTAAATAATGAAAAGTGCAAAATTTTTCAAATATTTTTTGTTTTGTTAAGCGTTTAAAGTTCTTTAATTTCGCTCAAAAAAGGTTTTTCAGGGGTATCTGTGCATTAAAATTGAACTGTGTATTGAACTTCGAATCCTATTGAAATAACATGGAAGTGATTCCATAATTTTTGCCAGGGGTAGTACCTATAACACTATTCAAATGTAATTGCCAATTCAGCTTATTGTCGATCATTATCCCTAACAGCCTTACGGGGTCCATCGCAAAAACCCTGGCGCCGTTAACCTCCCAGGAAGGATCATCATTATAATATCAACTCAAGTCTTCTTGCTTTTTCTTTAGCAAATCGATATAAAACTGTTACTGGTGAAATTGCGATATCATAATGCACATGCAACAAAGTCAATCCCACTAGCAGATCTTCTCTAATTGTGTTTCGAAGCCATGTCTTCAATCGTTTTAGTGCTGAGAAGCTACCCTCGGCGGTTGCTACAGTAATTGGTAATGTTACAAGAACTTTCAGTAACACTTAGATCACATGGTACACTGCAGGATCACAGTTTTGTACTGCTTCAAAAGCAGACTTGTGTACTCTGCCGGTATCTGTATTTTCTCGCATCCATTTGGTTCTCCAGTTAATCACCTCAACTTGAAGTGTACTGCTCATTTCTTCCACTCCCAGTTCGGCTATTCTGTAATACTTCTTGCTTAGCTCTGTCCAAGATGGGAGGAGTGACTCTTCGTCCGTGTCGATTTTCGCTAAAAGAGTCGATGGTACTAAATCTTGTAAATATAAGACATCCAGATTTTCCTGTGCGAATCGGTCTTTTAAGTCTTCTTGGACGGAGTTTAACAAAGGCACGTAAACATTTATTCTTTAATAATCTTCAGGAGTTATGTTAGGAGCAGTTGATCTATGAACTTGGCGCCTAGCAGTACGTGGTATTTTTATTTCAATTCCAAGATCATTACACATTCCCTCAACCTCTGCATATATTCCCGAAATCGGATTTCACATTTTTTTTAATTTCACTTATTAGCGTAATTGCATCAAAGACAGCATCTCGAGCTTTCTTTTTACTTTTATTATGGGAGCGAGATTTCGTGGATAAACTAAGGGAGGTAGAGCAAGACCAAAGTATCTCCCTAATGATATAATGATATATATATATTTTTTAATTTTATAATTTATTTGATAAAACGTCGACATTAGTCAGACGTTTGGGGGGGGGGGGCGATCGCCTCGATCGCCCCTCCTTAAATCCGCCACTGATTACTGTGCATTTGAACTTTTAAAACAATCTCTTTATAAGCGGTATCTCAAAACATTGGATGGCCTCTGGAAGATTGTGGTGTAGGAGTGTAACAAAATCAACCTTGATATTTTAAGAAAAGCTCTTTTATCTTGGAAATCAAGATGGAATATGATAGTTCAACAAGAGGGCTATCAGATTGAACATATTAGAAAATAAAATTATTATCTTTGTTTATATATATATTTTTTTCAAAATCATTACCAAAATGTGTGAACACCCTCTGTATATCTATAGCCAATCCTGAGAATAGATCAAGGAAAATTAAAAAAAAAAATAACCTGAATTGATAAAAGAACCGAAAGTAGAAATCTTTAGAGAGCCCCCCCCTCATTCTCCCCCAAGAACTTGATATTGAATCCAAATCAGTTATTATCTGATCTCTATCTATAGTAGCAGATACTGAGAAATTAATGGTTCAAGGGCAAAATTTCGCAAAAACAGTAATACGGCAAATGTTTTCCACTAATAAGCTAGATATTTTTGCATTTGGTAGTGTCTTTCGATCTTGTGTATAACGTTTGAAAGTGCTAAAGAGCAAACCATTGAATTTTACATTCTTCTAATATTAATTCATATTGGACTAATGAATTCACCTAACTGTACTTTACGTAATTCTGGACGACCTATGAATAGAGAACACTTAGACACGTGTTCTGCGTAAAAAGCCTTGCTACCTCAACCGGGAATCGAACCTTGGATCTCCGAACTGGCCAGCCAACGCTCTACCGTTGGGCTACTGGGACGATATTGCAAGCTGTTATCTTTGAAGTGGACTCTGCATTCTCCACCCTCTAATGCCAGATTGGCGTGCAACGGATAATCTGACTGACTATATCCTGTTATTTTTACTTCAGGTTAGCCTCCTGATAGTACAATTTTTACCCAGGTTACAATCCTGAGTGGTCGTTATACTCTCACTTTGAAATCGGCGCTCAATCTTCCAGAATCCACTAAATCCGTGCTAGTCGTACTAGGGTAACGTTCAGACCTCCGACATCTTTGCACTAAGCTACAGGGTTGAATTGTTCGGGCGCCATTGCAAAGGACCTTGCTGCCCTAACCGGAAATCGAACCCCAGATCTCTGAACTGGCCGAAATGCTCTACCGGTGAGCTATTGGGCGGTATTACAAGCTCTTGTCTTTGAAATGGACTTTGCAACTGCACTTAATGGTTTTAGTTGTATTGTTCAAAGATATTGGAAAGCTAGAAGGCTAATATTGGCTTAGTTGTCAAATGCCTGGCATTTGTAAATAAATAAATAAATATTTATTCCCACTTGAATGTACAAGTTAATAAAGAGAAATCCAATTACTCACTTGACTGAGAATGAGTGTGCCAGCCTGACGTTCCATATCGAAAACGGGGAAGTCCCATATGTCAATCAGTCCCAAGAGAGGATCGTTTGCTAGAACGTCCAGGTCGTATACTGCGTCTGGTAATCGAACGACGTCTCCGACATCCTCATCGAAAGTTTCCTGTCGATCAAAATGGAATGCGTCACTTAGGCAGTGAAATCAATTACACAACATTACCGGCAATGGAATCGGTTGAGATGTTGTCTAGTCAACCTCAGGTTCTCAAAGTCCGCTGACAGCTGTTTGGTCTCGAGGATTATTTAAGTGGTTCTCGAAGGATGATGAATGAAAGTCAAAGGTAAATAAAGTGTTCCGAATCTGAAAATGGCAATCTCATCTAAGAGGAATTTTCAGTTTAGAACTAATCCATATTTCTTTGTGATATATAGAGTGATATATTATTTTATATTAATTTTGGCCATTTTTTGTTGCCTAAATAGTCAAATAAAATAATTGAGATGTAGATAAAATGTTTGAACTCTATTAAATTTTTTTTTAAATTTATGTTAGCCTCTAAAAATACTATTATATCACTGATGCAGAGTTCAGAAAAATAGCGTATAAAGGTGCGCTGCGTGGATATTTTTTTGCCAAAGTTGGCTGTAGTCAAGAAAGTTTGAGAACCACTAGAATGCAAAAGGTAAAATGTAATGAGAGGGCTGTCTGAAGTCATTTTTGTCCTAGTTAAACCTTATATAATTCAAATTTTTGAATAAAGAGGCCGTTGAATTATATTTGAATTATTCTAAGAACTATTACGAGATTATGTAATGTTGGCTTGTGTTATTTCTAATTATTTATTTATTCAAAAAATGGCATTTTTATTTCATGTCTTCTTCAGCCAGAAAGATTGATTCTCTGGGATATGTCAAATAAATGAGTATATAAATTAGTAAAACAAACCCTTATTTCTATATGATTTATTAAATGTTTATATGTTTTATTAAATTTTTATTTGCTTTATTAAATTTTTATATGCTTTATTAAAGATTTGATGCATTTATAAATTTGACAATATTTTTACAAACATAACTTGTATCTCAACCCTTGAAATTGTTTTTGTATATATGCACTTCTATATTATATATATATATATATATATATATATATATATATATATATATATATATATATATATATATATATATATATATATATATATATATATATATATATATATATATATATATATATATATATATATATATATATATATATATGGAAGCAATATCATACTAAATCATTTTTACATTCAAAACTAGTATACAATGCCATACATTAATAATACATTAATAGTATCTATATAATAAAAGGCAATGTCTGTCTGTGCGTCTGTCTGTCTTATACACTATACGTTTCGCGACCGCGCGTCGGAGAGCTACGAAATTTTGCAATCGGAGACCCTGGGGGGTGAGAAGGGGACACGTGAAAACCGATTTTTAAAATTTTAATTATTTTTTTTGTTATTTAATGTTTTATGCGATTTCGACCGTTTTTTGATCTTTTTGCCCTTTTTTCTCCTCGATCCAGACATTGTAGAAAAAAACAAATCACACCATCGGAAAGAGCAGAGAATTTCGAGTAAAAATATATCAATTTCAAATCTCAGAGATAAATTCTAATATTTTTTTATGATTTTAAAGCAAAAGTCACTTTTGACTCAAAAAAACGATTTTTGGTTTTTAAATTCTCGCATAGTAAAAAGTACGCATAATTTCGACTAATAATTTACATTTTTAGAAAGGTCAAACATCTGGCATTCTTACAAGTCCAATCTGGTCAGGAAATATTCCGTATTGCCCACAGGATCGGGATTTTAAAAGTTTCCGAATTTCAATTTCTCGGCGTTCCGCTCGGCGTGCCGCTTCGTTTCTCCCCCGCTGAAGGAGGGAAGGTGGTGGGTGGGGACGTCAAGGTGAAGGTGACTTCACGGTTCTGAATAGAGCTCCTTTGCTCTATATAAATTATTATATTTATATTTTAAATGATGGGACGATATGGATTTTTTAAATGTATATTTTAACTTTTGGATATTTTAAATGGATATTTTAATTTTATGGATATTTTAAATGATGGAACAATGAAACAATGGAATGAGGATGATGGAATTAAGCATATGGTCATTTTAAATTGCAAATTAGCGCGCGGGAAGTTAGCGGTAGGCCCGGGTTCGATACCCGCCACTGCCAAAACTGCCGCCATGTTTACGTGGAATACGATCACGTTAAATATGTGGGTCCGTAAGTTCTTCCGAGAGGTTGGTGGTAAGGGAAGGAGGATACGGCCCCTGTGGATCCCTCCCCCACTGGGTTCCCGTCTAAATTGGATGAATATATAGAAAGTTATGGAGATTGTCGCGGAGGGCGCGGCAGCCCAGTGGTTAGCGCGCGGGAATTGCACTCAGTAGGTCCAGGTTCGATTCCCGCCACTGCCAAAACTTACGCCACGTTCACGCAGAGTACGACCACGTTAAACATGTGGGTTCGTGAGTCCTTCTGAGAGGTTTGTGGTAGGGGAAGGAGGGTACGGCCTAAATTGGGTGAATAAAAAGAAAGTTATGGAGATTGTCGCGGAGGGCGAAGTAGCCCAGTGGTTAGCGCGCGGGAATTGCACGCGGTAGGCCCGGGTTCGATTTCCAAAATTGCCGCCGTGTTCACGCGGAGTACGATCACGCGGAATAAACATGTGTGTCTGTAAGTCCTTTCGAGAGGTTGGTGGTTGGGGAAGGAGGGTACGGTCCCCGTGGATGCCTCTCCCACTGGGTTCCGGTCTAAATTCGGTGAATAAAAAGAAAGTTATGGAAAATGTCGCGGAGGGCGAAGTACACCAGTGGTTAGCGCGCGGGAATTTCACTGGGTAGGCCCGGGTTCGATTCCCGCCACTGCCAAAACTGCAGCCGCGTTCACGCGGAGTACGATCACGTTAAACATGTGGGATCGTAAGTCCTTCCGAAAGGTTGGTGGTAGGGGAAGGAGGGTACGGTCCCTGTGGATGTCTCCCCCACTGAGTTCCGGTCTAAATTGGGTGGCACTTCCTGGCCGTCCAAACAGTTACCTTACACCTTCTGGTAAGGTCGCGCCAGCGAGTGTGCCACGGTTACAATTTGCCACGGTCAGAATTTTCAAGGGTAGCGAACAGGCTGGTCGCCAAAGGCGGCTAGTACATTAATAATTTAAAGAAAACAGTTGAGAAATTTTAAATACTTTACTTTTGCTTTAATTTACATTATTTTTCAATAATTTTTGAATATCGTATATTAGTTTGTATTCTATTTAGAAATGGAATTTTAGATAAATAAATTTGCTTTGGAGAAAATAATAACACAATATAGTACATGTAACTGTAATTACAACGCAGAAAATATATTAATACTCATTTTAAACACAGTTTAATACATTTTATTAATTAAATGTTTTTAATGATAAATAAATAAATTGGCATCACGTCTGATTTCAATTAGCAGAAACAACAAGGACACAACTATAATAGAAGGACTTTATTTCACTTCTTATAAGACGTACAAAATTTTTAAAAAAATTTTGTACGTCTAAAAATTTTTTAAAAATCTTGGCCATGAGGCTGTCTATTCCTTTGAATTTATACATAAGTTTTTTTCCCATGTTCGCCGTAAATTTTCTATCATTGATACTAAGCTTATTTCTTTAAAAGATCGTTTGAATCATAAATCTTGTTTCCCGTACCATCCTAGGATTTTCCGCCCCTTTATTCAGTTTTGCTCTGAGTTTGGTTTCAGGCCTGCTCACTCTAATGCTTCTTCTTTATTTAACCGGATTCGGTCTGATAAGCTGGGTGATAAGGATGACTTTAAAAGCTTTGCTGGGGTGTATGTGGTTCTCCTGTTATTCATCAATGGTAACTTTAAATTTTATATTGGCAGTACAAAACGTACTATTGGTATCCGTTTGGCACAACATGCTAGGGATGTCAAAGGTGATAAACTTTCTACGGCCCTTGCTCATTTTGTTGTTAAAGAAAATTTCCGGCCCATTTTTGAAAGAACTTTCCTTCTTATGCGTTGTAATAACCCTCGTAATATTCTCCTTTTTGAATCCCTCTTTGTTTATGTTTACCGTGAGTCGATTTGTAATTTTGATCCCGTTCAGATTTTAAGTTATGCTTGGCGACTCATTCTCGACTCCATGCAATTCAAGTCTCTTCATAGTTATCTTTGACGTCATCCTCTCGGGGATTGGGCCTGACTGTCCCCTTTTTTTATAAAATTTTTTTGAATTTTAAATTTCTGTAATAAAATTGTAAGGATTTTTTACTGTACTTTTCGTGATTTATGTTCAATTCTTTGAATTTGTGCAAAATGTTTTGTATTTTTGGATTCTCCTTAGCTAAACGTATGTTTTTTGATAATTGTATTTAGGCAAATTTGTCACCTTTTCTGGTCTACATATGAACGATCATTTCTCTTTCCATGTAGCCACTGATGAAGAGCGTATTTACGCTCGAAAGCGCTCTAGCCTTTTTAAAAAATCTGATGTGGGCAACACATGACATTCCTTATATAATGAATTTACTACTTTTACAGTAAAAAAATAGGTTTTTCTTATTGTAGATACTAATATTCTTTCCAAGATATTGAATTTTCGCCAATTAGTCGTAATTTTCATTGATTTAGCGTCATTTTTATCCATTTGGCGAGATTTTCGTTAATTTGGCAACATTTCAAAAAGTCGCCAAGTTGGCGACATTCCCCCAAATTCGTAGCCAAAATCTCGCCAAGCGTTATGGACGAAGAAATAAGTTGTCCTTATAGCAGATAAATGACCATTGGCGTTCAAATACAAAAGTATTACTCAAAGCATCTTTTTTCATGAATGGAACGAGCTAGATCCACGAGAATTATGTCACCCAATTTATCGCATGGTATTACATATGAAAAGTGAACATGTTTCTCAATAGGAAATTTTTTTTTCATTTTATATGACTTCTTAATTTTTTTTTTTAAAAATGTGCAATATCTCTAGAACGGTTCATGTTAGCGTTCTAAAATTTATGCCAATCGTTTTCTAATGAAACATTACATAAGAAATATCTATTTTCGTAACTTTATTAGTGGTTTTGATTTTTTGACGATTTTTTCAAAATTTCATTCGAAAATTTATGGGGGTTCTGAACATTCGATTACGTATAAAAACAATAGGCTTCCAGTGTTTACGGATTGTGATTTTTGTACCAAATTTGGTTCAAATCGGTCCATTCGCTCGTCAGTTATCGTCTCCACAGTCTCACTGACACACACACATACTTTCACACACGCACACACACACACACAGACATCACTTCAAAAATGTTTGATTCGTGATCAGGGATGCTTGAAACGTGCTCTCCCGTCGAAAACTCGATTTCGAATTTTCGACTCCGTCACAATACTTTCCTTATACATTATGTATATAAGGAAAGTAAAAATTTTGTACGTTTTATAAGAAGTGAAATAAAGTCCTTCTATTATAGTTGTGTGCTTGTTGTTTCTGCTAGTTTTTAATGATATTTCAAAATTCATCTCTAAATTTGTTAATCAGGTCTGTAGTACCAACTTAAGCCAATTAAAAGCAATTTCAAATGAGTTAAAATATTTTTAAATTGTGTTATTGCATAGAAATATTTAAAAAATATTTTATAATTATTAAATGTTGTCAAAATCCCCAAAATATACAGCAAATTCCTAATGAAACATTTTCTGCACTTTTAATGCTTATTTGCTTTTAGAAATTGGTGATTTTATTACTTTCCTTATATACATAATGTATAAGGAAAGTATTGTGACGGGGTCAAAAATTCGAATTCGAGTTTTCGACGGGAGAGCACGTTTCAAGCAGCCCTGATCACGAATCAAACATTTTTGAAGTAATGTCTGTGTGTGTGTGCGTGTGTGTGTGTGAAAGTATGTCTGTGTGAGTGTGTGTGTGTGTGTGTGTGTCAGTGAGTCTGTGGAGACGATAACTGACGAATGAACGGACCGATTCGAACCAAATTTTATACAAAAATCACAATCCATAAACACTGGAAGCCTATTGTTTTTATACGCAATCAAATTTTCAGACCCCCCCCCCTAAATTTTCGAATGAAATTTTGAAAAAATCGTCAAAAAATTAAAACCACTAATAAAGTTACGCAAATAGGCATTCCTTATGTAATTTTTCAATAGAAAACGATTGACATAAATTTTAGAACGCTAACATGATCCGTTCTCGAGATATTGTAAATTTTTCAAAAAAATTATTAAAAAGTCATATAAAATAAAAAAAAAGTATTTCCTATTGAGAAACATGTTCACTTTTCATATGTAATACCATGCGATAAATTGGGTGACATTATTCTCGTGGATCTAGCTCGTTCCATTCATGAAAAAAGATACTTTGAGTAATACTTTTGTATTTGAACGCCAATAGTCATTTATCTGCTGTAAGAATAACTTATTCTTAGTGCATAGCGCTTCGCGAGATTTTGGCGACGAATTTGACGGAATGTCGCCAACTTGGCGACTTTTTGAAATGTTGCCAAATTAACGAAAATCTCGCCAAATGGATAAAAATGACGCTAAATCAATGAAAATGAAGACTAATTGTCGAAAATTCAATATCTTGGAAAGAATATTAGTATCTACTATAAGAAAAACCTATTTCTTTACTGTAAAAGTAGTAAATTCTTTACATTATGTAAGGACAGTCATGTGTTGCCCACATCAGGTTTTTTTTAACTGTAATGTAAAAGTAGTAAATTCATTGCATTATATAAGGAAAGTCATGTGTTGCCCACATCAGATTTTTTTTATAAACAACAAAGGCTTGTCTTTGTCGGTTCTGGTGGAATCTTATTAATCTTGACGAAAAATATTTTTTTGGCTTAAAAATCAATGAATATTGTTATCGTTTGTTCTATGCTGAGTTTTAATGAAGATTTTATATTTTTAAACAGTTTGAGCGAATTATTTTAGATTAAATTACGGATCTACTAAAATAATTTGCTAATATATACTATTTTTGCTGCTCTATAATTCGCTAATATATTCTATTCGTTTAATAATATACTAATATACTAGGAATTTTATTTTGATATTTTGCGAGGCGTTATTTATTGTTCTAAATTATTCACGCGAGTTATTTCCAAGCCCCATTTTCAGTAGTTATTTTTGCAAATAATTTAAAATCTAGTAATTTTTTTTATTTTTGATTAACTAATTACTAATTTTTTGAATTTGTAAATAGTTTTAACTAACTGTTATCTATACAAAAAATGCTTTTATTAGACGCCAACTACGATTTTGGGAGTGCGCAACCGTTTCCTTGACAGTGTAGCTGTATTTTGGCCTTTTCTAAAGCAATCTCTTTTCTCGTTACTGGTCCTAATTACACAGTACAAAGCCTTGCCTAAATATCTTTTTAGTATAAACAAGAAAGATCAATCATGCTTGAAACATTGATTATGAAACACTTTCCAACTTCAATGCAGTTTTATTTAAACATCTCTAAAATGCAATACATTCCTAAGTAATATTTTAAAACTTATCACAATACTACATTAATTTAACTTAAACCTTCATCGAAAAAAATGAACTTCATTCAAATGACGGCATTAAAATATAAATTGCCTGGTTTAAACATCTATAAAATGCGATACATTCCTCGGTAATATTTTAAAAACTATCATAATACTACGATAATTTATTATATTTGAAAACTTCATCGAAAACAACTGAAATTCATTCAAATGACGTCATAGAAAAAATAACACGCCTGGATCTCTCTATAAAAACCGGATTTCATTCATAACTTTCTCCCATTCATTTCATTCATCACAATACTATAATAATTTATTTTATTTAAACATTTTATTTAAGACCATGGAGCTACAAATAATTAAACTCTATGCTTAAAACTTCATCGAAAAAAATCGTCCTTCTCTCTGTGAAATCAATGAATATTTCATTCATATCAGCTATGCAGACTCCATGAGCTAAATACTTTTGCGTTAAAAAAATACAGCAATTCTTATACAACTTATCCTACATATTTTGCTGTTTACATTTTACATAAGTGAAAAATAGGCTTCGTTGTAGAAATAATCAAATTTGGATGATCATTTAAACTCTAATATATTGTCATTGCGTTGTTTCAGTATGTAGATGCACAGAATTTAAGCAAAAATAAAGCGGTTTTAGGACGAATACAACACTCAATATGAATTAAAAAGAACTTTAAAAATCACGATTTTGAGCAAGATGGATGCTATATTTTATTTTGAAGTGGGTCACGTGACCTTTTCATATCATGGTCACGTCATATAAGATCGCTTCATATAGGAAATGTAATTATTATTTTAATTTTATTTAAAAAACTACTGAATATATTTTGCTGAAATTTTTTTATATATTTTATGGAATAATTTGAATAATACCTAAAACTTTTGAAGCAATTTGTGAATTTTAAATTCGCTTAAAAAATGTTTGAAAAATTAAGTCCCATAGGGTTCAATGTATTTCATTTTTTCAACCCGGGTTCAATCCAAAACTAATTGGGTGATATTATTCACTTATATTCCCATAGGTCCTACAGACCGTCTGAACAACATACCAAAATTTCATTTTGATTAAGTCATTTTTACGGCAGTCATCGTGCTAACGGACAGACAGAATGAACAAAGTCATAAACACTTTTCAACTTTGTTGTAAAGTGTTAATAAAAGGATCAATTCTAAGGCGCGTTCTTAAAAAAAAAATGGCTTGTGTCAAGCAAGTATGATAAAACTCACCTGCTGGGTGATGGGTAGTGGAACAGTAAGAGGAGAAGGAGTAAGAGCAACTGATCTTCCACAGAGAGCGCAAGGTCCCTTTCCGGCCCATACCGGCGTCTGTACGGCTACATGAGATCTGAGAAGACGAGCACCAGCTTCTTCAGACCCACTGGGTGGAGAATCATTGCTGCTCTCGTAATCTGAGGTCATTGCAGTCGAGCGTCGGAAAGAGGGCAGGGGTGGAAGCTCTTCGTCTTCTCCTAATTCTTCTCCCTAAATTGAAAGAAATTAAACTTTCAATTTATCAGATATTGAAATGGAATGGAATAGATAATGAAATGATCGACATTTCCTTATATAATACGCAGTTTAATGAATTTTCCCATTCCTTAATTCTCTTCTTTATATTAGGAAGATTCAGATGATTATAATTTCTTAATATAACTGGCAATTTTGGAAAGGTAATATAAAATAAAATAATATTATAGAAAAAGTAATGAAAATGTGTTAAAATGAACCAAAAAATGTGGATTTATTGGTAATCTGAAGAATTTTGATGTTGCTGTTTATCGATGGCGAGAGGATGTTAAGTTCCTCATGCAGCGAAAAATTCTGTCAACTACCTAGGGGAAGCTGCTTTAAAATAGTGGCAATATAGCTAACTAGAAGGCTTATCACAGGATGTGAATTTTAAAAAGGAATAATGATTGTTGAGAATATAATGACTGTTGTACTTAAATATAAAATCTCATAATATTTAGGGAGATTCATATGGCAATTTTATGTAAAAATCATTCTGTAACCGCAATTAAATGAAAATGAATTCCGTTAGAGGTATTTTAGAATATTAAAAAGACAAAAAGTGATAAGGGATTTAAAACAAAATCCCTCTAAAATCCTAATATATATTGTATTTGAACTGGACTGCATTAATCCACGCATAAATGTGTATCACTTATCCCTAGGCGTCCCCTCCCTTAAAAATGTAAAAAGTCTGATCTGGGCAACACATGACTTTCCTTATATAATGCAATGAATTTACTACTTTTATAGTTAAAAAAATGTTATTCTTATAGTAGATACTTATATTCTTTCCAAGATATTGAATTTTCTTCAATTAGTCGTCTTTTTCATTGATTTAACGTCATTTTTATCAATTTGGCGAGATTTTTGTTAATTTAGCAACAATTAAAAATGTCGCCAGGTTGGCGACATTCGGCCAAATTCGTCGCCAAAATCTCGCCAAGCGTTATGGAAGGAGAAATAAGTTATTTTTACAGCAGATAAATGACTATTGGCGTTCAAATACAAAAGTATTACTCAAAGTATATTTTTTCATGAATGGAACGAGCTAGATCCACGAGAATGATGTCACCAAATTTATCGCATGGTATTACATATGAAAAGTGAACATGTTTTTCAATAGGAAATATATTTTTTTTTATTTTATATAACTTTTTGATAATTTTTTTGAAAAATGTGCAATATCTCGAGAACGGTTCACGTTAGCGTTCTAAAATTTATGTCGATCGTTTTCTAATGAAACATTACATAAGAAATATGTCTATTTGCATAACTTTATTAGCGGCTTTGATTTTTTGACGATTTTTTCAAAATTTCACTCGAAAATTTAGGGGGTTTCTGAACATTCGATTGCGCGATTGCGTATTAAAACAATAGGCTTCCAGTGTTTACGGACCGATTGTGATTTTTGTACCGAATTTCGTTCGAATCGGTCCATTCGTTTGTCAGTTATCGTCTCCACAGACTCAATGACACACACATACTTTCACACACACACACACACAGACATCACTTCAAAAATGTTTGACTCGTGATCAGGGGTGCTTGAAACGTGCTCTGCCGTCGAAAACTCGAATTCGAATTTTCGACCCCGTCACCATACTTTCCTTATACATTATGTATATAAGGAAAGTAAAAATGAGTTACACGCGGCTGAAATTCTTCTTAATATAGAACTTTGCACTAAAAACAATATTAGTATCTGTTTTATATTGAAATCGGTGATTTTTATAAGGTCCACTTCGACGATAAGAAGTTGGAACTTTGTACCAGTAGCTCAACTGTTAGAGCATCGGTAGGTCAATTCGAAGATCCGTGATTCGATCGCTAACTGGGACAGTGAGACCTTTAAAATGTCTCCCTAGCTAATTTACCCTGCAGGCTGTATACAATGATGAAGGAGGTCAGAAAAAATCCCAGTTACAAATTTTCAGTTTACTCTGTGAATTATGGCATCAGTTTCAACACCACGACCCCACAGGATACCAGCCTGGATAAAAAACCAACATTGAATGCGATGGTGATCGTTTATATTCACAGTTGCACGCTGGTCTGACTTGACGTGAAAATATCATAGGGTCCACTTCAACGAGAAGAAGTTGAGATCGAATCCTAGTAGCTCAACGGTTAAGGCATCGGCTAACCAGTTCAAAGTCCGCATTTCGATTCTCAGTTGGGACAGTGAGACTCTGCAGTTGGGCATATGATAGCTCTATTTCATTATCTTACACATCTGAGGAGGGATTAAATACAGCCCAATCTTGCTTGAACTAGAAAATTTGAACTCGATCGAAGGATTTGAAACTAGTTTGACAACATTCGTACAGAAGCACTTGGTCAGTGACTTATTACCAGATGGTCAACATATTTCCGATAGACTGATTAAATTTTGCATAATGAGTATGTAAGTAATTGCTTCAACAAATTTAGGTCGTATATGAGATGGAATTATAAAATTTTCAGGACAGGTATTTATTGGCCACTCACCACTGCTTGTAGTGATGTAAAATGACCTTCAAAGAACTACAGGGTGGCGATTCGGGAGACACAGTCAAAAGACACAAAACAGATATTTTAATTTAAAGCTCTTATCAAATTACGCAGGATCTTATCAAATTATTTATTGCAAGTGAGCATCATCCTATTTTGAACATTTTTAGAGGGGTTCTTTTATATTATAGATGTTATGTTTATATGACTAAACTCACCAGGTTCTGATTCAGATGTTCCGTAACTTGTCGTGTTCCTAGCTGTACGTAACACAATACCTTACAACTGAAATGTAATGAGTGATTCTGAAATGAGAAACGCAAGTTTCAAAAGCCATCAAGCGCTGCTAAGAATTAAGTCATAGAGACTGTTCTGGAAGATGGTGAAACCTTCTGCTGAGACATACATCCATGTATTTTCTCAAAATCTGAAGCAAACAAATGTATAGCGTCTCGATGCAAGAATATAAATCAGAGATAAATCATGAAATGGTAAGAAAAACAGTAAAATTAACTTTGGCTTAAAGTCGTGACAGCCTCAAAAAGAATATTTTGTCAACCCAATAGAATGAACCCATAAGATTGCAGACATGTAAGCCTTGGTATATATTGCAACAGTAAAAACATGAGAAAAACTTTTTTCACTTATGTCGTATGCAAGGTAATTTTAGTGATTCTTTACCAGGCTAATGTTGGGAAGTAGATAATACATATGTGTGCAATCCAGAAAGTTCAGATTTGATCACCTGCGTAGCCGTAACCTCCTTTAAAGCATTTATTTACCTACTTTTATTTTAAAAAAGTGATGAGGTATGACCCTTAAAATAATTGTGTGTAGACCCGAAACCCGACCCGCATCTTGGAGAGAAAAATAAACCCGACCTGTAATTTAAACATAGAGGAAACCCGACCCGGAATTTAAAAATAAAGGAAACCCAACCGGCAAAGTGGTTACCCGACGACGAATACACGACCGATGTAGGACTTTAGTGTTTTGTAATTAAAGTATAAGTGTATGAATTGTTCTAGAGTAATCGAGGAATTCTTACTTCTTCCTCTTCTTTGATTGTGAGCTCTTGTTGTTCACCGTCCTCTTCCTGTTCCTCGTTGTCCGACCTGTCGTTGCCTCTTGTTGCCACTTCGTGCAACGAAGCCAAGCACTGGACATCGTGCGGGGTGAGAGGATGTAAGGATGCAACCGTTTTTCTCTCACGAGAATCTCGCCTTTTGGGGTGGCCAGAGGGAAGAGCTGTCGTCGAGAAGGATCTTTTACCTTTGGTAGGCAATAGCTGGCAATCAGGTAAAGCAGCAAAGAGGCCCTCCATCCTGTAAATTAAAAACTAGAATGTTATCAATCAGAAAATTGTTTATGTATATAAAACAAATTCATCAAGAAACTTCTCAAACAGATATAATGTAATAGTTTTATATTATTGAAACTCATGGGATAAATGTAACGATTTGTAATTTAAAAAGTATTGTGTAAATATATGTGTAGCAATAAAAATATTGTTGTTCGGTTGACAACATAATTCGAAATAAGCGGTTCGGTCTTTCAACCCAGACCGTCCGACTACCTGAAAGTTAAATAAGCGATTTAAACTGAATGTATATACATTTGAAAATAGACCCATCATAGTTTTAAAATTTTTGTTTATTTGGCATGCAATGCACAAAATGCCATCATACTTCTTTGCTACAAAAGCAATGTCTCTTAAATCTGTATACATTTAAAGTATTATTCATTTAAATCTATCATTAATCTATCATCATATCAATCATTTGAATCAGAGGTGGCCAACTTTTTCAGCAGGCGGGCCAAATTTCAGAAATAATATTTCCTGCCGGGCCACGCACCTAATTTTTTTTTTGTTAATTAAAGTAAAAAAGCAATCGTGCTATAGCTTCGACCACATCGTCGCTTCCCAGTCGGTGAGATCGTGGTCAAACGCTTGCCTGGTTTAATGTAAAAAAAACAAACAAGAAAAAGGTATATTTATCTTTTTGAAGGAAATAAAACATAACTGAGAATCAAACATATTTATTAGACAATTTAAAAATATTTAAAAGTAAGACATCTGACTTTGCTTTGCAGAACTAAGTGCATCAAAATTGATCTCAACAGAGGTTGTCGCTACACGCAAACAGTTTTCCAAATGAACATCAGTAATTAGTGTTCTCACTTGTGATTTGATGTGCTTCATGCTGCTAAAAAGCTATTCACACGCATAAGTGTTTCCAAATAGCGAAACTATCGACAGAGCATGTTTGTAAAACGCAGGATATTTATCCTTGTTCAAATACGTTTTATTGAACTCTTCCAAACCAACTTGATGGAATTTCTCCTTTAACCGTGTATCACAACACATTTCACAATGTTCCATTTGTAATCTTCCTGGTAATAAATTCACGTCTATCGCGAATGGCGTTGCAAATGCACAAAAAAGCACATGATGTTTTTTTAAAATCCTGAAATCGGTTTTCAAATTCGAGGTTTAAGTCAGATATCAAGGAAGCGTATTTATCCTCCGCCTCCTGTGTGACGTCTGGTTGCAATGACAATGTAGGAAAGTGAGTAAAGTCTTTTATCCTCAAGTGCTGTTCCCAAAGACCAAGTATCATTTGAAATGCAAAAATATAATCATACATCTTATTAATTAGTTGATCTTTCCCTGGTAGACGAGTATTAACGCCATTTAGGTGGCTTGTTATATCGACCAGAATTGCAAAGTCGCAAACCCACTCTTTGTCTTCAAACTCTGAGATACTTTTGACTTGCTTGCAAAGAATGATTGTATTTCTTGCTGCAAATTAAACACTCTTTTCAACATTTTGGAACGGGTCAGCCATCTTCTGCATAAAATGTAACGTCATTATAATCTGAGTCCAAAGACTTTAGAATTTCTTGGAACTGACGGTGATTCAACCCGTTCGACTTAATGAAGATCACCATTTTGAGGACCACTTTCATGACATGGTCCATTTTGAGAGACTTCGAACATAAATTCTCCTGATGAATAATGCAATGAAAATTTAGCATTGAAGTATTACCGACTTTGGAGGCCTCATTTTCAATCAATTTTACTAAACCCTCGTGTTTCCCAACCATTGCTGGAGCACCATCCGATGTTAAGCCCGGTAAGTTGTTAAGTTGTAACGAAAAGCGATTCAACGTCGATGTAACTGCCTCTAACAAATCTCATGACTTAGTAGTGTCCTTAAGTGGATACAGTGCTTCTAATTTTTCTGACTTTTTAAAATGGACATCAATACCCCCTGATAAAATTTGTCAGTTGGGCAGTATCTGCCATATCTGTGCTTTCATCCGATGCTAGAGTATAAAATATAAACTCGGATGCTCGACTTTTCAAATTATCTTCAATATGTTTTCCAATGTCGTCCACAAGCCTAGTAATAGTCTGAAGAGACAGACTTGACGCTCTCCAAACATTCCTTAACCATTTTACCATCTGAATATGGCTTCGATTTCTTTGCTAGTATTATGGCTACTGCATAACTAGCTTTTACATAGCTTATTGACTCTCGACCCGCTCTAGTAAATAAGTTTTGATGTGCAGAAATTTTTTTTAAGTCATTTACTTGGTCTTGTCGAAATTGCCCTTTGCACTTATCAAACTTATTTGCATGTTTAGTTTCATCGTGTCGTTTGATTTTATACTCTTTCAAAACAGAAACAGATTCGTTGCATATCAAGCATATGGGCTTTGTTTTGATTTCCACGAAAAAATAGTTTATAGTCCACCTGTCTTGAAAACTTCTTAATTCTTCTGTGATTCTTCTCTTCTTTGGGCCAACGTCTTTACTAGTTGACGCCATGGTAGGTCTTCGTTTTTAACTGAAAATAATAAAACACCGCAGGTAATACTAATTAATAATACTTAATTAAATTAAATTACATAAATAAAACGTTTCAGGGTTTACTTACCTATAGAATCGATATGGCAAACAGGATACTTGGTTAAAGTAGTTTGAACTCTTATTATAAATATGATAAATATGTATTTTGACGTCGATCGCAAAATCTCTCCAGACGCAGTGGCGATAATAGAACGAAACTACAGAATAACAAGGAACTTTGTCAAGCTGGACTGAAAGTAGTTATGAGTATAAGCCTGATAGCGTTACGAGCTTCCCGAAGACGCCGAAGACCACAGAACATATATATCAGAAGTTGAAGTATCACATTAAATTTTATCAACACCTAGCGTCGAACAAAAAACTAAGTAACCTTGAGTGTCAAATAGCGGGATATTTGAAATAACTAAAATCTATGAATTTTCCCGAAAATGCGGGATATTTAAAGTAGCTCAAAACCAATGAATTTTTCCAAAAATGCGAGATATTTCAAATTTCTCTTAGCTATAATTTAAAAATATATGATACGAACGACTCATGACGTAATGCTCTTTTGGTGATATGTACAATAAAGTTAACATTTATGTTCATTTAACCCAGCTCCGCGGGCCTCGTGTTGGCCACCCCTGATTTAAATGTATGGTCATTTAAAATCCCACATCAGTATTCTGCAACTGGAGATAAATGTTCTACATCTGAATAACCAAAGTTTGACTGATCCTTTGAAAGATTCTCCTTCTCTTAACTGAAGATCAGTACATGGAAGGATATTATTAAATAAACTATTTCTTCCATTCATCTTACTTTTGCTTTAATTTCTTTGGAAATTACATTTGTAAGAATGCATCCTTCATGTTTATTATGGAGCGTCATGTCTCGAAATTTTATTATTTTAGGCCGTTAAGTTTTTCTGTATTTCAATCAATCAAATATAGGTCTTCTGAAATCCAGATAGCTATATTTTCAGTAAACTATAAGGTTTTGTCTTACAAATATTTATTAAAAATAAATATGCATGTGGTGTCCAATTAAATTAATAGAATCGCAAAATAGTTGAAAATAACTACAAAGAATAGTAGTTCTCCCGCAGAAATTATTTTAATTTATACAGAAGCTAAGTTTATAGGATTTTTTTTATTTTGTGTCAAGTCTCGTGCTATTTTGCTCACCCTGGAGAAAACTGTGGCTCTTTTTCTATTTGATCTTGTTCTATTTGATCTTGATCATCGTGGTTGCTGATAATTAAAGATGTTGGTGGTGGAGATTGCAAATTTCGAAAGCTCGTGCTTCTTTTTCTCAGAGGCTCCGGTTCAAGTGTTGGCATACCGGTTGCTGAGGTGGTAGTTGTCCATGTAGCCGTGGACATACGACGGAGAAGATTGTTTGAAGCATTTTTACGTGTACGCTGAAAAATATATAAACATTGCATTAAAAACTATCTAAAATTGGTTTTAGGAGAATATTTATCAAACAATGCGGTGTCAAAAGTAATAATATTTTTTGATAGAATTGCATGCAAATGTTGAAATATTGAAGTGTTTTTTTAATTTCTTGAGGTTATTTGAAAAGTGATATTTCACATATTATAATTATGCATAAAAAGAGATGTATGCATTAAGTGATTCTATTTATTCAGAGCTTTAAAACCCCGAAGATTCAATTTACGCACATAACAAATAATTTAAATATTTTTTGTCGTTGCAAAGTCTGTCTCAGTCATACGATGTTAAACACAATCTAATTTAACACTGCTTCAAAAATATATAGTTCTAATAATATCTAAAAATTGTTTCTAATCTATATTAGAGATATGTCAAATCTAACTCAACGGAGACAAGGATAACTCGTTGCTAACAATTCTACGGGAAATTCTTGAAGTGGCAATTTATAATTAGGTGCTACGCTTCCACAAATATTTAATTAACGTAAGCAGTTAGTAGTTTGAAGAGATTTTATGATTCGTATTAAGCAAAGGAGCACTGTTGTTATACGTTGGGCTATATCAATCTTTGCAAATTCAAAATAGTCTCATTCAATGAAATTTGAACTGCCTATTTTTATTTTATATAAATAGCGTACTAATACTCAAATTAACACAAATACAGTAAAGCCCCTTTAGTTTGAACCCCGGTGATCCAAAAGTTCGGATGATCCGAACAGTTTAATGGTGGAATTTATAGTATCTTTTCAGTGGATTTCTAACATTCAATATATTTACAGTAAATAAAATGAATAAATAATGTTGCATAGAAAAAGTGTAAAGGAAAAAAATATAATAAAGTACTGTCCCCAAATACTTTTATTTACTTACACATTGCTTAAATTATTTATTTTACTAATTATTATTTATTTGTTATTATACCCCCCTAATTTTTTTTTCTGACAAACGGCAGAAATCCAGGATAAAGACGATATGTCCCGACAGCACTTCATAAACATGACATCGCTTAACGAGGTTCTGGTGTGTTGCATCACTTACTTTAGAGTGATTTCCAGAGCATATGCCCCTTTTGTATGAAGCACCAGATCCTCTAAATCAGTAATATCACTTTCATCGGATTCACATTGATTTTCTCTGGTCTCTAAAGACATCCCGATATTACTGTCAGTATGGTTTTGATGACCGTGAATATTGTAGTTAGAAGTTACCCATTCTGTTCTGTTAGGTTGCAAAAGTTCTTTTCTGCAGAGCGTTTTCATTACAAAACTCCCTGACATAAAGGCTCAAGTAAGGGGGTCACATTTAGAGGCAGAAACGTTATTTTGATGTTACCGCTGATAAGTTCGGATTCAAGAGAATGCAATGGAGCATTGTCCAATAAGGTTTCTTCAGCTAACCTATTAGCTAAGCACCAATTATTTCCGTGTAGTCCATTAAAAATATGAGTAGCTCACTAACATCTAAGTAACTGGAAAAGTGTCGACATGTCTACAACGACATGTGACATTTTGGTCACGTGATAGGATGGCTTGAAAAGTCTATTTTTGATGAAAATGGCTGAACAATGGCAAGAAAAAAACGTGTGGGTTGGCATCGCAGTGAAGAGTAAATGTCCGATGTGGTTTTTATTTTGAAAAAAAAAAATGAACTTCAACACCTCGCTTAACCGGCCACACATTAGCAACAGTAAGCCTTCGGGTCTGTCGTGTGGTCTGGGTTTTCAACACCTCGCTTATTCTGAACAATTCGCTAATCTGGACATACCCTCCCATCTCAATTAGTGCGAAATACAGGAGCTTTACTGTATAATGTTTCATAAAATTACATTTAAGAACTAGCAGTACACCTGTTCTTCGCACGGAAAATATAATATAAACTTAACATTCACAATTGTGTGTAAATTCCTATAGTATTCTAAACTTCGTTATTCAAAATATTCTATTAAAATATTTAATTTAATTCTTCTAATAAATGTATAAGAATCTCTAGGCTCGATATGCAAAATTATCTGCACAGGTTGATCTGAAGAATAAAGCATCCTGGTCCAGTTTGTAAGCAAATTTAGAAAAAAATTATTTTTTAATTCTCACAAAACAACAGAGATTATCTAGAAAATCGAACCTAATTATGCAAAATATTGAATGTCATCAATTCGGCGTCATTTTGATAAATTTAGCGTCATTTTATCAATTTGGCAAAATTTTCGTCAATTTAGCGACATTTTATAAAACCGCTAAATTTATCACCAAGTGAGACTATAGAACTGATAGTCCCACTTGACGACAAATTGACGAAACATTATTAAAATACTATACCCTAACAAAACGCAATTAATTTTATTTATTTAGCGCAATTTCATAAATTTCAAAATATTTTTATGGATTTACAGAAATTTTATCAATTTGGTGACATTTTAAAAATTCGCTAAATGTGTTACAAAATAAGACGGTTGGACTGACAGACAAATGCTACCGAAACATCATTTCAGTATTCTTTTCAAACTAAACAAAATTAATTTCATTGATTTAGCGTTGTTTTTATCAATTTGGTGGCATTTCCGTCAATTTGGTAACGTTTAAGAAAAGTTGCCAAGTTAGCGATATCTCGCCAAATTCGTAGATCTGAATTTGCAAATCCGAAGAATAAAACATCTTAATCCCGTTTGTATATACTACATGAAAACACTAAAATTGTATTAGAAGATATACCCGTTCTACTCTTATTCTATTTCAACAATCTGCTAAATGAGTTTATCGGCTAAACACAATACATATGAGTTTAATGGCTAAACACAATATATAAATTTGAAAACTCATTGCCAAAATAAATGAAAGTGATGTACACAGTCCGTAATTAATATAATTAAAAGAAAAATCAAACCATTCATTTACAAGATATATTTTTACATCCATTTATTTATTATTCAAATCGAAAAATAATAATAAAAATTAACAAACACATTTAATTTAATTGCATTGCTGAGCAGCATGATATAAAGAATCTTCCTCATAAAATGCTCATAATTAAATAACTATTTTGATTTCTTAATACTTTTCATTGCTGAGTAAGAGGCTGTGACAAATAAATCATGGTGATAGACTTTCCATTTAAATTCATGTTTCAAACCTGCGATTTTTGAAAGTGACTGATAAGCGCAATAAACTCCAACCAAACTCAAAGAAAGAGTTTTAATTCACTTTCACGTTTTAAACCAGCGATTTCCAACATTTTTCATTTGAAGAAACCAGGGAGGAGAACTCTTATGAGAGATTTCGTTTTTGCTTAATGTCTCGACAATCCCTTGTCTTAAAAACTCAAAACATGGACAAAATTTTAAGTGAGGCTATTTTAAGGCTATCCACAAAATTTCATTAAATTCAGTTCAGCCGTTCTCTCGTGATGATGGGACAAACAGACAGACAGACAGATTTTCAATTTTATTTATATGGACTAGCAGCACACCCCTTTTTCGTACGGTGTATATAATATAAAGAAACTTATAATTCACAATCTTGTGCAAATTCTGTTAAAATATTAAATTTATTGCTCCTAAAGAGAAGTTTAAAATTATCTGTTCTCACTATACAAAATTATCTTCACGGGCAGATCTGAAGAATGAACATCCTGGCCCCTTTGGAAAGCAAATATACAAAAAATATGAAATTTAATCAATATATACAAAATAAAAGCTCTAAAATTATATGGGACCCTTATTACTTGAATATCAGAAGATATAACCTGTATTAGTAGATTACATGTATAAATTGAAAATATCAATAAACCCGTAATTGATTCCAATATATGCCAGAATGAAAGCACTAAAATTATATAGGAATATATACGTATATATATATCCCCGTACTACTTATATTGTCGCAGATTAGAAAATATGCCTGTGTGTTAGTAGAAGATTACCCGTATTACAATATGAGTCTCAAAAATATTTCCCAAAATAAAATAAATGACGTAATAAATTGAAAATATCAATGATTCCCATAATCTTTATAGCAGGAGGTCGTAATTAATTCCAATATATATCAAAATACAAGCCAATATACCTGTACTACTTATATTCTCGTAGATTAGAAGATATACCCGTGCATTTATAGAAGATTACTCGTACAACGTACTATATAAGATTTAACAAAAGATTTAATAAAAATCGTATGCCGGATAAAAACATTGGATTTACAACCGTTGTTAAACGATATGATACCATTTGCTTCAAATGAATTGATGGAAATCATATCGTCTGAATAATTCTATCTGCATGGAAGGTTTGGCGACATTTTCGTTAATTAGCGACAATTTAAAAAATCACCAAATTTATCGCCAAGTGGGACTGTACAACTGGCAGTCCTATTTGGTGACAAATTGACGAAACAGCATCACAATACTATCCCCTAACAAAACACAATTAATTTCATTTATTAAGCGCAATTATATCAATTTCATGATATTTTTATGGATTTACAAATATTTTTATCTATTTGGTGACATTTTACAAATTCGCTAAATGTGTTACTAAGTAGGACGGATGGACTGACAGACAAATGCTACCTAAACATCGTTTCAGTACTATCTTCGAAAACAACAAATTTAATTTCATTGATTTGCGTCGTTTTTATCAATTTGGCGACATATCAGTCAATTTGGCAAAGTTTAAGAAAAGTTGCCAAGTTAGTAAAATTTCGCCAAATTTGTAGCTCTGAATTTGCAGATCTGAAGAATAAAACAGGCTGCTCCCGTTTGTATATACTAAATGCAAACACTAAAATTGTATTAGAAGATATGCCCGTTCTACTCTTTTTCTGTTTCAACAATCGGATAAATGAATTTATTGGTAAGCACAATATATAAGTTAATTAGCTAAACACAACGTTTAAGAAACGTTGCCAAGTTGGCGATATTCCAAGAAATTTATTGTTCTGAATTTGCAGATCTGAAGAATAAAACATCCAGATCCCGTTTGTATATACTAAATGAAAACAATAGAATTGTATAAGATATATCCGTTCTACTCTCTTCTGTTTCAATAATCGGCTAAATGAATTTATTGGGTAAACACAATATATGAGTTTATTAGTTAAACACAATATATAAACTTGAAACCTTTTTGCAAAAATAAATGAAAGTGATATAAGCAGTCCGCAAATAATCTAATTAAAAAAGAAATCAAACTGTTCATTTATAAAATGCATTTTTTAATCCATTTATTTATTATAGAAAAAATACTAATAAATATTAACAAACACATTTAATTTAATTGCGTTGCTGAGCAATATGATATAAGATAGAACCTTCCTCATAAAATGCGAAATTAAATATCCATTTTGATTTCTTTATACTTTTCATTGTTCAGTAAAAGCTTGTGAAAAATAAACCATGGATATAGATTTTTGATTTAAATTCATGTACCTCAAACACTTCATGCTTTCAGACAGTGACTAATTAGCGCAAAAATCCTCATCCAAACTCAGAAATAAAGTTTTAATTCACTTTGACGTTTCAAACAAACGATTTTAAACAATTCCGTTTGGATAAACCACGGAGTTAGAGAATATAACTGCTAGGAAAAAGTTCCGTTTTTCATTAATATCTCAGCAACTCCTGGTCTTAGAAACCCGAAACTTGGATACAATTTATGGAGGGCAATTTCAAGGCTATCCATAAAATTTCATTAAAGTCAGTTTAGCCGTTCTCTCGTGCTGATGAGACAAACGAAAGTTTCGTTTTTTATTAATATCTCGAGAACCACTGATCGCAGAAACTCAAAACACAGACTAAATTTTAAGTGGGGCTATTTCCAGGTTACCCACAAAAATTTCATCAAATTCGGTTCAGCTGTTCTCCCGTGATGATGGGACAAACAGACAAAGAGACAGATTTTCAATTTTATTTATATAGACAAGCAGCACACCCGTTCTTCGTACGGAGTATATAATATAAATAAACTTAAAATTCACAATCATGTGCAAATTCCTATAGTATACTAAATGACATTTTTAATCAAAATATTCGGTTAAAATATTTAATACAATTGCTCCTAAAAAGAAGTTTCAGAATATCTGTTCTCGCTATACAAAATTATTTTCATGGACAGATCTGAAGAATAAAACATCCTGGCCCCTTTTCTAAGCGCATTAAAAGAAAAAGGAATTAAATCAATATATTAAAAATGAAAGCATTAAAATTGTATGGAACCCGTACTACTTATATGCGACAATATTAGAAGATATAACCTGTATTTATACATTACATGTAATTGTACATTACATGTAAATTGAAAATATCAATAAATCCGTAATTGACTCCAATATATGCCAGAATGAAAGCACTTAAATTATATAGGAATATATATATCCCCGTACTACTTATATTGTCGCAGATTAGAAATATGCCAGTGTGTTAGAAGAAGAATACCCGTATTACAATATGAGTCTCAAAAATTCATGCCAAAATGAAATAGATGGCGTTTTAAATTAAAAATATCAATAATCCCAGTAATCTTTATACCAGAAGGTCGTAATTGATTACAATATATATCAAAATATATGCCAATATAACTTTACTACTTATATTCTCGTAGATTAGAAGATATACCCGTGCATTTGTAGAAGATTACTCGTACAACGTACAATATATGAGTTTAAACAATTTTTGTCATAATAAAACAATAGCATAATAACTTGAAAATATCAATACTTCCTGAATCAATAAACCCCGAAAATATCAATAATAGTAATATGTAACCTGAAGACCGTAATTGTTATTAACCAGTCAAAAGTGCAATGTCGATGAAATTTATTTTATATACATATCTTTATTATTCAAATTGGAAAAGATTTAATAAAATTCGTATACTTCAAAACATATTGGATTTACACCCATTGCTAAACGACATGATATCATTTGCTTCAAATAAATTAATGGAAATCATATCGTCTGAATAATGCTATCTCCGTGGAAGGTTTGGCGACATTTTCGTCAATTTAGGGATAATTTAAAAAATCGCCAATTTTATCGCCAAGTGAGAGTATAAAACTGATAGTCCCATTTTGCAACAAATTGACTAAACATCTTCACAATACTATCCCCTAACAAAACACAATTAATTTCATTTATTAAGTGCAATTTTATCTATTTCATGATATTGTTAGAGATTTAAAAAATTTTTTATCAATTTGGTGAAATTTTAAAAATTCGCTAAATGTGTTACTAAGTAGGATGGATAGACTGACCCACAAATGCTACCGAAACATCATTTCAGCACCCTCTTCTAAAAAGACGAATTTAATTTCGTTGATTTGTGTCGTTTTTATCAATTTGGCGACATTTCAGTCAATTTGGCAAAGTTTAAGAAAAGTTGCCAAGTTAGCAAAATTTCGCCAAATTTGTAGCTCTGAATTTCCAGATCTGAAGAATAAAACAGCCTGATCTCGTTTGTATATACTAAATGCGAACACTAAAATTGTATTAGAAGATATGCCCGTTCTACTCTTTTTCTGTTTCAACAATCGGATAAATGAATTTATTGGTAAGCACAATATATGAGTTAATTAGCTAAACACAATAAAAAAGCTTAAAAACTCTTTGTCAAAATAAATGAAAGTGCTGTACGCAGTCCGAAATTAAAATAATTGAAAGAAAAATGAAACCGTTCTTTTCTAAAATATATTTTTATATCCATTTATTACTTTCCTTATATACATAATGTATAAGGAAAGTATTGTGACGGGGTCGAAAATTCGAATTCGAGTTTTCGACAAGAGAGCACGTTTCAAGCATCCCTGATCACGAATCAAACATTTTTGAAGTGATGTCTGTGTGTGTGTGTGAAAGTATGTGTGTGTGTGTGTGTGTGTCAGTGAGTCTGTGGAGACGATAACTGACGAACGAATAGACCGATTCGAACCAAATTTGGTACAAAAATCACAATCCGTAAACACTGGAAGCCTATTGTTTTTATACGCAATCGAATGTTCAGAACCCCCCTAAATTTTCGAATGAAATTTTGAAAAAATCGTCAAAAAATTAAAACCACTAATAAAGTTACGCAAATAGACATTTCTTATGTAATTTTTCATTAGAAAACGATTGACATGAATTTTAGAACGCTAACGTGAACCGTTCTCGAGATATTGTACATTTTTAAAAAAAATTATCAAAAAGTCATATAAAATAAAAAGAAAAATATTTCCTATTGAGAAACATGTTTACTTTTCATATGTAATACCATGCGATAAATTGAGTGACATCCTTCTCGTGGATCTAGCTCGTTCCATTCTTGAAAAAAGATACTTTGAATAATACTTTTGTATTTGAACGCCAATAGTCATTTATCTGCTTTAAGAAAAACTTATTTCTTAGTGCATAACGCTTGGCGAGATTTTGGCGACGAATTTGGCGGAATGTCGCCAACTTGGCGACTTTTTTGAAATGTTGCCAAATTAACGAAAATCTCGCCAAATGGATAAAAATGACGCTAAATCAATGAAAATGACGACTAATTGTCGAAAATTCAATATCTTGGAAAGAATATTAGTATCTACTACAAGAAAATCCTATTTTTTTTACTGTAAAAGTAGTAAATTCATTGCATTATATAAGGAAAGTCATGTGTTGCCCACATCAGATTTTTTATTATTCAAATCGAAAAAATAATAATTTAAATTAACAGACAGATTTAATTTAATTGCGTTTCTGAGCAACATGATATATGATAGAATCTTCCCCATAAAATGCATTAAATAACCATTTTGATTTCTTTATACTTTTCATTGTTGAGTAAATGCTTGGGAAAAATAAACCATGTAGATAGATTTTCCATTTAAATTCATGTTTCAAACAATTCATGCTTTCAGATAGTGACTAATTTGCGCACAAATCCGCCATCAAACTCAGAATTAAAGTTTTAATTCACGTTGACGTTTTAAACAAACGATTTTTATCCTTTTCGTTTGGATAAACCACGGAGTTAGAGAGTAGAATTCCTAGGAAAAAGTTTCGGTTTTCATTAATATCTCGACAACCCCTGGTCCTAGATGCTCGAAACTTGGGCTACATTTATGAGGGGCTATTTCAAGGCTATCTACAAAATTTCTTCAAATTTGGTTCAGCCGTTCTCCCGTGATGATGAGACAAACAAAAATTTCGTTTTTAAGTAATATCTCGAGAACCACTGATCGTAGAAACTCCAAACATGGACTAAATTTTAAATAGGGCTATTTCCAGACTACCCACATAATTTCATCAAATTCGGTTTAGTAGTTCTCCCGTGATGACGGGACAAAAAGACAGACAGACAAGCAGACAGACAGATTTTCAATTTTATTTATATAGACTAGCAGCATACCCGTTCTTCGTACGGAGTATATAATATAAAGAAACTTGAAATTCATAATCATGCCCAAATTCTTATAGTATACTAAATGACATGTTTAATCAAAATATTCTGTTAAAATATTTAATATAATGCTCCTAAAAAGAAGTTTAAGAATCTCTGTTCTCGCTATATAAAATTATCTTCATGGACATATATGAAGAATAAAACATCTTGACCCCTTATGTAAGCAAATATAAAAAAAATATGGAATTGAATCAATATATGCAAAATAAAAGCGTTAAAATTGTATGGGACCCGTACTAATTATATACGCGAATATTAGAAAATATAACCTGTATTAGTAGATTACATGTATAAATTGAAAATACCAATAAACCCGTAATCTTTAAATCTGAAGACAGTCATTTATTCCAATATATGTCAAAATTAAGGTGCTAAAATTATATGGGAAGATATACACGTACTACTTATAATGTCCGATTATTAGTAGAAGATTACCCATTTTGCAATATGAGTCACAAATGTTTTTTGGTAAAATACAACAGACGACGTAATAAATTGAATATATAATTAATCCCCTTAACCTTCATACCAGAAGACTGTACTTGATTCCAATATATATGCCAATATATGTCAAAATATATGCCAATATACCTGTACTACTTATATTCTCGTAGGTTAGAAGATATACCCGTGCATTCTTAGAAGATTACTCGTACAACGTACAATATGCGTGTGTCAGCAATTTTTGCCACAATAAAACAATGGCGTAATAACTTAAAAATATCAATAATCCCTGAATCAATAATTCTGGAAAATATCAATAATAATAATGTTTAAACCTGAAGAGTATAATTGATATTATCCAGTCCAAAATGAAATGGCAATGAAATTTATTTTATATACATATCTTCATTATTCAAATCAGAAAGGATTTAATAAAAATCGTCTGCCGCATAAACACATTGGATTTAAATCCGTTGCTAAGCGACATGATATCATTTGCCTCAAATAAATTGGTAGAAAAAATATCGTCTAAATAGTTATATTTCCATGGAACATTTGGCGACAGTTTCGTCAAATTAGCGACATTTTAAAAAATCGCCAAATTTATCGCCAAGTGGGACTGTAGAACTGACAGTTCCACTTTGCGACAAATTGACGAAATATCATCACAATACTATCCCCTAACAAAAAACAATTAATATCATTTATGTAGCGCAATTTTATCAATTTCAAGATATTTATATAGATTTGAAAACATTTTTATCAATTTGGTGACAATTTAAAAATTCGTTAAATGTATTACTAAGTAGGATGGTTGGTCTGACAGATAAATGCTAACCAAACATCATTTCAGTACTCTCTTCTAACAAAACAAAAAACAATTTCATTGATATGTAGAAGACCCAAGCCACACGACCAACCCAAAGGTTTATGGCAGCTGTTTGTGTGTCGTTTATATCAATTTGGCGACATTTCCGTCAATTTGGCAAAGTTTAAGAAAAGTTGTCAAATTAGCGATATCCCTCGAAATTCGTAGATTTGAATTTGCAGATCTGAATGAAACATTCTTATCCCGTTTCAATATACTAAATGAAAACACTACAATTGTATTAGAAGATATACCCGCTCTACTCTTTTTCTGTTTCAACAATCGGCTATATGAATTTATTGGCTAAACACAATATATGAGTTTAGTAGCTAAATACGATATAAGCTTGAAAATTCTTTGCCAAAATAAATGAAATTGATGTACGCAGTCAGCAATTAATATAATTAAAAGAAAAATCAAACCGTCCATTCATAAGATATACTTTTATATCCATTTATCCATTTATTTATTATTTAAATCGAAAAAAAATAATAAAAACATTAACAAACACATTTAATTTAATTGCGATGCCGAGCAACATGATATATCCTCCTAAAATGTTAAAATTTATTAACCACTAACAGCACACCCTTTATTCGTACGGAGTGTATAATTTAAAGAAACTTAAAGTTCGCAATCATGTGCAAATTCTGTTAAAATATTAAATTTATTGCTCCTAAAGAGAAGTTTAAGAATATATGTTCTCACTATGCAAAATTATCTTCACGATCAGATCTGAAGAATAAAACATCCTGCCCCCTTTTGTAAGCAAATTTACAGAAGAAAAAATAGGAATTGAATGAATATATGCAACCCCGTACTAATTATACTGTCGCAGATCAGAAAATATGCCAATGTGTTAGTAGAAGATTACCCGTATTACAATATGCGTCTCAAAATTATTTGCCAAAATAAAAGAGTTGACGTAATAAATTGAAAACATCAATAATATCCGTACTCTTTATACCAGAAGGTCGTAATTGATTCCAATATATGCCAATATATATCAAAACATATGTCAATATACCTGTACTACTTATATTCTCGTAGATTAAAAGATATACACGTGTATTTGTAGAAGATTCGTACAACATACAATATATGAGTTTAAACAATTTTTGTCATAATAAAATAATTGCATAATAACTTGAAAATATCAATAATCCTTGAATCAATAATCCCCGAAAATATAAATAATAATAATTATTAAACCTGAAGACCGTAATTGATATTATCCAGTCAAAAATGCTATAAGAAAAATCAAATCGTTCTTTTCTAAAATATATTTTTATATCCATTTATTTATTATTCAAATCGAAAAAATCTATATAAATAAAAATGAAAATCTGTCTGTCTGTCTGTCTGTCTGTCTGTCTGTCTGTCTGTTTGTCACACCATCACGGGAGAACGGCTGAACCGAATTTGATGAAATTTTGTGGGTAGCCCAGAAATAGCCCCACTTAAAATTATATCCGTGTTTTGAGTTTCTACGACCAGTGGTTCTCGAGATATCAGTAAAAAACGAAATTTTCGTTTGTCTCATCATCACGGAAAAACGGCTGAACCAAATTTAATGAAATTTGGTGAATAGCCTTGAAATATCCCCCCATAAATTTTGTCCAAGTTTCGAGTTTCTAAGACCTGGGGTTGTCGAGATATTAATGAAAAACGGAACTTTTTCCCAGGAGTTCTACTCCCTAACTCCGTGGTTTATCCAAACGAAAAGCTTGAAAATCGTTTGAAAGTGAATTAAAATTTAATCTCTGAGTTTGATGGGAGATTTTTTGCGTTAATTAGTCACTTTCTGAAAACATGAATTGTTTGAAACATGATTTAAAGGGGAAATCTATCTCCATGGTTCATGGTTTATTTAAAACAAGCTTTTACGGAACAATGAGAAGTATAGAGAAATCAAAATCGTTATTTAATTTCGCAGTTTATGTTATAAGACATGACATATTTAACATGTTATAAGATTCTATCTTATATCATGTTACTCAGAAACGCAATTAAATTAAATCTGTCTGTTAATTTTAATAATTATTTTTTCGATTTGAATAATAAATAAATGGATATAAAAATATATTTTAGAAAAGAACGATTTGATTTTTCTTATAGCATTTTTGACTGGATAATATCAATTACGGTCTTCAGGTTTAAAAATTATTATTATTTATATTTTCGGGGATTATTGATTCAAGGATTATTGATATTTTCAAGTTATGCAATTATTTTATTATGACAAAAATTGTTTAAACTCATATATTGTATGTTGTACGAATCTTCTACAAATACACGTGTATATCTTTTAATCTACGAGAATATATGTAGTACAGGTATATTGACATATGTTTTGATATATATTGGCATATATTGGAATCAATTACGACCTTCTGGTATAAAGAGTACGGATATTATTGATGTTTTCAATTTATTACGTCATTATTTTGGCAAATATTTTTGAGACGCATATTGTAATACGGGTAATCTTCTACTAACACATTGGCATATTTTCTGATCTGCGACAATATAATTAGTACGGGGTTGCATATATTCATTCAATTCCTATTTTTTCTTCTGTAAATTTGCTTACAAAAGGGGGCAGGATGTTTTATTCTTCAAATCTGATCGTGAAGATAATTTTGCATAGTGAGAACATATATTCTTAAACTTCTCTTTAGGAGCAATAAATTTAATATTTTAACAGAATTTGCACATGATTGCGAACTATAAGTTTCTTTAAATTATACACTCCGTACGAATAACGGGTGTGCTGTTAGTGGTTAATAAATTTTAACATTTTAGGAGGATATATCATGTTGCTCGGCATCGCAATAAAATTAAATGTGTTTGTTAATGTTTTTATTATTTTTTTTCGATTTAAATAATAAATAAATGGATAAATATATATAAAAGTATATTTTATGAATGGACGGTTTGATTTTTCTTTTAATTATATTAATTGCTGACTGCGTACATCAATTTCATTTATTTTGGCAAAGAGTTTTCAAGCTTATATCGCATTTAGCTACTAAACTCATATATTGTGTTTAGCCAATAAATTCATATAGCCGATTGTTGAAACAGAAAAAGAGTAGAGCGGGTATATCTTCTAATACAATTGTAGGGTTTTCATTTAATATATTGAAACGGGATAAGAATGTTTAATTCAGATCTGCAAATTCAAAGCTACGAATTTGGAGGGATATCGCTAATTTGACAACTTTTCTTAAACTTTGCCAAATTGACGGAAATGTCGCCAAATTGATATAAACGACACACAAACAGCTGCCATAAACCTTCGGGTTGGTCGTGTGGCTTGGGTCTTCTACATATCAATGAAATTTTTTTTTGTTTTGTTAGAAGAGAGTACTGAAATGATGTTTGGTTAGCATTTATTTATCTGTCAGACCAACCATCCTACTTAGTAATACATTTAGCGAATTTTTAAAATGTCACCAAATTGATAAAAATGTTTTCAAATCTATAAAAATATCTTGAAATTGATAAAATTGCGCTACATAAATGATATTAATTGTTTTTTGTTAGGGGATAGTATTGTGATAATATTTCGTCAATTTGTCGCAAAGTGGAACTGTCAGTTCTACAGTCCCACTTGGCGATAAATTTGGCGATTTTTTAAAATGTCGCTAATTTGACGAAACTGTCGCCAAATGTTCCATAGAAATATAACTATTTAGACGATATTTTTTCTACCAATTTATTTGAAGCAAATGATATCATGTCGCTTAGCAACGGATTTAAATCCAATGTGTTTATGCGGCAGACGATTTTTATTAAATCCTTTCCGATTTGAATAATAAATATATGTATATAAAATAAATTTCATTGCCATTTCATTTTGGACTGGATAATATCAATTATACTCTTCAGGTTTAAACATTATTATTATTGATATTTTCCAGAATTATTGATTCAGGGATTATTGATATTTTTAAGTTATTACTCCATTGTTTTATTGTGGCAAAAATTGCTGACACACGCTTATTGTACGTTGTACGAGTAATCTTCTAGGAATGCACGGGTATATCTTCTAACCTACGAGAATATAAGTAGTACAGGTATATTGGCATATATATTGGAATCAAGTACAGTCTTCTGGTATGAAGATTAAGGGGATTAATTATATATTCAATTTATTACGTCGTCTGTTGTATTTTACCAAAAAACATTTGTGACTCATATTGCAAAACGGGTAATCTTCTACTAATAATCGGACATTATAAGTAGTACGTGTATATCTTCCCATATAATTTTAGCACTTTAATTTTGACATATATTGGAATAAATGACTGTCTTCAGATTTAAAGATTACGGGTTTATTGGTATTTTCAATTTATACATGTAATCTACTAATACAGGTTATATTTTCAAATATTCGCGTATATAATTAGTACGGGTCCCATACAATTTTAACGCTTTTATTTTGCATATATTGATTCAATTCCATATTTTTTTTATATTTGCTTACATAAGGGGTCCAAGATGTTTTATTCTTCAGATATGTCCATGAAGATAATTTTATATAGCGAGAACAGAGATTCTTAAACTTCTTTTTAGGAGCATTATATTAAATATTTTAACAGAATATTTTGATTAAACATGTCATTTAGTATACTATAAGAATTTGGGCATGATTATGAATTTCAAGTTTCTTTATATTATATACTCCGTACGAAGAACGGGTATGCTGCTAGTCTATATAAATAAAAATGAAAATCTGTCTGTCTGTCTGTCTGTCTGTTTGTCACACCATCACGGGAGAACGGCTGAACCGAATTTGATGAAATTTTGTGGGTAGCCCAGAAATAGCCCCACTTAAAATTATATCCGTGTTTTGAGTTTCTACGACCAGTGGTTCTCGAGATATTAGTAAAAAACGAAATTTTCGTTTGTCTCATCATCACGGAAAAACAGCTGAACGGAATTTAATGAAATTTAGTGAATAGCCTTCAAATATCCCCCCATAAATTTTGTCCAAGTTTCGAGTTTCTAAGACCTGGGGTTGTCGAGATATTAATGAAAAACGGAACTTTTTCCTAGGAGTTCTACTCCCTAACTCCGTGGTTTATCCAAACGAAAAGCTTGAAAATTGTTTGAAAGTGAATTAAAATTTAATCTCTGAGTTTGATGGGAGATTTTTTGCGTTAATTAGTCACTTTCTGAAAACATGAATTGTTTGAAACATGATTTAAAGGGGAAATCTATCTCCATGGTTCATGGTTTATTTAAAACACGCTTTTACGGAACAATGAGAAGTATAGAGAAATCAAAATCGTTATTTAATTTCGCAGTTTATGTTATAAGACATGACATATTTAACATGTTATAAGATTCTATCTTATATCATGTTACTCAGAAACGCAATTAAATTAAATCTGTCTGTTAATTTTAATAATTATTTTTTCGATTTGAATAATAAATAAATGGATATAAAAATATATTTTAGAAAAGAACGATTTGATTTTTCTTATAGCATTTTTGACTGGATAATATCAATTACGGTCTTCAGGTTTAATAATTATTATTATTTATATTTTCGGGGATTATTGATTCAAGGATTATTGATATTTTCAAGTTATTATGCAATTATTTTATTATGACAAAAATTGTTTAAACTCATATATTGTATGTTGTACGAATCTTCTACAAATACACGTGTATATCTTTTAATCTACGAGAATATAAGTAGTATAGGTATATTGACATATGTTTTGATATATATTGGCATATATTGGAATCAATTACGACCTTCTGGTATAAAGAGTACGGATATTATTGATGTTTTCAATTTATTACGCCATCTCTTTTATTTTGGCAAATATTTTTGAGACGCATATTGTAATACGGGTAATCTTCTACTAACACATTGGCATATTTTCTGATCTGCGACAATATAATTAGTACGGGGTTGCATATATTCATTCAATTCCTATTTTTTCTTCTGTAAATTTGCTTACAAAAGGGGGCAGGATGTTTTATTCTTCAGATCTGATCGTGAAGATAATTTTGCATAGTGAGAACATATATTCTTAAACTTCTCTTTAGGAGCAATAAATTTAATATTTTAACAGAATTTGCACAGGATTGCGAACTTTAAGTTTCTTTAAATTATACACTCCGTACGAATAACGGGTGTGCTGTTAGTGGTTAATAAATTTTAACATTTTAGGAGGATATATCATGTTGCTCGGCATCGCAATTAAATTAAATGTGTTTGTTAATGTTTTTATTATTTTTTTTCGATTTAAATAATAAATAAATGGATAAATGGATATAAAAGTATATCTTATGAATGGACGGTTTGATTTTTCTTTTAATTATATTAATTGCTGACTGCGTACATCAATTGCATTTATTTTGGCAAAGAGTTTTCAAGCTTATATCGTATTTAGCTACTAAACTCATATATTGTGTTTAGCCAATAAATTCATATAGCCGATTGTTGAAACAGAAAAAGAGTAGAGCGGGTATATCTTCTAATACAATTATAGTGTTTTCATTTAGTACATTGAAACGGGATAAGAATGTTTCATTCAGATCTGCAAATTCAAAGCTACGAATTTGGAGGGATATCGCTAATTTGACAACTTTTCTTAAACTTTACCAAATTGACGGAAATGTCGCCAAATTGATATAAACGACACACAAATAGCTGCTGGCCATCTCGGGTGCGGTATCCCCATGGTTTGCGCGCTAGATTTGCACGCTGCCACAAATGCCGCCGTGTTCATGCGGAGTACGATCACGTTAAACATGTGGGTCCGTAAGTCCTTCCGAGAGGTTGGTGGTAGGGGAAGGAGGGTACGGTCCCTGTGGATGCCACCCCCACTGGGTTCCGGTCTAAATTGGGTGGCACTTCCCGGCCGTCCATACAGTTACCTTACACCTTTCTGGTAGGTCGGACGGTCTGGGTCTCAACAACAACACAAACAGCTGCCATAAACCTTCGGGTTGGTCGTGTGGCTTGGGTCTTCTACATATCAATGAAATTTTTTTTTGTTTTGTTAGAAGAGAGTACTGAAATGATGTTTGGTTAGCATTTATTTGTCAGACCAACCATCCTACTTAGTAATACATTTAGCGAATTTTTAAAATGTCACCAAATTGATAAAAATATTTTCAAATCTATAAAAATATCTTGAAATTGATAAAATTGCGCTACATAAATGATATTAATTGTTTTTTGTTAGGGGATAGTATTGTGATGATATTTCGTCAATTTGTCGCAAAGTGGAACTGTCAGTTCTACAGTCCCACTTGGCGATAAATTTGGCGATTTTTAAAATGTCGCTAATTTGACGAAACTGTCGCCAAATGTTCCATAGAAATATAACTATTTAGACGATATTTTTTCTACCAATTTATTTGAGGCAAATGATATCATGTCGCTTAGCAACGGATTTAAATCCAATGTGTTTATGCGGCAGACGATTTTTATTAAATCCTTTCCGATTTGAATAATGAAGATATGTATATAAAATAAATTTCATTGCCATTTCATTTTGGACTGGATAATATCAATTATACTCTTCAGGTTTAAACATTATTATTATTGATATTTTCCGGAATTATTGATTCAGGGATTATTGATATTTTTAAGTTATTACGCCATTGTTTTGCAAAAATTGCTGACACACGCATATTGTACGTTGTACGAGTAATCTTCTAGGAATGCACGGGTATATCTTCTAACCTACGAGAATATAAGTAGTACAGGTATATTGGCATATATTTTGACATATATTGGCATATATATTGGAATCAAGTACAGTCTTCTGGTATGAAGATTAAGGGGATTAATTAAATATTCAATTTATTACGTCGTCTGTTGTATTTTACCAAAAAACATTTGAGACTCATATTGCAAAACGGGTAATCTTCTACTAATAATCGGACATTATAAGTAGTACGTGTATATCTTCCCATATAATTTTAGCACTTTAATTTTGACATATATTGGAATAAATGACTGTCTTCAGATTTAAAGATTACGGGTTTATTGGTATTTTCAATTTATACATGCAATCTACTAATACAGGTTATATTTTCTAATATTCGCGTATATAATTAGTACGGGTCCCATACAATTTTAACGCTTTTATTTTGCATATATTGATTCAATTCCATATTTTTTTTTATATTTGCTTACATAAGGGGTCCAAGATGTTTTATTCTTCAGATATGTCCATGAAGATAATTTTATATAGCGAGAACAGAGATTCTTAAACTTCTTTTTAGGAGCATTATATTAAATATTTTAACAGAATATTTTGATTAAACATGTCATTTAGTATACTATAAGAATTTGGGCATGATTATGAATTTCAAGTTCCTTTATATTATATACTCCGTACGAAGAACGGGTATGCTGCTAGTAATTATTAAAATTAACAGACAGATTTAATTTAATTGCGTTTCTGAGTAACATGATATAAGATAGAATCTTATAACATGTTAAATATGTCATGTCTTATAACATAAACTGCGAAATTAAATAACGATTTTGATTTCTCTATACTTCTCATTGTTCCGTAAAAGCTTGTTTTAAATAAACCATGAACCATGGAGATAGATTTCCCCTTTAAATCATGTTTCAAACAATTCATGTTTTCAGAAAGTGACTAATTAACGCAAAAAATCTCCCATCAAACTCAGAGATTAAATTTTAATTCACTTTCAAACAATTTTCAAGCTTTTCGTTTGGATAAACCACGGAGTTAGGGAGTAGAACTCCTAGGAAAAAGTTCCGTTTTTCATTAATATCTCGACAACCCCAGGTCTTAGAAACTCGAAACTTGGACAAAATGTATGGGGGGATATTTCAAGGCTATTCTCCAAATTTCATTAAATTCGGTTCAGCCGTTTTTCCGTGATGATGAGACAAACGAAAATTTCGTTTTTTACTAATATCTCGAGAACCACTGGTCGTAGAAACTCAAAACACGGATATAATTTTAAGTGGGGCTATTTCTGAGCTACCCACAAAATTTCATCAAATTCGGTTCAGCCGTTCTCCCGTGATGGTGTGACAAACAGACAGACAGACAGACAGACAGACAGACAAATTTTCATTTTTATTTATATAGACTAGCAGCATACTCGTTCTTCGTACGCAGTATATAACATAAAGAAACTTATAATTCACAATCACATGCAAATTATGTTAAAATATTAAATTTATTGCTCCTAAAAAGATTTTTAAGAATATCTGTTCTCACTATGAAAAATCATCTTCAAGGGTAGATTTGAAGAATAAAATATGCTGGCCCCTTTTGAAAGCAAATATACAAAAAATATGAAATTGAATCAATATGTACAAGATAAAAGCGCTAAAATTGTATGGGACCTGTATTACTTATATACTCGAGTATTAGAAGATTTAACCTGTATTAGTAGATTACATGTATAAATTGAAAATATCAATAAACCCGTAATTGATTCCAATATATGCCAGAATGAAAGCACTAAAATTTTATATGGGAATATATACGTATATATATATATCCCCGTATTACTTATATTGTCGTAGATTAGAAAATATGCCTGTGTGTTAGTAGAAGATTACCCGTATTACAATATCAGTTTCAAAAATCTTTGCCAAAATAAAACAGATGACGTAATAAATTGGAAATATACCCGTAATAATATACCAGTCTATAATACCCGTAATCGTTATACCAGAAGGTCGTAATTGATTCCAATATATGCCAATATATATCAAAATATATGCAATATACTTATATTCTCGTTGATTAGATATACCCGTGCATTTGTAGAAGATTACTTGTAGAACGTATTACATGTAAGTTTCAACAATTTTTGTCATAATTAAACAATGGCATATTGACTTGAAAATATCAAAAATCCCTGAATCAACAGTCCCCAAAAATATCAATAATAATAAAGCTTAAACATGAAGCCATAATTTATATTATCCAGTCAAAAATGAAAATGCCAATGAAATTTATTTTATACACATATCTTTATTATTCAAATCGAAAAAGATTTAATAAAAATCGTATATCGCATAACATTGGATTTACATTCGTTACTAAACGACATGCTATCAATTGCTTCAAATAAATTATTAGCAAAGAGAAGCATCGCATATAGCCGACGTTTAGAAAAATTTACTCTTTAAAGGCCGCTATTAGAGGTGGCGCTCAGAACAAATTGCACGCCACTTTGTGCATGCACTTTATTGGAATTTCGCACACATTCCACGACATTTCCTGCTCTTGTTAAATGTCAGCGTTTCGCACTGTTATTTGTTTTTCAACTTTTTATATCTCTATAAATAAAATTGAAAATATGTCTGTCTGTCTGTCCCATCATCACGGGAGAACGGCTAAACCGAATTTTATGAAATTTTGTAGGTAGCCTGGAAATAGTCCCACTTAAAATTTAGTTCATGACTTGAGTTTCTACGACCAGTGGTTCTCAAGATATTAGTAAAAAAACGAAATTTTCATTTGTCTCATCATCACGAGAGAACGGCGAAACCGAATTTAATGAAATTCTGCGGGTAGCCTTGAAATAGCTCCCCATAAATTTTGTCTAAGTTTTGGGTTTATAAGATCAGGGGTTGTCGAGATATTAATGAAAAACGGAACTTTTTCCTAGGAGTTCTACTCTCTAACTCCGTGGTTTATCCAAACTGAATGGATGAAAATCGTTTGTTTAAAACGATGAATGAAAACTGAATTGAAACTTTATTTCTGAGTTTGGTGAAGGATATTTGCGCAAATTAGTCACTATCTGAAAGCATGAATTATTTGAAACATGAATTTAAATGGGAAATCTATCTCCATGGTTTATTTTTCATAAGTATATACTCAACAATGAAAAGTATAAAAAAATCAAAATGGTTATTTAATGCATTTTATGAGGAAGATTCTATCTTATATCATGTTACTCAGCAACGCAATTAAATTAAATGTGTTTGTTAATATTTATTATTATTTTTTCTATTTGAATAATAAATAAATGGATGTAAAATATATTTTATAAATGAACCGTTTGATTTTTCTTTTAATTATATTAATTGCGGATCACGAATGTCACTTTCATTTATTTTGGCAAAAAGTTTTCAAGCTCATATTGTATGTTTAGCTAATAAACTCATATATTGTGTTTACCCAATAAATTCATTTAGCCAATTGTTGAAACAGAAAAAGAGTAGAACGGGTATGTCTTCTAATACAATTTTAGTGCTTTCATTTAGTATATGCAAACGGGATCAGGATATTTTATTCTTCTGATCTGCAAATTCAGAGCTATGAATTTCGTGGAATATCGCTAACTTGGCAACTTTTCTCAAACGGTGCCAAATTGACGGAAATGCAGCCAAATTGATAAAAAAGACACAAATCAATAAAATTAAATTTATTTTCTTTAGAAGAGAGTACTGAAACGATATTTAGGTAGCATTTGTCGGTCAGTTCATCCATCCCGCTTAGTAACACATTTAGCGAATTTTTAAAATGTCACCA
The DNA here is from genome assembly GCA_951213105.1 of Amaurobius ferox. Taxonomy (NCBI): domain Eukaryota; kingdom Metazoa; phylum Arthropoda; class Arachnida; order Araneae; family Amaurobiidae; genus Amaurobius; species Amaurobius ferox. The sequence goes on from OX578146.1 coordinate 60,474,051, forward strand.
AATTGATAAAAATGTCTGTAAATCCATAAAAATATCACGAAATTGATAAAATTGTGCTTAATAAATGAAATTAATTGTGTTTTGTTAGGGAATAGTATTGTGATGATGTTTCGTCAGTTTGTCGCAAAATGGGACTGTCAGTTCTACAGTCCTACTTGGCGATAAATTTGGCGATTTTTTAAATTGTCGCTAAATTGATGAAAATGTCGCCAAACCTTCTATGGAGATAGAATTATTCAGACGATAAGTCATGAATGGTGTAGTTAAATACTAACACATAGCCACCCAAGTCATCAGAGTCTGTGTTTGGCAGTTGTAACAAGACAGTCCAAATTGCAGGGATATTTTGGGCCCATACATAAACCCGATCTAATTCTGAAAATATCGTAAATGATGATTCACCAAACCATATTACTTTTTTTCCGATCTTTAGCTATCTAGGTTTTATTATTTTGATACGTGTTTTCACTTTTTAGTGATGTCTGTTGTGGCTAAAGTTTGAGCAGTTGAAGCTCTCCCTTGGATGCTGGATTTGCCAAGTTTTCTTCAGATTGTTCTTGAGGACAGATGGTCTGCCGAAGCTTTTGTTGCTTTAGTTTTGGGTTATTTGTAAACGACCTTTCTTAGTGTTTGTCGGGCCTGGTTATTCCGCTTGAATTTTTGACGACAATTCTTTTTTCTTCTACTTGAAACACCTGATATGACAATATTTTCCATGTGAGGTGTGCCGATTATTATTTTTGTTGATTAAAATTAATATTGTCAAAAATGCATTTTACATTAAATTAATTATTTATTAGTATATTAATTATACATGTAATCTGTTCTAACTTACTGCTGTGTACATTGCGTTGGTGGCCGCAAAACCCACCTATTTCTGTGCTTAACGGGATACTAAGTTAACAAACTAAAAATTAAGGTTAATAGTAAAGGAACAAACATTTATTTATCACATACTCAATTTACACTCTTTAGTTTTACAAATTAAATAAATATCACACATAGTGGAATACATCTCAATGGTAGTTCGGGGGGTGTAATGCCAGATGAATTGATATTTGGTTGGAGCAAGTGGTGGGATGCATTAATTAGCTTTTCCTTAAAAACACAAATTTAGACAAAGAGGTTATCCTCATATAGTTTAATTGTACGGTACCTGATCTTCTTTCATATAACTTGGGTAACACCGATGCTTTGTCACACTTTACACTTGCAATAACAGATGAACATGAGCTCTCCTTCGAATTCCTATATCAGAGACGCACACACAACTCTTAACTCTGCTACCGTCGCTTCTTCTTGACTAGTCTAACTCCAACAGCCTGCCTTGACCAATTCTGACTCCCACTTCGAGCAACTCTCACTTATATCCCTTTTTCGGTCGGCGGTCCACGTGCTGAAATCTAGAGCTGAGGGCTAATCCGTAGACATGGCGTCGCCGTCTCGGTTGCCGCCAAACGGCTTAACGTGGTATGTAAACATGGGCGTGGTATGTAAGATATGGGGCCACCTGTATATTATCGCCCATCTGCTTAGCGTGGGGATAATCCGCCCGCATTCCTGGTTCCATTATTTTTTAATCCTTCCAAATATTTATTACTTTACATTTCTGGCATTACATTCTCACCCCCCCCGCGAAAAAAAAAAGTCCAAAAGTTACTCTCCCACAGTTTCACCCCAGTGGTAAGAAATTAAGTTCATAATGGTTCCTCGCAAACACATAAGTTCATCCATCGTGAGAAAGGCTGAGTTCCACTTTTTAGCCTCGTACAACTCATAGCTTTGATAGTTCTTTGTAGTTTCTTGATAGTTCCCTGTCAAGTTAGTCCATTATTCATAATTGACATAATGTACCATAAATTACATGAGGATTACCAACATTCACATTATTATTAAATTGTAAATTTTGATATATATTATTTGCAATGCATAATTTTCATTTCTCCTTTTACATAATTATTTACATACGACATATCATTACATAACAGCATTCATTACTTTATTATTATTATACATTTTCTTGTTATCATTTCATTTTGTAACATATTGTAGTAGTGCAACTATCAACTTCCGATTCTTGGTTATGGTTGAATTCCATACCACCATATTATTTATAAATTACTTTGTTATTTCACTTTTTTTTTTTTTTTTTTTTTTTTTTTTTTTTTTTGAACTTGCCATATATGTAATGTCAGAAATACATAACATACTTTTTGAAATATACTTATATCCACCATTTAAAACATAAAAACATATACATATACACTCAATTATCACTTTCTATTTATGACATTAATTACAAACTTTTTACATATTTTTCATATTCTTTGTTTTATGAAATTACTATTTACAACAATTCGAGGGCGAAAATTATACCCTCTGGCATTATAACAAACCTCATCATCATTTCTATTATTTTCACAGTTTAATTGCTTTTCTTTAGTGACCTTCCCTTCCTTAATCTGACTTTGATCATTATTTCTAATCACTTTCTCATTTTGATTTTTTTCTTTGTCCTGTGTGTGTGTGTGGTTTGATTCGCTTTCGTCACTATCTTTCAAATATTGTTTTCGCTCCTCTGCCATGTATAGTTTATTTATGTGCACTTTATAAGTTTTATTTTCATCACTTTTAAGACATATTATAACATTATTATTTCGGACTAATTTCGTAATTCTAAATGGTCCATCATATCGATCCTCTAATACCCTTGGTTTTAGGAACTTTTTTAGGTACACTGTCGCTCCTATAAATATATCGTTTTTTCTCACTATTTTATATTTCTTTATTTGTTTTTCATTTATCAGCTTTTGTTGTTCCGATGCGTCTTTCACGACTTTATCTATATTTTTTAAATGCTGTGCCACATAATTTTTATAATTATTTACATCACTATACATTATATCTATTTCTTCCTTACTTGGTATGTTTGTTTGTTTAATATTTTCAAATGGCAATGATAAATCTCTAAGATAGAACAGGAATGAAGGCTCAAATCCTGTATTACTGTTAATAGTGTTATTCACATAAAACTTAAACGATTTTAAAGATTCATCCCATTCAAACGTAGTCTTTGACAAACACATTATACATTGTTTCATGTCTCTGTGTATTCTTTCACAACGACCTAAAGAACTTGGGAAATAAACCGAACTGTATCGCCTTTCAATATTTAATGCATTTGTAAAATCTATGTATTCTTTACTTTTAAAAATTTGAGCATTATCGCTTTGAATAATAATTGGAACTCCATAAGTTGTCACGAAGTTTGTTAGCTTATTCACTATTGTTTTAGCAGTAATGTCTCTGACTGCATAGGCCTCAAAGTATCGTGAAAACATGTCTACAATTGTAATTACAAAATTATTTCCTCCATTACTGCGCGGTAGTTTTCCTACGCAATCCAGTTGTAAATATATTCCTGGTTTTAATATTTCTGGCATAGCCTGAAGTCTGGCTGGTGGTATATTTTTGTGTTTTACTAATAAGCATTGATTACAAGACTTACAAAAATTTTCCACGTCTTGGAAAGCCCCTATCCAAAAATATTTTCTTGAAAGTAATTGGTATGTCTTTTTTACTCCGAAATGAGGGAAATGTGCTATCTCTATTATCTTTCCCTTTAGCGAGTGCGGTATTACAATCTTATTTTCATTTATTTTCCTATACGTTTGTCTTTTATTTTCCTTCTTTACCATTAACAGTTTATTTTGGCTATCAATATAGTATACCTTGTTATTGTGATATCGGTTTCTTCCTTTTTGTAATTCCTCTCTAATTTTACTTAATTTTTCATCTACCATTTGTTGCTCTAATATTTTCTCCACATTTATCTCATCATTTTTAATTAAAGTATTTACATATTTGATTTGGTTATCATTGTCAAATACATATCTCGAGCAATAATCACTTGCGTTATTTTCACCTTTTTGATATTTGAATTTAAAATCATACTGACTTATGTCAATTAGCCACCTCGATATGATATTTGGCATTTTATCTAATTTTATGTGGTACATAAGGGATTTTGCGTCACTCAGCAAGGTGAAACTCCTTCCGAACAGATATTCTCTGAAGTGTTGTAAGGATGCGTGTATAGCTAGCAATTCTAGCTTTATTGCAGGATAACGCTTCTCTGCCGGGTTCACAGGTCTTGAATAAAATTCGATAACATGATCGACTCCATTTACCCTTTGCATCAAAATACTACTAATTCCCTTACCTGAGCCATCCGTAGTTAAGACAAACGGGTTTACTTCATCAGGCTGTCTTACAACTGGTTCTTTAAAAATTGCATTTTTTAATTTTTCAAAAGCTTTTTTACATTCATTATTCCACTCGAACCTAACATTCTTTTTTGTCAAATTTACCAACGGTTCTGCAATTTGTGCATAATTTTTTATCAGACCTCTAAAATAGTTTGTTGTCCCAAGAAAGCTTTTTACTTGTTTAACCGTTTGGGGTTGTTTGAAATTTTGCACTTTTGCACAGTTTTTTATTGATGGGCTTATACCATTCGCATTTACTTTATATCCTAAAAATTCAATTTGCGATTTGCATATCTGTAACTTCGCCGGGTCGAGTGTTAAATTATTTTCTTTCAATCTTTGGAAAACAATTTTGATTTTCTCTAACATTTCGTCGTTATTTTGTGCGCATATGACTAAGTCATCTAAGTAAAAGTATATTTTTAACTCTGATAGATCTCCTAACACTTTGTTCATTAAAAGTTGAAAATATGCTCCTGAGTTTTTAAGACCAAACGGAATTCTTTTAGGATTAAAATTTCCCATAAAAGTTGTGAACGTTAAGGCCTTTCTATCTTGTTTTCTTAGTTCGATCTGAAAAAACGCCGCCTTCAAATCCATAACTGTATAAATTTTACTACCAGCGATATTTTGTAATATATCCTTCACCTTTGGTAAGTTTATTGGCAAAAGTGGTAAATACGCGTTTATGGCCCTATAATCAATAGCAAGTCTATATTTAGGTTCTTCATTTGGTTTACTTGGTTTCTTTACAAGAATAATGGGACTAGCGTACGTGCTTTGTGAACTTTCAATAATGTCATTTTCCAATAATTCCCTAATTTCTTTTTGCGCAATTTCTCGTACTGCTCTCGGAATTGGGTATGGTCGACTCTGAATAGGATAATTGTGCATAAGTTCGATTTTCGGTACTATTGCTGATGTTTTACCTAGGGTAGCATATGACTTTGAAAAAACCTCTGTATTGGTCATCATTAATGCAATAACTTTATTTCTATCTTCCTTATTTAAGTGCTGTACTTGAAAATCGTCTGGAGATATTTCTTTCTTTCTTAATTCCCGAATTTGTTGATAATCTGTTTTATTTAAATTTTGAATATTATTAATTTCCAACGTGGGTTTACTGCTTTTATTTTTTGTATCAACAATTTCGATTTGTTCTGTTATTATACCCACGTTCATATTTTTATTAAGTGTAATTTGGCAATTTTTTTCATTGTATAACAACATTCTAATCTTATTTTTATTTTCTATACTTTGGATCGCTTCATCCGTGATTAATGTTCTTGCCATTTTTATTGGAGAAAATAAAACATCCTGTCCCTCATTTAATTCCTGTGACAAAATCAATTGGACTATTTCTGACTCCCCTGGCTTTAATGTTATTTTTCTTTTCAATTTAGCGAAAATCTGCTTTTCCTCTTTCTTTTTAACATTCTTATTCTTATTACTTTCATTAGAACTTGGTAACCATTTTTCATCATTTACATTATCGCGAGTGCTACAATTTTGCATATTAGCGTTTTTTCTATCGTTATCGCTTTCATTATCCTCGCTTATTCTACCTTCATTCTCATTATTGAATTCATTACAACAATTATTTATTTCCTCATATTCGTCGTCATCATTATCATCGCTTATTCTATCTTCATTCTCATTATTGGATTCATTATAACAACTATTTATCTCCTCATATTCGTCGTCATCAGAATTATAATTTTCATAATTACTATTATCTCTATTTTCATCGCGAATTCCCTGGCTTTGTGGTTTTTGTTTTGAATTCTGTATTGGGTTTGTATTTTCACTTTTATACAATTTAATCGCAGTATTCCCAAATTGTACTTCGTTATCTTTTGTATTTAAAATTGCTTTATGTGAGGATAAAAAGTCGTAGCCTAAAAGCATTTTATATTGCCCCTGAAAGTTCTGTTTTGTCACGAAAAAATAATTTTTGCATGCCTTTTCCCCAATTCTAAATGAAAATTGAATGCAATTTAAAAATTCTATATTTTCTTTAGTAAACGTCTGAAGTATTACTCTTCTGGTTATGTATTTTATTTTTACATTTCTATTCTGTTTTAGTTTTTGAAATGTTTCCAAATCTATAATACTAACTTGAGCCCCACTATCAATTACACTTATTATTTTTATTCCTTTGCAATCTATTTCTACCATCGGTAATTGTGGGCTAGATACGTTCTCACATTCGCTTGAAAGGATACTTTTGGTATCATATTTTGCTTTATCATTATTTTCATAATATTGTCCTCTTTCCAAATTTGTATAGTTTTGCCAGTCATCTCCATTTTTGTTATTTCTATATGTTTGTGAACCGAATTTATTTATTTCTCTGGAATTTGTACGATTCGTTCCTTGGTCCCAAATTCCAGCTCTTAGTTTAAATTACTATTATTATTGTTTCTCTCATATGTGTTTGATCTTATATTTCTTCCGTTGCGCCCCCTAAAATTTCCTCTTATACTTTGCCTCTCTCTATTTTCTACGTTGGTTTCTAATTGATCGTAATAATTTCTTTGATCATTATTATTTCCTTGATATTCCCTATTATTTCTATTATATCCTCCTCGTTCAAAATTTCTGAGATTTTCGTTTCTGTTTCCTCTGATATAATTTGTTTGCTCCAACCCATATTGCTGATAATTCATTCGTTTGGGATTCCTTGCAAATGCAGTATTACACTCATTGTACCAGCAATCTGAGAAATAATGTCCATTTTTTCCGCACCCTATGCAAAAAACAGCTCGTTCCATGGATTGATTTGGTATATTTTGCAATTTTAATTTATTAATTTCTAAAGTCAAATCTTGAACCTGTGTTGTAAGTAACATTTCTTTCAGTTCGTTATGTGATTCTTCTGGATTTTTATCATTAAGAATTATTTCAAACAGTTCGGCATCTTTTATGGCATCTTCAAACCGCTGCGGATCTTTTTTCTTCACTTCAATTGCCAAATCAGGGCGTAATGCGCTAATGAATTTTCCCAACATTATTTTATTGGTTATTTTCTCTACCTCTCCATCTGTTGTATCCTTAAGGTTCAAAAATTTACGCGCTGCGTTTTTTATTTTTAGCACAAGCTCGTCCACTGACATATCAGGCGTTTGTTTTATTTTATTGAAAGCGTCCTGTTCTTGCGTTATCGTTATTCTGTTTGAAAATTTTTTTATTAGTAATATTTTTATTTTATCAAACTCCTTTTCGTTTTGTAATTCAGGGTTTTGAATTAAAAACTGCATAGCCTTATCTTTTAATCTGGTTTTAATGATAGCCACTTTATGCTCTTCCTTCCAACTTGCTAACTCCGCTAATTCATCAAATTGTTTTATAAAGAAATTTATATCTTCCTCCTTACTCCCACTAAATAATGGCAGGATCTGCATTACTGGAATATCCATATTTTTATTATTTCTATCCAATTTACTATAATTTTTATTTGATATTTTTGAATCTTCTTTCAAACTTGAACTCCTTGTTATAATTGAACTTTTCACCACTTTTTTAACTGGTCCCATTCCTATATCCCATTTTTCTAATTATACCTTCGATCTCATTTAGAAGAACCATTTTTTCCATTTCATTGATAAAACTTTACATAATCATACATATAACATAAGGAGAAATGAGAATTGTGCACAATATTTTCACAATCATCTATGTCGCCACCAGTTGTCCAACCTTATCAATATTTATTTTTTATTATTATTATTCCTTTTATTTTTATTAATTTCATAAATCCTTATTTTATTCCCGTTACTGCTAAAGTCACGAGCACCAAATGTGCTGATTATTATTTTTGTTGATTAAAATTAATATTGTCAAAAATGCATTTTACATTAAATTAATTATTTATTAGTATATTAATTATACATGTAATCTGTTCTAACTTACTGCTGTGTACATTGCGTTGGTGGCCGCAAAACCCACCTATTTCTGTGCTTAACGGGATACTAAGTTAACAAACTAAAAATTAAGGTTAATAGTAAAGGAACAAACATTTATTTATCACATACTCAATTTACACTCTTTAGTTTTACAAATTAAATAAATATCACACATAGTGGAATACATCTCAATGGTAGTTCGGGGGGTGTAATGCCAGATGAATTGATATTTGGTTGGAGCAAGTGGTGGGATGCATTAATTAGCTTTTCCTTAAAAACACAAATTTAGACAAAGAGGTTATCCTCATATAGTTTAATTGTACGGTACCTGATCTTCTTTCATATAACTTGGGTAACACCGATGCTTTGTCACACTTTACACTTGCAATACCAGATGAACATGAGCTCTCCTTCGAATTCCTATATCAGAGACGCACACACAACTCTTAACTCTGCTACCGTCGCTTCTTCTTGACTAGTCTAACTCCAACAGCCTGCCTTGACCAATTCTGACTCCCACTTCGAGCAACTCTCACTTATATCCCTTTTTCGGTCGGCGGTCCACGTGCTGAAATCTAGAGCTGAGGGCTAATCCGTAGACATGGCGTCGCCGTCTCGGTTGCCGCCAAACGGCTTAACGTGGTATGTAAACATGGGCGTGGTATGTAAGATATGGGGCCACCTGTATATTATCGCCCATCTGCTTAGCGTGGGGATAATCCGCCCGCATTCCTGGTTCCATTATTTTTTAATCCTTCCAAATATTTATTACTTTACATTTCTGGCATTACATGAGGAATCTGTATAAAATGCAGTTCACAAAACAAATTAAGAGCCAAAATTTTTTATACCGTACCAGGATGGGACAGAAGCATAAATCCCATAAAGAACTATTTTAAAAAATAGTGATATTGCATGTTTTTAAAGGTTGTTAACTTCATTATAACAAGGTTAGAGTCATAACTATGACAAACTGTTACTGTTTTCACTTCGGATTTTGCCATTCCTGTGAGGTTTTCACAATGGAACGCACTGCATCAGTAAAAATACATGCACTACCCGATACAGAAAAGGCAGCACCATGAAATAGCGAATTGAGTGTGATGATAAAGGACACACAAACAGAGATGGCATATATAAATAGGTGATGCTAATTCCAGAAGGATAATGCAATACAGTAATGGCATAGGGGAACGACAGTCCAGTGGTTAAAGTGCGAGAATTGCACTCGAACGACCCGAGTTCGATTTCCGCCTCTTCCCAAACTGTCGTCGTTTTCACGCGGAGTACGATCACGTTAAACATGTGGGACCGTAAATCCTTCCGAGAGGATGGTGAAGGGGTTGGTGGTTGGAAAGGAGGACACGGTCCTGTGGATGTCTACCCAACTGGGTTCCGGTCTAAATTGCGTGGTACTTCCCGGCCGATCCAAACAGGTACCTTACACCTTCGGGTAGGTCGGACAGGATGAGTCAAATGAAAGTAATGCCATAGACAAGGTGATCAATAGGCAGTAGGACCACATCTTGCTGCTATACACGAAGCAATCCTTCGAGGAACAACTGCAATGAACGTGAGGATAGTTTCCTGAGGGATGGATGACAATATGCCTTCAATCATTCTCCACAGGTCATCCTCTGTCTGAGACGGGGCCAAAGCAGTCAAACGACGGCCAATCACGTCCCATATATGCTCGATGGGTGAGAAATCTGGAGATAGCGGAAGCCAAAGAATCACCTGGATACCTTACAAGGCTTGTCTGCTGATCGTTGGCGTATGCGGTCACGCGTTATCTTGCTGGAAAACAGCAGCCGATTTTGCAGCTGCAGTGCAACCGTCCGCAGTACCTCATCCACATATCGTCGTGCCTCTGATACGAACTAGAGGTGACCGACTATCGAAGCCGATGGCACCCCAAACCACGATTATTGAGCAGTATGGCGTCTAACAGTCGCAGCAGGATTGGATCTGTTTCCACGTCGCCTCCAGACTCTCACATGGCGACTGTCATTCGACAAGCAGAACCGAGAAATTGAACGCTACCCTGTCCCTTTCAGTTGTCTAAGAGGCTCGGCCTGACACCAGTGTAATCTCTCACATCTGTGTCTTGTCGTCAATGGCAGTCTTCGTAAAAGACGGTTTGGGTGCAAGCTGCTTTCGGCTAATCGTCAAAAAACTGTTCTCGCTGATATTGGAACATCCAATGTGCCCTGCAAAATTTTCAGAATGTCGACAGCCGTCGTTTGTGGGGGCCGCCACTGCATGCTTTCGAATGCGTCGATCAACGTGTGCTAACGTATGTCTGGATAGACCTATTCCACTGCAATGATTCACATGCCCTTCTTCAATCCATCTTCTCCAAATCCTTTGTACAGTGGACGCATCTAAGCGTGTTTCAGCGCCGATACGCCAGTACGACCACCTAGCGGTACGTAGGCTTAAAATGAATTCCTTCGCACGATTGTCCAAATGCTGAAATGGACTTCGGGGTCGTCGGCCAGGTATCTCTTCAACATGTGGCTTCTGAAACGATTAAACAGCTTGGAAAACGGGATTCCGTAGGTGACAGGCAGTAACAACTGTTGGCTCATCTGCCGTTTCTATGCCTTTTGTCCCGCGCTCTAATCACGTGACCTACTTGCTTTTCATATCATTTGCATACATCGACCAGCTGCGTTTGTCTCGCAATTTGCATACATCGACCAGCTGCGTTTGTCTCGCAATTTGCATAATTATACGGCCGAAGCTTCATGGTGTTGCATTGTCTATGTCGGGTAGTGTATATATGGAAGGATCTTACCTGCTTCCCCAGCTTGAGCAGGGCGGTGGGTCTTTCTCCTGAGAACGGTATTTCCACATTCTCGGGTGCAGACCGAAAGTACTGTGGCAGCAGTAGGCTGCCTTTCCTCCTGTTGGGAGATCGTCGATGGTAAAGACGAGGTGGAGCGCAGCAGGAGGAGGCGGATGTGGATGGGGCGATGGGTGGTGACAGGAGGGCTGATAGTGTTCTCAGTCCCGTAATGATGTGGGCGGGAAGCTGCGGATCGGCAAGCATGTCTGTAACTAGGCCGTGTGCCTCGGTGACTGCGGCTAGATCAACCGCAGACTCCCGACGGCTGCAGCCGAGCTGCTGATGTTGCTGCTGCAGCTGCTCCTGATATTGTTGGAATTGCTGTTGGTGATGATGGTGATGGTGACTGGCCTGGAGGAGAAAATAAGAGAAAGTTAATTCTAGAGCATAGAATGATCTAGAATTAAACATGCCTCTGAATTAACCTTTTGCTTACGGGTGGGACAGCTTCCATACCAAACGAAAAACCTCTCAGAAAGACAGGTATTTGACATATCCTATCCCAAACAGATCGATCTCCCTTTGCAGACATTGGCGTCCATGGATGCCAATGTCTGCAAAGGGGGATCGCACTGTTTGGGATGGGGTATGTCAAATATCTGTCTTTTTGAGAGGTTCTTCGTTTGGTATGGACGCTGTCCCACCCATCGAGGTGAAATATAGGTAGAGAGACTTATGGCAACCTTTCCGTGACCACTGAACTAAGTCACATGACTTAGGCACTCCCCTAAGCGCATATTTTCTTGCGCATCTCTCTTTCCATTGCAATTGCATTACGTTTCCGAAAGCGAGAAGTCACATCGCACGTTTGCTTTCACTTTCAAGCAAAATATGGTAATGTCCTGCACTGCATATGGATGTACGTCAAAGTTCATCAAAGGTGGAGACACTACGTTTCACAGGTAAGTCGTTTCCATTCATTTTTTAAAACATATTTTATATAAAATAAAGAGTTAATTGGCATGTACGACCATGCCGTCCTATAATAAAAGTAGATTTTCTGGCTTTGTAAATAATGTATGGCCTTGTAATTATTTTTAAAATAAAATATTTTATATATGTTTGTGTACTTTCATAAACTGAACCTCTATAAATGCTTAAAATTAGAAGAAAAAAAATAAAATAAAGGTGAAACTTTTAATACGCCTAGTTTTCTCTCTTGGCGACATTTTTTTACGCCAATTTGGATTGTTTAAATTTTTATTCTCTTTTTTCCTGACAATGTTTTCATGCCATATAATGCTATGAAATGATTAATAACCCTCAAGAAATTTATATACATATCAGTAAGTACACATTTAAAATTGATATTTTTTTGTTGAGCTATATTTTTCCAGACTCAAAAAAATAAATACAGTATATGGCCGTAAATATAATTATTTCTTGAGAATTGTAGCAGAAACGATTACTTTTTACACTTTCTTTTAGTATTAACTGTCTTTGTATGTACATTAAAAAATACTCGCTAAAAATTTCAGAAAAGTTCTTAACTGTATATGTAATGTATCAAATGAAATTGAGCAATTAAAATGTGATTTGAAATTTTTTTTGTGATTATGAAATGCAGAAAGCAACCATATAAAATTCCTAATATTTATTTGTGATAAGTGCAATAAAATATTTTTCACTTCAGTTTTTGTGTATTTAAAACTTTTATTAAAATGTTAGCTAATTTCTATTATTTTTATTAGTTTCCCAAAGAGGAAGAAAGATCTGAGAAACACAACTGAAAAGAGAAAAGTTTTAAGCATTAAAGTATGGTAAATTGTGCTATATGAGCAAACTCTGCTAAATTGCATCAAAATATGCTAAACTGCATCAAAAAATGCTAAATTGCATCAAAATATGCTAAATGAAAAAAAAAAGTTAACGTTTATTCATTTTAAACAATTATTTGTTATGCCTAGCGTTGATTGCACCAAAATATGTTAAATTGCATCAAAATATGCTAAATGAAGAAAAAGTTAACGTTTATTCATTTTAAACAATTATTTGTTATGCCTAGTGCTGATTGCACCAAAATATGTTAAATTGCATCAAAATATGCTAAATGATAAAAAAGTTAACATTTAGTCATTTTAGACAATTATTTGTTATGCCTAGTGTTCTATAAAGGCTAGAATTTTTTAAACAGTCGGTGGAGGGATGAGGATGTTTTTTACAGAAACTTGGGAACAAAACTGATTTATGTTTTCAACTTTGCCTTTTTTCCATATCTTAAAAATGAAGTAATCGAAGTAATCTAAAGTGTCTCACTGTCTGATAAATATGTAAAGCAAAGAATGAGATTTGAAATCATTAAAAAACATATATAATGAATCTCCGGGTAAATTCATAAAAAATTCAAGGTAATACCTTTTTTTTAAAATTAGAATGCGAAGATATCATTCCATTATGTTAAAAATTGGAATTGTGAAAATATTAAATTTTGGGATGCAACAAATAAATATAAGAAATTTCATAACACATATTTAAAAAATAAAAAATAATTGTAAATATGAAGAAATTATTGTCCTATAGATTCTATTTAGCTTTTTGAAACTTCGTTCTTTGATCCTTTTAATGATGTCAAAGAAATAATATTTTTGATCAGTGAGGAACTGAGTGTGAAAATGTTTCAAAATTGTGTTTAAAATGTTTATTCATTCCCCACTCCTTCCCAGCATTTAACAGGGTGTTGTTCTATTGATAAATATGAACTAATAAAGCCATTTTATTAGAAAGTTTAAGTCATTAACTTTTGCAAGTTAATGCCTTGCAAGCAGCATTTTGATTTATTATAATAACATTGTGTCCAAATATTTTTAAAAGTATTTTTTTTGTTTGGGGGGGGGGAGGGGCAAGGAATATTAAATAATTGTTGCATAATCTGGGAATAATATTCAAGATTTTGAATAGTTACAATTGTATAATGTTCAGCTATATTTCTAAAGTTGAATATTGGCATTGAGGCAATTTTGCACTTCAGTTTGTACAAAAATAAAAGTATTTTATTAAAAATAAAGTTTTACTGAAGTAAGAAAATAATTTTAGCGGCATTCTTAAAGCGGAACTTTTTTTCCTGGACGGGCTAGTATAGTAGCAATGAATGAATTTAATTGCTCCGATAATTCAAAATCCAATGAATTAAAATTTACCACGAAATATAATCATATGCTAAATATGATATAACCTTTCTAGATACAACGGATCTCGAGTTATTCCCGAATTATGAGTATATTTATATGGCGGGCCCAGAACGGGCTAGCCCGATAAGGTTCAAAATCTAAGAAATCAATATGCACCGTAAAAGACAACGAAATACTAAATATGGATCTTCTAGCTAGAAAATTAAAATATATCACAAAAGAAAACGACATGCCAAATTTCATGTTACTGTGATTAATAGAATTTGATCAGTTAGGACCTAACCAATATGTATTTTGAAATACATCAGAAACGTAAGAGGTATTCAGCACTGTTTTACTCCAGTGAAAAAAATATTTTACAGCGCCAAGCGCGGCAATAAGTCGCCAAGTCTGGGAGTGTTCGACCATAAGTTACGTGATACATGCAGTGGTCATGTTTTCAATCTCTTCTGAATAGCGGTGCGCAGTCTACCTATATCTCTGGTCGAACGTCCCACCCGTAATCAAAAGTACAGTGTCTAGAACTACTCCCTTCTAGCCACTGTAGCAAAAGATTAAAAGATGAATATTTAAGAATATTTTTATTCATAATAAGTTCATACAAAGTATATTAGTTACATGAATTCGAATGAAATTTGAATCTAATATCACTAACATCACTTTACATTGATATCATTCAATTGAAATAATACAGAAATGTATCACAATAAATTCGGTTCTATTCTGATGCTGATTTACCATGTTATTTCCAATGCGGATTCAGGTTTAAAGTCTCGCTGAGCTTCAAATTCTAAGTCTTCATTATTAAGTGAGTTTTTGTCGGAAAAACTTCATATAGACAATGTAAATGGAGATGTTATAACAGGTTTATATATTGTTTCATGCACATTGCAAAAAGAAACAGGAAAGATCAATCATGCTTAAAGCATTGATTATGAAACACTTTCCAACTTCAATGCAATTTTATTTAAACATGTCTAAAATGCAATACATTCCTCGGTAATATTTTAAAACTTATCACACATTAATTTATTATATTTGACACCTTAAACCTTCATCGAAAAAAATTAATTTCATTCAAATGACGGCATTAAAGTATAAATTGCCTGGTTTAAACATCTCTAAAATGTGATACATTCCTCGGTAATAATTTTAGAATTATCATAATACTACGATAATTTATTATATTTGAAAACTTCATCGAAAACAACTGAAATTCATTCAAATGACGTCATAAAAAAATAACACGCCTGGCTCTCTCTATAAAAGCAACATTTCATTCATAAATAATTCCCCCATTCATGTCATTCATCACAATACTATAATAATTTATTTTATTTAAAAATTAAGACCATTGAGCTACAAGTAAGTAAACTCAATGCGTAACTTCATCGAAAAATATCGTCCTTCTCTTTCTAAAATCAATGAATATTTCATTCATATCAGCTAAGCAGACTCCATGGACTAAATGATTTTGTGTTAAAGAATTACAGCGATTCTAATACAACTCATTCTACATATTTTGCTGTTTACATTTTACATAGGTGAAAAATAGGCTTAATAGTAGAAATAATCAAATTTGGAAGAGCATTTAAACTGAAATATGTTGTCATTGCGTTGTTTCAGTATGCAGATGCACAGAATTTAGGCAAAAATAAAGTAGTTTTAGGACGGATACAACACTCAATATGAATTAAAAAGAACTTTAAAAATCACGATTTTGACACAAGATGGATGCCATATATCATTTATCACCCACTTCAAGTGGGTGATTTGCCATATATCACCCACTTCAAGTGGGTCATGTGATCGTTTCATATCATGGACACGTGATCGCTTCATATAAGAGGTGTTATTATTATTTTAATTTTTATTTAAAAAACAACTGAATATATTTCGCTGAATTTTTTTTTATAAATTTTATGGAACAATTTGAATATTGCCTAAAATTTTCGAAGCAATTTGTGAATTTTAAATCCGCTTAAAAAATGCTTGAAAAATTAGGTCCCATAGGGCTCAATGTATTGCATTTTTTCAACCCCGGTTCAATCCAAAACTAATTGGGTGATATTATTCATTTATATTCCCATAGGTCCTATAGACCGTCTGAACAACATACTAAAATTTCATTTTGATTAAGGCATTTTTACGGCATTTATCGTGCTAACGGACAGACAGACAGACAGACAGAATGAACAAAGTCATAAACACTTTTCAACTTTGTTGTAAAGTGTTAAAAACGCTTGAAAAAAACTGCTAAAAGAACTCTGAAAAAAATAAACACCCGTTAAAAATTTTCAGTACGAAAGCTTTCAGCTTTTCAGCTTCTTGATCAATTATTTCTAACCTGCTTGTGTTCACAGCCCATTTGTGAATATGATTTTACACTCAGCACGCCTCTGATTTTTCCTAGGTAATTGGTTTAATTTTCATTTAACTCCTGAGATTGAAACCCCAAATAGAGTAATGGTTCTGGATGGATTTGCCTACTTATGTTTACGTATGACTGATTGCTTTTTCTACGGAATGCCACAGATGCAATAAATTTTCTTTCTAAACATATTTTTAACACTTTACAACAAAGTTGAAAAGTGTTTATGACTTTGTTCATTCTGTCTGTCTGTCTGTCTGTCTGTCCGTTAGCACGATAACTGCCGTAAAAATGAGTTTATCAAAATGAAATTTTAGTATGTTGTTCAGACGGTCTGTAGGACATATGGGAATATAAATAAATAATATCACCCAATTAGTTTTTTATTGAACCCGGGTTGAAAAAATGAAATACATTGAACCCTATGGGACCTAATTTTTCAAACATTTTTTAAGTAAATTTAAAATTCACGAATTGCTTCGAAATTTTTAGGAAATATTCATATTATCCCATAGAATATATAAAAAAAAATTCAGTAAAATATGTTAAGTAGTTTTTTAATTAAAAAAATTATTTAATATAGGGAAAAAAACAAATTCAATTAAATTCTGACTTTGGGATATCTTCCAGAAAGAAAAGAGAGAGATATTATATAATAAATATCTCTCCATTTATTTAAACGTTTTGCATATGGGAGTGGCTTCATATTTTAAAATAAATTTGGTAGATAACAATTTTTCATTTTTTTAAAATTTTATATAACTCTTCTTGATAAATTTAATTGATGGCATTTTAAATGCACTTTCCTACGTCCTAGAGAGTTAAAATTTGGTACACAGCTTAAATTTGTTGAACATTTTATTCGACAAAAATTTGATGGATCTTTAAATATAGATCATACATTTTTTTCGAAATGGCCTGAAAATAATCCCCGTTCACTTCTATAAATCATTGGTGTAATATTGTTAAAAATTCTGATGTGGACAGCACATGTCTTTCTCTGCAGACTCATATTCGTTCTCTTTATTTATTCAATGATAATTTGAGTTTATCTGCACAACATAAGTATTTTAAATGACATTGAATTTACACGTTAAACTTAAATTTGGTTCTCATTTGATAGCTGGACTTATTGTCAAAGGTGGCGTAGCGAAAACGCGAAAAAATTAGAATATCTCAAGAACGGCTAGTCCTAGAGTAATGGGGTTAGTCTTATTCTTTTTGTTGTCAAAAATCACATATAAAATAGGAATTTAATTGATATAATTGAGCACACGTAGTCTTTTATTTTTATATATAACGATTTTTGCTGGCCATTTCGCAAAAATAGCCCGTTCCTTTTTCCCGAATCGTAGTAGAATAACCTACAAATGATTTATATACAAAATTTTGTTAAATTTGGTATATAAATCACTTGTAGGTTATTGAAATATTATACTCCAAATTTTGTTAAATTTGGTTCATTAGTTTTTAGCTAGAGTGGATAAAGGCAATTTCTGCGGCCATTTCGCAAAGAAGGCAGATTCTTTTATTACGAATCGTACTATAATCTAATGAACATCAGGATTTCCCACAAAAAACATACCTACCAAATTGTATGAAATTCGGTCCATTAGTTTTTCAATTAGAGTGGATGTAATATCCACACAGACACACAGAAACATACACAGATACACCCTTACACACACAGACGTCTTCCTAAAAGTAGTTTTTTCGTGTTCTAGAAGTCCCAAAAGGTGTAGATCCTTTGAAAATTCGAGTTCCGATCTTCGGCACGATTCCAATACTTTGAGTACATACACATACACATATATATTATCTGTGTATTATCTGTGTATCTAAATTCCGTGCCTATGCAATTACAATAGTTGTGATTTTAAATGATCCCTAAACTTTTATTATTTCTTCAAGGAAGCCTAATTTTAACATATGCAGAATGCAAATATCTCAAGCGATTGTAAGATGAATTACATAAGAATTGCTGAATTTTTTTCACACAAAATTATTTAGCTCTGGAGTCTGGAATACAAGTTATATGAATGAAATATTCATTGATTTTGCATAAAGAATCAGATGATTTATATTTCGATACAGTTTTAAATATTGAAGTATAATAAATTACTGTAGTACTGTGATAATGTAAAAGATATTACCACTGAATGAATCACATTTTAGAAATTTTTAAATGAAATTACATTTCAGTTGGAAAGTGTTTCATAATCAATGCTTATGCATGATTGATCTTTCTTGTTTTCTACTTGAAAAATTAT
This sequence comes from Amaurobius ferox, assembly GCA_951213105.1. Classification (NCBI taxonomy): domain Eukaryota; kingdom Metazoa; phylum Arthropoda; class Arachnida; order Araneae; family Amaurobiidae; genus Amaurobius; species Amaurobius ferox. The sequence goes on from OX578146.1 coordinate 60,492,844, forward strand.
TTTTAGTTTCCTCTAAATCCTGCCTCAATCCTGATGAATCTTACGGCACATCAGTTGGGAACCAATGTTCTAGATCAATAATTTGATTTTAAAAAGCTGTTATAACTTTCGAACAATAGTCTTGTCAAGTAGAAAAAGGTTGAAAGCTTTTCGTTTAAAAAGTTTGTAACGCTTATATTTCAAAAACTAAAAATGCTAGCTATAAAAATAAAGAGTAATTTGTGGCACTCTAAATTTCCTATAAGGATGCATAATGAAATTTTGTATCGAATTCATAGTTTTTAAATATAGCTGTTAAAATTTAGGTATTTAGTTTAAAATAATTTGAAAAAGTGGTTCTAATTTCCATATCTAAGCTAGGTATGAACAGTAATCAAGTAATTTGCAAATTTACTATAAGCTCTACATTGATATATAACTGGAACTTTATTGAAATTTTAATTTACAAGACGTTGTTCACGCAAAACCATTTCGGCTCCATCGGTCTGGAGCCTCCACCGATAATTTCTTATAATGTATGTCCACACATTTTATAATGGTAGGGCTGTCCTTGAGTTACTATTCACACACACACACACACATATATATATATATATATATACACACTACGCGACAGTAAAAATGAGACACTAAGAAGGAGTGGGCAGAAAGTGATGAAAACCGGTAAACAAAGAGAGACAGCAACGACAAATAAGTAATGTTTATTACAACATGATACACCTATACACTGAGCGATAACACCGTCTGATCAGTAGGTTGTTGGACTACAGCGGGCAACGATACAGGCAGCAGCATGTCTAGGTACAGAGTCAATGAGCATGCGGATGGTCTCCTGAAGGATGGCTGCCCATTCTCTGTCAACCATTTGCCAGAGTTCGTTTTCTAAACGCAGCAGTGGCAGAGCACGCAAGTGACGTCCAATCACGTCCCAGACGTGTTCGATTGGTGAGAGATCAGGAGAAACTGGTGGCCAAGGAAGTACCTGGGTACTTTGCAGGGCATGGAGGCTGATGCGTGCCATGTGTGGTCGGGCGTTATCCTGCTGGTAAATGGCATTGGGCACCCCTTGAAGGAAGGGTAGTTGTTGTTGAAACCCAGAGCGTCCAACCTTCCAGAAAGGTGTAAGGTAACAGTTTGGATGGCCGGGAAGTGCCATTCAATTTAAACTGAAACCCAGTGGGGGAGGCATCCACAGGGACCGTACTCTCCACCCCTACCGCCAACCTCTCGGAAGGACGAAGGAAGGGTAACGTCACCGGTCGCAGCACGTCATCCACATTTCGTTGGGCCGTCACAGTGCCCTCAATACGGACCAGAGGTGATATGCCATCGTAGGCGATGGCGCTCCAAATCATGATGCCGCGTTGTTGCGCGGTGTGGCGTTCCACAGATGCGACCGGATTGAAACTGTTACCACTTTGGCACGATACTCGTACACGGCGACTGTCATTGCTAAAACAGAAGCGTGACGCATCTGAGAATACAACCCCGTGCTATTTTGTCGTCCACGTGGATCTATCCTGACACCATTGCAAACGGAGGCGTCAGTGCTTTTGGGTCAATGACAGTCCTCTTAACGGGCTCCATGAGAGGTCGCGGGCGACCAATCAGCGGATAATACACCCGGTTGATATGGGAGCATCAAGGATGTTCTGCACATGCTGCAAAAGGGTGACGGAAGTGGCCTGCGGGACAGCCAACGGTTGCCGGAGGATGCGTCTGTCCACGCGTGCTGACGTCGCTCAGTCCGTACCGGCACCCCTCAAACGTGCCACATTCCCTTGTTCCAACCACCTTCGCCACAGCCGGTGTACCGAGGACGAGTGTAGGTTTATGTCCGATGACGTTTTACGTATGGACCAACTTACCCTTCTGCGTCCGATCACCATACCCCTCGTGAAATCGTCTGTCTGCTGGAACTGCCTCGGTTGGCGGCGGCCTGGCTTTCTCTGTTACTACACGTTTCCTCTGAGACAAAAAAAAAATGATTTCTCTGACAGACAGAGCGGGGCGTTTACTGCCGATTCTGCAGGTTCCTTCTCTTATATCTCGCTCAACGTATACGGGACAGCTGTGCATTTCGCAGCCTTTATATAACTTGGTGAGCTGCTTATATATATATATATATATATATATATATATATAGACGGACATCTTTCCAAAAGTGCTCGAAGTGCATTGAAATTTCAATACGTTGGTAAACTTTCGAATTCGAAAAGTTTGGTGGAAACAATACTTTCTCTATACAACAGTATGAGACGGTAATGAAGCCAATCGCAGCGCCGTTTTCTTGCGTGGCAAAGATGAAAGCGAGAAAATCTGGAGTACCGGTAAAAGGTAAGGATCCAACAGGTAGTGCGCATTGAGAAAGTAGATTATTGATTTTTCTCTCACGCAACTAGAATTTCTCCGGAGCAGTTTCTGAAACACTGACTTCATCTTTGCGAAAAGCATTCCGGGTTTAATTGTATTCTTATTATTATTATAATAATTTGCTGTATATCTTATCTTCCTACAGAATATATGGTTGAATATCTGACATTTGTCAATTTTGTCTCACTTGAGTTTTAAAAAATGTGGGCAGCATATGACTTTCCCTGCAGACTTATATCCACATTCTCTTTATTTTAAATAAATTTAATTCACTTTTAATTCAATTTTCGTTCTCATTTGGTAACTAGACTTATTTCCAAAGGTGGCGTAGAGAAAATACGAAAACACTAAAATATCTCGAGAACGGCTAGTCCTAGTGTATTGGGGTTGGTCTTATTCTTTTCTTCGTTAAAAATAACGTATAAAACAAGGATTTAATGAATATTTTTGACCATACGTAGTTTTTTTTTATTTTTAGATTTTAACGATTTTTGTGGACCATTTCTCAAAAAAGGCAAGGGCTTTTTCAAATCGTACCGAAATCTAATCAGCACCAGGGCAACCCATCCACAAGTGACTTATCTACCGAACTTTGTGAAATTCGGTCCATTAGTTTCTCAGCTAGAGTGGATAAAGGCAATTTTTGAGGTCCATTTCGCAAAGGCAGGTTCTTTAATCCCGAATCGTACTAAACCCTAATCAGCACCAGGGTCAAACCCAAGTGACTTACCTACCAAACTTTATGAAATTCGGTCCATTAGTTTTTCAGTTAGAGTGGATACATACGTTGCACAGACAGACACACAGACAGACATCTCGCTAAAAATAGTTTTTTCGTGCTCTAGAGGTCTCGAAACGTGTAAATCCGGCGAAAACTCGAGTTGCGATTTTCGGCATGATTCCAATACTTTCCCTATATATTACCATGTATTGCAGGGATAGTAAAAATAACAATAAATGAGATGAATATTTTTTGCAGAATTTCTTAAGAATACAATCTGTTCCACATATTTTTTTAACGAAAAGTATTTTCATATAAAATGCAGTTTTGACTTTTATATTATAGAAAAAATTGCAAAAATGCAAATATAATAATCTGATATGGGCTGCACATGACTTTCCTTGCAGACTCAAATGCATTTTTTTATTTCTTTAATAATTCATTAAATTGAGTTTAATTACACAAAATAACACTAAATTTGCATTTTTAATTCAATTTATATTTTATTTGGTAATTAGACGTTTTTATAAAAGTGGCATAACTAAATGCGAAAAATCTCAAATATCTCAAGAATGGTTAGCCCTAGAGTAATAGAGTTGTTCTTATTATTTTCCTCATCAAAAATTACGTATAAAACAAGCATTTAATTGATATATTTGAACATACGTAGCTTTTTTTTAGATTTTACGATTTTTGAGGGCCTTTTCATAAAAAAAGGCCGGTTGTTCTTTTCCGAATAATACCAAAATCTAATCAGCACCAGATTATCTATCGTACACGTAACTTATCTACCAAATGTTATGAAATTTGGTCAATTAGTATTTTAGACAGAGTGGATACATGGAATTTTTAAGGGCCATTTCGCAAAAAAAAGCGTGTTCTGTTTTCACGAATCGTACCAAAAACTAATCAGCACCAGGGTCATAACCAAGTGACTAACCTACCGAATTTTACGAAATTTGGTCCATAAGTTTTTGAGTTAGAGTGGAAACATACATTGCACAGACAGACACACAGACACACAGACAGACAGACACACACACAGACAGACACACACACACACAGACGTCACTCTAAAAATAGTTTTTTCGTATTCTAGATGTCTCGAAACGCGTAGATCCGCCGAAAACTCGAGTTGCGAGTTTCGGCATGATTCCAAAACTTTCCCTATACAATACCATGTATTGCAGGGAAAGTAAAAATCTGATGTGGGCAGCACATGACTTTCTCTGCAGACTTATTTCCACGTTCTCTTTATTTTAATTAAATTTATTTCACTTTTGATTCAATTTTCTTTCTCATTTGGTAACTGGGCTTATTTTCATAGGTGCCGTAGAAAAAATACGAAAAAACTAAAGTATCTCAAGAATGGCTAGTCCTAGTGTAATTGAGTTGGTCTTATTCTTTTCTTCGTTAAAAATTACGTATAAAACAAGCATTTATTGGATATATTTGAGCATACGTAGTTTTTTATTTTAGATTTTGAAGAGTGTTGCAAAAAAGAGCAGGTTATTTTTTTCCGAATCATACCAAAATCTAATCAGCACCAGGGTGACCCACAAGTGACTTATCTACCGAATTTTGTGAAATACGGTCCATTAGTTTTTCAGCTAGAGTGTATACAAGCTTTTGCGGGCCATTTCGCAAAAAAAGGCGGGTTCTTTTATCCCGATTCGTACCCAAAACTAATCAGCACTAGATTCGCCCACAAGTGACTTACCTACCAAATTTTATGACATTCGGTCCATTAGTTTTTTAGTTAGAGTGGATACAAAATCTGCACAGACAGACACACGGACATACAGACACACACACATACACAGACGTCACGCTAAAATAGTTTTTTCGTATTCTAGAGGTGTCGAAACGTGTAGATCCGTCGAAAACTCGAGTTGTGATTTTCGGCATGATTCCAATACTTTCCCTATACATTACCATGTATTGTAGGGAAAGTAAAAATACATATATGTCATTTCTGTTACTGTCCCTCAGAGATGAGTTGAGTTTTCATGTCCTAGTTACATCAATAAAAAATCCGATGTGGGCAGCACCAGACTTTCCCTGCAGTCATATATCCACGTTCTCTTTATTTTAATTAAATTTAATTCACTTTTCTAACTCAATTTTCGTTCTCATTTGGTAACTGAACTTATCTTCAAAGGTGGCGTAGTGAAAGTGCGAAAAACTAAAATATCTCGAGAACGGCTAGTCCTGGTGTAATGGGGTTGGTCTTATTCTTTTTTTCGTTAAAAATTTCATATAAAACAAGCATTTAATGGATATATTTGAGCATACGTAGTTTTTTATTTTAGATTTTGTCAATTTTTGAAGGGCCATTTTGCAAAAAAGGCAAGCTATTTTTTTCCGAATCGTACCAAAATCTAATCAGCACCAGGGTAACCCACAAGGGACTCATCTACCGAATTTTGTGAAATTCGGTCCATTAGTTTTTCAGCTAGAGTGGATACAGGAATTTTTGAAGCCATTTCGCAAAAAAGGGCGGGTATTGTCTTTACGAATCCTGCCAAAAACTAATCAGCACCAGGGTCACACTCAAGTAACTAACCTACCAAATTTTATGAAATTCGGTCCATTAGTTTTTGAGTTAGAGTGGATACATACATTGCACAGTCAGACAGACAGACACACAGACGTCACGCTAAAATATTTTTTTCGTATTCAAGAGGTCTCTAAACGTGTAGATCCGTCGAAAACTCGAGTTGCGATTTTCGGCATGATTCATATACTTTCCCTATACATTAGAATGTATTGCAGGGAAAGTAAAAACATAAATAATGGAAATAAATGGTTGAAACTGCAGAAATTGCGATTTTAACTCGTGACCCCGTCTTATTTTGCAAACATTTTAACGATATTATTTTGCAAATTTGCTGATACGCATTGGTCCCTGTGAATTGGGGACATTACAATATTGTCCGAAAAGCGGGCGTTTTTAATCCACCAGATGGCGACTGCAGGGATTTCAGTTAGTTGATGAAGAACACTATTTGTTCCACATCTGTTTGCAATTTAAGATCTGTGCTATTAACAGATAAGTGGAAAAGACAATTTTGTAACTTATTTTGGATGAACGCACTGATTATCTTAATAAAATAATGTATCTCCCATTAGTGCATAAAGGTGAGTTATGCCTGGGGCTTGTTTCCCAAAGTTAATTTCAATTTGCATGCGGGCCCAAAACTACCTAATATGTCATTTCTGACACGGGAACGTAATTGACATAAATTAAAATTCCATTAATCATATAAAACTGTTCCGCTATCCATTTGAAATCTTAAACGACATTTTCAAGGACTTATTTTAAGCAAAAGTTTCAAGAAACTATGTGACGTTCCTCGTAACCGGTATCGCATCGGTCTTGTGGCATATCTGTGCTGACAAAAATGTAGCGGATTTCCCGAGTTAAGGTAAAACCATCTCTACTAGTAATGAAGATGGCTTTGCCTTTGCAGAGTGATTTCTGCATGCCGCAGGAGAATAAGCTCCGTGCGCCGCACTGGGGCGTCACCCCTGATAATAGAAGCCGAAGTACTGACCCCACCCGCACTTCGATGCGTAGGTAGCTGTAGGTCTATGCTATTAGCTCGAGCCTTCGTCTGTGTCCCACACCACACATGTCTTGTTCCCTCGTGGTGGCTTGCTTGTTCGTCTTGTGAGTCTTTGCATTATTATTATTTGTTTGTGACAATGGTGTACAAATGCTGAGCCCCTAATTGTACATCTAATTACAGAAATGGACCCAAAAGAAGCATATTTAGAATTCCCCGTGAAAATAATTTATAAACAAAATGAATAAATAGGTTAAAGCATTTAGACTTTAAGCCCAACGAAAACTCAAGAGTAAGTAAACAAATATTTCGTTTTACATTTTATTGTCTTGCATTCAGGGCTTGTAAATTATTAGTATTATACAATTAATGATATCTTAATTACTTAAATCGTCTGTTACATTTGTGTAAGATTTTGCTTATTAAAATTTAAGCTGTTGTTTTTTATAATCTGAATAAACTTTGAGAATATATTTATAATAATAATTATTGCCATTTTAAATTTATGTCATTTAAAATATTTAAATTATATCATGCCTTCTTGTCTAAATGTCTTTTCAATTAAAGCTAACTGAATTCGAAATTGCTTCGTTGCTAATTCTAGCGTCAATAAACTTTTTTAGAATTTTCTTAGCTAGTTTTAAAATTTTATTGTTGTCACATTAATTAAGAAAACTGCCCAGGCACTTGTAAAATCAAGTTTTGTTAAATAATTGTAAAGTATTTAAAATCATTCCATGTTTAAAATGTATATTTTATCAGGTTAGTTTGTGTCGTTCATTGCATTTGCCTAATGTACTTAATTTGTTGTCACAAATTATTTAGTTTCCTTCAAATATTTAAAAATTATTTTAATAATGTTGTTAATTTTGTGATATTTTATAATAGACTAGCAGTATGCCCGTTCTTTGTACTGATTATATAGCACAAGAAACTTAAAATTCAGAATTTGTAGTGAAGTTTTAATATTTGGAGTCTTTATTTTTGAAATTTTATAATAGTTCTAACGAAAAGAAAATAGGTGAGTTCTACCGTGCTGAGATAATAAACAGACAAATGAACGCACAACTTATAATTTTATGTATACTGTTAATAGCAGATATACCCGACATTGCTCATGATTTAAAATATGTGCAAATTCTTAAATGACATTGTTTTTCAAAACACTCTATTAAAATATTTCATTTAATTTTCCTTTCACTTAATTATTCTAAATTTAATTCTCCTTTCTGTGTTTTCTATACAAAATTATCTTCAAGCAGGTCTGAACAATAAAACCTCCTGATCCCGTTTGCAAACAAATTATAAAATATATATATAATTGGATCAATATATACTAAAATGAAAGCGCTAAAATGGTATCACTTTTACTCTGTTTCAACATTTGGCTAAGCACAATATATGAGGTAATTAACTAAACGCAATATATGAATTAATTAACTAAACACAATATATGAATTAATTGGCTAAACACATCATGAGTTTTTGCCAAAATGAAACATATGTGGTATTAAATTGAAAATGTTATTAATTCCCCTAAACCCAAAAGATGTAATTGATGTAATCTAGCTAAACATGAAATTCCGATCATTTACAAAATTTTCTTTTATATCAATTTCTTTATTATTTGAATCGGAAAAAATATAATAATCATCTGCCTAATAACCACATTTGATTTATTTGTGTTGTAAGCATAATGATATAATTTTCTTAATAATTTGCGGAAAATATATCATCTGCATGATGCTATTTCTATGGAAGGCTTAATTATGGGATTTTTATTCATATCTCGACAATCCCATGTCCTTGAAACATGGACTAAATTTTAAGTAGGGCTATTTCAAAGCTACCCACAAAATTTTCATGAAATTCGATGCATCTGTTCTACCGTGATGATAAGATAGATAAACACACAGACAGACAGACAGATAGATATATTATTAATTTTATTTATATAGATAAAGTAACTTCGGTTTTTTTTAAGATATTGTCAATAGTAAGAAATCGTAGCAATAAAAATGCTACACTAAAGGTATGAAAGTAAAATAACAATGTAAAATATAATATTTCGTACATCAAATAGCATATTTTTAACCGTTTGATAAGTAATTGCATGTAAAAGATTTAGTTTCTTAACTAGCCGAATACCAGTTGAAAATCAACGGTCTCGTAATAAGCAACCCCTGAATAATGTAAATTTTTGAATAATTTGCATTTCACGTTTATTCAGCAAATTCAATATTTTGGAGTGCAGAACTTCCTAAAGAAGAAAATATTGGGAAACTTAATTTGCGCATTTCTTCCTTTCGAACTATCTACCCGTACACCACATTAAAGTCTATCTCATCCCGAAGCATGCTATTTTATTATTTCTCCTTTCGAACGTTTTTTTCTGTGAAGCACACCCATAAATGTACATTTTTTAAAAAACTCTGTTTGTCTTGGGTTTTTTATCAGATGATTGACCCATATAGCAAATATCAAGCCTCTATCATATTTAAAAGGAAGCATGGCTCATTTATTCGGAAAATCGAACATAATAGAGTGCGGCACCCCTTAAAGTAGCAAATATTGGAAATCTGAAATTTCACACTTTCTGCCTTTCAAACTATCTACCCGTTCACCAAATTTGAAGTCTATCGTATCGCGAAGCATGGTTTTTCTATCACGTCACCTTTCGAACGTTTTTCTTTGTAGTACCCCATTAATCAACATTTTTGTCAAACCGTATTCATATTTGTTTTTTTTTGTCAAATGGTTAGTCCATATACTAAATTTCAAGCCTCTATCAAATTGTAAAGGAGGCGTTTTTCATTTGTTCGGAAAATCGAACATTTTAGTGAGCGGCACCCTGTACAAAAGTAAATGTTGGAAACCTGAAATTGTACACGTTCTTCCTTTCCAACTTTTTACCCGTACACCAAATTTGAAGTCTCTATCTCATGCTTTTCTAGCATTTCACCTTTCGAATGTTTTTGTGTGGAGTACCCACCCTCATAAATATATATTTTTGAAAAACTCTATTCTTCTTGTGATTTCTATCAGATGATTCGCCCATCTATCAAATATCGAGCCTCTATCACGTTTTAAAAGGGGCGTTTCTTCTTTCTTCCGAAAATCGAACATTTTGTTGTGCGGCACCCCCTAAAGTAGTAAATATTGGTAAACTGAAATCGTACAAATTCTTCCTTCCAAACTGTCTACCCTTACAGCAAATTGATATCTATATCTCCTCCCGAAGCATGGTTCTTTATCAATTCACTTTTCGAACGTTTTTCTCTGGAGCACTCCCTTAAACGAACATTTTTGAAAACTATATTCGTCTTGGGTGTTTTCGTTAAATGATTAGCCCATATAAAAAATTTCAAGCCTCTATCAAATTTTAAAGGCGTTTTTTCTCATTTATTCGGTAAATCGAACATTTTGGTGCGTGACACCCCCTTAAGTAGAAAATATTGGAAATCTGAAATTGCACACTTTTCTTTCTTTCGAACGATTTACTCATACACCAAATTTGAAGTCTCTATCTTATGGCAAAGCATGTTTTCCTATCATTTCAATTTTCGAACATTTTGGTGTGGAGCACCCCCCTTAAATGAACATTTTTGAAAACTATATTCGTCTTGGATGTTTTCGTCAAATGATTAGCCCATACACCAAATTTCAAGCCTCTATCAAATTTTAAAGGAGTCTTTTCTCATTTATTCGGTAAATCGAACATTTTGGTGTGCATCCCCTTAAGTAGCAAATATTGGAAATCTGAAATTGCACACTTTCTTCCTTTTGAACGATTTACCCACACACCAAATTTGAAGTCTCTATCCTATCGCAAAGCATGCTTTCCTATCATTTCACTTTTCGAACGTTTTGGTGTGGAGCACCCCCTCTAGAGAACGTTTTCGAAACACTCGATTTTTCCAGGGGTTTTTATTGAACGATCGAGCCGTGTACCAAATTGCAAGTCTCTATATTTTCGGGAAGTGCCTAAAAAAAGCGTGACAGACAGACAGACGGACACTTGGCAATTAGTATATAACTAGTCGAACACCCGTTGAAAATCAACGGTCTCGCAATAAGCAATCCCTGAATACTGTAAATTTTATAATAATTCGCGTTTCACATTTATTTTGGTGTGCAGAACCCCCTAAAGAAGAAAATATTGGGAAACTAAATTTACGCATTTCTTCCTCTGTTTGTCTTGTGTTTTTTTATCAGATGATTGGCTTATATACCAAATATCAAGCCTCTATCACATTTAAAAGGAAGCGTGCCTCATTTATTCGGAAAATCGAACATATTAGTAGGCGCACCCCTTAAAGTAGCAAATATTGGAAATCTGAAATTTCACACTTTCTTCCTTTCAAACTATCTACCCTTACACCAAATTTGATATCTCTATCTCATTTCGAAGCATGATTTTTTATCACTTCACTTTTCGAACGTTTCACTCTGGAACACCCCCTTAAACGAACATTTTTGAAAAACTATATTATTCTTGCGTGTTTCCGTCAAATGATTAGCCCATATACCAAATTTCAAACCTCTATCAAATTTTAAAGGAGCGTTTTATCATTTATTCTGTAAATCAAACATTTTGGTGTGCTGCACACCCTTAAGTAGAAAATATTGGAAATCTGAAATTGCACATTTTCTTCCTTTTAAACGATTTACCTATACACCAAATTTGAAGTCTCTACCTGATCGCAAAGCATGATTTCCTGTCATTTCACTTTTCGAACGTTTTAGTGTGCGGCACCCCCTTAAGCAGAAAATATTGGAAATCTGAAATTGCACACTTTCTTCCTTTCGAACGATTTGTCCATACACCAAATTTGAAGTCTCTATCTCATCACAAAGCATGCTTTCCTATCATTTCACTTTTCGAAAGTTTTAAAGTGTGGCACACCCTTAAATTGAAAATATTGGAAATATGAAATTGCACACTTTTTTCCTTTTGAATGATTTACCTATACACCAAATTTGAAGCCTCTATCTCATCGCAAAGCATGCTTTCCCATCATTTCACTTTTCGAACGTTTTGGTGTGGGGCACCCCCTCTAAAGAACGTTTTCAAAAAATTCGATTTTTCCAGGGGGTTTGATCGAACAACCGAGCCGTGTACCAAATTGCAAGTCTCTATCTATTCGGAAAGTGCCTAAAAAAGCGTGACAGACAGACGGATAGACGGACGGACACTTGGCAATTAGTATATATACTAGCCGAATACCCGTTGAAAATCAACGGTCTCGCAATAAGCAACCCCCTGAATAATGTAAATTTTTTAATAATTCGCGTTTCACATTTATTCGGCAAATCGAATATTTTGGTGTGCAGAACCCCCTAAAGAAGAAAATATTGAGAAACTAAATTTCCGCATTTCTTCCTTTCGAATTATTTACCCGTACACCACATTAAAGTCTATCTCATCCCGAGGCACCCCTATATTAGTTTTTCTCCTTTGGAACTTTTTTCTGTGAAGCACACCCATAAATGGACATTTTTGAAAAACTCTCTTTGTCTTGGGTTTTTTATCAGATGATTGGCTCATGTACCGAATATCAGGCCTCTATCACATTTAAAAAGAAGCTTGTCTCATTTATTCGAAAAATCGAATATATTAGTGTGCGGCACCCCTTAATGTAGCAAATATTGGAAATCTGAAATTTCACGCTTTCTTCCATTCAAACTATCTACCAGTACACCAAATTTGAAGTCTCTATCTTATCGAGAAGCATGTTTTTTCTATCACTTCACCTTTCGAACGTTTTTCTGCGTAGCACCCCGTTAATGAACATTTTTGTCAAACTGTATTCATGTTTGGTTTTTTTGTCAAATGGTTAGCCCATATACTGAATTTCAAGCTTTTATTACATTGTAAAGAAGACGTTTTTCATTTGTTCGGCAAATCGAACATTTTAGTGAGCGCACCCCCTACAATAGCAAATGTTGGAAGACTGAAATTACACACTTTCTTCCTTTTTAACTTTTTACCCGTACACCAAAATTTGAAGTCTGTATCTCATCGTGAAGCATGCTTTTCTAGCATTTCATCTTTCGAATGCTTTTGTGTGGAGTACCCACCCCCTTAACTATACATTTTTGAAAAACTCTATTCTTTTTGTGATTTCTATGAGATGATTCGCCCATATACTAAATAAAAAGCCTCTATCATCACGTTTTAAAAGGAGCGTTTCTCCGTTATTCCGAAAATCGAGCATTTTGGTGTTCGGCACCCCCTAAAGTAGAAAATATTGGTAAACTGAAATTGTACACTTTCTTCCTTTCAAACTATCTACCCTTACACCAAATTTGATATATCTATCTCATTCCAATGCATGTTTTTTTTATCAATTAACTTTTCGAACGTTTTACTCTGGAGCACCCCCTTAAACGAACATTTTTGAAAAACCGTATTCGTCTTGGGCGTTTTCGTCAAATCATTAGCCCATATACCAAATTTTAAGCCTCTATTAAATTCTAAAGCCGCCTTTTCTTATTTATTCGTTAAATCGAACGTTTTGGTGTGCGACACTCCCTTAAGTAGAAAATATTGGAAAGCTGAAATTGCACGTTTTCTTCTTTTCGAACGATTTACCCATACACCGAATTTGAAGTCTCTATCTCATCGTAAAGCATGCTTTCCTATCATTTCACTTTTCGAACGTTTTGATGTGCGGCACCCCCTTAAGTAGAAAATATTGGAAATCTGAAATTGCACACTTTCTTCCTTTCGAATGATTTACCTATACACCAAATTTGAAGTCTCTATCTCATCGCAAAGTATGCTTTCCCATCTTTTCACTTTTCGAACGTTTTGGTGTGGGGCACCCCCTCTATAGAACGTTTTCGGAAAATTCAATTTTTCCAGGGGGTTTTATCGAACTACCGAGCCGTGTACCAAATTGCAAGTCTCTATCTATTCGGGAAGTGCCTGAAAAAAGCGTGACAGACAGACAGACAGACAGACGGACACTTGGCAATTAGTATATATACTAGCCGCATACCCGTTGAAAATCAACGACCCCACATTAAGCAACCCCTGAATAATGTCAATTTTTTAATAATTCGCGTTTCTTATTTATTCGACAAATCGAACATTTTGTTTTGAGGCACCCCCAAAAGTTCAAAATATCGGAAAACTGAAATTGCACATGTTCTTCCTTTCGAACTATCTACCTGTACACCAAATTTGAAGTCTGTATCTTATTTCGAAGCATGTTTTTTTTTATCAATTCACATTTCGAACGTTTTCCTCTGGAGAACCCCCTTAAACGAACATTTTTGAAAAATTATATTCGTTTTGGGTGTTTTCATCAAATGATTAGTCTATATATAAAATTTTGAGCCTCTGTCAAATTTTAAAGGGGCCGTTTCTCATTTATTCGGAAAATCGAACATTTTCGTGTGCGGCAACCCCTTAAGTAGGAAATATTGGAAATCTGAAATTACACACTTTCTTCCTTTCGAACGGTTTACCTATATACCAAATTTGAAGTCCCTATCTTATCGCAAAGCAGGCTTTCCTATCATTTCACTTTTCGAACGTTTTGGTGTGCGGCACCCCCTTGAATAGAATATATTGGAAATCTGAAAATGCACACTTTCTGCCTTTCGAACGATTTACCCATACACCAAATTTGAAGTCTCTACCTCATCGCAAAGCATGCTCTCCTATCATTTCACTTTTCGAACGTTTTGGTGTGCTGCACCCCCCCTTAAGTAGAAAATGTTGGAAATCTGAAATTGCACACTTTCTTCCTTTCGAACGATTTACCCATACACCAAATTTGAAGTCTCTATCTCATCGCAAAGCATGCTTTCCTGTCATTTCACTTTTCGAACGTTTTGGTGTGGGGCACCCCCTCTATAGAACGTTTTCGAAAAATTCGATTTTTCCAGGGGGTTTTATCGAACGACCGAGCTGTGTACCAAATTGCAAGTCTCTATCTATTCGGGAAGTGCCTAAAAAAGGCGTGACAGACAGACGGACAGACAGACAGACAGACAGACGGACAGACAGACAGACGGACACTTGGCAATTAGTATATATAATAATAATAATAGATAGATAGATAGATATATTGCATGTATATTTTTTACTATTTGTTATGGCATGCTGAAATTTTAAAAGAATGAGTTAAGAAGTCATTTGTGTTTCTGTTGTGCACATTTTTTTAATGTAGCGAATAAACTGTTATTATGTTATTAAAATTGTTAAAATTACTTGGAAAAAGTAAAGTAACCAACTTACAATTTCAAGTTACCATTACATATTTCATTATATTAGTTAATGTTATTTTAATAATACAAAGCTAATTTAAACTTTCTTACATTTTAAATTCAATGGAATTATAAACGAAATATTAAAGCCAAAACGTTCTATTATACAGCTTTATTATATTTGTAAAGCCCCTGAGGTATTTCAAACTCTATAATTAAGCAAAGTTATTTACTATTTGTTAATGTGTGGTAGTAAAAAAAGGAATGTAAGATGTACTATATTAGAAAACTTGAACTTCTACAAATTATAGTCCATAAGTTAATGAATGACATTCAATTAGTATTTCATCTTAATTCTAAATCATTTTACAATTTACAACAACAATAAAAAATATAAATAAAATAAAAATAAATAAATAAGAATATTGAAAGTCAAATTCTACGTTTATTTTTTTATGATTATCTTATGATATTCAAAGAAAAAGACAGTATTCAGTACTCATTTTAGTTTCAGCATACTTTAGCTATAAGTGAATGTACTGAAAAATTATTTAAATAAAATGCCTGATTAAGCAAAAAATACACAGGATTCTTTTTCAAACTCTTATTAAAACATCAGTGACTAACTGAATAGAATCCATTCACCTTTGTCCCCAGAGTGAATTTAAGTAATTATAAATATTTTATTTTAAAGAAATTTACAGCAATATTAATCTTTTAAATCACCCTTTTTAATGTAAATTATCGAATTATTTTTGAACAAGCATAAATTCAACATTTTCTTACGTTTCACTTTGTTTATTCTACAATTTGTAGAACATTTTAAACTTCCAAATGTAATGAATATTATTGCTTTACTGACAAATTATTATTCCTTTACATCGAACAAAGAAACAAAAGGAAAGCAAATAGAAAAATCTCTAATCGCGATCTGGAAGATCTACTCGCAGTGGGCCTACAAGCCGAGACGTCAAAAGTCAGTGCTCCGGCCTCTGCTCTCGGAGGTGACAATTGGGGTAGACTCAGCTAATCGCGTTGATGGAAGTTGCATTCCGGAAGGTGGCGTCAGTTGAGTCAAAGTATGCAGTGGATTGGCAGTATGTGTTAACCAGGGGGGAGGTCCATCCCGGACATGCCTGGCTTAATTTTTTTTATTCTGGCTCTGAGTATATGATGTCACGAGAATAGCAAACGCGCGCATTTTGTTCTCGGGCTCTCTGAAGAGACCGAGAATCTCTTTTGACGTCACTAAGGAAGGTGTGCACAGCACAAGTAAAACCGTCTGCGCATTTGAAGAGACCGAGAATCTCTTTTAACGTCACTAAGGAAGGTGTGCTCAGCACAATTAAAACTGCCTGTGCATCTTTTATCTGGACATTGTCACTTCAAATTTAGCAAATAATTTTTAATTGTAATAATGGGAAAACTAACTGTGTTTTGGCAACAATTCTCCTAGTCCGTGGCGTCACGAATGAGGAAATGCTACTCTCGTAGGCATCAGACTGACAACTTTTTGATTGGTTGCTGGGTTCACAGCCCAGCCTTATATTAAAGAACCTTAAACGTTAACTTCGATATGAGCTTCGTTAGCGAACCAGTGTTATCATCGCAGAACATTCGTGAACTTCGTTGGTAAGCCAGTGTGCACTTGTCGGGTTCAATCGCAGGTTCGGCCATGGCTTTGTGAGAATGTCGACGTGGACAAACTTCGTGGCTGTGATGGAATAAATTATCCGAGTCCTTCTTATCCCTGAATATATTAAATAAGAAATTGCTCAGCAAAAGCTTAATCGGCCATGAATAGCATTGTGTTAGCTGACGAGGTTTTTGTAGAGTTATATATAGTATACATCGCGGCTTTTGGCCAGCATCCCGAGTTCTCTATGCGAAACTATGTCAATTGCTAACGTTGCTGACTTTTCATGAGGTTGTTAAGTCCAGTGGAGTTACTTTTAATACGAACACAGGATGAGACACGCGTCACAGAATTCCTAGCTCTTTCACCTCTTTCTCTTTACGAATAGAATTGAGAGGTCCTAGCCAACTGACGGAATAAGCTGTGTGTTTTCATGCCATTGTCCAGTGTCCTAGCTGTACGGAGTAGTATGTTGAACTTTCCGCCATCGAGCGTGCGAATTAAACGAGGAATTGATCAACCCTATTTGCCTACTTCTGACTGTATTTCAAAACTGCCAGATTCTTATTTTTCTTGTGTATTATTTCACGTTAGGTGTTTAATCAATTGTAATTTTGTATAAAAATCTAAATATTGTTGAATGAATAGTTATTTGAGCAGCAACTGTCTGCTTAACACTAGAACCTGCTGTAACTAATATGTAAAAAATCTGATGTGGGCAACATATGACTTTCCTTATATAATGCAATGAATTTACTACTTTTACAGTAAAAAAAATAGGTTTTTCTTATAGTAGATATTTATATTCTTTTCAAGATATTGAATTTTCGACAATTAGTCGTCATTTTCATTGATTTAGCGACATTTTAATCCATTTGGCGAAATTTTCATTAATTTGACAACATTTCAAAACTCGCCAAGTTGGCGACATTTCGCCAAATTCGTCGCCAAAACCTCGCCAAGCTTTACTGACGCAGAAATAAGTTATTCTTATAGCAGATAAATGACTATTGGCGTTCAAATACAAAAGTATTACTCGAAGTGTCTTTTCTCATGAATGGAACGAGCTAGATCCACGAGAATGATGTCACCCAATTTATCGCATGGTATTACATATGGAAAGTGAACATGTTTCTCAAAAGGAAATATATTTTTTTTATTTTATATGACTTTTTGATAATTTTTTTGAAAAATATGCAATATCTGGAGAACGGTTCACGTTAGCGTTCTAAAATTTATGTCAATCGTTTTCTAATGAAAAATTACATAAGAAATGTCTATTTGTGTAACTTTATTAGCAGTTTTGATTTTTTGACGATTTTTTCAAAATTTCACTCGAAAATTTAGGGGGGTTCTGAACATTCGATTACGTTTAAAAACAATAGGCTTCCAATGTTTATGGATTGTGATATTTGTGCCAAATTTCGTTCGAATAGGTCCATTCGTTCGTCAGTTATCGTCTCCACAGACTCACTGATACACACACACACACACTCAGACATCACTTCAAAAATGTTTGATTCGTGATCAGGGATTCTTGAAACGTGCTCTCCCGTCGAAAACTCGAATTCGAATTTTCGACCCCGTCACAATACTTTCCTTATACATTATGGATATAAGGAAAGTAGTAAAATTTCTGTTGCTTTAACGTCTGATTCTTATTTCATGTCTCCTACCATTGGACGTGATAATTATAAAGTTAAAAATCTGATGTGGGCAACACATGACTTTCCTTATATAATGTAATTAATTTACTACTTTTACAGTACAAAAAGTAGGTTTTTCTTAGTAGATACTAATATTCTTTCCAAGATATTAAATTTTCGACAATTAGTCGTCATTTTTATCCATTTGGCGAGATTTTCGTTAATTTGGCAACATTACAAAAAGTCGCCAAGTTGGCGACATTCCGCCAAATTCGTCGCCAAAATCTCGCCAAGCGTTATGCACTGAGAAATAAGTTATTCTTACAGCAGATAAATCACTATTGGCGTTCAACCACAAAAGTACTACTAAAAGTATATTTTTTCATGAATGGAATGAGCTAGTTCCACGAGAATGATGTAACTCAATTTATCGCATGGTATTACATATGAAAAGTGAACATGTTTCTCAATAGGATTTTTTTTTAAAATGACTTTTTGATAATTTTTTTTTAAAAAAATGAACAATATCTCGAGAACGGCTCATGTTAGCGTTCTAAAATTTATGTCAATCGTTTTCTAATGAAAATTTACATAAGAAATGTCTATTTGCGTAACTTTATTAGTGGTTTTGATTTTTTGACGATTTTTTCAAAATTTCATTCGAAAATTTAGGGGGGATCTTAACATTCGATTGCATATAAAAGCAATAGGCTTCCAGTGTTTACGGATTGTGATTTTTGTACCAAATTTGGTTCGAATCGGTCCATTCGTTCGTCAGTTATCGTCTCCACAGACTCACTGACACACACACACACATACTTTCACACACACACACACACACACACACACACACACACACACATACACACACACAGACATCACTTCAAAAATGTTTGATTCGTGATCAGGGATGCTTGAAACGTGCTCTCCCGTCGAAAACTCGAATTCGAATTTTCGACCCCGTCACAATACTTTCCTTATACATTATGTATATAAGGAAAGTAAAAATTAACTTAAGTGTAGATCAACTCGACTTTCTCATACCAGGATCTATTTTTAAATAACTTGTGATCTCTTTTATTTAACTTACAACCCCCTACCCAAGAAGGACTAATAACGTCACAAACACAAAAATTATATCATGACTATTTTTCATTAGAATGATTGAAACTGCAAAGTTTTGTGACCATTGAGCTATAAATAATCCATGTTATGCATAATTATGTCAAATTGTGTCCTATGCTGTCGAGAAAGGAAATGCAAAAGTTTGAAGTTTTTACTCGCATTCTAAAACATTACATATAATTCTAAATTTTTCAATAACAAAGCAGCATATAAAGTTTTGTGAAAATCCATCAATATTTGTGGCCGTTCTCGTTTACACAAGATATAGAGCACAGATAGACGGATATCACTCTAAAAATAGTCAAAACGTGTTCAAGAGATACTAATACATATATTGGCATCAAAATCTCGAAATCGAAAATTTTCAGGAAAAAATCGCTATATATTCTATAGCATGAGAAAATAAGACAAAATTTTTCGGAACTTGAAAATTGACAGTTATCAGATATTTAGCCATAATTAGTAAAGGAAAAAAATTCATAATTTGTAGCGAAGTTTAAATATTTAGAATCTTTTTTTTTCGAAACTTTATATCAATTCTCACCAAAATGTGAGTTCTCACGAGCTGAGATAATAAACAAACAGAAGCACAAGCTACAAGTTTTACTTTCTCTGCAATACACAGTAATATATAGGGTTAGTGGAATGATATCGAAAATCGCAACTCGAGTTTTCGACGGAACTACATGTTTCAAGTACTCTAGAGCCCGAAAAAACTGTCGGTTTGTTTGTGCAATGTATGTATACACTTTAACTCAGAAACTATTTGACCAAGTTTCACAAAATTTAGTAGTTAAGTCACTTGTGGGTTACCCTGGTGCTCATTAGATTTGAGTACGATTCGAAAGAAAATAATTTGCCTCTTTTTGTGTCATAAGATAAATCACATAATGGTGTCAATATATAAATCGTCTTTACCAATTATTAAATAAAAGGACTTACCTTTGATGCCTTCACTTAGGGTGGAGTATGAAATCTCCAGTATTGGCCAATCTTTATTTTACGTGCCTTGATTAATATTGAATTGCAATCATTAAATTTAACGTATATATATATATATATATATATATATATATATATATATATATATATATATATATATATATATAGCCTGGAGCTCTTCCACGTACAAGCTTTATTGCTTGATTATATTGGTATTCCTTTTTTCGATTCCTCTCCATTGACATTTGTTGATTATTTTTAGCTTTCTGAACTGTAATATGTATTACGATTTCCTCTTTATTGTTGAATTTCATTTTATTTCGCTGTATTCTGTAGGCATAAAAATTTTTACGATAGTGTATAATGAGTTACTTCTTCCATTCTACCATTGGATTTACTATTTTAATATATATATATATATATTTTAACAGATTATAAAATTTACAGATATGTATATGATCTGATTTGTCTTGTATTTACTGATAACTATGTCATACATATAGATTTCTATCCGGATAATTTGGAATTAATTAATACCTAATGAAACTACAATTAGTAATAATTTTTATTATTTGGATTTAAATCTAATTATAGAACCTGCTCATGGGATAGTTACTAATTTATATGATAAAAAATTTTTTTTTTAATTTAATATTAATAAATTATTACCATTTAATTCCTGGAACTCGATTCAATTGTTTAGAAATATTATACTTAATCAACTTTTTAGAATTTATAGATTATCAGATAAAAAATTTCATGCTTTGCACATAATTAACCTCAAAATTACCAGTGAATTTTATAAATATCCAGCATATTTAGTAAATAAGTTTCGATTAGCCTGAAATTCTCATAATCTCTCCTTAGTATCTTATTTTAGCAGTACTTCTACATTCTCTTGAATTTATTATATTTTCATCTTTTTATTTTGCAGCTTTAACTGTAGAATATCTCATTTTATTGCTTTTACGCAGTACGGTTTTTATTACTCTCTTTGGCAACAGCAAATCACATCTTTTCATTTCTGCATATGGCAACATTGGTATTGGTCTAGTCATATTTTACTCGTAATGGTTGAACTAATGAAGTGTATTTTAAGGTATTTATGTTTCCTTTATTTTTCCAATATTTATGCTTGTCGTCCATATAACACAAGTTTATAGATAAAATCTATCTTGTGTTTCAGAAACAAGCATTTTTGTGTTCATTTCGAAGGGATATATGGATTTCTTTTTTTCGAAATGAACTTATCTTAAGCCCAAAGCTCTTCCACGTGAAAGTTTTTTGCTTGATTTTTTTGTTTTCCTATTTTCATTCCTCACCTTTGAAATTTGTTGATTGTCTTTGTCTTTATGACCTGCATTACGCTTTATAATTTCCTCTTTATGATTGAATTTCTTTTATTTCTTTGTATTTTGTAGAAAATTTTAGGATAGTGTATGATGAGTTACTACTTACGTTCTAACATTGGATTTACAATTTTATATTTATATATATATATAATGAATATAGCACATTCTAACTCATATATTATATTGCAGTGGGAGCACTACTTTTGTAGGTGGCGGTTATAGATGTTCACGATACTGTGCGAGGACACTTATTAGCTCCTCATCAAACATCTTGCTGTCAATTATCAGTTATTACTTTCCTTATATACATAATGTATAAGGAAAGTATTGTGACGGGGTCGAAAATTCGAATTCGAGTTTTCGACGGGAGAGCACGTTTCAAGCATTCCTGATCACGAAGCAAACATTTTTGAAGTGATGTCTGTGTGTGTGTGAAAGTATGTGTGTGTGTGTGTGTGTGTGTGTGTGTGTATCAGTGAGTCTGTGGAGACGATAACTGACAAACAAATGGACCGATTCAAACCAAATTTGGTACAAAAATCACAATCCGTAAACACTGGAAGCCTATTGTTTTTATACGCAATCGAATGTTCAGAACCCCCTAAATTTTCGAATGAAATTTTGAAAAAATCGTCAAAAAATCAAAACCACTAATAAAGTTACGAAAATAGACATTTCTTAAGTAATTTTTCATTAGAAAACGATTGACATAAATTTTAGAACGCTAACATGAACCGTACTCGAGATATTGCACATTTTTCAAAAAAATTATAAAAAAGTCATATAAAATAAAAAAAAAATATTTCCTATTGAGAAACATGTTCACTTTTCATATGTAATACCATGCGATAAATTGGGTGACATCATTCTTGTGGATCTAGCTCGTTCCATTCATGAAAAAAGATACTTTGAGAAATACTTTTGTATTTGAACGCCAATAGTCATTTATCTGCTGTAAGAATAACTTATTTCTTCGTTCATAGTGCTTGGCGAGATTTTGGCGACAAATTTAGTGGAATGTCGCCAACTTGGCGAGTTTTTGAAATGTTGCCAAATTAACAAAAATCTCGCCAAATGGATAAAAATGACGCTAAATCAATGAAAATGACGACTAATTGTCGAAAATTCAATATCTTGGTAAGAATATTATTATATACCATAAGAAAAACCTATTTTTTTTTTTACTGTAAAAGTAGTAAATTCATTACATTATATAAGGAAAGTCATGTGTTGTCCACATCAGATTTTTATACTGAATATGCCCACTTGCTAAATACTGTGTAGCAGCAGCGGACTTGAAGTGATACTCTATTTTTCACGTGTTCACTATATGATGGCAAACCATCGAATCTCTGATGTTTCTTGGCACAAACTCTCATTCTGTGGGAAAACACTTGTTCATTCCTCCTGGAATGTCACACCACCTTTTCAGATTTGCTCTTGGTGGTAGACGCGATGGAGGCTGTTTATTTATGTTTGAGTTCACATTGGTTCGCGTGAGTGCACTACTTGATTATGCACTGCATTTAAAGTACTTTATTAGCTTGATTAACACTAGTAGCCAAAATGTCAACATGTCATGCGACATTTTACAAATCGGCCTGCAAAAATAGTCAAAATTTCAAATTAAAGACTCCATATGTTCAAATGTATCATTTCAATGTCTGTTTCACACGTAATTTTTGACGAAGAAAAGGATAAATGGAAAGTATTGGAATCGTGTCGAAAATCGTAGCTGGAATGTTTGACGGATCTACACGGTTCGAGCACTCTAGAACACAAAGACACTATTTTTAGAATGGTGTCTGCGTGTGTGTCTATGAGTCTGTTTGTGAAATGTATGCATCCAAAAACTAATTGTCCAAATTTTACAAAATTTGGTAGATAAGTCAATTACGGGTTAAAATAGTGCTGATTAGATTTTGGTCCGATTAAAAAAAAAAAAACCCTTCATTTTTTAGGGAAATATCCCCCCAAAATCGTATGTATCCACTCTAGTTGAGAAACTAATTGGCGAAATTAAAAAAAAAAAATAGTAGACAAATCGCTTGTAGATTACTGTGGTACTGACTAGTGTTTGGTGTGATTCGGTAAAAAAAATATATATATTATTTTTAATGACCATCAAAAATCGTCAAAAACTACATGTGCTCAAATGTATAAATTAATTGCTTGCTTTATATACGTAATATCTGATAATGAAAAGAATAAGACCAATCCCATTATTCTAAGATAAAAAATTCTCAGGACATTTAAGTTTCTTATTTTGATGAACTAAAAACGTTTTTCACTGTATACTTAAAAATATTTTTAATGAAACTTTTTAAAAAGTAGTAGTTAAGTCCTTTGCGAATTGTCCTGATACTGATTAGATTTTGGTATGATTCGGAAGAATATAACCGCCCCCTTTTTGCGAAATGGTCCGCAAAAGATCGTGAAAATCTGAAATAAATGACTAAAATTGCTGAAATATATTAATAAAGTTGTTCCTCGTGGAATGTTTGACAACAAAGCGAATAAGAATGACTCCATAACTGTAGGATGAACCGTTTTCAAGATATTTTAATTTTTTGGAATTTTGAGAAGCTGAAGACTTTTAAGTGCATTAAGTTGCCAAATAATATAAATATGCTTTAAAAATGCAAATTGGATATATTATCAGAAACGTATTCTTGTTATTTTCTGCAATTAAACTCAGTTTAATATAGTATAAAATTAAAAAAAAAATGGAAACGAATTTGAGTCTGCAGAATCAAATTCAACTGCAACGAATTTGAGTCTGCAGAATCAAAGTCATGTGCTGCCAAACAGCAGTTCAGATCCGACCTACCTCTCGATTTACGGGTTTAATAAAGTCATGTGCTGGCCATATTAATTTTTTTTATATTAAAACGCAATTTCGAGTGATTTTCACACAAATAGGTTCCTTGACGATCGAAAATATCAATGCAGAGTTTTCATCTTAGGGCGCGGTAGCCCTGTGGTTAGCGGGCGGAGGTTGCACTCGGTAGTCTCGGGTTCGATTCCCGCCGCTGCCCAAACTGCCTCCGTGTTCACGCGGAGTACGATCACGTTAAACATGTGGGTCCGTAAGTCCTTCCGAGAGGTTGGTGGTAGGGGAAGGAGGGTACGGTCCCTGTGGATACCTCCCCCACTGGGTTCCGGTCTAAATTGGGTGGCACTTCCCTGCCGTCCAAACAGATACCTTACACCTTTCTGGTAGGTCGGACGGTCTGGGTCGAAGAAGAAGAGTTTTCATCTTGACATCAAGGAACATTCTAACGAACTTTAAACTGAATCAATTCCTTGATATTTAAAAATATTTTTGAAAAGCATCGAAATATGCATATTTTAGGCCATTTCAATTTTTCTTTCCCGCATCGGAGAATTGAACATTCACACGATTCTAATTTCTGGCATGAACAGTGAGTGATCTCTTCGTATTCTAATAATAAAAAAAATGAATTATTTTATTCATATTTTTTTTATGAATGCTTAAGTGTGTATGTATAAGTTGACATTCACAATTGAAACGAACAATAGTAGTCCGTTGGCACTTCTTACACTTTGCAAGACGGCCTTTCCACCCCTTGTGTCCATGCATGGCGGTGGCTTGTCAAGAGAGTTGAATTTCTTTCTCCAGTGCTGAATACCGCAGCGCGAGAATTTTTTTTTTCCTAAATCCGGTTTGGGAAATCGAGGGGGTTATATCTGTGTTATTTGCGCAGCGGGCGCTTTTTTGAATCCGGTCAGGATACTTCGTTCTAGTACAAATCTATTTGATAAGACGCGTTTTAACAGTGTAGATTATTAAATGGCATTTAAAAGAATCAAATTCGAGTATTGATACACCACGTGCCAGGATATTATCCACTTTTTTAAAAGAAGTATCCGAAAATATTTCACATTATGTTAATTGTAACGCTCTTAAACTGTTTGGACGGCCGGAACAGTTCCACCCAATTTAGATCGGAACCCAGTAGGGGCGGCATCTACAGAGACATTACCCTTCTTCCCCTACCACCAACTTTTCGGACGATCTTACGTACCCACATATTTAATATGCCCGTACTTCGCGCAAACACAGGGACAGTTAGAGCAGAACTGGGACTCGAACTCGGGTCGTCCGAGTGCAATCCCCGTATGCTAACCACTGGGCGTTCCACCCCTTGTGTCCACTCTGCTTCTTTAACCCAGACCGTCCAACCTACCCGAAGGTATCAGGTAATTGTTTGGACGGCTGAAAAAGTGCCATCCAATTTTGACCGGAACCCAGTGAGGTCGACATCCATAGGGATTGTACCCTTCTTCCCCTGCCACCAACCTCTTCAAAGAACTTTCTTGCTTACAGATTGAACGTACTTGTACTCCGCACA
Source organism: Amaurobius ferox (assembly GCA_951213105.1). Lineage (NCBI taxonomy): Eukaryota > Metazoa > Arthropoda > Arachnida > Araneae > Amaurobiidae > Amaurobius > Amaurobius ferox. The sequence continues at coordinate 60,518,804 of OX578146.1, forward strand.
AACACGGGGATAATTTGGTCAGAGACACTAAAATCGGATCCTCCGAATGTAATACCCGTGTCTTAACCACTGGGCTATCCCACCCCGATTATTAGTACTCATAATACTCGAGTCTATGTACACCTTCCAACGAGCTATCTTCCGTACTCTTCGGTGGGCGGAGCGGTGAGGGAATTTTGTTTTTCTTTTCGCCCTTCTTACCTTTTGGCGCTGCGTGCCAGCCTCGTGTTGTCCTCCGGTGGAGAGACCTGAATGAGTTCTATAAATAAGTAGGACGGCCGATTGTTCCCTGGATGAATCGATCGAAGTACGATTTTCTATAAGGACCTACGCCTATCCGCCTGGTGACACGCTCCCGCTTCTGGACAGGGAAAAAAAAGGACTTCCAAGTATACCAAAGGTTCATGCTGATAGGATTTGAAATAGGTGTGCCCGAAGTACGAAGGTAAATCCCGTACATATAGTTACTTTCTCAGACTGTTGTATAGATAGAAAGAATTGAACTGTCGGTGATTTTACAATTCGATATTCTGACGAAAAGCGTGTTTTAATACTTGTATAGCTATCACTTTAAATGTAAAAGAAAATACTATTGTCCCTGTAGTTCAATGGATAGAGCGTCCAATGGCTAAAGTGACATCCATGTACACTGTAAAATATTTGCAAACATGTTATTGAAAGTTTCAGGGGAATCAGCTATCCATAATGGGGAGTAAGATTTATGATAATATATATATATATATATATATATATATATATATATATATATATATATATATATATATATATATATATATATATATCATATTTGCTTTTTATTCTCCCCTTGATTGATGAATCTCTATTTGTTTTTTTACATCTTTATACGTAGCTATCTTACATCTTTATACGTAGCTATTTTAAGTTATTGGTTATATGAGTTACAACTTATCTCTAATCTATCATTGGAATTTCATATCTATTATATACAGGGTGCCCACTTATATCCGTTACACCCCCCTTAACTTCTAAACGGTGACAGCTTAGGCCATAAAGTTGGTGTCTAGGTATAGTAAAAAGGCTATGCGCTACTCGATGAGACAACTTACAACGCCATCTATCGGCAAATTTTGGAATTAGCGGTCTTATCTCGAAAACGGTGAAAGATACGTGAAAAAAGTCAATTAGAAAGTTGTAACGGATATAAGTGGGCACCCTGTATACAGGGTGTCCAGTGCTATCGGTGCCCAATGGCTATTTCGTCAACCGTTAGTCACAGAGATACATTTCCAATTGCAAAAATGTTTTAAATTTTGAAATCTATTATCTTAGAAACAGTTTAAATCAATAAATGCATAAATCCATAAATGCATTTCTGAAAGAAATATGAAATATAAATTTTTATACAGTCCCCGTCCTGCCAATTATATTTAGGAAATTCATCCTCATATAATTTCATGCAAAATAAAAAAAAATCATCCTTTTACGACCAAAATTGACCGACTTATAGCTGTTTAAAGTTGGAGCACTTTTTGTGCTGAGAAATGGTCAATTCGGTCCCTGATTGGTTGGTTGCCTGGAGAAATGGTCAATATGGTTCCTAATTGGTTGGTTGCCTGAAATGGGACATTTTTATGCGTGGAAAAGCGACTTAAGTCATAAAGTTTAATGCTTCATAACCCGGTGAATTTGGGTCGTAAAAGGAAGATTTTTTCTTTCATGAAATTGTATGAGGATGATTTTCCTAAATATAATTGGGGAACCGTATAAAAATTTATATTTCGTATTTCTTTCAGAAATGTATTTATTGATTTAAACTGTTTGAGATAATAGATTTTAAAATTTAAAACATTTTTGCAATTGGAAGTATATCTCTGTGACTAACGGTTGAGGAAATAGCCATTGGGTACCGATAGCACTGGACACCCTGTATATATATATATATATATTCAAAAATAACGCTTCAGCAGACGATAATTAGCTGAATATTTCAGAAGGGAAGCTGAAATTTTCATGACCGCCTGTAATTGTGGCTTTTTTTTTATCAGTTTGTCGAGATGATCAACAAAGTAGCTGAAAAAAATGAACAAGGGTTGCAGAATGTTTTACAGTGAGCGGCACAATTGGTATTAAGTTCGGTTAAGTGACTCTTAAGAAACCAAGAAATATAAGAGCCCCTAAGCGAGTTTTGATATTTTCATCGTGGCGCCCTGAAAGCAATTTTTTTCCTCAAAAATTTTATTCAAAAGTTTTGTTGAAAGCTTTATTGAAAAGTTTGTTAATACCATTCTTGTGGATCTAGTTCGTTCTATTCACGAGAGAAGATACTTTTTGTAATAGTTTTGTATTTTCACGCCTAACAATTCGCAAATAGTCAGTTATTTATAAGAAATGCTCTTCTCTCCGTTTGTTTATAACGCATAGCGATAAATTTGCTAAATTTGGCTACTCATTTAGCGAAATAGCGCCAACTGCTCTATTTGCCTCAGATTGACGAAAATATAACCGGAGTAGCGAGAAAGTCAAAATTTGGTATGTTTTTTTTTTTTTTTTGTGATATCTTTTAATTCTTTGGATTTTGAACCTTATTTATTCCGTCCGGGGCTGCCATACGAATGTCTCGTTTTGGGGAATAATTTGAGAACCAGAGCAGCGAGAAAGTCAATTTGATACGACATTGTCTTTCACACATTTAAGTTACATACATTTCAATAAATGCTTTTTCACACATTTAAGTTACATACAAATAATAAAAGGATGTACATAAAAACTACGGTTTTTTTTTTTATACTTTTAGAAAAAATCCTCCAGTTTTCTGTTTTCAGTCTACTTTCTCATGATTCACCCGAGTTCACTCTAAATGTTACAACTGTTTCCAATTCTATTATAAAAATTATACAGATGAAAAAATTACGAAAATTTTCATTTATTCCTGGAACGCCCGAATTATTCAAATCGAATTATGAGCTCCGAGCTATTTATTAAACGAATTATTCCGCCTGAACTTTTTCCATTGCTCCGTGGGCGAAATTTAATTAAAAAGCTCCTCTATGAAAAAGTTTGTAATAGTTTGACCCACACCAGTATTTGATAACGTAGATCAAGAAGAAGAATCCTATTATCTACGCAAAAAACAAAAATTAATTAGCCTGGAAGTTGGACCATAGCTGATATACGTGACTTCGCATTCCAATGATTAACATGACCTTGAGGGAATTTATTTTGACGGACAGAGATTTAAAAACAAAATCGCAGAGTTAAACAGTGCTATAATAGGGAAAATCTGAAATGAACATCACATTAATACTTTCCCAATAGACTCACATTTATTTTTTCTTTTTACGGGCTTCTAGTAAAGTCCTTAAACACCCTCAATAGATTTGTGAAAAAAGGTCGATAAGACCTACTGTGAAAAAAGGTCTAACACATTATTATAGATATACGATAGTTATATCTATAGTTACGTTATATATACGTTAGGTATATCTATAGTTACGTTATATGTACGTTAGGTATATCTATGATTACGTTATATATACGTTAGGTATACCTATGGTAGGCTTACCATAATTTTGGAAGTCCAACCCAGGACACTTTTTTAAAAAGTGAAAATATACAGAGGCATGACAACGGGGGGAGGGGGGGTTAGCACTCCACTGCAGGGATATTACATTGTAACATTCCTTTTTGCTAGCAATTGCCCCTTATTCTAACTATGCATACAGCACCACCTCCCCTATGGTGAAACTCTAGGCTCAGGGGCGGATACAGAGAGGAATTTGGGGTGGGAACTTGTATTGCCAAATCAACAATGGCGATGATGATGATGATAGATGCTGCCACTACCAAAGTAACGTAATGTTAATTGACTGATTTTGGGGGTAAAAATTTCCCCTATCCCCCACCCATAGATCCGCCACTGCCAGCCTCGCCTAAAGAATGTATAAATAATATTTAGAATACAGAATGGGCTACTAGTCACAAGGTAAAATTAAAATACTTTGCACAAAATTTCCATAACACAATACTACTATTTATTGAAACAGGAAGCTACACAAATCAAAGTTGTTCTGTGATTCATTTATTTCATTTTGAACCGGGTCCTGGCTCTGGATCATGAACCTCATTATCACCAGTACATGCAAAATTTGGAAGTTTTGGCAAATTGCATTTTGACCCAGGTATAAACATTTTAGTGGTTTATGTAGTTCAGTGATATAAATATTTTTAGTTAATTATTTTTTTTTAAATATTGATTTTTTTTTTACTTGCTTGATTGCTTACCTAGGACATTTTACTAACCCCGGACCGGACACCCGCACGCACCTTCAAAACCCGGACTGTCCGGGGGGAATCCCGGATGTATGGTATACATAATCTATGGTTGCGCTATATATACGTTAGGTATATCTGGGGTTAGTAGATATATCTACAGTAGGTATATCTACAATAGACTCTCCATTAACCGGCATCGGATAATCTGAGTTGCGGAGTATCCGGGACGCCCCCCCCCCCAAAAAAAAAAAACGAAATGCGGAATGTTTCGTGCCCCTCCCCCATACAGAAATTGAAATACCGTTACAGATTTGGCGGGAAAACCGCATTTTTCTCAACCCTTAGTCTCAACCCTTCCCAAGAAGATAACAGCACACCTGCTGAAAAAATGATGGTGAGAAATTTGCGTAGCATAGCACAATTCGACATTCGTCGAAGAATAAATGAAGAACAAAAACAGACTTCTATCTTTTCATTCTTCACAAAAGAGTGAGGTAAATTTTTGTAATACTACATTGTTATTTTTTTGTACTGTACTAATGGTAAGTCTAAAACAGCATTAAAAGTTATGTCCATTCTCTATCTTTTGTATTAATTAAATTATTAATGTCCTATTGTATAACAATTTTACATTTTGTATCATTTTTTTTTCAAATTTATTCATCCAAATTTGCATAAATTCGATTATCCGGCGGTTATCCGGGACTAGGTATTTCCCGGTCATCCCCGTTAATCGAGAGTCTACTGCATATACGTTAGGTATATATAACGTATATACACTCTTTTGCAAAAAAAAACCCGAAGCACTTTGAAGAAAGTGACTGTTTTTATTGAAATTAAATATGTGTACAGTTTATACACAGGTAATGAAATGATTACAAAATCAAGGCCACAGGACCCGTCAATGGTTAGCAATCGCACACTTAATTTTCAAATCGGTAATTGGTGAAACCCCCCTTGGCGGCAATGCATGCTTGTATACGTCTAGGTAAGGAGTGATAAAGTTTCCTAATGTCATCCAGCGATGCATTCTGCCAGGCATTCCTTAATTGTTGCTCCAGATCTGCTACATTTCGGGGTGCCTGAATCTGGCAGCCTAGCATGTCCCATACATGCTCGATTGGCGAAAGGTCTGGTGACCTTGCTGGCCAAAAAACAGTATCAACAGCACAGAAACAGTCCACAGATATGCGAGCCGTATGCGACGTGGCATTATCTTGTTGGAAAATGGCCCCCAGAATGACGTGCCATGAAGGATAACGCAAACGGCCGCAGGATTTCATCAACATATTGTTGTGGTGAGGTGGATTTTACACATAAATATAATAAAAGTTAAACACATAAATACATTAAAGATACTCACCGAATAGTTCCACCAGGCTCAACCGCGTTATAGTATAGTGGGGTCCGATTGGACCAATAGTACATTGCATTTACTAAACTAAATAATCACTCCCTTTTTTGTGGCCATCTAATATTTTATTTACGGAACACATGAAATCTCAATTTAAACATTAAATACAAAATACACAATTACAAATGAGTTCCCAATTTACCTAAGCTGGTGCACAGTTTATTTTGCATTAATTTGTATATTTTTTTTAATTTATTATCCAAACTTGTAATTAATTACTTTTTTTTAAGAACACACAATATATATTCAATTTGGCAAATATCCCATTTATCATAACGTTACCCTTAAACACTTTGGATCACATAAATTAAGCTTAAACATTCATATACACATTTTAAAATCAATATATAATTTTCATACCTTCATTACATACGAACTCCACTGAGTGCTGTAGCTGACCTCTGCACGTTGGAATGGATGGCACGATTAATTGAAGTTTGGTTCATTTATTTGAATAGTTCATGGAAAACACTACCAGTCTGAGAAACACGGTTGCGTATCATCAGGTGACGAAAACTTTTGCCAAGTATTATTTTGGAGATGGGCACACTGTCCACTTTCCTTCTCCTCCTCTTAACGTCGGCTTTATCTGAGTGGATCTTGTGAGATCTACGTGCAGGCCTTTGCCAAAGAGTTAATATCAGATACGGTTATGTAGAGATTGTCTGCTGCTTAGGAGCCCGGGATTGATGCTCCACAAACACTCCGTATACGCAGTATTACAGTTACCACGGCTTAAATGCAGCTAAAGGAGCAAGGTTCTACACCGCGCCGTTTTAGTGGTGGAGCTGTGTTGTACTGCAACCAAACAAAAACAAATGACGATGGGCACACTATCCACTTTCCTTCTCCTCCTCTTAACGTCGGCTTTATCCCAGTGGATCTTGTGGGATCTACGTACAGGCTTTGCCTAAAGAGTGGAGATCAGATACTTTATTTGTAGAGATTGGCTGCTGCTTAGGAGCCCTGGATTGATGCTCCGCAAATATTCCGTACACACAGTATTATAGTTACCACGGCTTAAATGCAGCTAAAGGAGCAAGGTCCTACACCGCGCCGTTTTGGTGGTAGAGCTGTGTGTACTGCGACCAAATAAAAACATGACGACATTCTTCCATTTTCTGGTCGCCACCGCCCGAAGAAAATGCGCCCTCGCGCTGAGTTAGGCTCGGCTCGTCTTGGCTACGAGTCACCTTCTTTACCGGACTCACTACGTCGGCTCCTCGGCAAAGGCATTTGCCGCTCGAGATAGGGACCGCGGATGCCGGGTCAGAGATGCATCAAAATGCATGCCGGATCGGACTTCACAAAACCACAAGTGCCACGCACTTGGAGTGCTCTCTACTCGAGCTCAGAAAAGCAACTAACGATTTTTTTACATTGTTTAAAACTTCCAAACTTTACAAACAAGGGGAACGACAAAAAAACAGGGAGGAAGTCCCCCAATTCCCATTCGCTGCTTCCCAAAATGCAATAAAAAAGGCGGTCCAAAAATGCTTCATACCATTGGTTTTTGAAGCGACGCTCATTTTTTATGCGCTCCACTCAAACACAAGAACCAGAGGGCTTTCTACAAAAACCGGGTGGTCCAAAAGACCGGACCCCGACGCGAGCCACCTGACAGGGCTATAAATTTTCAAAGATTTGTAGCTCAACTTTGACGTTTATGCTGCAATTAATTCCCCGAATATTTACAATCCATGTCAGGGCGCATACAACCCAACGGCGCCAAAAAATCCCAATTCCGTCTGTGCAAAGGCCTAGCTATCTACATAAATCAAAAACATTGTATACATTTCAATTACATTACACCTTCCCTTTTTTAGGGCGCGGTAGCCCATTGGTTAGCGAGCTGGAGTTGCACTCGGTAGGCCCGGGTTCGATTCCAGCCATTGCCAAAACTGCCGCCGTGTTCATGCGGAGTACGATCACGTTAAACATGTGGGTCCGAAAGTCCTTCCGAGAGATTGGTGGTAGGGGAAGGAGGGTACGGTCCCCGTGGATGCCTCCCCCACTGGGTTCCGGTCTAAATTGGGTGGCACTTCCCGACCGTCCAAACAGTTACCTTACACCTTTCTGGTAGGTCGGACGGTCTGGGTTTCAATCAACAACAACACCTTCCCTTTTTTTCCCAGGGTTACGTATCAAAATATGTGATCACAGTATCACAATTGTTGAACTATTAGGGTTGTACGCAGGATGACTAGGGGCGACCTGCTGTCGTAAGAGATAGCACCCCACACCATTACGCCAGGCTTAATGGCTGTGTGCCTGTTGAGACCCAGGCCATCCGACCTACCAGAAAGGTGTAAGGTAACTGTTTAGACGGCCGGGGGGGATGTGTGCCTGTGTAAAACAGAGACTGATTGGGACTGCTGACCCTGGCGCCTCCACACGTGTACCCGATGGTCATCTGCTGAAAGATTGAAGCGTGATTCATTGCTGAACACTATGCGATTCCAGTCTGCTGGCAGCCATGATGCTCGGCTACGACACCACTCCAAACGATCCTGTCGATGCTGTGGGGTTATGAACATATGTATTAAAGGCCGCCGTGAGCGTAACCCCACCTCAGCCAAGCGCCGTGAGATGGTGAAAGGTACCACGGGTGGTATGAAAGAGGCTGTGGCACGTTGGATGGCGGACAATGATGGCATTGGGCTAGTTCGGGCCTGTCGCTCAATCACCCGATCTTGCCTCGCATTCGTGCACCTTGGCCTTCCAGAGCCTTCATTCCGCCGATGAATTAGTTCCTTGCAGCAACCATTGCTTCCAGCACCTTTGCACAGCAGTGTCCGTTCAGTGCAGGTGGCGGCCTATTACTCGGTAAGACCAGCCAGCTTCACACATCCCGACTATACGACTACGTTCGAACTCGTCGAATTGCTTATAATGTCTTCGGCAACGTCGTAACGCCATTATTGGTCGTGTCACCACGGAACTGCAACGCTGATAACGAGCAAAGATAAACCGTCCACATTTTAAACCAGTTTTATAGGATGCTAGTTGTGAAGTAGAAACGCGTGCTATGACCCAAGTTAACACTCATTGGCCTTGCAAATTTAATCACTTGCATACTTGGTATAAAGGAATTTGCATACGAAATTTCGAGATGATGGGATTATTTTTTAGGGGTGCTATTTTTTTGCAAAAGAGTGCATATATATAGTTATGTTATATATATGTTGAGTATATCCATGGTTACATTATATATACGTTAGGTATACCTATGGTCACTTTATATATACGTTAGGTATATCACTGGTAAAATAACTGTGCCCGATCGTTAGGTATACGTTTGTATTATAAGATTATATATAAGTTATTATTAAAACGTATTATTATTAAGTATATATGTGTTAGTATTATATATATATATATATATATATATATATATATATGCCTATAGTTAAATATATATACGTTAGGTATATCTATAGTAAAGTGACTGTGCCCCATCGAATAAAAGTGATTGCAGTACCCTAGCGGAAAATTTAAAAGTTAGGATAAAGAACTTGGCAACAAAGCGTGATAGAATAAAAAGCAAATTACAAAGTTGTAGTGCATTGTATTATTAGTAATAATTGACACTAAAACTGTTACGAAAGGCATTTATTTTACACAATGGGATTATAGGCGAATTTCTGCCTTATTCAGGAATAATGAAATAAACAACACTTACATGCACAACAATTTTGTGTAGAGATTGCTTTTTATCTTTCAAATGGTTACTGGGTGACTGTCTTTATTTACATACGCTCCTGAATCTATCGGTAACGTTTAAGAACATTATGACTTGGTTGTGCATTCGACAACCGACTAAGAGTGACTGATATTTGTTGCCTTCCACATATGCGTTTTGTTCGTTTCTGGTGTCTTACTAATTAGTCAATGCTCGACAATTTTGCAATTGACATTCTTCTTCTATCTCGTTTTGTTGCTGAGTTTGTTATCCTAGCTTTATAATTTTACACCATTCGGGGCGCTTCAATCATTTTTATTCGATCGAGCATGGTCATTTTACTATAGATATATATAGCGTATACATTCATGAGCCTTTCTTTACAAAGTTATTGAGGCGATCAAGGACATACCCAAGAACCCTGCATATACAGTATAAACAAAGTTTTAACAAACATATCTGTATTAACATGCACAATGAAATGGATTTTCCTTTAAATATCAATCACTGCAAAAAGAATTTCGTATTTTTCTCACGTTTGTTCTGCTGATAAAACGTAATAAGGATTTCTCTAACTTGTTTTTCATCCAAAATATTACTTAGGCCTAATCCGCAATTTTCATGTTCTGACATTATTAGTCACAACACATTCAATACATCACGGCATCACGAGAATAAAACTAAATTGTACTTCTTCTATTCTTATTGCGGACCCCACCCGCCCAATTATGGATTCCACTTGGACGAATGCAGTCTTAACAAGAGACAGATGTAATTAGAGGCCAATTCCAGAAAACGTTGTATAATGAGAATAGTACATTAAAAGCGGACAGAGAGCGCTCTCTGGATTTTTCGACCTGTTGCCATTCTCCGGAAATAATTTCCCGAAGATCTAACGAAATGCCTTTCTTCGTTGTTCCGAAGGATAACCAGGAATTCTTTTGTGCCATTTTTTTTAGTTACTAGTAGTAAATGGAATAAATCACGAAGAGTGTTAAAAATCAACGTTTAACTAGTAAGCTGAATGCCATTATGGAAGAAATTTTCTATCGTTCTGCTGAATCGCTACGTTTATTGATCATTCAAGTAAACATCATTACTTTCAAAATACAGAAAATGAAGTTTTAATGGGTCGAAGAAGATGTAAAATAATTGCATCCAAAAGGTCCGTTTCATTTAATGAACTCCTATTTACGAGTCAGTTTTATCTTTGCTTAAATTTTCACTTTACTCACAAAGAAATAAAAAGCATGTTGAGTTTATAGATTGATTGCCATTATAATATTGTTGCGAACGTGAAATATTCCCTTTCTTGAGTATTTCGTCTCTTTCGAAGACCAGACGGAGAAAACATCCGTACACACATTCTTTTCCATAATGTCATTCTAGGGTTCTCTTTGAGGAACTCCGAAGAAGGGTTTCCAGATTTGGAGATTTATCGCCAATTTCGCGACAACTTGAAGGTTCGAGAAAGACCGCAAAATAACGAGCATTCTACGAGATATGGGAGAATTTTAAACGTTTCTATAGTAAGACTATAAAAGAAGTTATTACTCTGTTGGAGAGCAGTTGACGTGATACGAGCTACATTGAACTGATTTTTGTTAATGTTATAAGAATAGTAACTGCTGTTTTGTTGTTGTTGAGACCCAGACCGTCCAACCTACCAGAAAGGTGGTTTGGACGGCCGGGAAGTGCCACCCAATTTAGACCGGAACACAGTGGGGGAGGCATCCCCAGGGACCGTACCCTCCTTGCCCTATCACCCACCTCTCGGAAGAACTTACGGACCCACATGTTTAACGTGATCGCACTCCGCTTGAACACGGCTGGCTGCGGTTTTGGCAGTGGCGGGAATCGAACCCGGGCCTACCGAGTGTAATTCCCGCGCGCTAACCACTGGGCTTCCGCGCCCAGCTGCTGTTTTGTTGTTGTTGAGATCCAGACCGTCCGACCTACCAGAAAGGTGTAAGGTAACTGTTTGGATGTCCGGGAAGTGCCATCCAATTTAGACCGGAAACCAGTGGGGGAGGCATCCTTTCATCAATGTTTTGAAAGTAGTATTTTGTGAAATTAGTGAAGCATTTAAGTGTTGTTTTACTGTATATTGTTACTGTTTACACTGTGCTTGTGAATAAACGTGTTAGTTATCCAGAAATTTGGACTCATTCTACTTTTCTGAGTGCACGCCCACTATTCCAGAGGGTACATCGTAACACAATATCATCACTGTTAGTGTAAAATCGTACTGCGCATTCTAGCCAAAAAAATCTAAATCATATTCATGATAGACTGGAACATAGGCGTAAAAGACGCGTCATAACCTCCCCTATTAGTGAAAAAACTACATTAGTTCTCTATAGGATCCAGATTGGAATACGAAACTCAACACTATAATCTTTTCCTCCTATTCGGTCGTAATCCCCTCTCCTCTTTTCGAACTAGGAAATGAAACAGTTGCAACCGGAGAGTATTTACTGTCAGATTGAAATATTGAAGTCAATGTGTTTTGTAAAGCGTTCACGTCCCAAACAGGGATTCGAACCGCACATCTCCGTCTGACCAGTTGACGCTCTATCCATTTTTTGACACTTTACAACAAAGTTGAAAAGTGTTTATGACTTTGTTCATTCTGTCTGTCTGTCCGTTAGCACGATAACTGCCGTAAAAATGACTTAATCAAAAGGAAATTTTAGTATGTTGTTCAGACGGGGTCTGTAGGACCTATGGGAATATAAATGAATAATATCACCCAATTAGTTTTGGATTGAACCCGGGTTGAAAAAATGAAATACATTGAGCCCTGTGGGACCTAATTTTTCAAACATTTTTTAAGCGGATTTAATTGCTTCGAAAATTTCAGGTAATATTCAAATTGTTCTAAAAAATATATATAAAAAAATTCAGCGAAATATATTCAGTAGTTTTTTAAATAAAAATTAAAATAATAATAACACCTCTTTTATGAAGCGATCACGTGACCATGATATGAAAAGATCACGTGACCCACTTCAAAATGATATATGGCATCCATCTTGTCTCAAAATCGTGATTTTTAAAGTTCTTTCTAATTCATATTGAGTGTTGTATCCGTCCTAAAACCCCTTTAATTTTGTTTAAATTCTGTTCATCTACATACTGAAACAACGCACTTACAATATATTTGAGTTTAAATGCTCCTCCAAATTTGATTATTTCTACAACGAAGCCTATTTTTCACCTATGTAAAATGTAAACAGCAAAATATGTAAAATGAGTTGTATTAGAATTGCTGTATTTCTTTAACACAAAATCATTTAATTCATGGAGTCTGCGTAGCTGATATGAATGAAATATTCTTTGATTTTACAAAGAGAAGGACGATTCTTTTCGATGAAGTTTTACGCATAGAGTTTAATTACTTGTAGTTCCATGGTCTTAATGTTTAAATAAAATAAATTATTATAGTATTGTGATGAATGACATGAATGGGAAATTATTTATGAATGAAATGCTGCTTTTATAGAGAGAGCCAGGCGTGTTATTTTTTCTACGACGTCATTTGAATCAATTTCAGTTGTTTTCGATGAAGTTTTCAAATATAATAAATTATCGTAGTATTATGATAATTGTAAAATTATTACCGAGGAATGTATCACATTTTAGAGATGTTTAAACCTGGCAATTTATATTTCAATGCCGTCATTTGAATGAAGTTCATATTTTTTCGATGAAGGTTTAGTTTTCAAATATAATAAATTAATGTAATATTGTGATAAGTTTTAAAATATTACAGAGGAATGTATTGCACTTTAGACATGCTTAAATAAAATTGCATTGAAGTTGGAAAGTGTGTGATAATCAATTCTTTAAGCATGATTGATCTTTTTTGTTTAGATATCAGCCATTTATTAAATAAAAGGAAACATTTCGTGAAGTAAATATCCGCTGCCGTATTGGAGATACGATCTTCCTTTTTGTGAATTAGTTAGGTATGGCAACTGGAATAAATATTTGTTAAAAAAAGTTTACCCTAAAAAGTGACAACTGAGAAAATTATCCGCTAGCTGTGGGAGCCACAGCTGGTAAATACTAAAACATGTTTTGAATACAGATGAAAAGGACAATTAAATAAAAAGTTAAAGTTTGAATACATTTACGAATATTTTAGAACTATAAATTACACTTGAAAACATTACAAGATACATCGGTTAGAAGTCGCGCTTAAATGTTAATAATTCGCTAGAACATTATTTAAGAATTAAACAAAATTCAAATAATTTTTTTTTAAACGTTCCATTTATAAGCGTTTTAGGTTCACTTGTTACTTCTTCATAATCTGGATGCGACAATTGGACAACCGAAGAAGTATTATAATAACGTTTCCACAGAGCCAAAACAATGTCGTATGGGGAGGATGGTTTATGGTTACTTTTTTCAATTATCTGCTGTCTTATTCGACTCAACTTTCTTGCACTATAAATTTGTAGCTTAATGACGCTACAATCACAGAATACCATATTCAGAAGGTTCACCCCCATTGGAACCTATGGCAACATTGTTAACATAGGATTTCGCATAGACACTAACTTTCGAGGAGCCAACCATCGCAGCTATGACGTAAAAAGAGCTCGATTGTTAGATTTGGCGACCATCGCTCAATCGGCGATTTTATGTTAATGCAGCCAAAAAAAAAATTACGGAATTGTACTTTTATAAATTTTTTAAACTATAAACATGATAAGCATTTAAAAATCCTATTTCTATAATATGTGTAAATTTAAATAAATAAACATAGATATATATTTTTAATTCATGTAATCATAAATTGAATAAAAAATTGACGCATTACATCACTGTAAATCTTTATACACCAAAAATTACAAGCTAACATACCCAAAAGACTGAAATATTTTATAATATTTTCAGCCTAAAAAGTATACTAGCGTGTTGTTAAATTGCTGAGTTCTTAATTTATTCTGGAATGCTGTTAATATAATTTTTTTTAAATGCACTTATATTCTTATAATAAATAACAAATTTACATAAATGCATTATCAAAGGTATCGAATTTCACTATCAATATCAATTTTTATACATTTTATATAAATGCGGAAAAGGTTTTTTAACTAATAATTCCACTGCTTCTTGATAATACTGCACCATTTTCTTATGATGAACATGTGCATAGGATGAAATATGGGATGCAAAGCAAATATTCTTTTCGTTTAAATAAAAATAAATTACATACCTTGTAAACGTAATCCCTCTTCTTTTAGTGATCCATAAAAGATAAAATAATTGATTATAAAATACGAAATAGAAGAGAAATGTTTTACACGTATAAACATGCGATCGATGATAGAATAAAGTTATTCAAGTGTTTTGTTTAGTGCCAAATGGGGTTATATTATCAGAACGTCTTGGCGAAAACCGCCACAGACCATCGCCAAGCGTGCCAATCTTGATGTATTTTATTTAACTTTGGTTGGCGGTTGAGGGTGCTGGAATAGCAGTGAAACATCTGTATATATTAATCTGTGGCTACAATAAACGAAATTATTTTATATAAAAAATTCTTCTAAAATATTACTGATGTATATGGCCAATAAGAAAAAAATATTTTACTTTTAATTTTTTTAATTTCACACTCCGCGAGGATATAAAATAATGTTATTAATTTTGAACTTAACTACTGGCAATCCAAATGAATGCAGTGGGAAAAAAATTACTTATGGTCTGTCGAGCTATGAATAGAATAAAATGAAATGTAGACTTAAAGTGGTAGAATTAGTGCCAATATGAAATCAAACCAAGAAGGTATTTCAATTTCCGCTGTTGGTCATTTTAGCACCTTCGGAAATAGTAATTTTAAATTAAACCATCTACAATTTTATTCACGTATCATTTATTCAAAATAAATACTATTTTAATGCCCGATGAAAACAACGAATGCTTAAAATGGGGACGGACAAAAATGGGCGAGTCCATATCGATACATGTCCCATCTATTCACAATTAAATATTATTATTTTCGAAATAATGTTTGTTTTCTATATAATTGAACATAAATGTCAGATTTTTCAATTTGTTAAATTTCTCATAGGACTCAAGGTCGCCGTAATCTTTGCTTAGGCTTCTATGAAAAAGTAAAGTACAAAGTCCCCTTTACAATTATTAGAGATCACAGGAAAATTCTCTGATGAGGTATTTAGTCATACGAACTTTAATGAGACAAAACATTTGCATGCAGGGGTATTATTTTTTTTACCCCTAAATTACTTGAACAGAACGGTGTATGCATCATTCGAAAAAAGATTTGCATTCATGGGGGGGGGGGGGCGCAAAATGTGTGTATCGGTATAAGATATTTCTCTGAAAATGTTCACATTTTTAAAAATAGTATTTTGATCTCCTAGAAGGGGATCAAAACGTCATAAAAATAAAAATAAATTGAGGTGTTTTCGAAATGCGCATATATAGAAATATTTTAATTAAACAATTGTAGCCGGAAAAGAAAAATATGATTTTAATTAAACATAAAAAAATTATGGACTAGAATCTAACTGATTAAAGCAATAAAGATGCCAAGGATATCTCTGTGAAATTTTGTGAATACAAATTAATATTTCGATCAGCAAAATGAAAAAAAATAGATATTCATATCATTATTATTTCTTTGAATTAAGACTCTTTTCTTTACCTACTTTACTGATTCTGATTTCTTCGTTTAACGTATATGCTGTAGTTAACGCTGCTTTGTGCAAGATTCCAGATAGCTGCAAGACCGGGGAACATCGTTAGTATTCGAGCGGAGCAAAACCGGAATGAGTTAAGATGCAATAGTGTAATTACTCGTACACAGAGTCTTGTATGTGGCTTATACTTTAATGGCAGGAAAGATAAGATCATGGTTAGAATTCAAAAGGGCAATGAAGTCTAAATGTTATCAAAAAAGAGCACATCTCAGTTGTTTAAAAGCTGAAGTCAATATATATCGGTCGTGCAACGGTTTCAGTTGGAGATTTAAAAACATTCACGAAAGACATAAAATATTTTTTGAAACAAAAAGTAGGGAAACTTTCTAACTTGAAGGTGATAGAGGCAATGCTGCAGAACCAACTTTAATATAGGAGTAAATGGTGGCATTATTTAAAGTTTGGAGATTGAATACGGAGAGCCCTTGCAATGGACCGTCTATTTGCTCCATGGAAACAAACTTCTATTAAGGAATCTGCTACAGACAGTGGAAGGTGTGGCCAGTTTTGTCTGGGCCTATTGGTACTGCTTGTGAAGAAATTGCAGTTATCCCATTTGAAGCAATAAAAGGAACTACTTTACCGAAAATGGAAAAATTTCAATGATCAAAGGTATTTCAGACAGATGGTATGCTATTTCAAGTAGAAAGTGTCCAAATGACCAGGGCCTAACCTGACCAGGGACCTAACTGGGACCCGGAGCAGACATTGCTCAGGGGCCCTTTCACCTCACGACATGTATGAAATGAAACAAATTTTTTTTTCTTTGAAAATATTATTTCATTCCAGAAAAATGCATACAAAATAAAGTTTTTACACATTTCAAAAGAATTTAAATGATTGGCATTTTTCTGATCATAGCCAAGACGCCAACGTGCTTTAGATCTTGAATTAGTGTGGTGATCCCTATATATGACAAAAATGAATCTTTTCACTGGACAAACCAATTCCTCTGCTATAAATATTTTTTTAGGAACCTGTTGCTAATATTTTGATGTTGCAATTGTTTAATTTGAAGCCCCCTTTAACACAAGGGCCCGGAGCAGTTGCCCTACATGCCCCTGCGTAGGTTAGACACTGCAAATGACCATATAAACAGAAAGGCAGAATCCGTAGTTAACGACTGTAAGTCGAATTGAGGTTATACGTATCCTCAAAATCGTCAAATAGCCCCATAATTTTCGTCATATATGCATACTGTTTTAAGAGAAGTTGTTTAGGGCATGGGTTAGAGATACATGTATTATTTGCGCATGACGAAAATACTATTTAATCCATGGTAATAGATGAAAGAGAACGCATAAGACTGTTAATATACAGAAGAAATTTAGTCTTAAGAAAACAGACGGACACATCAAAGAGCAAATTCAGACAGAAAATTTATAGTACCAAAACTAAACTACAATGCATTTGACTACATTGATCTTCTAAATTGAAATCAACCGAAACACATGCAATATGAACCACACCTCACCAATAACATATCGTTCGTAGATATTGAAAACTTCGTAAAGATGGGGGGGGGGGGACAATAACTTCACTCAACTGTTCAAATCACCTTACCATTATCATTTAACAAAACTCTGCGTTCGTATTGTTACAGAAGCGTCTTAAAAGTTTATGGAGAAAAAAAAATACAAGGATTTATCCTTGCATGTAAAACATTGCAACAGTTCATAAAATTAGTCAGTATTAAATCTCAATTTTTATATGTAAATCTTTTATTTATTTATTTTTATCTATTTATTTATTTCAAATATTTTGAGTTGGATTCCTCGTATTTGTAATGTCATTGACAGTTGAATAAATTTAAAATATATATAAGATGTAATTATGTATGTATGTACGATATACGGAGTGGGATTAAAAAGTTTCCGGACTGAGTCTATAACTTAAAAAATATTATCAATTAAAATGCTGAAACACATCCTCTTTCGAAATAAGACCCTTGCGCAACAACACACTTTTGCCATCGCTTGTAAAGGTCATCGAAACACTTCTGGAATCCATTTTTAGACATGTTCCTTAATTCACCCTGCGATGCACTTTTAACTTCATCTGCGGATTGAAATCAACGACCTTGCAAGCGACTTGCCAGTTCAGGAAATAAGCTGAAGTCGCAGGGGGCGAGATCAGGGGAGTAAAGAGGATGTGGCAAAACAGTTGTTTGAGTTTTTCCCAAGAAAGTCAGCGACGAGGAGGGATCGGTGTGCAGGAGCGTTGTCATGCAAAAGCACCCATGATCTGACCCCTTTTGGTCTTCGGTTAACATGCGGGAAACGATGTGTTGACACACCCTATGCATGTTAGGATCCTTAGTCAGTATCCATTGGCATGTGGCCTCGGATATCCCAACTGATTCTGTTATTTCCGCTATTATTTGCTGACTGTTCCCACGTACCTTCGCAGAAACCTGTTTTCAGCGGCGCGGGAAGTCTGGGGACGGCCAACGTGTTCGTCGCCACTTTCTCTGTCTTCTCTAAAACGTTGATGCCACTCAAAAGCTTTCATTCGCGATAATGCATCACTGCCGTACACATGCTTCAACATTTCATAAACCTCCGTAGCACTCTTTCCCAAGCGAACACAAAATTTGATATTAATTCTCTGCTCAACAAATGCAATTTCTTTCAATCGCCGGTTACTAAGTGCACTCGTCTACAAAATACGACGCTGTGGCGAGCCACCGACGTGATTGGTGTCAAACCACTTTTAGAAGAGGGGGAGAACGTAGTAACACAGAAACGTTATCGTAGTCGCTCTACTGAAAATATTTGAGTTATAGACTCAGTCTGGAAACTTTTGAATCCTACCCCGTAATACATTGTATGTCCTGAAATGGATTGAAAAATGAGTATTTCATGTCCACATTATAAACAGTCTATTACACAAAACACCTAAAATTATGATTTTTTTTATGAACTTTCGATTCCCTTGTAAAGGATCAAAATATTAATCTATTTTCACAAAATTTCACAAAGATATACTTGGCATTTTTATCAAGTTAGATTACTCGGATACAATTATTTAATAAACTAGGGGGCTCTGCCCCCTGCTCGCTACGCTTCACCAACCCCCTTCGGGAGGCTTTGCCTCCTACTCGCTCCGCTCGCAGACCTCGTTTCATACCTATCTGTCCTAAAAATTCTACTTTCAAAAATCTCTTTTTCTGTCCCTGCCTATTTTCCGCAAGAGGTAAAAGCAGGGATTTTTCTTAGCCCAGGGAATCCAAAAACTGAATTCCTTGATCCTGAGCTCGCTTTAAGAGCTATTTTGTACCAAACTAAAGTTTAAATCGTTAAACGGTTTATTTCATCGCGTTACCATCGTATTATTTCTCTATAAATGTACCAAATTTCATATTTTTGTATGCTATAGTTTTTGCGGTACAAGACAGAGATGCCAGATGTGCCGAAACGAAAAAGAAAATTCTCTTCAGAAGTGCATAAAAAGTAAAATATCTCGAAACTACATTGAAATTAAAAAAAGGGGCTCCGTCTTACGAAAATTCACCCATGTAGGTAGGTACCTGCCTGCAAAAATTCATAGTCAATGTTAGTCTATCCAGGACGCGAACTCGCAGCTCAAATATTTTATCTTTGACTTTGACATTAAATAGTTCTTAAACTACAATATATGTAAAAAAAAACGGTTCATTTCAGCGTATATATAGCGCTTTTTAATATAGCGAGAAATATTTTTTATACGTGTATTCCGAAAACACTTCAAATTTTTGATTTTTATGAGTTTTCGGCCAGATTGCGAGCAATCAAAATGTTTTTCTAAAATTTTGAATTAGCAAAGAACCAGGCTTTGAATGGACTCGCCCATATGAAGTACATACAAATCACTTTTCTAGAACATTTTCTCACAAAATTAGCAAAAAAAAGCCAAATTTTGAGAGGCTATTTTCCAAATCCTGGGGGGAGGGGGGGGTTGTAATTCCATAAAGGTGTAAAAGATTTCCTTCCGTCCGCTCCTAATATCCACAGTCCACATGCGAGTCATGCACCTCTCCCATTTAATATTACTATTACTTATACGACTCCCTATCAAAACATACAAACTGTACCATCCCTTAACATAACGTAAATAATTTAGACTCCCGTAAACCCTCTAAGAAACGAATTTATCAAGTCTATTATACCCCAAACTTTATATCTCAAGTTTTTAATTTCTGGTTATACCATGGAAGAAAATGAACTCACTCTTTTTAACTTTATCAGTCATACAATTCAGCTCCAACCAACCAATCTATCTATAAACAAAGTTTGTATTAATTTCATTGTTTACAACGTGAATTTGAAGATATCGAAGGAAGCAAGTCCCTCTAACTCCATAGTTTAAATATTCATATTCTAAATATTTAAGTTGGGATGACCACCTCTCAATATGAACTTTTCTATTCAGCTGAAACATAGACGTGGTCTCATCTCGAACTCCATGAGCTGAATGCAGCTTTCTTCTCATTTCTTCACGCATTAAAGTCTCATGACCGTATAATTGCATGATATTTTGATGTCTTCGACCAAAGATTTACACAAGACACAAAAATAGCAAAAAAAAAAAAAGAAAAAGAAAAAAAAAAAAAAGGCTAAAATTTGTGAGACTGTTTCTCCAGATCTAAGGGTTAATTTCAAAAACTGATTTCAGATTTGGATTCAGCATGGTCGAATTAGTATAGAGTTTGTAAAGAGGCTTGCTTCCCCAACCGGGAATCGAACCCTGGATCTCCGAACTGATCAGCCGTCTCTCTACCGCTGAGCTACTGGGACGAAATTGCAAGTTCTTATCGTCGAAGTGGACTCTGCGTTCTCCACCCTGTAATGTCAGATCGGCGGGCAACTATTAATCTGACTGATCACCTCCTGCTATTTTTACCCAGGTTAGTATCCTGCGTGGTCGTCATCCCCTCAATTTCAAATTGGCACCCAATCTGCCAGACCCTACTGAATCCGTACTAGTCGTACTAGGATCACTTTCAGACCTCGACATGCCAAAAACCTTGTCAATATTTCTTGGGTAAAAGCTCACAATAACATATCTGGAAATGAAATTGGTGATTACCATGCTAAAATTGCTGCTATCTCTGGTTCCCCTCTTACTATTCCCTTTCTTTACTCGTTCCTCTCAAAATTTTGTAAATCTCATATCCTTAATCTTTGGAAAAATTATCTTAATGATTATATTTCCACCAGGACTGGTGATCCGGCTAGAATTCTGCCTTACCTCCCTATCGTGAATCCTAATTTACAAATTTTTAATAAATACTTCATTTACTTTCTTACTGGTCGTAGCCCCTTTCTTGATTACTTATACTTTTTCAAAATTAAATCCACCTCTAACTGTATTTGCAATAAATTCGGTGACGTTGACCATTACATTTTCGATTGTCCTTTTTCTAAAAAAATTTCATCTCTGCAAACCTCCCCCCTCTAATAAACCCATTTGGTTCTCCAAAGTTCGTTCAAATCCATCTTCAGTAGATAAAATTAAAAACTGTATTCTTGTTGCCATGGAAATTTCTAATAAAGTGACCTAAGCTTATGAGTAGCTCTCAATTAATTTTGATCAATGAATCCCTTTATTTCATTCCTATTAACTTATATGAACTTATTGTGTTCCCTCCATTTTTTTCTTTAAAAAAAAAGCTATGTTAACTGTTCTTATTTTCTTGGATCTTTCTTTTTCCTTTGACCCTTTTTATTTGTATTTTTTCTTATTTTTCTTCTCTAAATTTTATTCTAAATTTCTGTTTTTGTTTTCATACGACTAATTATTTTCCTTTTCATATATTTTCTTTTTATATATTTTCTAAATTTTACTTTTAAAATTTTATTATTTTCTTTCATTTTAATCTATTTTTCATTATGTTATTATACCTCACTCTAAATTTTATTTTTCAATGATCTTTTTATCTATATTCACAATAACCCTTTTCCCATTTTTGTAAAATGGACGCACTTGTCAAGTTCAAATATAATGTAAAACTGTCTGTTTAATCACAATATTTTTCATAAATTGTTATATTTTTAGACCTAAATAAAAGTTCGTTTGGCGGGATGGTAGACCTTGGGTGCCTCCTGAATGCAGGAGGTATCCTTTCCCGGCCGTGCAGCTAGCTACTCTAAACCCACTATGTGAGTCGCACGGTCTGGGGTCTTCAGACCTCCGACATCTTTGCACTTACCTACAGGGTTGATTTGTTCGGGAGCCATTGCAAAGAGCCTTGTTACCCCAACCGGGAATCAAACCCTGGATCTCCGAACTGGCCATCCGATGCTCTATAGTTGAGCTACTGGGACGAAATTGCAAGCTCTTATCGTTTAAGTGGACTCTGCAAGTTGCATTCGATGCTCTGACATATTGATATTGTGAGAGAGGTGATTACAACCGTTAAGTACAACTCCTCCCCCTGCTACAGAGCGAAAGTGTTTCCCCAGGACACCTTATAAAATGATCGAACATAATATAACCATCGCTTTATGGTCCAATCCTAGATGCCAGCACCACCTGTAGAGTGCGGTTAAATACTACATATTTCCTTTCGCACCCCAGCATTTACACGGAACACATCCATCCATATTCTTCAAGTGCGTTTGTGATCGATAACGGAAAGCGTAAGTATTCAGGGGTATTTCTCTCCCCCTCCCCCGTATGCTAGCGCAATCCGATTACACATACCGCAGCGGCCTGGTAGGTTGCACAGTTTGCCTTTTCAGTTTGCATCTTATATGTTCTCCCGTGCCATATTAAATATTCGAGCTCATAAATTCAGCTATATGTCCGCATATACCTATACGTGAGGAAATGTCAATGATTGCACCATTAAAAAGCCATATGCATGTGTGTGCTCCTTTCGTAAGTTTAGTAGTAAGGCGTTTCTTCCAATGCAAGCATTTAAAATGATTAATTCTTAAATTCTCACGTTCTAATCATAGGATCAAAATTGTTTCTGACGCGAGTCTATGATTGGGGTATCCGGCGGAAATCAGAACGTTACGGAAAATGTAAACACTTTGAATGCGTTTATCTTTGGACCTAATAGATAAAAATATAGATAATTTATACTTGTTTTGTCGGAAATAAGGAACCATTTATGAATATACAAAATTAGTTTCAATATTTTTCTTATTTTAAATTATTATTTTCGAAGAAAAAAAAAACTTTTGTACGGGCGAGTATTTGCTTCACTTTTATTACTTTCACACGAATAGCTTTCAAACCATAAAGTATAGATATAAATAGTAAAGTATAGATATAAATAGTAGATATAAATAGTAAGTTACATAAAATAGTATATATATATATATATATATATATATATATATATATATATATATACTTACATTGCATTAACCACCATTTATCCACTATCTACATAGTATTTCTGTCTTATTTACTTTAAATGCATTTTTTTTCGAAACGGAATTTTCAAAGGTTTTACATTTTTAAAATGTTCCATGCATTTTTATTTTTTGTTTGAGATGCATGAAACTTGGCAAAAAGACACCTTTCATACTTTTTAATGAAACTGGGTATACATTTTATAATTGGATTTTATTAAGGTAATGAAAAGTGAATAAGAACCTAATTAAATGCGAAATTTTGATGAAAATTAAGTTTTAATGCAAAAAAATATTTTTAAAAAATTAACTTTCTAAGGAATTTAAAAATGAATACACAACTTTGTTTATAATGCGTTTTTAAGTGATCATAATGTAAAATTAATCAAAAATGTGAACAAATAAACACAAGGAGCATTTTTAAATTTTCGTTAAAAAAATTAAATTAAAAAAAATACAAAATTTAAAAAATTTAATGGTATTTTATATAGTAATGTTTAGAGGAATATTTATACAAATTTTCATGTTTCCATGTTAATAAATAAATAAAAAAAATTTCAACCTCCACCGTCCCCTTATGATCATAGCTGGTGACCTAAATTCCTGCCATACGAACTACGACACAGCTTCGAACTCGTATGGTGTATTTCTAAAATGATTGGCTCAGTGCGCCAACTTCAGGATCGTAACTTCGCCCACCCCGATCACTTCTTTACAGGAAGGAACCAATCAACTATCGATATGGCACTTTTTCGTAACATTCCTTATGACTATGCGATCAGCGCAGACTGCAACCTGACGTCTGATCACCTTCCTGTAATTCTGACCCTTAACTTTGATAAAAACTCTTTAGACCGTCTTGCAGAATTACATACAAATAGGGATAACTTTCGTTATACTCTTGAAAACTCTAGCACTGCACCATCTCTCAAAATTACCAGCACGAATGATATTGAAAAATGTGTCCAAGATATGAATCATGTGCTGTTCGAGGCAGTGCCTGCAACCGAAACCGAATCATTCCAGACCTAATCATCACACTCTTCCAGGTGATATTAGGGACAAAATCAAGCAGCGAAACCGGTTACGGAAGGATTGGTATATCACCAGGTACCCAATTTACGGCGCTCATATCCGTAAGCTCCATAACGAGCTCAAGGCTCTGATTAAAACACACACCCAGCAACGCTGGCGCACACACCTAGAAAGTCTCACACCTACGGATCAGTCTCTGGCGAACAGGTAAAAATCTCAGAACCAAGAAAACTACAATTCCGCCCATTAACTGCCCTAATGGACTCACCCAGACATCGGAGGGAAAAGCCAATGCAATTGCAGACAGCTTGGAACTCCAATTCACACCACACATAAACCTCCGGCCACTCTAACGGTTACTCTAAGTCCTCGGACGAGTCGGGTGGTCTGGGTTTTCGACCACACATAAACCTAAACTTTAACGATCTCCACAAATACATAAAAGAGGATCTACAGCGGACCAATCGCAACGTTCTATACATAGATATACCAAATGACATTAACAACACATTATTAGCTGAAGTTACTGACATCATCAGGGGTATCAAGGTAAGAAAGTCACCTGCTCTTGATAAAATTAGCAATCGCATCATTAGAAATCTTCCTATTACTTATCTATGCTGGTTGACCGTGCTCATAAATCGAATGCTCGAATTTCGCTTTTCCCCCCAAAGTTGGAAAACTGCCGTCATTATTCCCTTGGCCAAAGATAATCTAAATTTAACCCTACCAGAAAG
The DNA here is from genome assembly GCA_951213105.1 of Amaurobius ferox. Lineage (NCBI taxonomy): Eukaryota > Metazoa > Arthropoda > Arachnida > Araneae > Amaurobiidae > Amaurobius > Amaurobius ferox. The sequence continues at coordinate 60,544,009 of OX578146.1, forward strand.
CTACAGAGCAATAAGCCTTTTATCAAGCCTCTCCAAAAATCTGCAAATTGGTGTTCGTAAGACGTTTGAATAGTTTCTGCAGACTGAATAATGTTTTAATTCCAGATCAGCACGGATTTCGATCTGCTTATTTCATGCAATCCCAACTTTTGCGTGTAGTCGAAGCTATTCACGAAAACTCTTCCAACAGGTAGTATACCAGCATAATATATTCCGACATCAGCAAGGCGTTTGAAAAAACGCATATTCCTGGGCTTATTTCCAAGCTGGTGTAACTTGGCATTTCAGCACAACTTTTAGCGATCATCAACTCGTATCTCACTAACCGTTCTTTCCGCGTACGAGTTGATAAAACTCTCTCTTTTATTCGACCAACCAGGGCCAGAGTTCCACAGGGTGGAAATCTCAGTTCACTGCTATTCAACATCTTCATCAATGACTTACCGAAGATACTCCAAGTTAAGCTGGCCGTCATTGCAGACGACACAGCGCTAATTGCACGAAGCTGTTCATCACACAGCGATATCAATACACTACAAAGTTACTTAAAAATAGCCTTGAGCACCGACTCGTGTTCTGGAGAATCATTAACGCCTCCAAGAGTGCAGTGTGCAAACCCAACTACCGAGAATTTAGCCATAATTTTATCTTAAATATTTTTAACGAACCCATCCCATTCTGCCACTCTTTAAAGTATATGGGTGTCACTCTCGACGCCATTATGCTATTTTCAGAGCATATTATTGATAAACTGAAACCATAAAAAAAACCTACTCCGCCCTTGTCCCACTTCTCGGTAGAAAATCCAACCTTTCTACCCATAATAAGCTTATTGTTTGCAACCAAATCATTGCACCAGCGTTTCTGTATATCTGTCCTGTCTGGGGATCGGCTGCAAAAACGCACATCGAGAAATTGCAAGTATTTCAACGCAAAGCATTACGATGCATTGTGAATGCTCCTCGATTTATACAAAACGAAGTCATTCACCATGACCTCAAAGTCTCTTCAGTAGAGGAGCAGATTCGGCGTTACACTCGAAACTTTTACAAGAAGTATTCAAACAAACCATGTTTGAAAACGTCGTCCTTCCAATCTTCTGGTCTGCCCTGTAAAGGTCGTCTGGAAAACCGAGATTTGCGTCTCCCCAACCCGGTGTCACCTGAGATATATTCGATCTGAATGACGACGATAGATGGCGCCACTGCACCTGTTCATCATTAGATCAAAATCCACTGACATGAACGATTGCTTATTAGCTAGCTGTTTTTGACACCAGCCAGCTTGCAATCCACTTTTATTGTTTCCACTAATTTTTAATTCAATTATACATTCTTATGCTTTCTCATCGCCTTTATAAACTTAACTTTAATTTTGACTATGGTATATTTTACCAAGTCTGAGCTTTCCCTTCACCCCGCCCCATTATCTCATCTAGGCAGTCGGACAATCCCAAGACAACATCACCATCCAGCAACATCGTCAATATGTACTATCCAATCTACATCCTGCACAGGAATCTCTACTCACCGAGGAAAAATACAAATCAGATCTCTACTCACCGAGGAAAAATAAAAAACTCGAACAGTATAGATGAGTTGCACCGACGTCACATTCATCGCCATCACTCTTTGTAGACACTGTCCGCCATCACTGTATTCTTTCAATGTTAAAGTGTTAGTTGTTAACATAGTGCAGCGATTTTTTCTTAATATAGATAGGTTTACAATATAAAATTATCTGATTACGTCGAGAAATTGTCTTTAGAAAGCCAACAGAGATACAGAGAAAAATTAATTATTACAGGTTTATCTGACGATTCATATATTATTCTAATGCAAAGCTTTTCTCGATCGCCTGTTCTGATACCATTCGTCAAATGGTCTGATGTAACGCTATATTTTACAGTTACTCCAAGTCAGGCTACAAAACAAGAAGTCAAGGTACTTTAGATGCTTATTTATTTAATTTATTTTAATGCAATAGTGTTGAAGACCCAGACCGTCCGACTCGTCCAGTTAATGCAATAGTGTGTAAATCTTAATATATTTATTATAATTAAATAAACTAACTAATTTGCGAAATAATAAGTTCATATTATTTATTCAGTAGATAATAAGGCTAACTATTTGATGTTTAACATTGAAAATCTATAAAAATTTATATTCGTTTGGGTGTGTTGATATTCTTATCACCTCAAATTGTTCTAACTATTCTCTTTTATCTATTTCACAAGTAAAGTACATTTTAATTCTGTATGTTTCTATGTAATATATTATGAGGAAATAAATTTGTCAAGTAATATGAAAGTTATCATTTTATTATGTAGCATAATTGTTATCTCAATCTCCCATTCTTCAAGAGTACGGATAGAGCGATGTTACAAAGAACATGGCCGCTGTGCAGTGGAATCGCGAACGTGACGTCACATGAAACTCATCTATAGTACGGATAAATCGATGTTACAAAGAAAATGGCCGCTGTGCTGTGGAATCGCGAACGTGACTTCACATGAAACTCATCTATTCACAAATTCGATATGTGGATAAGTGCTGCGCATAGGCGTCCCATAATGTATCGTCTTGACTTGACTCAAGGTTCTTTAATATAAAGTTAAGCGATCAACCCGGTAATCAATCAAAAAGTTATCAGCTTCAAGTCGCTGAACTTAGATTTTCATCATTTGTGACGACACGGACCAGGGAGGATTTTCAGAGTCATTTCTAAAACACAGCAAATTTTCACATTATTACAACTAAAAACTTTTTGTTAATTTTGAAGTGCCAATATCCAGACGTAAAAAACTTGCGAAGAGATTTTAAACTGTACTGTGCACACCTTTCTCAGTGACGCAGTTAACAAATTCGGTCTCTTCAAAGCTCGAAAACAAAATCCACGCGTTTGCTATTCCCTTGCATCAGATGCGCAGAGTAATGTAAAACAAGAAAGATCAATCATGCATAAAGTATTGATTATGAAACACTTTCCAACTTCAAAGCAATTTTATTTAAACATCTCTAAAATGCGATACATTCAGGGCTGATATATTTTAAATTATCACGGTACTACAGTAATTTATTATATTTAAAAACTTCAAACTTCGTGGGAAAAATGAACTTTACTCAAATGATATCATCGAAATATAAATCGTCTAGTTCTCTATGTAAAAGCAATGAATATTTCATTCATATCACTTTTATTCCAGAGTTTAATAATTCTGCGTGAAAAAAATTCAGCAATTTTATACAACTCATCTTTACAATCAATTGTTTACATTCTACATACATTAAAATTAGGCTTCGTAGTAAAAATAATCAAAGTTTGATGATCATTTAAACTAAAAAATATTGCAATTGTGTTGGTGCAGAATATAGATGCGCAGAAAATACGCAAAAATAAAGCGGCTCTAGGACGGATGAAACACAAAATACAAATTTAAAAGAATTTGGAATAATCAAAGTTTGATGAACATTTAAACTAAAAAATATCATAATTGCGTTGGTACAGAATATAGACGCGCAGAAAGTAAGCAAAAATAAAGCGGTTTTTGGACGAATGCAACACAAAATATAAATTTAAAAGAACTTTGAATTATCAAAGTTTGATGATCATTTAAACTAAAAAATATTGTAATTGCGTCGGTACAGAATATAGATGCGCAGAAAATACGCAAAAATAAAGCGGTTTTAGAACGGATGAAACACAAAATATAAATTTAAAAAAACTTTAAAAATGACGATTTTTACACTGGAAAAAAGATGGATGCCATATTTTATTTTGAAGTGGGTCACTTGATCTCTTCATATAATATGGATGTAATTATTATTTTAATTTTTGTTTAAAAACTACGGAACATATTTTGTTGAATTATTTTATATATATTATATATATTAATTTTAATATTTCGCAAAATTTTCGAAGTAATTTGTGAATTTTAATTTTGCTTAAAAAGTGTTTAAAATTTAGGTCCCATAGGGTACAATGCATTCCACCTTTACAACCTGGGTTCAATCCAAAACTAATTGGGTGATATTATTAATTTACATTTATATAGGTCCCACAGACCGTCTCAAAAACGTACTAAAATTTCATTTAGATAAAATGAAATACATTGAAAAAATGAAGAAATGAAATTGATTATTTGAAACAATGAAATAAATAGATTGAACCCTATGGGACCTAATTCTTCAAACATTTTTTAAGTGAATTTAAAATTCACAAATTTTCTCATAAGATATATAAAACAAATTTCAGTAAAATATATTCAGTAGTTTTTTAAATAAAAATTAAAATAATAATTATACCCCTTTATATGAAGAGATTACGTGCCCAGTATATGAAGAGATCACGTGACCCACTTCAAAATAAAATATGGCATCCATCTTGTGTCAAAATCGTGCTTTATAAAGTTCTTTTTAATTCATATTTAGTGTTGCATCCGTCCTAAAACCGCTTTATTTTTCCTTAAATTCTGTGCATCTTCTACATACTGAAACAACGCAATTATAATATATTTGAGTTTAAATGATCATCCAACTTTGATTATTTCTACAACGAAGCCTAATTTTCACTTATGGAGAATGTAAACACCATAATATGTAGATTGAGCTGTATAAGAATTGCTGCATTTCTTTAACGCAAAATTATTTAGCTCATGGAGTCTTCAATATAGCTGATATGAATGAAACATTCATTGATTTTACACAGAGATCCAGACGATTTTTTCGATGAAGCTTTAAGCATAGCGTTAAATTACTTGTACCTCCATATTATTATAGTATTGTGATGAATAGAAAAATTTTATGAGTGAAATGCTGCTTTTATATAGAGGCTATTTATATTTCGCTGACGTCATTTGAATAAAATTCATTTGTTTCCTATGAAGTTTTCAAATATAAAAAATCATTGTAGTATTATAATAATTTTAAAAATATTACCGAGGAATGTATCGCATTTTAGAGATTTTTAAATAAAATTGTATTGAAGTTGGAAAGTGTTCCATAATCAATGCTTTATGCATGATTGATCTTTCTTGTTTTGTTCTTGTGGCAACGTCTCTATTGTGTTTACAATAAGGAGGAAAAGCGCAAAGTAATTCTAACTCTGTGTATTATACATTTGTTAAAATTATTATTATTTTTCTCTCATTGCAAGGCGTTAAGTTTTGATATATATAATTCTACTCGCATATAAGGAAATCATTTCCGTATGTCTGTCTGTTGATAAAGCTTGGCAATAAATTTGACGATTTATTCTCCCTACGATACATGGTAATGTATAGGGAAAGTACTGAAACCATGTCAAAAATTGCAACTTCAGTTTTCGACAGATCCATACGTTTCGAGCACTCTAGAACACGAAAAATTTATTTTTAGCGTGAAGAGTGTGTGTTTTCTGTCTGTGTGTCTGTGCAATGTATGCATCACTCTAGCTGAAAATCTAATTGACTGATTGACCTAATTTCACAAAATGCGTCAGATAAGCCACTTATAGTTTACACTGGTGCTGAATAGACTTTGGTATGATTCGAAAAAAAAGAACCTGGATTTTTGTGCAAAATAACCCCTAAAATACGTATTTAGTCTAGCTGAAAAACTGAGTGACCAAATTTCATAAAATTTGGTAGACAAATCATGTGTTGTTATTGTTGTTGTTAAAACCCAGACCGTCCGTGTTTGAAAAATGTTAGAAAAATTAGGTCCCATAGGGTTCAATGTATTTCATTTTTTCAACCCGGGTTCAATCCAAAAATAATTGGGTGATATTATTCATTTATATTCCCATAGGTCCCACAGACCGTCTGAACAAGATACTAAAATTTTATTTTCGGAAAGTCATTTTTACGGCAGTTATCGTGCTAACGGATAGACAGACAGAAGACAGACAGAATGAACAAAGTCATAAACACTTTTCAACTGTGGTGTAAAGTGTTAAACAAGAAAGATCAATCATACTTAAAGCTTTGATTATGAAACACTTTCCAACTTCAATGCAATTTTATTTAAACGTATCTAAAATGCAATACAATCTTCGGTAATATTTTAATCATCAATATTTTAAAATCAATAAATATTTCATTCATATAACTTGTATTCCAGACTCCAGAGCAAAATAATTTTGTGTGAAAAAAATTCAGCAATTCTTATGTAACTCACCTTACAATCGCTTGAGATATTTGCATTCTGCATAAGTTAAAATTAGGCTTCGATGAAGAAATAATAAAAGTTTAGGGATCATTTAAAATCACAACTATTGTAATTACGTAGGCACGGAATTTAGATACACAGATAATACACAGATACACAGATAATATATATATATATGTGTGTGTGTGTGTATGTATTCAAAGTATTGGAATCGTATCGAAGATCGGAACTCGAATTTTCAAACGATCTACACGTTTTGGACTTCTAGAACACGAAAAAACTATTTTTAGGAAGAAGTATGTGTGTGTAAAGGTGTATCTGTGTGTGTTTCTATGTGTCTGTGAGGATATTGCATCCACTCTAACTGAAAAACTAATAGACCGAATTTCATAACATTTGGTAGGTAAGTTTTTTGTGGGAATCCAATGATGTTCATTAGATTATAGTACAATTCGTAATAAAAGAATCTGCCATCTTTGCGAAATGGCCGGCAAAAATTGTCTTTATCCACTCTAGCTAAAAACTAATGGACCAAATTTAACAAAATTTGGTGTATAATATTTCAATAATCTATAAGTGATTTATATACCAAATTTAACAAAATTTGGTATATAAATCCCTTGTAGGTTATTCTAGTACGATTCGGGATAAAGGAACGGGCTGTTTTTGCGAAATGGCCCGCAAAAATCGTTAAATATAAAATTAAAGACTACGTGTGCTCAATTATATCAATTAAATTCCTATTTTATACGTGATTTTTGACAACAAAAAGAATAAGACTAATCCCAATATTCTAGGACTAGCCGTTCTTGAGATATTTTAGTTTTTTCGCGTTTTCGTTACGCCACCTTTGACAATAACAGCTATCAAATGAGAACCAAATTTAAGTTTAACGTGCAAATTCAATGTCATTTAAAATACTTATGGCTGATATTTTGTGCAGATAAACTGAAATTATTATTGAAGAAATAAAGAGAACGTGAATATGAGTCTGCAGGGAAAGACATGTGCTGCCCACATCAGAATTTTTAACAATATTACAACAATGGTTTAGACAATATTACAACATTGATTTATAGAAGTGAACAGGGATTATTTGCAGGCCATTTCGAAAAAAATGTATGAACTATATTTAAAGATCCACCAAATTTTTGTAGAATAAAATGTTCTACAAATTTAAGCTGTGTACCAAATTTTAACTCTCTAGGACGTAGGAAAGTGCATTGAAAATGCCATCAAATCAGTATATCAGGAGGAGTTATATAAAATTAAAAAAAAAATTTGAAAAATTGTTATCTACCAAATTTATTTTAAAATGTGAAGCTTCTCTCATATGCAAAATAATTAAACTCTTGGAAAGATATTTATTATATAATATATCTCTTTTTCCTTTCCAGAGGATATCCCAAAAGTCAGAATTTAATTGAATTCGTTTTTCTCCCTATATTAAATAATTTTCAATTAAAAAACTACCTCATATATTTTACTGAAATTTATTTTACATATTTTATGGTACAATATGAATATTTCCTAAGAATGTCGAAGCAATTTGTGAATTTTAAATTTGCTTAAAAAATGTTTGAAAAATTAGATCCCCTAGGGTTCAATGTACTTCATTTTTTCAACCAGGGTTCAATAAAAAACTAATTGGGTGATATTATTTATTTATATTCCCATAGGTCCCACAGACCGCCTGAAAAACATACTAAAATTTCATTTTGATAAAGTCATTTTTACGGAAGTTATCGTGCTAACGGACAGACAGACAAACAGACAGAATGAACAAAGTCATAAACACTTTCCAACTATGTTGTAAAGTGTTAATAAAGCGGCTTTAGGACGGAGGATACAACACTCAATATGGCAATATGAATTAAAAAGAACTTTAAAAATCACGATTTTGAGACAAAATGGATGACATATTTCATTTTGAAGAGGGTCACGTGATTTTTTCATATCATGGTCACGTGATAGCTTCATATAAGAGATGCAATTATTATTTTAATTTTTATTTTAAAAACTGCTGAATATATGTCGCTGAATTTTCTTTTTATATATTTTACGGAACAATTTAAATATTACCTAAAATTTTCGAAGCAATTTGTGAATTTTAAATCCATTTAAAAAATGTTTGAAAAATTAGGTCCCATAGGGTTCAGTGTATTTCATTTTTTCAACCCGAGTTCAATACAAAACTAATTGGGTGATATTATTCATTTATATATATATATTCCCATGGGTCCTACAGACCGTCTGAACAACATACTAAAATTTCATTTTGATTAAGTCATTTTTACGGTAGTTATCGTGCTAACGGACCGACAGACAGAATGAACAAAGTCACTTTTCAACTTTGTTGTAAAGTGTTAATAAAAATCACGATTTTGAGACAAGATGGATGCCATATTTCATTTTGAAGTGGGTCATGTGATCTTTTCATATCATGGTCAAGTGATCGCTTCATATAAGAGGTTGAAGACCCAGACCGTCCGACTCGTCCAGAGGACTAAGAGCAACTATTTGGACGGCCGGACTTCATATAAGAGGTGTAATTGTTATTTTAATTTTTATTTGAAAAACTACTGAATATATTTTGCTGAATTTTTAACACTTTACAACAAAGTTGAAAAGTGTTTATGACTTTGTTCATTCTGTCTGTCTGTCTGTCTGTCCGTTAGCACGATAACTGCCGTAAAAATGACTTTATCATAATGAAATTTTAGTATGTTGTTCAGACGGTCTGTAGGACCTGTGGGAATATAAATAAATAATATCACCCAATTAGTTTTTTGTTGAACCCGGGTTGAAAAATGAAATACATTTCATTTGAACCCTATGGGACCTAATTTTTCAAAATTTTTTACGTAAATTTAAAATTCACGAATTGCTTCGAAATTTTTAGAAATTATTCACATTATCCCATAAAATATATAAAAAAAAATTCAGTAAAATATATTAAGTAGTTTTTTAATTAAAAATTATTTAATATAGGGGAAAAAACAAATTCAATTAAATTCTGACTTTGGGATATCTTCCAGAAAGAAAAGAGAGATATATTATATAATAAATATCTTTCCATTTGTTTAAACGTTTTGCATATGGGAGAGGCTTCACATTTTAAAATAAACTTGGTAGATAACAATTTTTCATTTTTTTTTAATTTTATATAACTCTTCATGATATACTTATTTGATGGCATTTTTAATGCACTTTCCTACGTCCTAGAGAGTTAAAATTTGGTATACAGCTTAAATGGATCTTTAAATATAGAATGATGGATGTTTAAATATAGATCATACATTTTTTTCGAAATGGCCTGAAAATAATCCCCGTTCACTTCTATAAATCATTGTTGTAATATTGTTAAAAATTCTGATGTGGACAGCACATGTCTTTCCCTGCAGACTCATATTCACGTTCTCTTTATTTCTTCAATAAAAATTTGAGTTTATCTGCACAAAATAACAGCCATAAGTATTTTAAATGACATTGAATTTACACGTTTAAATGACATTGAATTTACACGCAAATATCTCAAGCGATTGTAAGATGAATTACATAAGAATTGCTAAATTTTTTTCACACAAAATTATTTAGCTCTGGAGTCTGGAATACAAATTATATGAATGAAATATTCATTGATTTTGCATAAAGAATCAGATGATTTATATTTCGATATAGTTTTAAATATTTAAGTATAATAAATTACTGTAGTACTGTGATAATGTAAAAGATATCACCACTGAATGTATCACATTTTAGAAATTTTTAAATGAAATTACATTTCAGTTGGAAAGTGTTTCATAATCAATGCTTATGCATGATTGATCTTTCTTGTTTTTATATATTTTATGGAACAATTTAAAGATTACCTAAAAATTTCGAAGCAATTTGTGAATTTTAAATCCGCTTAAAAAATGTTTGAAAAATTAGGTCCCATAGGGTTCAATGTTTTCATTTTTTCAACCCGGGTTCAATCCAAAACTAATTGGGTGATATTATTCATTTATATTACCATAATGTCCTACAGACCTTCTGAACAACATACTAAAATTTCATTTTGGTTAAGTCATTTTTACGGCAGTTATCGTGCTAACGGACAGACAGACAGACAGATAGACAGAATGAACAAAATCATAAACACTTTCCAGCTATGTTGTAAAGTGTTAATAAAGCGATTTTAAGACGGATACAACACTCAATATGACAATATGAATTAAAAAGAACTTTAAAAATCACGATTTTGAGACAAGATGGATGCCATATATCATTTTGAAGTGGGTCACGTGATTTTTTCATATCATGGTCACGTGATCGCTTCATATAAGAGATGTAATTATTATTTTAATTTTTATTTTAAAAACTGCTGAATATATGTCGCTGAATTTTTTTTTTATATATTTTACGGAACAATTTAAATATTACCTAAAATTTTCGAAGCAATTTGTGAATTTTAAATCCATTTAAAAAATATTTGAAAAATTAGGTCCCATAGGGTTCAGTGTATTTCATTTTTTCAACCCGGGTTCAATTCAAAACCAATTTGGTGATATTATTCATTTATATATATATATATTCCCATAGGTCCTACAGACCGTCTGAACAACATACTAAAATTTCATTTTGATAAAGTCATTTTTACGGTAGTTATCGTGCTAACGGACAGACAGACAGAATGAACAAAGTCATAAACACTTTTCAACTTTGTTGTAAAGTGTTAATAAAAATCACGATTTTGAGACAAGATGGATGCCATATTTCATTTTGAAGTGGGTCACGTGATCTTTTCATATGATGGTCAAGTGATCGCTTCATATAAGAGGTGTAATTATTATTTTAATTTGTATATAAAAAACTACTGAATATATTTTGCTGAATTTTTTATATATATTTTATGGAACAATTTAAAGATTACCTAAAAATTTCGAAGCGATTTGTGAATTTTAAATCCGCTAAAAAAATGTTTGACAAATTAGGTCCCATAGGGTTCAATGTTTTCATTTTTTCAACCCGGGTTGAATACAAAACTAATTGGGTGATATTATTCATTTATATTACCATATGTCCTACTGACCTTCTGAACAACATACTAAAATTTCATTTTGGTTAAGTCATTTTTACTGCAGTTATCGTGCTAATGGACAGACAGACAGAATGAACAGTCATAAACACTTTTCAACTTTGTTGTAGAGTGTTAAAAAGCAACTTACAAGAAAATAAAACTATTCCTAGTAAGATAAAATAAAATTATATAAATGCCAGAATTTGCATTTTGAATGGAAAAGAATGTCTTTAGAAAAACGTATTTAAAAATTATTCTACATATTATCTTACAAAAAATTATCTAATTATCTTCAATGTCTATATCTTCAATAGGAATATATCGTGCAAAACCTCAGTTTAGCTTCAAGCTATATTCCACTTATTAAATAAGTTTATTTACCCAGTAAAACACATTAAAAATATATTCATGTATTACTTTGGATCATTTTCATGATCTAAAAATGTCGTTGAATTTATGATTATCAGAAATATTAAAATATCGTAGTTTTTAACACTTTACAACAAAGTTGAGGAGTGTTATGTGAAGCGGTCACGTGACCATGATATGAGAAGATTACGTGATCCGCTTCAAAATATATTACGGCATACATCTTGTCTCACAATCGTGATTTTTAAGTTCTTTTTACTTCATATTGAGTGTTGTATTCGTCCTAAAACCTCTTTATGTTTGCTTAAATTCTACGCATCTACATACTGAAACAACGCAATGACAATATATTTGAGTTTAAATGATCATCCAAATTTGATTATTTCTATAACGAAGCCTATTTTTCACCTATGTAAAATGTAAACAGCAAAATATGTAGGATGAGTTGTATAAGAATTGCTGTATTTTTTTAACGCAAAAGTATTTAGATCATGGAGTCTGCATAGCTGACATGAATGAAATATTCATTGATTTCACACAGAGAAGGACGATTTTTTTCGATGAAGTTTTAAGCATAGAGTTTAGTTACTTGTAGCTCCATGGTCTTAAGTTTTTAAATAAAATAAATAATTTTAGTACTGTGGTGAATGACATGAATGGGAAATTATTTATGAATGAAATGCTGCTTCTATAGAAAGAGCCAGGCGTGTTATTTTTTCTATGACGTCATTTGAATGAATGTCAGTTGTTTTCGATGAAGTTTTCAAATATAATAAAGTTTTGTAGTATTATGATGAATTTAAAAATATTACCGAGGAATGTATCTCATTTTAGAGATGTTTAAACCCAGGCAATTTATATTTCAATGCCGTCATTTGAATGAAGTTCATTTTTTTCGATGAAGTTTTCAAATACAATAAATTAATGTAGTATTGTGATAAGTTTTAAAATATTACTTAGGAATGTATTGCATTTTAGATATGTTTAAATAAAATTGCATTGGAGTTGGAAAGTGTTTCATAATCAATGCTTTAAGCATGATTGAACTTTCTTGTTCTTTATTTAAATAATTATTTGTAGCAAACACTCTTGAGAATAAAAGATTAATTTTTTAGCGAAAAATTATATCATTAAAGATTAACAAGTATGAGGTATAGTCTTAGTGTTAGATTATCTTGTTTGTCAGATTTCGTAGTACGTTTTACGTAGAATGTACGTAGTTCGTTTTACGCAGAATATGTACGTAGTACGTTGTTCCTGTATTCACACAGCATGACTACAGTCAATTTATATCCGGTGATTATTTTTAAAAACTGAACTGTACATTTGAAAACATTTCTGAAAAGTTTGATTTTATGTGTAATATAAATTTAATTTAATTTTTTTCTATATATTAAAGCATTAACTGATATACTCGGCGTTGGTTGTGATTTAAAATGTGAAAATTATATTAGTAATGTAAGTGATATAGATCTTTAAAAAAAGTATATTAAAATATCTAATTTAATTCCTCTAAAAAGATTAAAAAGAATATATGTTATCGCTATACAAAATTATCTGCAATGGTAAATCTGAAGAACAAGATATCCTGGACCCAATTGTAAACAAATTTACAAAAAAATAGAAGTTTAGTTAAGTATTCACAAATTAAAACGATAAATTGATGGTAAAATTTATATTTGTGCCATTTTACATTTCCTACAACACATGTTAATGCATAGGGAATAAAAAATAAATCTAAAATAATCTAAAGTAAAATATTACTCATGCTCATATGTGCCAACGGCCCTACCGTGCTGAAAACACCGGTTCTCGTTAGATCACCGAAGTCAAGCAGCATCGGGCGCGGTTAGTACTTGGGTGGGTGACCACCTGGGAACACAGCGTGCTGTTGGCACATTTCGAGCGCGGTAGCCCGGTGGTTTGTGCGCTGGATTTGCACGCTGCCACAACTGCCGCCGTGTTCATGCGGAGTACGATCACGTTAAACATGTGGGTCCGAATGTCCTTCCGAGAGGTTGGTGGTAGGGGAAGGAGGGTACGGTCCCTGTGGATGCCTCCCCCACTGGGTTCCGGTCTAAATTGGGTGGCACTTCCCGACCGTCCAAACGGTTACCTTACACCTTTCTGGTAGGTCGGACGGACTGGGTTTCAACAACAACAGCATGCTCAAATGTATAAACTGAATGCTTGTTTGATACGTAATGTTTTAGGATAAAATTAATAAGAACAACCCCATTACTCTAACATGGACCGTTCTCGAGATGTTTAAGTATTTTACTTTTGAGGAACTGAAGACGTGTTACACTGTAGATAGAAACTATTAAATGAGATTTCTTAAAATTGAGTAGTTAAGCCACTTAGTGGTTATCCTGATGCTGATTAGATTTTGACATGTATTCAGAAAAATATAACAGACCCTTTTTTACGAAATGGTCCCCAAAGATCGTGAAAATCTGAAACAAATGGCTAAAATCGTTGAAATATATTAATTAAGTACTTATGCTTCATATAACTTTTAACAACAAAGCTAATAAGATTAATCTATAACTGTAGGATGAACCGTTTTCAAGATAAATTTTTGGGGAAATTTGAGACGCTGAAGACTTGAAGAAGAGGAGCTGACACAAGTGAATTAAGTTGCCAAATGAAACGAAGATACATTCAAAATGCAAATTGAGTATAATATCAAAAAAGTATCCATATTTGCTGCAATTAAACTCAATTTAATGCATGATGAAATAAAAAATAACAAAATGAATTTGAGTCTGGAGGGAAATTCTTGGATGAGCTGCCCACATCAGATATTTATTTCATCCTGTTGCCGTTAAACACAATAAAAAAAAATCTGATGTGGGCAACACATGACTTTCCTTATATAATGTAATGAATTTACTACTTTTACAGTAAAAAAATAGGTTTTTCTTATAGTAGATACTAACATTCATTCCAAGACATTGAATTTTCGACAATTAGTCATCATTTTCATTGATTTAGCGTCATTTTTATCCATTTGGCGAGATTTTCGTTAATTTGGCAACATTTCTAAAAGTCGCCAAGTTGGCGACATTTCGCCAAATTCGTCGCCAAAATCTCGCCAAGCGTTATGCACTAAGAAATAAGTTATTCTTACAGCAGATAAATGACTATTGGCGTTCAAATACAAAAGTATTACTCAGAGTATCTTTTTTCATGAATGGGACGAGCTAGATCCACATGAATGATGTCACCCAATTTATCGCATGGTATTACATATGAAAAGTGAACATGTTTATCAATAGGAATTTTTTTTTTTTATTTTATATGACTTTTTGATATTTTTTTTGAAAAATGTAAAATATCTCAAGAACGGTTCGTGTTAGCGTTCTAAAATTTATGTCAATCGTTTTCAAATTAAAAATTACATAAGAAATGCCTATTTACGTAACTTTATTAGTGGTTTTGATTTTTTGACGATTTTTTCAAAATTTCATTCGAAAATTTAGGAGGGTTCTGAACATTCGATTGCGTATAAAAACAATAGGCTTCCAGTGTTTACGGATTGTGATTTTTGTACCAAATTTGGTTCAAATCGGTCCATTCGTTCGTCAGTTATCGTCTCCACAGACCCACTGACACACACACACACGCACACACACACACACACACATACTTTCACACACACACACACACATACTTACACACAGACATCACTACAAAAATGGTTGATTCGCGATCAGGGATGCTTGAAACGTGCTCTCCCGTCGAAAACTCGAATTCGAATTTTCGACCCCGTCACAATACTTTCCTTATACATTATGTATATAAGGAAAGTAATATATAAATTTGAAAAAAAAATGCAAAAATAAAACAGATCACTTTTAAGAAATTGAAAATATCAGTCATTCCTGCAATCCTATATCCCATTGACATAAATAATATAGTGCAATAAAAAGTATAATACCGTTCATCTATTAAATTTATTTTTCTATCAATTTCTTTATTATTACTTTCCCTACATAAATAGTATAATATATAGGCAAAGTAAAAAAAAAAATCGAGTTAGCAGGTTACAAACAACTCAGGAACTCGAATCGAACGTTTCTGAGGTGATGTCTGTGCATGTGTATGTTAGTGTGTGTATGTATGTTGAAATGTGTGTCCGTGAGTCTGTAGACGTGGTATCTCACAAACAAAGTTGAAAATTGGTACGATTTGGTACGATTATTACATCGAAATTTGGTACGATTATTACAACCAGTGAGTACTGGGGCGCGGTAGCCCATTGGTTAGCGCGCTGGAGTTGCACTCGGTAGGCCCGGGTTCGATTCCAGCCACTGCCAAAACTGCGGCCGTGTTCATGCGGAGTACGATCACGTTAAACATGTGGGTCCGAAAGTCCTTCCGAGAGGTTGGTGGTAGGGGAAGGAGGGTACGGTCCCTGTGGATGCCTCCCCCACTGGGTTCCGGTCTAAATTGGGTGGCACTTCCCGACCGTCCAAACAGTTACCTTACACCTTTCTGGTAGGTCGGACGGTCTGGGTTTCAACAACAACAACAACCAGTGAGTACTGGAACCCTATAAAGTTCAAACGCAATCAAATGTTTCGAAGATCCCTAAATTTCTTTATACTCTTCCCATTTTCAACAGAGGTGATACTTTCAATGCTTGCCAAAATACGTAGTAATATTCTTTCTGTAATTCAAATGCGCTTTGTCCATAACGGAGAGCATTTTAAATAGACTTGTCACTAGACTTCTGTTCGTATAAGCGCTGCTTCTTGTATCATTTCTGAATAGGATAGCCATTCGCCCAAAGCCATAGTGTGTCAAGTAAATGTCTTCCATAATAGTTTTGGGAGCAATTCCTGGTCATTAATTAATGCTCTACAACTTTTTAATTTTGAGCATTTATAACGAAAGGCCAGGAAAAATACATAAATAGCATATTTACATGTGCAATATACAAAGACAATACACAAACAATATAATATACAAAGACAATAAATAAACATAGACGATACACAAAGACATATAATAATAAAACTAGCCAGACTCCAATACTGTAAAAAAAAAATTTGTACCAAAAAATATTTAATTAAAGCCAAAAGAAAAGCAAACAAATTAGGAAAAAGATATTTAGAAAAGGAAGGGTAGAAAAGAAATAAGAAAGATCAATCATGCTTAAAGCATTGATTATGAAACACTTTCCAACTTCAATGCAATTTTATTTAACATCTCTAAAATGCAATACATTCCTCGGTAATATGTTAAAACTTATCACAATACTGCATTAATTTATTTTATTTGAAAACTTAAACCTTCATAGAAAAAAATGAACTTCATTCAAATGACGGCATTGAAATATAAATGGCCTGGTTTAAACATCTCTAAAATGGGATACATTCCTTGGTAATAATTTTAGAATTATCATAATACTACGATAATTTATTATATTTGAAAACTTCATCGAAAACAACTGAAATGCATTCAAATGACGTCATAGAAAAAATAACACGCCTGGCTCTCTCTCTATAAAAACAGCATTTCATTCATAACATTTTTCCATTCATTTCATTCATCACAATACTATAATAATTTATTTTATTTAAAAACTTAAGACCATGGAGCCACAAGTAATTAAACTCCATGCTTAAAACTTCATCGAAAAAAATCGTCCTTCTCTCTGTAAAATCAATGAATATTTCATTTATATCAGCTATGCAGACTCCATGAACTAAATGATTTTGTGTTAAAGAAATGCAACAATTCTTATACAACTCATTTTACATATTTTGCTGTTTACATTTTACATAAGTGAAAAATAGATTTCGTTGTAGAAATAATCAAATTTGGATGATCATTTAAACTCAAATATATTGTAATTGCGTTGTTTTAGTATGTAGATGCACAGAATTTAAGCAAAAATAAAGCAGTTTTAGGACGGATACAACACTCAATATGAATTAAAAAGAACTTTAAAAATCACGATTTTGAGACAAGATAGATGCCATATTTCATTTTGAAGTGGGTCATGTGATCTCTTCATATAATGGTCACGTGATCGCTTCATATAAAAGGTGTAATTATTATTTTAATTTTTATTTAAAAAACTACTGAATATATTTTTCTGAAATTTTTTTGATATATTTTATGGAATAATTTGAATATTACCTGAAATTTTCGAAGCAATTTGTGAATTTTAAATTCGCTTAAAAATTTTTGAAAAATTAAGTCCCATAGGGTCCCATAGGGTAAAAAATAAAACCACATATTCAACATACTTTAGTATATGTATCTTCAGATACATATACTAAAAGAACAGTGCAGATATTAGCTCTAAGTAGCATTGATCAAATTATATTAAAAACATATACTAAGCAACTCATAAACTATCAGTTTAAGTGATACTATACTCTTAACAATGAAATACTCTTAGACGAAATTTATTATGATTATGATTATTATTTCTTCATGAATCCTAAAATATAGCCGTACTAAACTCAATAACATGGTGACATCTACCATGCTTGTCAAAGGACGTGGTCATATTCTTTCTGGATTTCAAAAATGTGCACTATCTATGTACAGAAAACATTTTAAATAGGTTCTACACTAGATTTCTGTTCATGGAAATGCTGTTTATTTTATAATTTCTGATAGAATAGCTTATTGTATCTTTCTCACAGAATAGCTATCTCTCTCATTTATATATTGTATCTTTCTCATAGAATAGCTATTCACAAATAACCCTATTGTTTCAAAATACCTTCTACAGTTTTACGGTCGATTCCTACACATAAAATAATACCCAACAATTTCGTATTTAGCTGTTTATCTCGCTTCGTTGCCGAGTTTGTTATCCTAACTTTTATAATCCTAGGAACTCTGTAATTACTTTTATTCTATAAAGCATGGTCATTTTACCATTTTACAGCATGTACACTCGTGAACTTTTCCTTACAAAATTACTGAGGTGTTTAAAGACTTTTCTAGGAACGCTGTAAATTAAAATCTTTAATGTGGGCAGCACGTGAATTTCATTTACAGACTGAAATTAATTTTGTTTTTCCTTTCATTGTTACGTACATTAATCTGAGTTTATGGCACAAAATATTACTTGAAATAATTGCTTATTTAAAATTACATCAAATATGCAGATTTAAAAGATTAAAAAAAACCACGCATAAGTATTTGAAATTATACTGAATTTGCACTTTTATATCAACTTTGGTCTTCATTTGGTAACTGAGCTTATTCCCAAAACTGGCGAAGCAAAAATGCGAAAAAACTAAAATATCTCAAGAACAGCTAGTACTAGAGTAATGGGGTTGGTCTTATTCTTTTCAGCGTCAAAAATTACGTATAAACCAAGCTTTTAATTAACACATTTGAGCATACGTAGTTTTTAATTTTAAATTTTGATGATTTTTAAGGACCATTTCGCAAAATCAAAAAGAAAGCAGGTTCCTTTTTTTTTCCGAATCGTACCAAAATCTTATCAGCACCAGGATAACCTACAAGTGATTTATCTACCAAATTTTGTGAAATTTTGGCAATGAGTTGTTCAGTTAGTGTGGATACAGACAATTTTTGCGGGCCATTTCGCAAGAAAAGCGGGTTTTTTTTAACCCGAATCGTACCAAAATCTAATCAGCGCCAGGGTAACCGAAAAGTGTCTTAGCTGTAAAATTTTAGGAAATTTGCTACATTAGGTTTTGAGTTAGAATAGATACATACTCTGTACAGACAGACAGACACACAGATACACAAACAGACGTCACGTTAAAAATAGTTTTTTCGTGTTCTAGAGGTCCCAAAAACGTGTTGATCCTTTTAAAACTCGAGTTGCGATTTTTGACATGATTACAATACTTCCTCTGCGCATTACCATGTATTCTAGGGAAAGTAATAATTCCAAAATCAACAAAAGTTAAATTTGTTGATTTTAGTTAGCCATTTTGTAAAAGAGACAATATTCCTCCATTTACCCTCTCCCCCACCCTAACCGCCCTATTTTCGTACACTGATGATGCATTTGATTATTGATATCCAACGTGGATCTTAATTTACCAGTTATGGATTTTTTCATACTTTACATGAAGGCAATGCCGATAAAAGTCTTAAAAACAAATTGATCTGGAAAAAAAACCTTTAAAAATCACTTAAAAAATTAGTTTAATGCATAGAAACATGTCATCAATAATTCCAGTAACATGGAATCCGTGATAAATCGGTGTCGAATTAATAATATTCACAAGTAATTTCATAATTTAGCAGTTATATTACAATCAAGCATTATAAAGAAATTCCTAATTATTTAAATATAGTCCGTCCCACTTAATCGGGTAACGGATATTATTATAGCCCGCTTATAAACATAGAATATTACGGAACAAAAAAGAATCCCATATTATTAATGTTAAATATACCCGCTTTATCGCATAGCAATCCACAATTAATTGCTTAAAAGCTGAGACACCAATATCTTGAATGTCAGTTTCAGTGTTGGAAAACATGGGTGATAAAGCGATAAATCGCCAAAGTTGGCAACCTCCGGTTTATTTCCTGTGCGTGGTTCAAAAGACATATACATAATAAATAGAAAGAATTATATTATGTACTACATAGTTATAAATTACTACTATTTATCATTTAATGTGTTATAATTATTTTATATTCATTATATCTTTATAGTATATAATCAAAGGGGGGGGCGCTATATTAAAAATACTAATATATGTACCCGCTTAATTGCATGCAATAGAGTGGAATTAAATGATATCAACTGTATGCAATTAAACTAGGCCAACTGTATATGTATAATGAAGTTTTATTTAAATTTATTTTATGATACCTGAAGATATATACTCGGTATGAGGCTTCTTTCACTTTGAGATATACTGAATAAAAGAATGCAATAGCTCAAACATGAAAAATTTTTATGGAATCATTATATTTGTTCTTTTAAAAGTAAATAGAAACATGAGCATTTTTACCTTTAAAATGTTATATAATCACACAATTAACTATTTATTGCAATGAAATAGTTCTTTACTATGAAAATAGAAAGCAAAAAAATACCTTTGCGATGTTATGCATGTTCTTCGTTTCGAGAATACATTTTATAGAAATATCCATCAATGAACGAACATTAGCCATTTTGACGCGATTACGTACGAGTAGCAGCAGACGATATGAATCATTTTCAAACTAAAAATATATCATCAAAAATTAACCAGAGTGCGGCTCAACTCGACTTTCTCATGCAAAAATCCATTTTTAATTAGCTGGTGATTTTTTTAAACAAATTTTACAAGAAAATTTTTGAAATTTTTTTATTATTTTTGCCGGTCATTTCTCTAAATCGGCATGTTCTGTTTTTCGAATCGTATCAAAATTTAAGCAGCACCAGGGTAACTCACAAGTGACTCAGTCACAAAATTTTGAGAAATTCCATTGAATAGTTTTTGAGCTAGAGTGTACTAGATATATACATTGTACAGACACATACAAAATAATATATTTGCGTCTTAGAGTGCTTGAAACGTGTAAATCAATCGAAAACTCGATTTATAATTTTCGACATGATTCTAATACTTTCTCCATACATTAACATGTACGATTGTAGGGAAAGTAAAATTTCGATTTTGCGGTAATTTTCTCTTTCTTTTTTTTTCTTTCTTTCATGACAGTGTATAGGAAAAGTATTGGGCTTGTTTTGAACTCAAGTTTTTGATTCATCTACACTTTCGAGCTCTCTAAAACAAAAAAAACCAATTTTTAACGACGAAATTTTACAACATTTGGCAGAGTCTACTTCGATGATAAGAGCTTTCAATTTCGCTCGAGTAGCTAGTTGGTAGAGAGTCGGCTGGCCAGTTCGGAGATCCAGGGTTCGATTCCGGGTTGGGGCAGCAAGGTTCTTTACAAGTCTCCTGTGGGTCATCCTTGTGCTGATTAGATTTCGGTATGATTGATCCGGTTTGTTGGCGAGCTCGTTACACTAATATTTTAATTCTCCGTTAGAGCGCTATAATTCCTTTTATTTGATCACTTTAGCATGGTCACTTTATTTGATCACTTTGGCATGGTCACTTTAGCTTTCATAAAGCTTTCCTTACAAAGTTATTGGGGTGTTTAAGTACTTTCTTAGAAAGTAGATTTAATACATTTCTTTTTTTCTATATTTTCGGTTTTTGTTTCTTCCATCTTAAGTATTGAGCTTCCCTATTTAAAGAATGAATTCCTCCTTTTCAGCCATTCGCAAAATTTGCCATAGTTTGATGCAGAAAAGACTTTTTTTTATTCAAACTATTCTTCTTGTGTTTTCTTTACCTTGGCGTCGAAATCGATGTTTTATTTATACTTTTTGTCATTTATACTTTATTCCGAATTCTAAAATACGTTTTATTTTTTCTCTTCGTAATCTTATTTTTTCTTACCTATAAATTTCTTTTCAAAGCCCCTGCTGGGAAATGCTCATTCTTTTTCCCTCTGTTGCGATTTTGTTTTCTTCACCCATTGCCCAAATTGCCGGTTTATAAATCTATCCTGTTTTTTTACATAATTATTTTCAGTTAAAAAAATATCTTTCAAGGATATATTAATGCAATTTCGATCATATAAAAATGTATTTATACTATTAAATTACTTTTTAAAAGAGAACTAATAACCCACGGTTTGAACTGGGTCCGCAATGCTTAACTCGCTTTTACATCTCATACGAATTCTGATGGCTTTTTATTAAATTTTTTTGTATTGTACCTAATTTATTCTAAAATTTTAATCTTCATGATAAAGTAATGTCTGTATATTCATCAAAATTCTGATAAATTTTGTTAACGTAATACCACAAATAATATCAGATGCCAGAAGTTCCACCCAACCTTTCTCACATATGCATAGTGTTACGCTCTGAAGTCTCCCCTCCCTCTTTCGTCTCTTTTGAAGACCAGACGGAGAATACATCCGTACAGTGCAATCCTTTCTATGACGTGAATTTAGGGTTGCCATTTTCTGAAATTCGAGGAAGGGTTTCCAGATTTAGCGATTTATCGCCAATTTGACAAAATTTGGCGACTTCTCAAAGGTTCGAGAAACACCTCGAAATAATCAATATTCTACACGATATGAAAAATTTCCAGAAGTTTCTATGGATAATTCATAAAAGGAGTCATCACTCAGTCTGTGAGCAGTTGACGAGATACGAGCTACATTGAACTGTGACTTACGTCAATGTTTTGAGAATAGTAACTGTTGTTTTGTGAAATGACTTTCGTCAATGTTTTGAGAATAGAATCGGTTGTTTTGTGAAATTAGTGTAGAATTTAATTCTTGCTTGATTGTATATTGTTCCTGTTTACGCTGTGCTTGTGAATAAACGTGTTAGCTATCCAGCAATTTGGACTCATTCGCGTATCCTGAGCGCACACACATGATTCCAAAAAATAATTCGTAACAATATAATTTATTGTTTAGCTCCATATAAGTTATATAAGTTCGAATTCAGAACCAAGAGTTTGCAGATCCCTCGTTGTTTAGCTCCATATAAGTTATATAAGTTCGAATTCGGAACCAAGAGTTTGCAGATCCCTCGGTATAACCATTAAGCCAAAAACGTTATAATCATTAGGCCATAAACGTTATAACCATTAGGCCAACACAAGTGTGTGGGGCTGCTCTGGCGTCACTCTCTGCTACGAATGACACGTGTCCGATTATACCTTCGATCTCGAAGAATTTTTTTGGCCTAATGATTATAACGAAGGATCTGCAAACTCTTGGTTCCGAGTTCGAACCTATTCATCACCATGAGGGATCTGCGGCCCCCACAGGGTTAAGGGCTGCGGAGATTTATTGCTCTGCCAAATTGCAACGCTATGAAAAAAGTATTATTTATTTCTGTCAGTAATGCATAACGGAACAAGACCAATTACAATAATCTCAGTACATCGAAGCAAAATCCTCAAACATACAATTTTTTTTAATTTCAGAAATAGCAAACAACTCCATACTGTTAGAGCATAAATTACATAACGTATAAAATTTAAAAATAAGAAAGTTTCTCAAAAAATTGCTATTAACATTAACTGGAATGTGAAGTAAAGTATGGCATCTGAAACTAGGCTTGCTAAACTAGGCATAAATTTCGATCCCATTTAAAAGTGCACTACAATCAATCTGATTGTTGAGTAATTTCCTAAAAATCATCATACACAACATACTCCGCTAAGATTTTAATTACCAAGGTTCTTTAATATAAGGCTGGACTATGAGCCCGGCATCTAATCAAAATGTTGTCCGCCTGACGTTGACGACAGTAGCATTTCGTCATTCGTGACGCCACAAATCAGAAGAGTTGTTGCCAAAACACAGCAAGTTTTCCCATTATTACAATTAAAAATTGTTTGTTAATTTTGTAGTGGCAGTATCCAGACGTAAACAATCTGCGCAGAGAGTTTTAATTGTGTTGTGCACACTTTCCTCTCAGGCAGGCTTTCAGGTCTTTCAGGACTTTTTTGGCCGGGGGTGGAGAATGAAACTTTAGGGGAGGGCAAGTTTTCTAATTGCTCTATATAAACATATCTAAATGCTGCCACATGAATAGGAAGTAAGTTACTATAAAATGTCTCCTTGGGGAGGGGGACGAATAATCGTCTCCGAGGGGGTTTCGATCCCCCCCCCCGGATCTTTACCTGAAAAAGAAAAACACTATCCTCAGTGACTTTCAAAGAGATTCTCGGTATTTTCAGAGTGCCCGAGAACAAAATGTTCGCGTTTGCTATTCCCGTGACATCACATACGCAGAGCTAGAATAAAAAAAATCTGATGTGGGCACAACATGACTTTCCCTTCAGACTTATATCCACGTTCTCTTTAACCTCTCTTTCTCCTTAATTAAATTTAATTTTAACGTTCTCTTTCTCCTTTATTAAATTTAATTTTAACGTTCTCTTTCTCCTTAATTAAATTTAATTCACTTTAAATTTTCAATTTTCGTTCTCATTTAGTAACTGGACTTATTTTCAAAGGTGGCGTAGAGAAAATACGAAAAAAACTAAAATATCTCAAGAACGGTTAGTCCTAATGGGGTCGGTCTAATTCTTTTCTTCGTTAAACATTAGGTATAAAACAAGCATTTAATAGATATATTTGAGCATGCGTAGTTTTTTTAATTTTAGATTTTGACGATTTTTACGGGCCATTTTGCAAAAAAAGGCTGGTTATTTTTTTCCGAATCGTACCAAAATCTAATCAGCAGCAGGGTAACACACAAGTGACTTATCTACCGAATTTTGTAAAATTCGGTCCATCAGTTTTTCAGCTAGGGTGGATACAAGCTTTTGCGGGACATTTCGCAAAAAAAGGCGGGTTTTTGTTATCCCGAATCGCACCCAAAACTAATCACCACCAGATTCGCCCACAAGTGATTTACCTACCAAATTTTATGAAATTCGGTCCATTAGATTTTTAGTTAGAGTGGATACAAAATCTGCACAGACAGACAGACAGACACACAGATAGACAGACACACAGACAGACAGACACACAGACATCACGCTGAAAATAGTTTTTTCGTATTCTAGAAGTCTCGAACCGTGTAGATCCGCCAAATACTCGAATTGCGATTTTCGGCATGATTCCAATACTTTCTCTATGCATTACGATGTATTGCAGGGAAAGTAAAAATCTGATGTGGGCAGCACATGACTTTCCCTGCAGACTCAAATTCATTTTTTCTTTATTGCTTTAATAAATCATTAAATTGAGTTTAATTGCACAAAATAACACTAAATTTGCATTTTTAATTCAATTTCTGTTTTTATTTGGTAATTAGACATTTTTCTAAAAGTGGCATAACGAAATGCGAAAAATCTCAAATATCTCGAGAATGGTTAGTCCTAGAGGAATAGAGTTGTTCTTATTATTTTCCTCATCAAAAATTACGTATAAAACAAGCATTTAATTAATATATTTGAACATACGTAGCTTTTTTTAGATTTTGCGATTATTTTTGAGGGCCATTTCGTAGAAAAAGGCAGTTTGTTCTTTTCCGAATAATACCAAAATCTAATCAGGACCAGAGTATCCCTCAATTAACTTATCTATCAAATTTTGAGAAATTTGGTCAATTAATATTTTAGTTAGAGTGGATATATGACATTTTTGCGGACCATTTCGTAAAAAAAAGGCAGGTTGTTCTTTTCTGATTAATACCAAAATCTAATCAGCACCAGAATATCGTACAAGTAACTTTTCTACCAAATTTTGTGAAATTTGGTCAATTAGTATTTTAGCTAGAGTGGATACAAGAAATTTTTACGGGCCATTTCGCAAAAAAAAAGCGAGTTCTGTTTTTACGAATCGTACCAAAAACTAATCAGCACCAGGGTCACATCCAAGTGACTTACCTACAAAATTTTATGAAATTTGGTCCATTAGTTTTTGAGTTAGAGGGGATACATACATTGCACAGACAGACAGACAGACAGACAGACAGACAGACACACAGACACACAGACGTCACTTTAAAAATGGTTTTTTCGTATTCTAGAGGTCTCGAAACGTGTAGATCCGTCGAAAACTCGAGTTGCGATTTTCGACATGATTCCAATACTTTCCCTATACATTACCATGTATTGCAGGGAACGTAAAAATGAAGTCAATATGCCCGGCATGAATCCCTTTCCCCCTGTAAAAATTACTTCCAAACTCACAGATACACAGAAGAAATGCTACCGGACGCCAGTTAAATTTAAATGCTTAGTACCGCTATTCTAATTTAACTGACTTAAAAGCTGATAATTTGATATATATATATATATATATATAATATGCATTCTTAATAACATAAAATACTTAAAATTATTATAAGAAAAAGCTTTCTTTTTAATAATGGTGGCATTGTAAAATGTACATGTTTCCACTAAAGTAATTGAGGAACGATAAGAAAATTAAGTTTAACTAAAAAATTATAGAATCTCAGTTTAACAAATTGAAAAGCTCATGTCAAAAGGCTCACAAAATTAAGGAAAATCCAATATCCCCCTCTAAGAAGCCGCCGTTGATTTGGATACTGAAGAACCTAGCAAACACTTGCGTAAGCTTTTATATGTTAGCATCATTCCATCGAGATGTTTAATTAAATTGACTGAAAGGGAACGTTTGAAGAAAGAAAAAGTCTGCTGGTTTCGTTCCTATCAATATCGCCTTCGGAATGTTCCTGCAAGACGGAAAAGGGTGGTAATAAGAAACAGTCTTGCTGTTCTAAACTAAAAATAATTGGATTGTTTGAAATAACGAGAATTTAAAGTTTGTTAATAAAACAAAAGTATTAACACATCCGTAAGGATAAAAATTGTGATTGGTTTAGCATATAGCAATTTTTGATAGTGAAGGAAAACTACACAAATCAAAAATTCTTTATCAGTTATTTCTATATTAACTGGATTGTTGTTGTTGAGACTCAGACCGGCCGACCTACCAGAAAGGTGTAAGGTAACTGTTTGGATGGCCGGGAAGTGCCATCCAATTTAGACCGGAAACCTGGGAGAATTTTAAACGTTTCTATAGTAAGACTGTAAAAGAAGTTATTACTCTGTTGGAGAGCAGTTGACGTGATACGAGCTACATTGAACTGGGATTTTTGTTAATGTTATAAGAATAGAAGCTGCTGTTTTGTTGTTGTTGAGACCCAGACCGTCCGCCCTACCAGAAAGGTGGTTTGGGCGACCGGGAAGTGCCACCCAATTTAGACGGGAACCTAGTGGGGGAGGCATCCACTGGACCTTGCCCTCCTTTCTAACCACCAACCCCTTCACCAACCTTCTTCTTCGACCCAGACCGTCAGACCTACCAGAAAGGAACCCAGTGAGGGAGGCATCCATAGGGTCCGTATCCTCCTTCCCCTACCACCAACCTCTAGGAAGGACTTACGGACCCACAGGTTTAACATGATCGTACTCGACATGAACACGGTGGCAATTCTGGCAGTGGCAGGAATCGAACCCAAGCCTACCGAGTGCAATTCCCGTGCGTTAACCACTAAGCTACCACGCCCTCAACTATGTCTGGGTGAAAACCAATAGGATTTTTCTTATTACTGAATATAATAGGCATGCAAAATTTTGTAAAAATCCTTTGATTTTTTGAGAGGTTATAAAAAACGTTGCTGCCCCAACCGGGAATCAAACCTATGATCTTCGTACTGTACAGCCAACGCTCAACCGTTGAGATACTGGAGCAGAATTGCAAACTCTTATAGTTAAAGTGGACTCTGCATTCATGTATAAATGATATATAAATAAATTTGAAAATCCACATGTTTGTCTGTTTATATCATCCTCACCGGAAAACGGCTGTGGCGAATTTCATAAAATATTTATGAGTGCACTTGGTAAATCTCTACTTAAAATTTAGGAGTCCGACTGTTTTTCTGTCTATCTATGTTATGTTCTTCTAACTGTTTCCTCACTTTGAGCGCAACTCAAACGTTATATGAGCCTAGAAACAAACGGGATCCAATCGTTATGAGTCACCATACTAACCTGATCTAATTGTGTTTTGAACCCCTCTACAATAAATGCAATTCAAAATACGATAATTTGATCAGATCGTTGTTTGTACTTCTATCTCAAAAAGGATAGAAGCTTTATAAATTAACGAAATCTTACATAATAAAAGAATTTGCGTATAGTGCGAGTGTGCGAGAGAGAGAGAGAGAGAGAGGGGGGGGGGGGTTGTCGTCTGCAGCGAGAATTCTAAGATTCGGAGAGTGGAAAAAGTTGATACAGAGGTACCCAGGACAATACGCATGACCGAGATTGTTTTTTAATTTGAATTAGTTTTTAAATTGATGCACGAGTTTGAGCGACATTTACATAAATCAATGCTTTAGTGATCAAAAATATTATCACCGAGTTTCCATCTTGACATCATCGAAGAACGTTCTTTCTAACGATCTTTGAACCGAAATCTTTAGAATAATTCTTTCCATTTATTTATGTTTAAATAGATGAAAATTTGCATTTCTTACGTTGTTTGATTTGTTAGTTCGTCGCGTTCAAAAATGAAAGATTAGCACAACTCTATACTTTTGTAAAAATATGGTCACATATTTTAGTATTCTAACAAAAAAAAATATTTCTTTATTTGATTTTTGATGAATTTTCATACAGATGAATAAAAATTGAAATTCTAGATTCATCTAATAAAATGCTATAATTTTCTCCCATTCCCGGTTGCTATGTAATGGGCTGAATGTTGCTATGGAAGAAATTATTGTGCGCATGAATAAGGATTTGGATTAAAACGAAAGGAGGAAATGATTTTTGGTTCAAAACATGTGATTTGTAAATTGAGTGGTTTTATTTGTCAATGTATTATATAAGTAGCGAGCGCTTAATTGGAAATTGGGTAACATAGGGCAACTAGTTCTATTAAGAAAAATACATTTTAAGTTGCAGACAATATATTAAAAGATTAAAATATTTGTTTTTTTTTTAGTTTTTATCTTCTGTGATATTACTACTATAACACATTCACATGTGTATTTTTAGCAAAAGCAATTTTTTTTTTTTTTTTTTTTTTTTTTTTACAGAATGGTAATATTAGGTTATTTGTTACTATGAGCAGCTTAGTTTAGAATATTCTATACATAAAATAGTGAATTATAACACTTTTCTGATGGATATTCTTTTAACGGTAGATTAAGTAAACTTTTTAATTTAATCGATGCAGCCAAAGAAGAATATCGCGATCGTAATTTAATCACAAATTAAGTTTTCACCATAAACGCATCGTTGGAGGTCCCTTAGTGACCCAAAATGACTTTTGGCGGTCTGTAGGTGATTTTTAAATCGTAATATCAAAAACTACTGAAGAGATTTGAAACAAATTTGGTTAGCAAGTTGAATATATCATACAGATATAAATGCAGAAAAAATATTCTAGAAAATGTATGTCGTTTGGCTGTAGTCAAAATCGTTCGCTTTTTGAAATCTAGAAAACCGAGAGGCAGTGGCAATCTCTGGAAAGATAAAAATACGAAATACACGTTGGACAGTAGTTATACAGGGTGTCCTGAAACATGTAACTACAAATAGTGATGCCAGAGTTATAAATATTACATAAATTTGCACCAGAAGGCTTATGCTCTAATGGATAAAAGTGTTAGCAGAACTATTTTCTTTAATTTTTATTTCAGGTCATAAAAGTCAATTACAGAATTGTTACCCCCACAAAAATCAATTCAAAAGACGTCAATTGCGCTACTGTATTTTTAAAATTGAAAAAAACCAAAATGTCCTTATTATTATTCCTTTACTCCCTTATTAACCTTCCCCTCCCACAAAAAAATCCTCTCGATCATTTAACAAGAAAGATCAATCATGCATAGCATTGATAATAAAACACTTTCCAACTGAAATGCAATTTTTTAAACATCTCTAAAATGCGATACATTCAGCGCTAACATATTTTAAATTATCACAGTACTGTTATAATTTATTATATTTTAAAACTTAAAACTTCATCGAAAAAATGAACGTTATACAAATGACGTCATCGAAATATGAATCGTCTGGCTCTTTATGTAAAAGTGATGAATATTTCATTCATATCACTTTTATTCCAGACTCCAGAACTAAATAATTTTGAGTAAAAAAATCCACAATTCTTATACAACTCATCTTACAATCGCTCGTTTACATTCTGCAACCATTAAAATTAGGCTTCGTTGTAGAAATAATCAAAGTGTGATGATCATTTAAACTCAAAAATATAGTAATTGCGTTGGTGCAGAATATAGATGCACAGAACAATACGCAAAAATAAAACGATTTTAGGACGGATACAACACTAAATATAAATTTAAAAGAACTTTAAAAATCACGATTTTGGAGCGTGACAGTCCAGTGGTTAGCGCGCAGGAATTGTTCTCGGACGGCCGGGGTTCGATTCCCGTCACTGCCAAAGCTGTCGCCGTGTTCATGCGGAGTACGATCACGTTAAACATGTGGGTCCGTAAGTCCTTCCGAGCGGTTGGTAGTAGGGAAAGGAGGGTACGGTCCCTATGGATGCCTCCCTCACTGGGTTCCTTTCTGGTAGGTCTGACGGTCTGGGTCGAAGAAGAAAAATCACGATTTTGACACTTGAAAAAAAAGATTGAAAATCACGATTTTGACACTTGAAAAAAAAAGGGGGCGCGGTAGCCCATTGGTTAGCGCGCTGGAGTTGCACTCGGTAGGCCCGGGTTCGATTCCAGCCACTGCCAAAACTGCCGCCGTGTTCATGCGGAGTACGATCACGTTAAACATGTGGGTCCGAAAGTCCTTCCGAGAGGTTGGTGGTAGGGGAAGGAGGGTACGGTCCCTGTGGATGCCTCCCTCACTGGGTTCCGGTCTAAATTGAGTGGCACTTCCCGACCGTCCAAACAGTTACCTTACACCTTTCTGGTAGGTCGGACGGTCTGGGTTTCAATCAACAACAACTTGAAAAAAAAGATGGACGTCATATTTTATTTTGAAGTGGGTCACGTGATGTCTTCATATAAAATGGGTATAAGTACTATTTTAATTTTTATTTAAAAAACTACCGAACATATTTTACTGAAATTTTTTTTATATATTTTATGGAACAATTTGAATATTTCCTAAAATTTTCGAAGCAATTTGTGAATTTTAACTTTGCTTAAAAATGCTTGAAAAATGAGGTCCCATAGGGTTCAATGTATTTCACTATTTCAGCCTGGGTTCAATTCAAAACTAATTGGGTGATATTATTCATTTACATTCCCATATGCCCCACAGACCGTCTCTACAACATACTAAAATTTCATTTTGGTATAGTCATTTTTACGGCAGTTATCGTGCGAACGGACATACAGACAGAATGAATGAACAACGTCATAAACACTTTTCAACTATGTTGGAAATTGTTAAAAATCAGATTTGGTGCTAATCAGACTTTATAACTAAATGTCACTGGAATGATTATCTCCGCCACGTACACTGATTAAATAAAACTTGTGAACTATTTTTAATTTTATCTGTTTTATGCTATTTAGTGAATCGTTAATATTTTACATTAATAAACTTTAATACGACTAAATTACTCAGTGTAGGGCATAATAGGGAAATTTTGAATTAGAAAAAAATTGTATATCTCAATCAATTTGAAAGGTAGAATAACATAAATGACGTCTTTGAGCATGATTTTTATAGAGTAACAACTTTGAGATTGATTATAAAGAATTAAAATGAAAATTAAAGAATATAATTACTTTCCTTATATACATAATGTATAAGGAAAGTATTGTGACGGGGCCGAAAATTCGAATTCGAGTTTTCGACGGGAGAGCACGTTTCAAGCATCCCTGATCATGAATCAAACATTTTTGAAGTGATGTCTGTGTGTGTGTGTGTGTGTGTGTGTGTGAAAGTATGTGTGTGAAAGTATGTGTGTGTGTGTGTGTGTGTGTGTGTCAGTGAGTCTGTCGAGACGATCACTGACGAACGAATGGACCGATTCGAACGAAATTTAGTACAAAAATTATAATCCGTAAACACTGGAAGCCTATTGTTTTTATACGCAATCAAATGTTCAGAAACCTCCTAAATTTTCGAATGAAATTTTGAAAAAATCGTCAAAAAATCAAAACCACTAATAAAGTTACATAAATAGACATTTCTCATATAATTTTTTATTAGAAAACGATTGACATAAATTTTAGAACGCTAACATGAACCGTTCTCGAGATATTGTACATTTTTCAAAAAAATTATCAAAAAGTCATATAAAATAAAAAAAAATATTTCCTATTCAGAAACATGTTCACTTTTCATATGTAATACCATGCGATAAATTGGGTGACATCATTCTCGTGGATCTAGCTCGTTCCATTCATGAAAAAAGGTACTTTGAGTAATACTTTGTATTTGAACACCAATAGTCATTTATCTGCTGTAAGAATAACTTATTTCTTAGTGCATAACACTTGGCGAGATTTTGGAGACGAATTTGGCGGAATGTCGCCAACTTGGCGACTTTTTGAAATGTTGCCAAATTAACGAAAATCTCGCCAAATGGATAAAAATGACGCTAAATCAATGAAAATGACGACTAATTGTCGAAAATTCAATATCTTGAAAAGAATATTAGTATCTACTATAAGAAAAACCTATTATTTTACTGTAAAAGTAGTAAATTCATTACATTATATAAGGAAAGTCATGTGTTGCCTTCATCAGATTTTTTTTGTAAGTTCCGAAATATAACAGAGGCTCAGTAATCACTTTAATCAATTAACGCACAAGACTTTTAGCACATACTTATGTAACATTTATAACTTTAGCATCACTATTTACAGAATTATTTGCCCCTTCCAAGGCATTTGGGACAACAGTATACCTTTGTTCACTCCTTATTAAAAGCCTGTATTTAACTCGTCATGACGGATGTGTGTGTGGTTGGATGTCTCTCTGTTTCACCTTCTTCGATGGCATTTAAAAAATACTATCCTACGTCCTAAAGAGAGCTATCTTGCAAAAATGGGATTTTCAGGAAGAAAAAAAAACATCTGACGTGGGCAGCACAAGACTTTCCTTATATAATGCAATGCATTTACTACTTTTACAGTTAAAAAAATGTTATTCTTATAGTAGATACTTATATTATTTTCAAGATATTGAATTTTCTTCAATTAATCGTCATTTTCATTGATTTAGCGTCATTTTTTTATCCATTTGGCGAGATTTTCCTTAATTTGGAAACATTTTAAATGTCGCCAAGTTGGCGACATTCCGCTAATTCGTCGCCAAAATCTCGCCAAGCGGTATGGACAGAGAAATAAGTTATTCTTACAGCGGATAAGTGACTATAGGCGTTCAAAGACAAAAGTATTACTCAAAGTATCTTTTCTCGTGAATGGAACGAGTTAGATCCACGAGAATGATATCACCAAATTTATTGCATGATATTACATATGAAAAGCGAACATGTTTCTTAACAGTTAATATATTTTTTAATTTGTGGGATTTTGATATATTTATTTGAAAAATGTGCAATATCTCGAGAACGGTTCGTGCTAGCGTTCTAAAGTTTGTGTCAATCGTTTTCTAAGGGAAAATTACATAAGGAATGTCTATTTGTGTAACTTTATTAGAGGTTTTGATTTTTTCAAAATTTCACTCGAAAATTTAAGGAGGTTCTGAACAGTCGATTGTGTTTTAAAACAATAGGCTTCCAGTATTCACAGATTGTGATTTTTGTACCAAATTTCATTCGAATCGCTCTATTCTTTCGTGAGATATCTTCTCCACAGACTCACTGACACACACACACACACATACTTTCACACACACACACACACACACACACACATACTCTCATACACACACAGAGAGACATCACCTCAAAAATGTTCGATTCGTGATCAGGGATGCTTGAAACGTGCTTTCCCGTCGAAAAGTCGAATTCAAATTTTCGACCCCGTCACAATACTTTCCTTATACATTATGTATATAAGGGAAAAAAAATACCGATTCTATTTTTCGAGGATTCGCCAAATTATAATAGATTAGAATACTCTACTAGACTAAACTGTGTACCCAATTTCAGCTCTCTAGGACATAGATGTGTTAAAATGTCATCACAGAAGTTAAAACAGCCAGACAGGCGGCGGGTCACTCATGACGAGTTAAATGAAAGGTTTTAAAAACAGATCAATATCCACCGTCGCTTCTACATAAAAAAAAAATAAAAGAGAAAATTTTAAAAGAGAAAATAATGTAAAAGAAAAAACTTTCATATAAAAGAGAAAAAATTTATATAGGAGAAAATTATTTTATAAAAGAGAAAATTTTATATAAAAGAGAAAATTTTTACCACGTGATATTGCTCATGGCGAGTTATGAATAAAAGCTTTAGCCCCAAAAACGAAGTTTTTATATTTACTTGTTTCATCTTGATGTCGTCTATGTAGTTCAGAGGTCGAATGTGCACTTGCTATGCGTGGAAATTTTCGATATTGTACCTATCCGCTATTTTTACCTACGAAACCGATTGACATCCTTTATTTCGTTGTTTATGCTAAGCGATAAACACTTTCCAACATTGTTGAAAAGTGTTTATGATTTTGGCCATTCTATCTGCCTGTTTGTTTGTTCGCACGATAGCTTCCGTAAAAATGATTTTACTAAAATGAAATTTTAGTATTTTGTTGAGACAGTCAGTGAAATGTCTGGGAATGAAAATGAATAATATCACCCAATTAGTTTTGGATTTAACCCGGGGTTGAAGAATGAAATACATTGACCCGCATGGAACATAAATTTTCAAACATTTAGCTTCGAAAATTTTAGGAAATATTCAAATCATTACAGAAAATGTATAGAAAATATTTCAGTAAAATATGTTATGTAGTTTTTAAATAAAAATTAAAATGGTAATTACACCCATATTATATGAAGAGATCACGTTACTCATTTCAAAATAAAATATCGCATATTTTTTTTCCCTCTATGCAAAGATCGTGATGTTTAATAATCGTTTAAATGTATGTTTAGTTTTGTATCCGTCAAAAAACCGCTTTAACTTTGCTTTATTATCTGTGTATCTAAATTTTGTGCCAACGCAATTACAATATTTTTGGTTTTAAATGATCAATAAATTTTAATTATTCCTACAGTGAAGCCTTATTTTACGGCTACGTTATAGCATGCAGAATATACACAAATCAAGCGACTGTAAGGTATGTTGTATTATAATTACTGAATTTTTTTTCATGCAAAATTATTTATCTCTGGAGTCTGGAATATAAGTGATACGTATGAATGAAATATCCGTTAATTTTACATAGAGGGACAGACGATTTATATTTCGATGACGGCATTTGAATAAAGTTCATTTTATGTAACTGGCGTTGTCTTTTCAGATGAAGTTTTAAGTTTTCAAGTATAATAAATTATTGTAGCACTGTGATAATTTTAAAAATATCAGCGCTGAATGCATCACATTTAAGAAATGTTTAAGTAAAATTGCATTTCAGTTGCAAAGTGTTTCATAATCATTTATGCATGATTGATCTTTAGTGATAACAAATAGCATTATTTTCCGTGATAAACAGTGCATAAATATTATACATTTTTCTATTTTGATAAAAAAGTTTTTGCAAACCTTTAGTTCCTTTTCGGATATTCTGTATTTATTATCGCACCGTTTCTAAACAGATATTCAACCGTTAATTTAAACCAGCTCCAACTAAGTTAA
The DNA here is from genome assembly GCA_951213105.1 of Amaurobius ferox. NCBI lineage: Eukaryota > Metazoa > Arthropoda > Arachnida > Araneae > Amaurobiidae > Amaurobius > Amaurobius ferox. The sequence continues at coordinate 60,579,835 of OX578146.1, forward strand.
ATTTGAATGCACACGCCATGACTTTACGACCAGCATTTTATGACGTAATTATGATATAATAAGCACTGTGTGACGTCATTTGGTTGCCACACGTGATGCTTTATGACGCATTCTGCACGCTTTGATGAAGCTAAAAGTGTTCTATTTTATGTTGCTAATGTGGAATAACCAGAGGTGTATTTACGTCTCGAGGGTTCTAAAAGAGGTCAGATTATGCCGACCTGTAGTAATTATTCTAAATCGAAAAATCGAGCATATTAAATTTTAAAATTCTATGAAGGGCCGAGAAATTGAAATAATGGATTTTATTTTCAATTAGATGTCACTATTGTAACCTCAAAGATATGTCAGAAATATCGTCTGCTGTTTATAATACGCCAGACGATCATGACCTCTTTTTAAAAACTTTTATTTAACTCGGCATGACCGAAGTGCGGGTGTCTATCTATATGCCTGTTTCAACTTCTTTGGCATTTATAACATACTTTCCTACGTCCTATAGGGCTGATATTAGGTACATATCTTAATCTAGTAGAACATTTTAATTTATTAAAATTTGGCGATTCCTCGAAAAATAGAACCGGTATATTATTTTTACGAAATGGTCCTCAGAAGTTCCATCGATATAAGATAGTTAAAAAAGAGTCCAATGTTCAGCTTCGTCTCTCTCTCTCTCTATATATATATATAATAAGTATAGTCATTGCATTATGTACGGAACAAGCTGTCTATATCATGGGCTATGTAAAGCTCCAGAGTTCTGCTCTTTATACGTATATAGATAGGTTATTGCACAACTTCTATTGTCTTAAGCTGCTCCTGTTTCAACTTTCCCAGGTCTCTCTATTTGCAGCACTCAAATTGGGATGGATTGGATTTTCTTTTGTTGCATTGCTCTTCTTATATACACAAGAGCTGCGTTACGGGAGAGACACTTTAAAGTGGATTCTAACTGCAGAAATGTATAAAAACGCAGCAATTTCCATTCGTATTCAGCTCAAATTCGAATTCAGCTTCTTTCTGGATGTCAGGCTTTACCTTTCGTTTTTCGCTCGAAATGTCAAAGACATTTTTACAGTGTACAAATAATTTCCTTTCCGTGTGTTCAGAAGAGTTTATCAATATCCATCTATATATATAAAATGAGAAGTCCATTTGTTTGTTTGTCTGTTCCGTATACAAATCCATAGCTTTGACGTATTTTTTTTTATTCCAATTTGTGTGATTATACTCTGCTTCACTGCGAGTAACCCCGTCCATTGTTTTAAGCTTCTAGGACCAGGAGTTGTCAAGATGTAAACAAAAAATCTGATGTGGGCAGCATATGACTTTCCTTATATAATGCAATGAATTTACAACTTTTACAGTAAAAAAAATAGATTATTTTTATAGTAGATATTTATATTATTTCCAAGATATTGAATTTTCGTCAATGAGTCATCATTTTCATTGATTTAGCGTCATTTTTATCCATTTGGCGAGTTTTTCATGAATTTAGCAACATTTAAACAACTCGAAAAGTTGGCGACATTCCACCAAATTCGTCGCCAAAATCTCGCCAAGTGTTATGGACGAAGAAATAAGTTATTCTTACAGCAGATAAATGACTATTGGCGTTCAAATACAAAAGTATTACTCAAAGGATCTTTTTTCATGAATGGAACGAGCTAGATCCACGAGAATGATGTCACCCAATTTATCGCATGATAATACGTATGAAAAGTGAACATGTTTCTCAATAGGAAAAAAAAAATTTTATATGATTTTTTGATAATTTTTTTGAAAAATGTACAATATCTTGAGCACGGTTCATGTTAGCGTTTAAGTTTATGTCAATCGTTTTCTAATGAAAAATTACATTAGAAATGTCTATTTGCGAAACTTTATTAGAGGTTTTGATTTTTTGACGATTTTTTCAAAATTTCACTTGAAAATTTAGGGAGTTCTGAGCATTCGATTTCGTATAAAAACAATGGGCTTCCAGTATTTATGGATTGTAATTTTTGTACCAAATTTCATTCGAATCGGTCCTTTCGTTCGTCAGTTATCGTCTCCACAGACTCACTGACACACACACACACACACATACTTTCACACACACACACACACACACACATACACACACATAAACACACACATACACACTTTCATACACACACATACACACTTTCACACACACACATACACACACACTTTCACACACACACATACACACACACATACACACACACTTTCACACACACACACACTTTCTCACACACACACACACACACATACACACACACACGCATACATACACACACAAACACTTTCACAGACACACACACAGACACACAGACATCACTTCAAAAATATTCAATTCGTGATCAGGAATGCTTGAAACATGCTTTCCCGTCGAAAACTCGAATTCGAATTTTCGAACCCGTCACAATACTTTCCTTATACATTATTGTATATAAAGAAAGTAATTAACTGCAGTGTGGCTCAACTCGACTTCATCATACCAGAATTCATTTCTTTTTTTTTTCAAATTTTACAAGAAAAAATTTGGAAAATCGATATTGTTTGTCCAAATGATTACAACTACAACTAGAGCGTGTTAATCCTCTCTTTAAAGAACTTAAAAGATTCTTCCAATTGATACCATACTTGACAATGAACCCCGCCCCCTCCTGGTAGGTAACTTGTCCTCCCCACGAAGGGGACCTAATGACGTTACGGACAAACAAAATTTGTATTGCGGCTATTTTTCACAGTGATTGAAACTATAAAGTCTCGTGACCATTGAGTCATAAATAAATCTTTTTATGCATGATTATGTCAAAATTTGCCCATGTTAAAGAAATATAAAATTTCGAATAAATTTCGAAGTTTTCGCTCGAATTAAAACAAATTCTATCTCGTTCTAGTCTTTTTGATAGCAAAGTCGGGTATAAAAATTTGTGAAAAATCCATTAATATTAGTGGCCGCTATCGTGTGCACAATAAATCGACCACAGACATACAGGCAGACGGACTCCAAAAATAGTCAAAACAAATATTAGCATCTAAAAACATTATATTGGCATCAAAATCTCGAATTAGAAAATTTTTGTATGAACAATATTTTTCTATATATATATATTACATTGTATGGGAAAGTAAATATGACGTGGACAGCACACGACTTCTCTTATGTAATGCAATGAATTTACTTTTTTCAGAGCGAAAAAGTGATGCAACACGATACACAGCACAATGTATTTAACGTTGAACGCTTTTCCGGATGACAACATGTAAACCTATTTCTAGATACCCAATTAACTTATATTTCGCACTAATCTAACTTGACAATTATCAATATGGATACAATTCGCAATAGGCACTATAGTCCATATATTTAAATGTATAAATAATTCATCAATTCGGCATCATTTTGGTTAATTGAGCGGCATTTTTGCAATTTTGACGATATTTTCGTCAACTTCGCACCATTATAAAAGTGTCGTGAAGTTGGTGATATTTCGCCAAATTAGTCGCCAATCGCTAAATGCATTACCAAGCGTTACAGACAGACGGAAAAAAGGGCTTTTCTTATATACCAGAAGGTATCCCCATCATATGACAGAATTAAAAATTTCCAAAATATTATCTCCCATTTTGGCGTCATTTTTATCAATTTGGCGACATTTGAGATATCCCACCAAATTTTTTGACGAACATTTTGACAAACGTCACTGACGGACGAACAGGCAAATGGCTTTTACTTATAATAAATTCTTATATTCTTTCCACGATATTGAATTCTCATCAATTTGGTGACATTTTCGTTAATTTTTATGATATTTTGTTCAATTTTGAGACAATTTAAAGAACTCGCCAAAATTGTCACCAAATGGAACAGTTGGATTGACAATCAAACGCTGCCAAAACATCATTACATTACTATCTCCTTTCAAAACACAATTAATTTATTGATTTGGAGTCATTTTTATCAATCTGGCGACAATTTTATCGAATTGCCAGCATTGTCGTTAATTTGGCAATATTTTATTCAATTTGGCTACATTTTAAAATTTCACCAATTTTGTTGCCGGGCAGGATGGTTGGACTGACAAGCAAACACTACCAAAATATCGTTACAGTACTATCCCCTTTCAAAATACAATTAATTTCATTAATTTTGCGTCATCTTTATCAATTCGGCGAAATTTTAATCTATTTATCGACATTTTTATCTATTTGGTGACATTATCGTTAATTTGGCGATATTTTGATAAATTTGGCGACATTTAAAACTCGCCAAATTTGTCGCCAAGTGGGACGGTTGGACTGACACATCATTACAATACTATCCCATTTCAAAACAAAATTAATTTCAATGATTTGACGTCATATTTATCAATTTGGGGATATTTTTATCAATGTGGCGACATTTTTATCGATTTAGCGATATTTGATAAATTTGGCGGCATTTTAAAATGTCGCTAAAATTGTTGTCAAGTGGGATGATTGGACTTGGCAGACAAACGCTATCGAAACATGATTACAATACTATTCCATTTCAAAACGCAATTAATTTCATTGATTTGGCGTCATTTTTATCGATTTGGCGACATTTTCGCCAATTTCGCAACATTTAATAAAATCGCCAAGTTGGCAATTTATCGTCAAATTCGTCGCCAATAATTTCGTCAAACGTTATCCAGGATAAATAAGTAGATAGACAGAAAAATCAAGGTGTTTATATTATAAATAAATATATAACTAAAAGTGAATTGTTGGGTTTCAAAATACAGAACTAAATAGTACACAATTTTTTTTAAAGTGTGTGCAACGAACTAGATCAACTAAAATGTTAAAAAATTTGTCGCATAATATTGCATATGAAAATTGAACGATAGTTAATACTTTTTAATTCTATGTAATTTTTTTTGCAAAATTTATTTGAAAACATCCAATATCACGAGAACGATTTATGCCATTCGTTTTCGGATGAAACGTTACATCAGAATTGATTATTTATGTAACATTATTGAAGGTTCTGATTTTTAATGATTTTTTTTTTTTTATTTCGAAAATTTTGGGGGGTTTTCGAACATTTAATTACGTTTAAAATCAATTGAATTAATTTCAATATTCACTAATTGTAATATTTGTATGAAATTTCGTTTGAAATGTTCCATTTGTTCGTGAGATATCGCACTCACAGACTCACAGACACACGCACTATTAACACACACTAACATACGCATACTTCAACAAAAACACATACTAGCATGCATACATACATACATACACACACAGATATCCCTTCAAAAAAACTTCTGTTTCGAGTTTAGGGGTACTTGAAAGCGGTACCGTCACAATACCTTCCTTGTGTATTACTATGTAAGAATATATAGGGAAAGTAAAACCTCTAAATGTAACCTTCCATAGAAAAATCATTATGCAGATAATTATTTTCCAATACTTTATTTGAAGAAACTTATATCTTGTTGCTTAGCAACGGAATGAAATCAAATATTCAGCAGACGATATTTATTTTATTTATACGATTTAAATAATAAAGTCATTGTGAAATTTTGTAAATGAACGGAGCCATATTTTTGATCGAGTTGTATCAGTTACGGCCTTGGGATGTAAGATTACGGTATTGATTGATATCTTCAATTTTTTAAGTCATCCGTTTTATTTTAGCAAAGATTTTTCAGATGCATATATTTTCTATTGTGTTTAAGCGATTGTTGAAATAAGATAAAAGTGGTACAGATATATTTTCTACCATTTTAGGGTCTTAATTTTGGTCTATACTGGGCAAGCCTGAAGTTAATTTTGTAAAGAGAAAACAAAGATTCTGATGCTTTATATATATACGTATATACAGGGTGCATATAAGCTGCTTTGACAAAATAAGAGGAGTGATAGTACCCATCAAGATGAACAATATTTAGTATGGAACCTAGGGTCGCATTGCACTCTGAGTGCCATAAAAGAGCAACTTCGAAACACGGCCAACAAGCACAAGTCGCCACTTCGGACAACATAGTTGTCGTGCCGGAGAAGTATCGCATCTCCAGAACATCACCGTCACTTCTAGTCATCCGACGCTTCTTGAATGCCACATATCCCGGACGATGAATTGGACGTATTGGGCCTGTGGCTTGGCCTCCACGCTTACCGGATCTCAATTCACTGGACTTCTTCTGGGGGCACATAAAATCATTGGTGTACGAAACACTTGTGGACTCCGTAGAAAATCTTGTCGCGAGAATCGTTGTTGCAGCTGACAGGATAAACACGACACCAGATGCCTTCGAGAGGGTGCGCCAGTCGTTCATTCGCCAGTGTGAATTGTGCAACGGCAGCTTTGGCCGTCACTTTGAGCATCTACTTTAAGTCCTTCTCTGGTGTAAATAAATGGGATTGTGCAACTTATGATTACGTTAATTCTCCTTATTTTCACTGTTGAAAGTTCAATTTTAATTTTACTCTTTTCTGACACTTAATGGGGAATACGACCCTAGGTTCCATTGTAAATATTGTTCGTCTTGATGGGTACTATCACCCCCCTTATTTGGTCAAAACAGTTTATATACACCTTGTATATATATATATATATATATATATATATGCATACTGTATAGGAGGGGTTTGTATTTTCATAACGTTTTGGTATAACCATAAAATACAAAGTTCTTCAAATAATTGCAATATTTCAAGCACGGCTTAATTCTAATAAATGTCTCGTTAAACACGTGTAGGAAAGCTTTTTACTTTCCTTATATACATAATGTATAAGGAAAGTATTGTGACGGGGTCGAAAATTCGAATTCGAATTTCGACGGGAAAGCACTGATCATCCCTGATCACTAGTCGAACATTTTTGAGGTGATGTCTGTGTGTGTGTGACAGTGAGTCTGTGGAGACGATAACTAACGAGCAAATGGACCGATTCGAACGAAATTTGGAACAAAAATTACAATCCGACAAATACTGGAAGCCTATTGTTTTTATACGCAATCGAATGCTCAGAACCCTCCTAAATTTTCGAGTGAAATTTTGAAAAAATCGTCAAAGAATCAAAATTTCTAATAAAGTTACGCAAATAGATATTTCTTATGTAACTTTTATTAGAAAACGATTGAGATAAATTTTTGAATGCTAACATGAACCGTTCTAGAGCTATTGCACATTTTTCAAAAAAATTATCAAAAAGTCATATAAAATGAAAAAAAAATATTTCCTACTGAGAAACATGTTCACTTTTCATATGTAATACCATGCGATAAATTGGGTGACAACATTCTCGTGGATCTAGCTCCTTCCATTCATGAAAAAATATACTTTGAGTAATACTTTTGTATTTGAACGCCAATAGTCATTTATCTGCTGTAAGAACAACTTATTTCTTACATCCATAACGCTTGGCGAGATTTTGGCGACGAATTTGGCGGAATGTCGCCAACTTGGCGACTTTTTGAAGTGTTGCCATATTATTAAAATCTCGCCAAATGGATAGAAAAGACGCTAAATCAATTAAAATGACGACTAATTGTCGAAAATTCAATATCTTGGAAAGAATATTAGTATCCACTGTAAGAAAAACCTATTTTTTTACTGTAAAAGTTGTAAATTCATTACATTATATAAGGAAAGTCATGTGTTGCCCACATCAGATTTTTCTTTACTGTAAAAGTTGTAAATTCATTGCTTTATATAAGGAAAGTCATGTGCTGTCCACATCAGATTTTTCATTATTGCATTGAGTGTTTTTATGAGTTTTGCAAAATCAATGTTTAAAAAGGTATACATGATGCGTCAAATGTAACTCGCTGAAACCAGTAAAGAAAACGTGTCATTTGGCTTAAAATAATGAAGAAGTTCTCTATCTTGTCTAAATAAAGTTAATTAAGTGTTTACTGAGAAATATCTTATGTGAGTGGTAGATAAAACAATATTAATGCAAACGCTTTTACAAACCTCTAAAAAAAGACATCTACATCGAGAAATGAGAAACGAAAACAAAGATCAAGATGGCAGAACCAAAGATAAAATATGACTGGAAAAAAGACTGATAGTTTGATCCATGCTCTTGCATGTAATCTAATATTTCGTCTGATTTTTTCGGAAGAAAGTTGTTTCACTTTCTTAAGATCATTGTTACACCGGTGTTCTTGAAAGCCATATATTTCATGGTTGTTTTTTGAGTCTTGTATAAGTTGGTTGTACTTTTCGTTTGTTCAGAGCATACATATTTATATATACAATATATATATATATATATATATATATCACCTTGTGGAATGTATTATACTTAATAATTACTTATTGCAAGGTAATAAATTATATCTGAAAATTAAGGGTGTTACTCAGGGTAGAACTGTGAGTTCTGCTTTTGTTAATCTTTATCTAAATCACTATGAGTCCAAATTTAAAAATTCTGAAATTGCTTTTTAGCGATATATTGATGACATCCTTCTGATTAAGACAGCTCACTCATCTAATGTAATTGGTTTTAACTTCTAGCCCTTAAATTTATCTCTTCTTCCTAATGAAAGCTATATCTCATCTAGTGTTAACTTTTTGAACTTAACTCTCACTCATGATAATGAATTTTCATTTTTGTCAAATACTTATGATAAAAAGACTAGCTTCCTTTTCAAAATTCATAAAAATATCCGCTTTAACTCTTATATGCGCAATCATGTGTATAAAAACATCTTAATTAATCAGTCACATAGGATTTTGACACTTTGTGACAAATCATATATTGATAGACATCTCACAGAATTATCACAAAATCGTTAAGACTGAATCTTTTCCTTAAAAATTTATTAATTATCTTATTAGAAACTTTAATTTAAAATAATTTTCATTTTTTCTTTTGAACAGTATTTCTGCATAAATAGATATCATTCTTGCTGCATTTGAGTGGTGGTCGTGTTGAGGTATGATTGGTATTATACATAATATTTATTTCTCAGCTCTCATTATTTTATGTATTTATATTTATTTTTTATAGTCTATATGGATTAATATTTACACGACTATCCCATGTCTTGTTATCTTATATTTTTCTCAACAGATAGCGCTTTTCCCTATCGTTATATCGTAGAATATTGTATCTATTTTTCTAAAGACACCGTTTTCAATTCATTACGTGATCAACGTGGTCAGGCACGTCTGGATTAATATGATTTCTCACAATTTATTATTTTCCTTCATGTTTCATTTGGTGATAATTTTGACATGAACTTTTATTATTTCCTTCCTGACATTTCTATTTATCTTTTTTTTTTATTATTTGGTTTTGCAATGTGTTGGATCTTTGTATAATGTTTCAACCACAGGTGTTTCTTTATATTGCGAAACACATTATGAGAGTTTATCCATATGGTAAAGATACCTGATGAGCAACATTTATGGAAACTGTATCCAATTTCATCTATTGTTTACTTCATTTAATCATTTTATTATTTGACTTTTTAATTTTGTCTTTGTGTTTCTTAAAATTTCCTTATCTATTTGATGTGCGTGTTTAGGTCTAGTAATGTAATAGCATTTCCCTATTGCTCGTGTAATCTATTATTTAATTCTATTCATACAGTTCCTAGCTTTCCTTTTTTACTTAATTAAGCTATTTAGTAATCAGAATTTATTATCTTCTGTCATAGTTGCACTATTATAGATATTATAATTTTATAGTTTTAAATCCTCTTTGTCAATAATTTTTAAATGGTAATAAACTTAGGAAGCAAGTTATTAATGTATACATCTATTAGCTTCCATTTATATTATTTTTTCATTATATATATATATATATATATATATATATATATATATATATATATATATATATATGGGGATAACACAGATTAGAGCTTATATGCTTATATAGACGTATAGACAAAACAGTCAATGTAAACAATGTAAGGATGCAGCATTGACATACAACTGAATGTCATTGGTAGATTTCCAGAGGAGAAATAAATTTTTACAAAGTTCTTGCACATATATTTATATGCTTCATTGTTAACACTATATATGATAAAATATAAACTTAAATAATAACTAAATATAACATTATATAATGATTAAACACTGCATATTATATCTTTTACCTAAAATTAATTAAAAATTCATACAACAGGATTGCTATCTAAATGCATGATTGAAGATGTTAGATTTTCCAAATGTATTTCTAGAATACAAATCCTACAAGTAAGTTTTTATTTGAAACATAATTACTATATCGAATACGAAATAGTACAGTTCATTTTATAACACATTTATGTCTTCAAAATAAGTTGTGTTTGGTGATGACCCATTTCATTTACAGGCTCAACTGATTTAACATGTAATTTATACTCACCATTTAAATTTTTCTCTTTAAACTTATAAATTCCCATAGTATCATATTTGAAAACTTACCTGCAAACCTTTTTTTCAGCGCAAATATAACAAAAGAAAGGTGTTAAGAGCATTTTAATTGAGTTGACGCATTAAAATTATTCAATGACAGAATTTATTGAATAATGAATTCTAACAGAATTATAGTGCTTCGAATAAAATTTGCTGCATTCCTTCATCAATAGAAGAAGCCTTCCGTGCCGATGTTTTCATATTTTATAGTCGTGATATGCAGAAAAATTTATGTATGTTGTAACATAAATTTCAATCTCTAGTAATTTGTATTTTGGGTAGAAAACAGGTGCATAATTTGCAGAATGCTTACTTATTCATATGAAAAATAACATAATATCATATGTGTTATGATGCAGAATCAGTAATAAATATAAAAAGGCTTTGATTATTTTTTCATATATGATTTCAAACATTTAAAAAGAAAAGAAAATTTTCACAGAAAGGTTTTTATATTAGAAATTACAGAAACAAATTGCTGAAAATTTTTATTTTACTTTTTTTTAGAAACCAATTACCATAATAATAGTGTATTTTATGCAAAATTCCCCCGAAGCCTCTACCAAATATATTTAAAGATCAGCCAAAAAAATGTTTTTTATTTTATGTATTCTCTTATATGTTTTCTACACTCGCTTAAAATTACATTGGAACTTGCATAACTTAAAGTCAAATGAATTAGAAAAAATTCGAGTTAAGTACAGTCGTGTAAAGAAAATTTGTTCTACTTCTCGTGAACATTATTTGAAACACTTAATATTTTGTGCAAAATATTAATTATTTCAAATAACGCTTATTGCAAGTAAAACGGATTTTTCTTTTTTTATGTAGCTCGATGCTAAATTAACTCGAATTAAAATAAACTCGAACTTTGTTTTGTTCCTTTGACTTAAGTAATTAAGTAAAAAATGTGTATTTAAGTTATATAGTTATTTTAAACTCTTTTGTAATGACACCAGAGCAATCGACGATATAATTTATGCATGCACTATTTCGCAGCATACTAAATTATCTTCATGAACCGCAATAAATGCATCAAAGAAGACCGTTAAATATCAACTCTCTGAAAATTAGAGCCGTTTTTTTCTGCGTCGCAAATGTCATTTACTCTTTTTGTCATTTTAAGGTACGGAGGAAGTCCGGATAAGCAAAAAATTAACAAGATTATGCAAAAATAATTTGAGCAGAATAATACACATTATTTTACATCTACACAATACACATTACTTTACATCACTTACAAAACACCGCATCCAAATGAAATGTTCAGCTTTAAAATTATGAATAGGTTTTATTTAGAAGGAGATTTTCGAGATTTTTATATCTAGAAATGTGTATATATATATATATATATATATATATATATATATATATATATAAATATATATATATATATATATATATGCATATATATATATATATATATATACATATATATATATGCATATATATATATATATACATATATATATATATATATATATATTGATGCTCCTCGTTTGAAGTTAGAAGATTAAACTAGATTCATAGTTTTAATTATATTTGGCCTATGTATGATAAATTTTATGCATAAAACATTGCGCCAATTTAATGAAAATTTAAAAGTAAGATTTCAATGCCTACTGTCCCCATAAATACTTAAAATGATAATTAGATTTCATGAATGGTGTTAGATACCCACACGCACTATCCATTAACAGTATCGCACTTGTGTAATTTAAAAATATGTGTTTTCTTTTTTTTACTTAGGCACTGAAAAAAATGTGAATTATCCAAATTTCAGAATAATACTATTCGAATAAACCAAAATTATTATCATTAATCCTGCAATTTCAACGTAAGGAATGTGTTTACATTTAAATAATCCACGTCCGAACTGAACAAGCGCTACTGTATATCAAAGACATAGTAGATATATATTTCCAAAACACCAATGAATGCGTATTTCTTTCTCAGAAAAATACAGCTTTCTGGCAAGGATTTTTGTAACCAATCCGACTGCCCCACCACCTCGCATTACGATGTGTGCGAAACGCCCTGTGACGTCAGATATCAAAGGTGAAGGGGTCTTGCCCCATCATTAGAGACCAACAATCCAAACAAATTGATTTAATCACGAAACATACAGTCAGTTTGCACTCACCCTGGGTTGAGTGTTCCCCATGTCGTCTGCCCAAGGCGGCATCCCCTTGTCGTCCCTAGGCAGGGGGGTGCGGCGGAGCACGGCACGTGCAGGTAGCCGACAACATGGCTGCCAAACCTTTGGAACCCAATTAGGGAATAGTCGGAAACACTCGGTTTCCGTGTCCTGCTTTTTAGAGAACACAACAGAACGGAGGCTATCCAGTTGGATTATATCCGGACGATGAATAATCCGGTAGAGCAGGCAAAAAGGAGAAACGTTGAGGAGATGATAGCCAATGTCGGGATTGTGATGCGGGAGACCCCTGGTGGTGGTTTTCACCGCAGAGCCCTGGGTGAGAGCAGGTGAGGAAAGCGCCCCCTACAGGCGAGGTGGATAACCTGGAAAAGGAGGTTCAATACTGTCAGGTGGAGAGACGTAAAAAAGAAAAGGAAAGGAGAATAAAAAATATTCTCCCCAATTTGAGGGATTTACCTGGAGAGTGGATGTGAGGAGAGGTATCGAGCGGGGCGCATGTCTTGCGCCCACTTGGTCTATTTTTGCATGTCTTGCTCTCTTGGTCTGTTTCTGCGGCGTACAACACGGGCTTCTGAAAGAAATCGGGCTTGCAGGGCCTTGCAAAATAATGTAGTGTGCAGAGAGATTAAATTTGAAATTTATCTTTTAGTAAAACTATATGCATAGAGAAATTATACAGTGGCCATTCGCTGAAGTTCAGTATAGTGGTCTCAGATGAATGCGCAAGTTTTAGATGCACGAATAATCCAATGCGATAATTGACTGTTTTATCTGAAAACCATTCATATACACTATATAAAAGTTTACAAAGCTTTTTTGATTTGTTTTTGTCTAGAATAAACATTATTTGAGGAGATTTAAAATGTTGATGGTTAAAATTTTTTCTATGGATCTATGGAGAAAAAGTATTAGTTTTCACGAAAATTGTTAAAACTAGGAATATATTATTTTTCAGTGAACTATAATTTATTTTAGAAAATTCTAGTGCAATGTCATTATTAGTATTTAAATAACTAAGATCTCTGCCCTTGCTCGCTTCGCTTCGCCAATCCCCTTCGAGAGACTGCGCCTCCTGCTCGCTGCGCTCGCAGAACTCGCTTCATACATATCTGTCCTAAAAATTCTACTTTCAAAAATATCTTTTTCTATCCCTACCTATTTTCCGCAGATAGTGAAAGCAGGATTTTTTCTTAGCTCAGGGAATCCAAAAACTGAATTCCTTGATCATGAGCTCGCTTCGAGACCTATTTCATGCCAAACTAAAGTTTAAATCGATAAACGGTTTATTTCATCGTATAATCCTATTATTTCTCTATAAATGTACCAAATTTCATATTTTTGCATATTATAGTTTTTGCAGTGCGAGACAGAGAAATCGCCAGACGTGCCGATACGAAAAATCTTTTTCACTTCAGAAGTGCACAAAAAGGAAAATATCTCAAAAACTACATCAAAATTAAAAAAGGGGCACCGTCCTCCAAAAATTCACACATGTAGGTACCTGCCTGCAAAAATTCGTGGTCTTGCTATTATTAGTCTATCCAGGATGCGAACTCGCAGCTCAAATATTTTGTCTTTGACATTAAATATTTCTGGAACTACAATATACAGAAGTTTTTTCTACAAGTGTACCAAATTTCATATTTTTATATGCGATAGTTTTTACGGTACGAAGCAACGAATCTCGAGAAATGAGAAATTTGTCAAACAGCGGTGGCGACGGCAGCGTTAACGGCGGCGGCAGCAACTTTTTTTTAATATACAAGAATCCCTTGACTCTCTATCACTTGATCATGGTCGCACTATCTCTTAAACGATGGGTCACGACTCTCTATCTTTCTTTTGATCATAATCATATTATCTCTTGAACGATGGGTCACAGACCCATGATTCCAATTTAAGATATATTTTAATTAAATTTTTAGACTACGGCAATTTCAGTCACGTGACACATTTTAGTAAAAGCGTACAATATTTAACTTACTTATTTTTTATACGAGCCCTCTAGAAAAGAAGTTCCAATTAATAAATTGTTCTGTACTCATTTGAAGATGATTAAATGATCCTCTGAAAAATTTTCCCGGTTCTTTAACATGCGGAATTGGTCTTTAAAATATTATCAAAGTTATAGAACCTAAACCACTTTGACCCGATCAGAAGAAACAATAAAAATATAGAAATCGGTTATTTTAGAAACATAATGAGTTAGATATTTGTAGATTTTCACTTTTACTATTTTTCATATTTTTTCTCCTTCTCTCATCATTTAAAACTAAAAAACATAACTAACTACTTTTCTTTAGTATGCAGAGATATTTTAAAATCCAATTCAGTTTATAAACATTATCAATCCTGGGATTTGCAATGTTTCTCAACTGAACACACCCGACCTTGACGCTGTTGTGTTCTGTATTTGCTGTTGGGAAGAAAAGTATTTCAAATCGTATTTCTCTCCATGCAGGAATTTCCAGCAAAAACCCATTAAAATCTAGCAAGATGAAGGATATTAAGAAGTTATTCTTATATATACCATAAGAGCACATTATTTTTTACATCACCCTATTAGAATGGCCTATTTACACAAAGGTAATCAATGATTAAAAAAAAATTCTTATATAATAATATGTTTATACGTTTTACTTATTTTGTTCGTTTTATGTCATTATTTTAATATTATTATTATTATTAATTCTAAATTTTCAACTTTTAGGTGTCCATTTTAGAAACACCGTGAATCCACAACTAACATACTAATATAAAAGAAAACTGGCATTTAGACATTACTTACAATGTATTTAGGTAGCACCAAACAGAAAATTAAATAATTCTGAATAGAAAAAAATTTCCTAGTAATATCAAGTTACTTCTTTTCCGAACAAATTGTATTTTGCGATCCATGATGTTCTTAAAATGATCGATTAACAGATTTCAGTGGACGTACAGAAATAGGATTTTGTTAGATAATATTTCCATCCGAAAACTTACATATGTACCTATCATTAGCAAAAGTTTTATACAGCTGTCCATCATTCGTCGAAAATCTCATATAATTTTGATCTTAGGATAATAATTATCTTTGAGTAATTGGTCTATGGAAAATATTTTTATACTCGAAAATATAAATATTTTTCTAGTGGGGTCGTATAAAAAGTTACATTTGTACTTTTTTACTAAAGGGTGCCACATGATCAAAATTTGCATACGATGATAAATAATTCTTGCCCTAAAGACGACTTGAATCACCATCTCACTATATTGAACTACTTACTGCAATTGTAGGATATTCTTCTATAATTGAAGTGGAACTTATATTCTCTTTAAGGACAAATTATAAATGCGTAAGACTGCATGAAGTCTCTAATTAATTAAGGTTAGATTTATACACATAGTAGCACATCAAATTAGAAGATATTAGAATGTCTCAATGCCAAGTATACCAAAATTAACCTATACAATGCTGTTTCCAACATTTTGTATTAACCGAAACTTGTTAAAAAGTATAAAGACCAACCACATCGATTATGTTCCGTAAGCACGTTTATAATTAAGAAAATCGCCCTTGTCAATTATCTTAATCATTCGTGCTGCTATTAATTGAGAAAAACCAATTAAAGGTTGATTGGGTATTTTTTGATAAGTTTGGTGGCTGACATCAGATCATGTTTATTTTCATATTATGTGTCATTTCTATATACTTTTCGAGCTACAGTGCTTCACAGGTTTTCTATGGAGTTCAAATCAGTACTTATGGCTCGCAGGTTGAATAATTCCACGAAATTAGTTTAAAACCAATCTTTTGATGCGTCAGAGACATGAATTGAGAGATTGTCTTGGTGGAAGAAATACCCCCAGAGGTAATAAGTACATTTTCAGGTGCTTTATCCTAAGATGCCTCTGGATTGGTTTCACATTGCATGAAACCAACTGGAATGGTTCCTTTTTATTCAAAACCACCCCTCCATCATGGATCTTTGAAACAAGTGCCTTGTTTTTATGTAGGTCGTGCCAGTAATGAGGAAAAACACTTGGGCCATCAAAAGGGAACTTATTTTGTCCAGAAACACAACATTCTCCCAAATCCAAAAGCAACATGTTTTTGAGAGGATTCTACTTTGTGTCTCTTATGTTGTTTTGCAAGCTGAGAGTGTAACATTAATTTTGCATACCAAACATTCGAATTATTTTGTGAAATATTGAGCACAGTTCGGCCAGTACAATGTGATTTTAATTCCCTCTTAATTTGATTAGAAATTGTGTTAATTCAGAACAAACTTTATTGACAATAGATCTTTTTTGAAGAACGGTAAGAGAAGCTATCCCACCTGTGCGTCTTTTGCTGGCCACTTTTCTCAGAATTCTTCAGATACTTATAAACTACAATCCTAGACTTGTTCATCCTTCTTGAAATTTCCAGTCCAGTCAATTCACAATTTTTAAAAGAAAATATTTTGCCTCTTTTCAGTCTCAGAAAATTGTTTACTTTCGATATTTTGACAATTTAAAAATGTCACACTGGTCACAGACCACAGTGTTTACCTTACACCCTTCTGGTAAGTAGGACAGTCTGGGTCACAATAACAACAGACCACAGTGTGTGAGATATTAGAAATTACCATATATAGAAAATAGAAACTGCAAATTCTTGGGTGTGAAGTTAGACGAAACGTTTATCTTTATACTTTTCCCAAACTACATTCTATTAAAATTATTAAACAGCATATTTTAATCAGTTTTAAAGTTATTAAAATGGATTCTTCCAAGAAATGATCGTTTGGCCCTATCATATGATTAGAATATTTTTTTATACAGGATATATCTCGAATTGGCGATATATCGCCTATCTTTAAACATTTTCCATCCATTGTGTAATTTGTATTATAGGGCAGTCATATATACTTAGCTATAGCAAAGGCCAAAACAATCGATTAAAAGTATCAACTTATTCCAAAATTAAAATGTTAGTGACTGACTGCTCTGTTTTATTTATCTTGACCAAGAATACTTTTTGTCTTAATTAATACTTTTACCAAACTGTTTATGATGTTACTAAATACAATGACGTGTTTTCACTTTCAGATTTGATTGAAAATAGATAAAAAAAATATGAGTCAAGTAAACTTGAATGATATTAAATTTTATTTTGCAATTAAATTGTATTGGTGCACAACAAATAATAAATAAATTTCAGCACAAAACGTTGTCGACATTAAATTTCTTCTATTATAAACAATTATGAAATGAATAAATTAATTACAGTATAAAAATATCACAGCTAAAATTCAATAGATTTTGGCACAGTATTCGTTGAAAGGGAAAAATAAATGTTTTTACAAATAATAAAATTACTTAAATTAAAACTTATCACATTACAATGAGTTATATTGTTTCAGTTTATTTTAAATTTGAGATTCTAAATTAACTTATTAATTTTGAAGGAAACTTTAAAATTTTACAACATTTTGACGTTATGAAATCTGAATGTATTGAAATTGCAAAAATTGTACGAATAGGAATAACATTTTATTTTACAGAAAAAAAATCAACCATTTTAGATAATTCTGTACAAACAATATGTTTTTAAATTTCCATAAAACAGTAAATTTTAATTCATTTTGTCATAAATATCTATATAATTATTAAAGTAATATAGTATTGAATTGTATACACTACAATTCAAGATATTTCATCACAAAAGCAATAAAAAAGATATTCTTTATATAAGTGATATGTAACAGATTATATATCATAAATAAAATTTTTCTTTAATATTTAACTGAATTCTAAATAATAAATATTAGAAATAAATAAATTAAAAAATAAAAATAATTCTACTCTGAATTTTTATTTTATGAAGTAATTATACATTTACTTCATATTTAATAATTTGTGTTATTATTTCCAATGATTAAAATTATGAATTTTATTGAAACTAAGGAAATTAAATATGTTTTGCATAGTTATATGAACTTAAACCATGGGCAATTATTCATAATTTACCCATAATTTTTTGTAATGACAAAAATTCTTCTGAAAATTGAATTTATAAGCATAAAATATTTTAGAAAACAAATTAGACTTTTTAAAGCACACATAATACAAATAACGTAAATGTATAACATTAGATCCAAGATGTAAATAACATGGCATATGTATAACATTAGATTAAGGCTCATAAAGAACTTAAAATGGCAAAATATAAGAAATGACTATCGAAAATATAATATATATTATATCATATCATTCATACATAATTAAGATGATTTTCTATAATATATATTTTTTTATAAATTTTCATTTTAAAATATTAGAAGACTCTTTCATGTGATCTCAGTTAAACCATTCTTCTCTTTAACATGTTCGGTATGTAAAATCAATGACATGTTTTCTTTTTGAAAATTTCAAAAATTACAAAAAAAATTGCAAAATTGTTTAGGGTTTATTTTCAGTTCTTCATAGGCTCAGCGATTTACAGATGAATAAAAAGCGTATACATAATTGTTCTTTCGTTTATATTTTGGCAATTTTAGCTTAATCCGCCATTTTCTTGATCAAGAATCCAGCAGAGTAGAAGTAAGAGTAGTTTAATGCATTTATTATTATTCTAATGTCAATTACATTCATTTACAAGTATGACTAATTTTTGAAAACTTAAGAACAAACATTTGTTTTTTCATAATATTTTAAAATATACAATGTAAACAATAATAATATTTTAGGCAATTTTGTTACGTCAATACTCAGGCCCTCTTGGACCCCATGTAACAGAAACATCCGGAATAAAATACATCTCCCTGACTGCTGTAACACCTTCGCCATGCAGGTTCACAAAGGTGTTGCCAACTTTCATCCGCCTACTCCTGATAGAAGCCCAGACGAAAAAACAATGGGTGAAATTTCCATAGATATATATGGAATAAATATTTCCTTTCGTTAGAAATATGGGTTCTTTGAGAATCACTTCGTCTTCGAGTCGAACTTCAGGATCACTTTTGATACTAGTCTTGAGAAGTTCTGTCTTACACCAGCAAATTCGCTGCCTTCGCAAATCTGTGCTGTCAGATTCTCGTATAAGTTGCAAGAAAGATTCCAGCTTAGAATTATGGTTCCTGAAATAAGCAACATTTAGTAAGTTTGCAAGATTTGTACATCAGTGGTTATCAAAACACAATATATATATATATATATATATATATATATATATATATATATATATATATATATATATATATATATATATATATATATATATATATATATATATATATATATATATATATATATATATATATATATATATATATATATATATATATATATATATATATATATATATATGTATATATATATATATATATATATATATATATATATATATATATATATATATATATATATATATATATATATAAATATATATATATATATATATATATATATATATATATGTATATATATATATATATATATATATATATATATATATATATATATATATATATATATATATATTTATATATATATATATATATATATATATATATATATATATATATATATGTATATATGTATATATATATAATTTATAAATACAGTAGCAAACTTAAAAAATTAAGGATACTTTGCAAATATGCAAATGTAAAAAAAAGAGTAAATAGGAATGACAATGCAAAAATATTATTCTTAATCAGCATTTTAGAATTTATAGATTATCTGATAAAAAAAATTTCATGCTTTGCATATTGATAATCTAAAAATTACCAGCACTTTATATAAATATCCCTCTTATTTGTAAATGGCATAGTTAAAAAATTTAGATTAGCTGGATTTTTATGACTTCTTTTTATGGTGTTTTATATATTAGCCTGACATCTCCATACTCTTGTTTCAATTATATTTTATTTTTATATCCACTTACTCATTAGCCTTTCTATTATTGCCCCTCTTGATTGTATATTATCTCTTATACTTGTCTTTTCGCATTACTGTTATTTATTTCTTACGAATGGCAACGGTAGATCATATCTTTTTCCTTTGTGAATGGCAGCACTAGTCTCTTCATTCTGGGTTCCCAAGATCGATAGGTTCGTGTATTTTTGAGTTAAATTCCAGGTATCCTTTTTTCCTTTTATTTTTCCTTCTTTATGTATGTTGTCCAATTAGAAATAGTTTATAGATATAATCTATTTCTTCAGAAACATACATTTTTGTGTTTGATTCTACAGGACACTTGGACTTGAAAAAGAGTTTTGAAGAAGTGGAAAAATCCTGATTTAAGCCTAGACCTTGTCCACGTGTATAGCGTTTGTGCTTGGATTTCGTCTGTTTTTCTTTTATCGATTCCATACCATTATTTTTGATTCTTTCCTTTGACTTGATGATTCGGTTATATATATATATATTTCTGGCGAAGCTATTATACACACACACACACACACTAATATACATACATACACACGCACATATCACTTCAAGAAAGTTCGATTTGAGTTCAGGTATGCTTGAAATGTGCTCTTCCGTATGTAAGTCGAATCCAAATTTTTGATCCCATCACAATACTTCTTCTATATGTTATGCTATATATGTAGGGAAAGTAATAAGAAATCGTCTGGTCTTCTATATGACTCTTTTAGTCAAATATTTTAGCATAATAAGACATTTTATTTCCGTTGCTAATCAGCACGATTTTATTTTCTTCAAATAAATTATTTTGCTCAAAATCGTTTGTTTAATCATAATTCGAAGGAAAGAAACTGTTTTTATTAACATCTAGATATAATTATATCACATTCGAAATAAATATCAAAAGATGCGAATTTGTACACAGAACAAACAAATAGCCAGGCTTCCAATTTTATATGCATGGATCAACTACTAGACGTCATAAAACAGTCTTTAAGAAGAAAATATCATATAACACGGACGAAAATCCCTTCCGGAAATCTCCACTTGCCTGTAGAACTTGTTTCCCCGCTGGCATTGTTATTCTGCAGGGCAGTTTCACTCAATGACAGAACAGTTGAATGCCACGTCCAATGTAACTGTATCTGATTGGTTCTAAATGGCTAACTCTTAAAAGACAATCTACTTTGAAAGTATGTTTCTTTCTTTATCCATTTATACGTCTTGTACTGATATTTTTAATTTAGCATGATTAATCTTCGCTTTTCTAATTTAGAACGATTAAACTCCGCTAGTTATTTAGTCTACTTCTCTATCGATTAAACTACGCAAAAAAAAAAAAAAAAAAGAAGAAGAAGAAGAAGAAGATCGAGCAGTATATTATTATACACATTGTCTTACATCAATTAAAAAAATCAGTATACAAATTGAATGTTTTCTTCCAAAATTATGTACAGGGGAAGATTGTAATCCACCAAAAGTTGTGTTGAAAAGCTCCAATATACACATTTTTCATTCAAAATTTCCAATATACAATACGCGCATAATGCCGCAGACAAGTACATGGAAAAATATTAGAAAGATATATTAACCAAATCAAATAATAACGAAATGTTAAAATTAACAAAACAGTTAAATCACGGCCACAATGCTGAAAAAAGAAATATTCAGCACTGGCTTCATTTTGAAGAGTAATTAGACTCGACTCACTTTCAAGTCTGTGCATCTCGTTATAATTAACCCAGACACATGCTTGTTTCAGAATTGACAAGAGTAAATTACTATAAATATCAATGCAACAGACTATAAGCATTAAAAGATGAAGAATTGAAAACAAGAAAGGTCAATCATGCATAAAGCATTGATTCTGAAACACTTTCCAACCGAAATGCAATTTTATTTCAAGACTTCTAAAATGCGATACATTCAGCGGTAATATTTTAAAAATTATAACAATACTACAATAATTTATTATACTTGAAAACTTCATTAAAGAAATGAACTTTATTCAAATGACGTCATTGAAATATAAATCGCCTGACTCTCTATGAAAAAGCACTAAAAATTTTATTCATAAACTTTTATTTTACTCCTTTCATTCATCACAATACTATAATAATTTATTTTACATAAAAACTTAAAACTATAGAGGTAAAAGTAATTTAACTAAGTGCTTGAAACTTCATCAAAATGTCTGCTATAAAATCGCCTGTTCTCTATGTAAAATCAATGACTGTTTCATATCAACTATATTGCAGACTCCAGCGCTAAATGATTTTGCGTTAAAGAAATTCAGCAATTCTAATACAACGCATCTTACAGCTTAATGTGTTTACAATCTCCATAAGTAAAAATTAGGCTTCGTTGTAGAAATAATCAGAGTTTGATGATCATTTAAACTCAAATATATTGTAATTGCGTTGTTTTAGAATATTGATGCACAGAAATTAAGCAAAAATAAAGTAGTTTCAGGACGGATCTAACACTAAATATAAATTAAAAAGAACTTTAAAAATCACGATTTTGACACAAGATGGATAACGTTGATCATTTAAACTCAAATACATTGTAATTGCGCTGTTTTAGAATATAGATGCGCTGAAATTAATCAAAAATAAAGCGGTTTTAGGATGAACACAAAATATAAATTAAAAAGAACTTTAAAAATCATAATTTTAACACAAGATATATTTTATTTTGAAGTGGGTCACGTGATCTCTTCATATAATGGGTGTAATTAATATTTTTATTTCTATTTAAAAAACTACTGAATATATTTTGCTGAAATTTTTTTATATATTTTATGGGAAAATTTAAATGTTTTCTAAAACTTTCGGAGCAATTTGTGAATTTTAAATTTGCTTAAAAAATGTTTGAAAAATTAAGTCCCATAGAATTCAATGTATTTCATTTTTCAACTCCGGTTCAATCCAAAACTAATTGGGTGATATTATTCATTTATATTCCCGTAGATTCCACAGACCTTCTGAACAACATACTAAAATTTCATTTTGATAAAGTCATTCTTACGGCAGTCATCGTGCTAACGGATAGACAGACAGGCAGACAGACAGACAGACAGAATGAACAAAGTCCTAAACACTTTTCAACTATGTTGTAAAGTGTTAAAAAAGAAAAATAAACAGGAAATCAAGAATTACCATTATCATGAGGCAGGAATCCTAAACTGCACGTGAAGTACGAGCAGAGCCGGAATGAAGATGGTCGAGAAGCATCCAGAAGAAGTATGACGAATAAGATCAAGGGGGGAGGGTCGGCGTTACAGTGACATTCCCTAAAACCCGTCCAGTAAGTGAGAGTACGAGACAGAACAATTTACCATGTTAGTAAAGCAGGATGAACAGACAAGTTTTTTTTAAGAGAAATGAATAAGCGAGTATTCCACCATCACCATTATCTCTCAATTTTTATCCAAATCGTAGGCTCAAACCGTAGTATTAAATTGACGAATGTTACATATTTTTAGCGAAAATAATTTTCAAAATATAAAATATTTATTTATTTTATTTTGAAATTTATAGTTTTACAATTTTTTGTTTTAGTTTATTTTTTATTTTACATTTTTATATAATCATATAATTAAGAAATTATAATATTTAGTTGTTTTTTTTTTTAATCAAATTAGCCGCCATATTTGGGAAGTCTTGAAGGTTATTGAGTGGTAGTTGATACTCTGAGTTTATACACTGAGTTTATAATTTTAATTACGAAATTAGGAGGATATGCATTATTGACTGCAGTATTTAATAATTCTATAAAATGTGTTAATTTATAATTGTCGTCACAAATTTTATTTATTCTAAGAACATTGGTTTGATATGATATTTCTAAACACTGATATATGTAGACAAGAGTGAAAGTGTTGAATTTTAGAGTCATTAAAGTTAAAGTCTAGTCTTTTATCATATAAATTTATAGCCAGATTACAATTTTTTAAATTTAAGTCAAAAATGTTTGCAGCATTAGAGCCATTATTACTGGCATTTAGATGTAAATTATTAGGATAAAAGTTTCAGACAAAAGAATTATTATTATGGGATGCACATAATATATCATCTAAATATCTATACATATGCAAATTATGCGACACTAGATTATAGTTTTTCTTATAGTATTATAAATATAGATTAGCCAATAATGATGAAGCACCCCCCGGATATCAAACTGTTGCTTAAAAATCGAACCATGTTGAATATAATTCTCATAGAGAGTGAAATTGAGTAATTTTTTAAAAAGGAATGTTGAATATTTTGCGGTAATATTATATTTTTCAAAAATTTGTAAAATAATTCTAAAGAGATCATCTATATCAATATTAATGAACAAATCCTTAAAATCAAAGTATAAATACTATGGATATTACTTAGGAATTTCTTCAGTAATTCAAAACTGTTTTTTAGAATATGACTACTAATTTCATAATTAAAATTATAAACTCAGTGTATCAACAACCACTCCGATTACCTTCAATACTTCCCAATTATGGCGGCTAATTTGATATAAGGGGGAGGAGGAAACTAATATTATAATTTCTTAATTATATGATTATATAAATATGTAAAATAAAAAATAAACTAAAATAAAAAATTGAAAAACAATAAATTTGAAAATAAGATAAATAAATATTTAATAATTTGGAAATTATTTTGGCTAAATATATGTAACTTTAGCCAATTTGATACTACGCTTTGAGCCACTTATATAATGGTGATGGTGGAATACTCGTTTATTCATTTCTTCTAAGAATCACTTGTCTGTTCATCCTGCTTTACTTATATGGTAAATAGTTTTGTCTCGTACTTTAACTCACTGGACGGGTTTTAGGGAATGTTACTGTAACCGACTCTCCCTCGACCCCCCCCCCCCTTTGATCTTATTCGTCATACTTGTTCTGGATGCTTCTCGACCATCTTCATTCCGGATCTGCATGAACTTCATGTGCAGTTTAGGATTCCTGCCCCATGATAATGGTAATTCTTGATTTCCAGTTTTTTTCTTCTTTTTTTTTCAATTCGTCCTCTTTTAATGCTTGTAGTCTGTTGCATTAGTATTTATAGTAACTTACTATTGTCAATTCTGAAACAAGCATGTATCTGGGTTAATTAGAGCTATATGCACAGACTTCAAAATGTGTGAGTCTAATCTAATTAATCTTCAAAATTAAGCCAGTGCTTAATATTCCTTTTTTCGGCAATGTGGCCGTGGTTTAACTGTTTTGTTGATTTTAATATTTCATTATTATTTGATTTGGTTAATATATATATATATAATATTTATATATATATACCTATTTAATTGTGATTTATGTATACTAATATTCCCCTCATCCCCATGCCATTATAGTGATAAGTTACTACTTTTATCCCTAGGCTTGGTCTATAGTTACTTATTTGTAACAGATATGCTAGAGATGGGTTTTCTTGTACTTACTGTAGTTTATGCATAGTTTTTGATTGAAAAATTGCAATTTATATATTATTGCAATTTTACATATATTGCAATTTATATGTATATATATATATATATATATATATATATATGTATTTGTATATATATATATATATACTTACTTTATATATGGAAATAGGAAAGAGGGGTATTTCATACATATTTAGTACCTGTTTTATTTATAATGTTCTATTTATAATTTTCTCAAGGTTATCGTAGAGTCAATTTTGATTTCAAATTTTCATTCCCGACCTTCTACTTACACACTTGCTCTACAGACCAATTTCAATAAATGATCAATTTCTGGTATATATATATATATATATATATATATATATATATATGTATATATATATATATATATATATATATATATATATATATATACAGCCGTTCACATTTTTGCTACGCCGTCTTTGAAAATGCGTACAGAATCTCAATTTAATGAATTATTTAATAAATAAAGAGAAAATAAATATAAGTCTGCAGGGAAAAAGTCATGTGCTGCCTACATCACATTTTTATGCTATAAATTCATTTTATACCTCCCGTTGTTGCCGAGTTGGTTATGCTAACTTTTCCAGTCTCCATTAGGGGGCGCTGCTGTCATTTTTAATGGGCCGAAGATAAACGTTATTGGAATGCTTAAGAAATTTTCTAGCAACCTAGTATAAAACTACTTTTAGAAAACCATAAATACATTTAAATCAGAATATAATCGTAATAAAAACGCCTATGTTTTACAAAATGAAATGTACTTAAGTTTATTGAATGTCTGTTAAAGACTCATTGTTCTGCCTGAATCTTGATAGCATCACTCTACCACAGTGCTACGCGTATTCGATAGTAAACTCACAAAATGCTCTCTAAAAATTGCACTGTCACTTTGAAAGTCACACGTTTTTCTGCATATGGTGATTACGTAAAAGTGACGCAGAATGACTCTGATATCACGTATCCGAAATTAGATCTACAAATATCAACAAGCCGTAAAGCAGATATGGAATTCGAAACTGGCGTGATAGTGGCCTACACACAGATATGAACTTTTTTTTTTTTTTAAACAGCATTTTCCCGAAAATCCCATGTTTTATGCAATGAAATGGAAATGCCAAATTGTAAATTTAGTGATTCGGTATGCAAAATATGGTTTATTTTATTATGTTTCATATCACCGTACATTTAAAAGTATTCATGAAGCGCCTAATGTTATTTACCTCACAGTAGAAAATGACATTAGGTGTTTCAGCGACAGCAATTTTTCACATTTGAAACCTAATCTTACAAATGTGAGACATAGTGCTTCATAATATTGTATTGTGGGCTTATTACTTCCTTTCATACACTGTATGATGTATAAGATAAATAGTATAATGTACTGGGTTCTTACGTTTTGGGAGACGAACTTTCTTGAAGGAATGAACATATATCGTCGTATATGTGTGATTATACGTCCGTGTGTTTTTGTATTTATATATATATATATATATATATATGTGTGTGCGTGTGTGTGTGTGTATCCCTAACAGCATGTTTTTTTTTCACCCTGACGTAAGATTTACGTCACACTGTGACTTTGGAGCCAACGGCCGTACCGTGCTGAAAACACCGGTTCTCGTTAGATCACCGAAGTCAGGCAGCATCGGACGCGGTTAGTACTTGAGTGGGTGACCACCTGGGAACACCGCGTGCTGTTGGCACGTTTCGAGCGAGGTAGCCCGGTGGTTTGCGCGCTGGATTTGCACGCTGCCACCGTGTTCATGCGGAGTACGATCACGTTAAACATGTGGGTCCGTAAGTCCTTCCGGGAGGTTGGTGGTAGGGGAAGGAGGGTACGGTCCCTATGGATGCCTCCCTCACTGGGTTCCGGTCTAAATTGGATGGCACTTCCCGGCCGTCCAAACAGTTACCTTACACCTTTCTGGTAGGTCGAATGGTCTGGGTCTCAACAACAACACTGTGACTTTGGGACGTCACAGTACGTCTCGGCTATGTCATATTGAGGTCACAGCGAAGTCATTTTGGTCATTTTTATGGTCGTTTGTGACGTCGCATATTAACTTGTTTGTGACGTCACATTGCTGCCATTGTAATGTCGTCACATTGTTACGTGTTAATTAAATTGTGGAAACGTCACAGAATATAGTCACAATGAAGTTACAAAGTTACTAATACGTAACGTCGCATAGAAGTCACAAATATGATGTCACATTGTGACCCAGGTGTCACGTGGCTACAACGTCACTGTCACACATGTGACGATGTTTGCTGTGAGGTGTGTGTGTGTGTGACTGTAAACGCGAT
Source organism: Amaurobius ferox (assembly GCA_951213105.1). NCBI lineage: Eukaryota > Metazoa > Arthropoda > Arachnida > Araneae > Amaurobiidae > Amaurobius > Amaurobius ferox. Next base: position 60,608,072 of record OX578146.1, read on the forward strand.
ATCTCATGAACAAACAAATCGTTTCTAGTGAAATTTTATAGGTTTTCACAATCAGTGAAAATGTTTACTAAAACGGAAGAGTTAGGAAAAGTAATAATTTTCTCGTATAGCGCAAGGCGTGCTTGAGATATTGCAATTTTTAAAGTTATTCTGTATCGGATGACAATGTCCAAACGTCATAAAATGCATCAGTTACAATTCCAAGCATTACCTAAATTGTGAAAAAAAAAATCCTTACTATTTCTTTACCAGAAAAGAAAAGTTAGGCAAAATCAGTGTCTTCATTCAAGAAATAAAAACTTTTCCGAGCCAAGAAATCTCTTAACAAAAGATTTCCTATATTAGCAAACACGTACATTCTACCCATAGTGTACGTGTCCACTAGCTGATAACATTTTAAATTCCTGCAACAAATGGAGAACCCTGTTGTGGAATATCTTCTGAAATCATAGCTGCATTTTCAAGATACAGGAGCAAGTCCGAATTTTCGGATAACTAGCGCTTTATTAAAAGCACTTGTAGATGTAAGAAGGAATAATATGAAGCTAATATCTAACTCTCTAGTTACTTTACAAGGTCGAAAAATAATTTTCTGGTACAATAAACAGCAATTAATGCTCAGCTAATAACTAATTATCTAGTTATTTAGAAAAACAGTTCTCTGGTATAATAAACAGCCATTAATACTCGACTAATAATTAACTCTCTAGTTGTATCGAAAAACAATTTTTTGGTACAATAAACAGCAATTAATGCTCAGCTAATAACTAATTATCTAGTTATTTCGAAAAACAGTTTTCTGGTATAATAAAAAGAAATTAATACTCGGCTAATAATTAACTCTCTAGTTGTATCGAAAAACAATTTTTGGTACAATAAATTGCAATTAATGCTCAGCTAATAATTAATTATCTAGTTATTTCGAAAAACAGTTTTCTGGTACAATAAATAGCAATTAATGCTCAGCTAATAACTAACTCTCTAGTTACTTCGAAAAACAATTTTCTGGTACAATAAACAGCAATTAATGCTCAGATAATTCACGAAACAGACGACTATATTCTCCAGACACTGACGTCTTCATAATTTACCGTTTTACTGGTATTACCTCAACAACATCTGACTGAACGATGAACAGTCTAAGTGAAAAGTTCCTCAAAAAAACCACGTATGAAGATTTCAACAAGTCTACAAAATATGGAATCTTCTTGAATTCGCCAAAAATTATCAATTCGGAAATCTCGCCAACTTTGTCACCATGGTCATCGAATATGTCGCCAAGATGTCGAATATGTCAAGCAAATCGAATCTTCAAATTATAGCAATGGTCACCTGTAACTTTAAATTTTTTCTGATATTTTAGGCATTAATACTAGCACAGGTACTCACAGTACACACACCGTTTCAGAATTCCCTTTAAATTCTAGCTGCTGGTCAAAGAAGTTTCCCGGTATATAAAAGGAGCAGTAGAGCGTAAAAATAATTCAATTCAATCAGAAAGATGTAAACATCGATTGAAGAAAGTTTTCATGTTAAATTATTTATTTAATGATAACATTTTTTATCTTATAGTATATATCTATATATACTAATTGTCAAGTGCCCGTCTGTCTGTCCGTCCTTTCATCTGCCACGCTTTGTTAGGCACTTCCCGAATAGAGAGACTTGTAATCTGATACACGGATCGATTGTTCGATAAAAACCCCTGGAAAAATCGAATTTTTCGAAAATGTTCTTTAAAAGGTGTGCTCCAAACCAAAATGTTCGAAAAGTGAAATGATAGAAAAACATGCTTTGCGAGGAGACATAGATTTCAAATTTAGAGTATAGGTAAATCGTTCAAGAGGAAAAAGGTGTGCAATTTCAGATTTCCAATATTTTCTATTTTAGGGAGTGCCGCACACCAAAATGTTCAATTTACCGAAGAAATTAGAAAAGATTCATTTATTGATAGAAGCTTGATATTTGGTATATGGGCTAACCATTTGATACAAAAACCCAAGACGAATGAAGTTTTCAAAAACGTTCGTTTAAGGGGGTGCTACAGAGAAAAACGCTCGAAAAGTGAAATGATAAATAAACATGCTTCAGGATGAGATTGAAATTTCAAATTTGGTGTACGGGTAGATAGTTTGGGAGGACGAAAGTGTACAGTTTCAGTTTTACAATATTTTCTGCTTTAGGGAGTGCCGCACACTGAAATTTCAATTTTCGGAATAAATGAGAAACGCCACTTTCAATATCTGATAAAGGCTTGATATTTGGTACAAGGAATAATCTGATAGAAAACCCAAGAAAAATGGAGTTTTTCAAAATTATTCATTTTAGGGGATCCACACAAAAACATTCGAAAAGTGAAATGATAGAAAAAACATGCTTCGTGATGAGATAGAGATTCCAAATTTGATGCACTGGTAGATAGTTGGAAAGGAAGAAAGTGTGAAATTTCAATTTTCCAACATTTTCTATTACAGTAGATAAATGTGTTAAGGGCCACAAAATTTGACTCGTTAATTGGTCTAACACAATGTACGTTGATCCGTTCGGATTCCACTAAATGATCACCGGCTGAGCTGGTAGGCACTAGTGAAAATTAGTATTAGTGTATATTTATGTGTTAAATTCACCTCACCACAGTGGATGTCGCACACTAAAATGTTCGCTTTGACGAATAAATGAAAATAGGGTAGTTTGATAGAAGCTTGAAATTTGGCATATGAGCTAATCACTTGAGGAAAACACCCATGACGAATACAGTTTTTCAAAAATGTTCATTTAAGGGGGTGCTACACAAAAAAGCGTTTGAAAGGTGAAATGATAGAAAAAGCATGCTTCGCGATTGGATAGAGACATCAAATTTGGTATACCGGTAGATAGTTTGAAAGGAAGAAAGTCTGCAATTTAAGATCTCCAATATGTGTTACTTTAGGGCGTGACGCACACCAAAATGCTCGATTTTTTGAATAAATGAGACACGCTTCCTTTTAAATGTGATAGAGGCTTAATATTTGGTATATGGGCGAATCATTTGATAGAACATCCAAGAATAGAGTTTTGCAAAAATGTTCATTTAAAGGGGTGGTTCTCCACAGAAAAACGCTCGAAAGATGAAATAATAGAAGAATCATGCTTCGTGATGGGATAGATATTTCAAATTTGGTGTATGGTTAGACAGTTCTAAAAGAAGAAAGTGTGCAATTTCAGTTTCCCAATATTTTATACTTCAGAGAGTGCAGCACATCAAAATGTTCGATTTGCCGAACAAATGAGAAACGCCTGCTTCAAAATTTGATATCTGCTGGAAATTTGGTAAATGGACTAATCATTTGATAAAAAACCCCAGACGAATAGAATTTTTCAAAAATGATCATTTAAGGAGGTGCTCTAGAGAAAAACAAAAATGTTCGATTTTCGAAAATAAAACACCATACTGCGGGATGAGATAGGAACTTTAAATTCGGTGTATGGGTAGATAGTTTGAAATGATGAAAGTGTGCACTTTCAGTTTACCAATATTTTATACTTTAGGAGATTCCGCACACCAAAATATTCGATTTGCCGAACAAATGAGAAAGATCTACGTTGAAATTTGATAGAAGCTTGATATTTGGTACATGGGCTGTACTCATTTGATAAAAAAACCCAAGACGAATGGAGTTTTTCATAAATGGTCATTTAAGTGGGTGCTTCACAGAAAATTGTTCAAAAGTTGAAGTAACGTGTGAATTATCGTGTGAACACTTTGAAAAGGACCGCTGGAAAAATCGATTTATTAAAAAATTCACGTTATCCGGGGAAGGGGGGTGGCTCTTATTGTGAAACCGTTGATTTTCAACGGGTATTCGGCCAGTTATATTAATAATTTCTTATTTTAATCTTCTAAACTTATCTTAATAGTCTTATCTTAATTGGTCTTTTAAATAATTTATTCCTTCTCTTATATACAGCCTGTCACGTGCATATTTTTACAGTGTGCTTTACTCAGGGCTACCCATAAGGAGGAGGACCGATACCATTTAAATGGGGGGGAAGGACGGACTCTAGAAGGGCCCCGACCCTCCAATATACTTTTTAAGAGGGAGAAATGTATGAAAAATTCGCCAAAAAGATGGAAAATAAAATAGGGAGGGGGGACCGTGATAAATGTTTGTTAGAGGACCACAATGTGTATTAAAAACCCTGCTTTACTTATATTATGTGTTAAGGGGAGATAAAAAATAATCTTACGAATCTTCGATGCACATTTCAAGTGTCATTCCCACCAGCAGGACGTCCTTCTCGAACGACATTTGGATGCACATAACCCCACTTTCCTTGGGTTTCTTCGGCAAGATGATGTTCTGCCAGGTTGGGCAGGGCCTCAGAGAGCTTGCATGCTTCAGGATGTCTGGGGGGCAGCAGTAGTTTGTTCGACGTCCCTTGCATCGATCAAAACGAGCTCGGGTAACCTCTGGTATACCTTGTCTGTTTTTCATCATACAAGCCCTGAGGAAAAAAGAGCTATGAAAATTACAGTAAAGATGTTTTCATCCGGCCAACGTAAAGAATGGTCTAATGTAGAACCCATGGAAGTAAAAGTAAAGCGTTTAAACTTCATATTAAGAAAACGCCAATATCGTTTGAGACAATTATTCGGGTGGCGCTAGGATAAGATCCTGCGTTGTATTCATTTCTACGGCGAAAGGCCTAAAATAAATATCTTAAACTGCCCATTTTGTAAAAATAAATTATTAGTGTAATGCAAAGTAGAATTGAAACAATAAAGAATATTCCTACGTATTCAAAATTAGTTTACCTTTCAATTTATTTTTATCTCCCTATATTCTGTACTCTACCCTACAACTATGAAAAAATACTGGTTAATTATACTCATAATTAGGGAACTCTTAATTTAAAAATAATTAAAAATACATATGCTAAATACTATGCCTTTCTATTGGGTCAACTAATAGTAGCAGCTACTTTACTAATACCAGCGGCACCTAGATATAATTCTCAAAGCATTATGGCATTTTCAATAGTTTCATCCATAGGAGTTTTATCTCCTTTCTAACTCCATGATTCTAACCTTTGTCATTTTATTATTTATGCACACAGAAGAGAACTCTGGAGCTTTACGTAGCGTATGACATCAGGTATTAAAAGTGAGGTCAAGCATCAACTATATTTCTATAAAAGCGAAATAATGATGTAACTATGAAACTTTACGTAGCGTATGACATCAGATACTAAACGTGAAACCATGATGTTATTTTATTTCTTATCATTCGATAAATTTTTATTTCATCAACGCAATGATATTACGCAACTCGAAGTGTCATGTTCATTTCGTTAACATGCTTAGCATTCAAAATATTTCAAACTTCTTCCAACAAAAGTAAATATTTTCTTGCGTGTTTTTTGTTTATTACTTATAGAGAAAAAAAGCCGGCGGGTCTTACTAGTCTATATATAAAGAGCAGATTTCTACGTTGCGTATAACATCAGATACTAGAAGTGAAGCTGAATATTGGATTCTTTTTAACGTTTTACAGCAATGTATATCATAATACCTCCTTTTGTACTGTAACTACGCAAGCAGCGAAGACCTTATATTATCGTCTTATATTGTGGGCCACGTATATAATCAGCATGTATCAAAATCTAATTGAGCAAAGCTTTAGTTAAAATGTTAAAATGCATATTTTCGATGCTAAGCGCATTAAACAAAATAAAGCTTATTGAAAAAGTGCAACTAATTTTGTTTTTATAATGTTATTTTTCCTGTCTTAAATACTAGCTCCAAAATAAATAATTCCTGGACTTAAATACTAGTTCGAAAATAAATAGATTACATTAAATTTGAACATTTTTACCATATTTGAATTTTGAAATTATTTACTTTAACAGCACACTATTATCCCACAATGGAAATAACTATCCAAATATGGTATAACAAGCCACTATCTTTGCGCATTCTCAATGGGTAGTGGTCACTAAATGTAACACTACACACTTAATAACTACACACTTAATAACCTATGGGCGCGGTAGCCCATTGGTTAGCGCGCTGGAGTTGCACTCGGTAGGCCCGGGTTCGATTCCAGCCACTGCCAAAACTGCCGCCGTGTTCATGCGGAGTACGATCACGTTAAACATGTGGGTCCGAAAGTCCTTCCGAGAGGTTGGTGGTAGGGGAAGGAGGGTACGGTCCCTGTGGATGCCTCCCCCACTGGGTTCCGGTCTAAATTGGGTGGCACTTCCCGACCGTCTAAACAGTTACCTTACACCTTTCTGGTAGGTCGGACGGTCTGGGTTTCAACAACAACAACACTTAATAACCTACACACTACACACCTAATAACCTATATCAAAAGCCGTTTCAAAATTAGACATAGCAAGAAAAATAATTCATGCATAAAGCATTGATTAGGAAATACTTTCCAACTGAAATGCAATTTTATTTAAACATCTTTAAAATGCGATACATTCAGCGCTGATATATTTTAAATTATCACAGTACTCCAATAAATTAATAAACTTAAAAACTTAAAACTTCATCAAAAAAAGGCAATGCTATAAAATCGCCTGCTTCTCTATGTAAAATCAATAAATATTTCATTCATATCACTTATATTCCAGACTCCAGAACTAAATAATTTTGTGTTAAAAAATTCAGCAATTCTATTGAAACTCATCTTACAATCGCTTGATTTGTTTACACTCTGCATACGTTAAAATTAGGCTTCTTATAGAAATAATCAAAATTTAGTGATCTTTTAAAATAAAAAATATTGTAATTGCGTAGGCACAAAATTTAGATACACAGATAACATGCAAAAACAAAGCTGTTTTGAAATGGCGCGATGCGTCCGCTCCTCCTTTGGACTTCGGATTTGTTAGTTATTTTGCACTGACGAAAGGGATTCAATGTATCCTCGAAACAGCTGCATGCTGCATTATTTTGTTATTTGTGCTTATTTAGGTAGCTCTAGTTTTTCTTAAGCAAAGCTACTTTTTATATGATGCATATCGATAGCTGTATATTATAAATATGCAGAAAATATCACATTTAAGTGTAATAGTACGAAATATTGATGCATCATAAAGTCATGTATAAACCCATCACTGTGTACAATATTCTTACTTTGTATAGCTAGAAGTCAATACGTATACACAAAATATACCTTATGTGCACTATCAAGTCATCAATCTGAACAGCCACATTCTCATCCGTCAGGATTTTGTCAAGCTTACTGCAAAATCTCCTCCCCCATCTCCAGATCCCCCAAAATGCAAAGGATTCGTCAGGAATGTTTAGCTCATTGGATTGCAGCAACTGCGCCAAGGTCCTCTTCCCCAGCAGCATCACCAGATCTGAAGCGAAAATGTTCAAAGCGTACATGAGCATCATGTCCAGGCAAGTTGACTTGATGATGCAGTCGCCGTTGTTAGACTGGTGCAGTTGCAGACCCTCGTGGAATTTTATGGCAGAGATGAGCGTCATGTCAGACATGAAGCGCTCTTCAAGATTGTCCCGCAAAGCCGGCAGGTTGTACTTTTGAGCAGCGACAAATAAGTCGGCAGTCACATCTACTGGATATTCATCCGAGTAAATGTACCTGATAAAGGAAAATAAATTAATAAATAAATAAATACATAAATATATATATATATATATATATATATATATATATATATATATATATATATATATATATATATATATATATATATGTATATATGTGTGTATACATATATATATATGTATATATGTGTGTATATATATATATATATGTATAGTATATATATATATATACATATGTATGTATGTATCCGTATATATATATATATATGTATATATATATATATATGTATATACACACATATATATATATATATACGGTGTATATATACATATATATATATACATATATATATATATACATATATATATATATACATATATATATATGTATATATATAAATATAAATTAGTAAATCCAAAGTTAGAATGTATGTAGTAACTCATAATACACTATTCCAAAATTTTTCTACAAAATACAAAGAAATAAAAGAAATTAAGACATAAAGAGGAAATAATAAAGCGTAATGCAGGTCATAAAGACAAAGACAATCAACAAATTTCAAAAATGAGGAATGCAAATAAGTATATATATATATATGTATATATATATATATATACATATATATATACATATATATATGTATATATATATATATATATATATGTATATATATATATGTATATACACATATATATATATACATATGTATATACATATATATATATATGTATATGTATATGTATATATATATATATATATATATATATATATATATATATGTATATATATATACATATATATATACATATATATATATATGTATATAAACATATATATATATATATATATATATATATATATATATATATATATATATATATATATATATATATATATATATATATATATAAAAGAAGATCAAAAAAGATCGAGATGTGATATAAGTGCCAACAGGGAAATAACAAGTGGCCAAGGGGGATTGTGGCCCCTTGTTCCCGGTTATAGCCAGCTATTACTCCTAAGGAAACACCCCCGGAGCCGTTACGTGCCTGTGGCCATATTTCCTTGGAACGTCAAAGCAAAAGACGTATACCAAAAGTGAATGCATGGACCGAGTGAAGAAAAAATTGACTTGGTAATTTCTATTAGTTTACAATCGGGTACGTTTCGTACTTTGGTATTTACAACACTATATATATATATATATATATATATATATATATATATATATAAGACTAAACAAATATACAGTTGAGTATTTTCATAACAACCTGTCATGGGATCAACCAAAAGCAGGTGAAATAACGTTTTTGATGTATCGAAGTCATTTACAGAAAATGACTCTAATTCCCAATTTCAGAGTCTGGAGACAAGAGCGTTGCTAACTGAGCTACTCGGGCTTAGGAGGGAGCCTAATACATCGTTCTGATTAAAAAAAATTGATTTGGACTATGAACATGAGCAAATGTTTTAGATGAATTTGCTTATATTTAGCTGAAATTTTATTAGATAAGATTTTAAAGTTAGTATTATGTAAAATATAAATAGAATTATTAATAATGTGTGGCTGGGAGCTACTTATATAGTAATATAATACATACATATATAGCTACTCGGGCTTAAGGGGGGGGGGGAGCCTAAGTAGCAGACATGAGTAAGAGCAGTAGTACCGGCATACGGCAATAAATTAGTAAATATAATCTAGTATAATATTATGTAGGAAAACTGCTTCCGTCAGTGACGGATTTATAATTAAATAGGTAACTACTTACTAGGCCAGAGAGCTTCATATTTGTCTTTGCAGCTCTGGAATTTTTGCTCTATGCATTGCGAAAACGATATCAAAATATTTCGAAGTAGATCTTAACAGAATTTTTAAACAATTAGTAATTACAATAACTCAAACTGCTGCTTTTAAGTTAGAAGCTTACAAAACTTCCTTGAATAAAGCGGGCATATGTCAACACGGTGACGAAAATTGTTTCGAAGTATGCTCCAGCACTATTTATCATCATCGTTTGTTTCGTCGTAGTTCGTTCTTGATAATAGCTTATTTCCGCATACTGCTCTACTTGTTCGTTTAGGTTAAAGAAGGGGGTTCATGATGCCCTAGAAACAATCGTTGTTACCTTACCGATACATGCCTGCTTTATTCAAGGAAGTTTTGCAAACTTTTATATTAATTTGTTTTGGGTGGGTAAAAATGAAAACGTCGAATTTATAGAGTTCATGAGTACTTTATGCATATCACCTTTCATATAAATTGAAACCATTCCTGAATTATATATAATAAAAAAAATTATTAAAATATGCGCAATATCTAAGGACTGTGTAACCAGTATTTTCAATTAGCATTTATTTATGTCTTTTTAAATTCCATCCTAATTTTAATACTATCAATATAATTATTGTAAAGAGATAAATAATGTGTCTGCAGTTATCCGTTTCAAATAAAATGTATTTTGCTATGTTTACTTGACAACACTTCACCTATTTCTAGTTTCATAAGCAATTTTTTGCCAAATTCAAAAGAATCCCTTTAACTACTTAAAATAGAACAACTATACTCACTTAAACATGATTAGGGCTGTCTCGAGATTCACACTGACAAAGAAGAGGGACAAAAGGATCGGTTTTTCGTTTCAAATCTCAAAAATAGACTATTTATTGAAAATCGGAAGTTCTTGACAATGAGCGAGCTGTCGCCATAAGTAGCCCTTCTGACAAACTCTCAAATCTGCGAGACATCTGCATTTTCACCGTCTGTACTCTAATCCAAGAGTTTTATATCTGTGTTTTGTAATTCAATTGTATTTCCTAAAACCAGCAGAGTCCACTTAAACAATCAGAGCTTGCAATTTTGTCCCAGTATCGCAATGGTAAAGCATCGACTGGCCAGTTCAAAGATCCAGAGTTCGATTCCCGGTTGGGGAAGCGAGATTCACTCAGAACAAATCAACCCTGTAGGTTATTGCAAAAACTGCTGGAGGTCTAAAAGTTATCCTGGGACGACTATCACGAATTCAGTGGACTTTGAGATATTGAGCGCCGATGTCAAATTGAGAGGATAACGACTACGCAGGCAGCTAACCTGGAGGATAAAAATAGCATCAGAACGCTAACCTGAAGTAAAAGTAGCAGGAGGTAGTCAGTCAGATTGTCAGTTGCACGCCAATCTGACATTAGAGGGTGGAGAATGAAGCGTCCATTTCGACAATAAGAGCTTGCAATTTCATCCCAGCAACTCAACGGTAGAGCTACGGCTGTTTAGTTCGAATAACCAGAGTTCAATTTCCAGTTGGGGCAGCAAGGTCCTTCACAAACCTTTAAGGAGATTTTAGCTTGTTTTATTAATAACAGAAGACGTTTTCAAGAGGAATTTTACGGCTACCTCATATAATTAAAGACTAATTATATTCTAAATGGTCTAAATGAAACAATCGCGAGTAGCATGTTCGAAGTACATTTCCTATTCTAAAGTCGCTACATTGTACTAAAGGAGATCTATTGAGAAAAGTCGTTCAGAAATTCGATGTCTACGTGATAACACCTCACCCTCTTGAAAAAGAACTTTCCTAAGCAAATAATTTCCCACCAAATGAAGACTCTCCCTTTTAATCTCTTGAAATAGAATGACTATACTCACTTGAGCACGGCCAGAGCCGTTTCGGGTTTCACTCCGTGGAAGAAGAGAGGGGTCGGTTTCTCGTCTTCCGTCCTCTCGTCCAACATTTCCTGAAAGGTCGACGATTTGTTGACGAGCAGAAGGGAATGAGCAGGCATTCGCCAGGAGTAACCCTCGTGTCGAACTTTAAGGATCACATCGCAATTTCCTTCAAAGAGCATGAGATTTTCCGCCATCGTTGTCGCTTGTGTGAAATGCACTTATGTTGGTGATCAATAAAGATATTCTGAAATTTTAAATAAGAGTTTAATGACTATCGGATGCATTTAATTGAAAATACATAAAACTTGAAATGTGGGGATTCCATCCGGGACTGGGTAAATCTACTGGCAAAATGTACCACTACATATAACTTGTTATTAAGTAACACAAGTGCCGTTACAGTTACTAATAAAAAAAATCTGATGTGGGCAACACATGACTTTCCTTATATAATGCAATGAATTTACTACTTTTACAGCTAAAAGAAACGTTATTCTTATAGTAGATACTTATATTCTTTCCATGATATTGAATTTTTTTCAATTAGTCGTCATTTTTATTGATTTAGCGTCATTTTTATCATTTGGCGAGATTTTTGTAAATTTGGCAACAATTAAAAATGTCGCCAAGTTGGCGACATTCCGCCAAATTCATCGCCAAAATATCGCTAAGCGTTATGGACGGAGAAATAAGTTATTCTTACAACAGATAAATAACTATTGGCGTTCAAATACAAAAGTATTACTCAAACTATCTTTTTTCATAAATGGAACGAGCTAGATCCACGAGAATGATGTCACCAAATTTATCGCATGGTATTACATATGAAGAGTGAACATGTTTCTCACTAGGAAATATTTTTATATTTTATTTTATGTAACTTTTTGATAATTTTTTTGAAAAATGTGCAATATCTCGAGAACGGTTCATGTTAGCGTTCTAAAATTTAAGCCAATTGTTTTCTAATGAAAAATTACATAAGAAATGTCTATTTGCGTAAGTTTATTAGCGGTTTTGATATTTTGACGATTTTTTCAAAATTGCATTCAAAAATTTAGGGGGGTTCTGAACATTCGACTGCGTATAAAAACAATAGGCTTCCAGTGTTTACGGATTGTGATTTTTGTACCAAATTTCGTTCGAATCGGTCCATTCGTTCGTCAGTTGTCGTCTCCACAGACTCACTGACACACACACACAGACATCACTTCAAAAATGTTTGATTCGTCATCAGGGATGCTTGAAACGTGCTCTCCCGTCGAAAACTCGAATTCGAATTTTCGACCCCGTCACAATACTTTCCTTATACATTATGTATATAAGGAAAGTAATAATGTAACTAGACGTTACAGTTACAATTTACAGTTTCATAGTTCAATAAATATAATTTATAAGTTAATTAATGCTATTTTGAAAGCGCAATTCTAATCTAACTTTTCTGTGTATTTCTAAATCTACTAAAATTAACTAGCACATAATGATATATTATTAAAATAAAGTTATTTTACCAGAATTTATTGAATTTACAAAACACCTGTTTTCAAAACTTATGATTAAGAAAAATTGTTTAATTTAGCTAGTTACTAGCAAACAGCCATGTTTTAAATAAACTCGCGAATATGAAAAGTTAATTTCAATATTTGAGAATCCTAATACTAAAAGGAATATACGTTTTTAGAATTTGAATATTAAATTAAACAAATAAGAATGAAGGAAAATAATGAAAGCAAAGTAACGCATTTAAATCGTAAGAACGTATTTAATATACAGGAGAACGTTTGAACCACAATGTATGCAAATGCACACGCTTTGATTAGATGTTTAAAAGTTGTTGTTTACTTGTTTTTTGCACGAAGCGTAAAGTGAGCATGCGCAGTATAAAAATGCGTGTTTTACCCTGTTACAGTTCGCTTTAATTATTGAAATTGTTGTCACATATAGCTTTATTGGAAATCAATCCATTACATAACTGGCATCTCACAATGATGTAAAGGTAGAAATACAAAATAGAGAAAACTAGCTAAACACAAAACAAGAATATTAAATCAAGCAAACACAAAACCCAATGACAAGAGATCGAAGAAACAAGGAGATATTATTATAGCCACTAGCCGTTACTCATTTAGCACCACCTAGACACATGTGATTTCAGGCACATATGACTAGGCACATGTGACTCATTTAGCACATGTGACTTAAGGCACATGTGACTCATTTGGCACATGTGACTTAAAGATTATTATGGACGCAAGTAGTATTGCCAATTATTGAAATTGTGATTCTGCATATTGTGTTGTTGTTGAAACCCAGACCGTCCGACCTACCAGAAAGGTGTAAGGTAACTGTTTGGACGGTCGGGAAGTGCCACCCAATTTAGACCGGAACCCAGTGGGGGAGGCATCCACAGGGACCGTACCCTCCTTCCCCTACCACCAACCTCTCGGAAGGACTTTCGGACCCACATGTTTAACGTGATCGTACTCCGCATGAACACGGCGGCAGTTTTGGCAGTGGCTGGAATCGAACCCGGGCCTACCGAGTGCAACTCCAGCGCGCTAACCAATGGGCTACCGCGCCCCTCTGCATATTGTGTGTAATTTTAAGTATGTGTTCAAATTTTCATCTTTCTACCTATTGTAGTTTTATAATAAAGGGGGATTACAGAATTCAGGCAAATGTTGAATTCACTTCTTTAGAAATTGAGAATGAACTTTGCTTCGTTTGTTCATAATAAGTGGTATGGAAAGAAGGAATTTATGTGAATTCATCTGCATTTTAAAACGTCTAAACATCCATAGATTTCCAGGGTTCGTTGGCATTTAACAAGTGTGTTGTCACAATTCTCGATTCAAAGGAATTTTCATTAACCCTGAACGAGAAATTTAGGCAAAATTAAAACAAAATATCTTAATTCAACAGGTTTTCATAGCACTTCAAATTTCACAAACCAAGTGTGCTTAGAGCATATTTTTTACTACTAAAAATATATTTATTAATTACTTTCTTATTTTCAAATGTTTTGAAATGATGCCAGCCTTTATACGCTAATTAAACGATATATATAAGCTGAATAATGTATGGATTACTTTATACGGTTTTGTCTATTTTACTAATGTAATCCTTTTATCTATTTTTATATCAAATATGATTTCATGTGATAACAAGAAAGATCAATGATGCTTAAAGCATTGATTACGAAACACTTTCCAACTTCAATGCAATTTTACTTAAACATGTCTAAAATGCAATATATTCCTCCGTAATATTTTAAAACTTATCACAATACTACATTAATTTATTATATTTGAAAACTTAAACCTTCATCGAAACAAATAAATTTCATTCAAATACCGGCATTGAAATATAAATTACCTGGTTTAAACATCTCTAAAATGTGATACATTCCTCGGTAATAATTTTAGAATTATGATAATACTACGATAATTTATTATATTTGAAAACTTCATCGAAAACAACTGAAATTCATTCAAATGACGTCATAGAAAAAACAAGAAAGATAAATCATGCTTAAAGCATTGATTATGAAACACTTTCCAACTTCAATGCAATTTTATTTAAACATGTCTAAAATGTGCAATACATTCCTCGGTAATATTTTAAAACTTATTGCAATACTACATTAATTTATTATATTTGAAACCTTAAACCTTCATCGAAAAAAATTAACTTCATTCAAATGACGGCATTAAAGTATAAATTGCCTGGTTTAAACGTCTCTAAAATGTGATACACTCCTCGGTAATAATTTTAGAATTATCATAATACTACGATAATTTATTAAATTTGAAAACTTCATCGAAAACAACTGAAATCCATTCAAATGACGTCATACAAAAAATAACACGCTGGCTCTCTCTATAAAAGCAACATTTCATTCATAAATAATTCCCCCATTCATGTCATTCATCACAATACTATAATAATTTATTTTATTTAAAAATTAAGACCATGGAGCTGCAAGTAATTAAACTCTATTCGTAAAACTTCATCGAAAAATATCGTCCTTCTCTTTCTAAAATCAATGAATATTTCATTCATCTCAGCTAAGCAGACTCCATGGACTAAATGATTTTGTGTTAAAGAATTATAGCAATTCTAATACAACTCATTCTACACATTTTGCTGTTTACATTTTACATAGGTGAAAAATAAGTTTCGTTGTAGAAATAATCAAATTTGGATGAGCATTTAAACACAAATATATTGTCATTGTGTTGTTTCAGTATGTAGATGCACAGAATTTAGGCAAAAATAAAGTAGTTTTAGGACGGATTCAACACTCAATATGAATTAAAAAGAACTTTAAAAATTATGATTTGAGACAAGATGGATGCCATATATCATTTTGAAGTATGTCACGTGATCGTTTCATATCATGGTTACGTGATCGCTTCATATAAGAGGTGTCATTATTATTTTAATTTTTATTTAAAAAACTACTGAATATATTTCGCTGAATTTTTTTTATATATTTTATGGAATAATTTGAATATTGCCTAAAATTTTCGAAGCAATTTGTGAATTTTAAATCCGCTTAAAAAATCCTTGAAAAATTAGGCCTCAATGTATTTCATTTTTTTAACCCGGGTTCAATCCAAAACTAATTGGGTGATATTATTCATTTATATTCACATAGGTCCTACAGACCGTCTGAACCACATACTAAAATTTCATTTTGATAAAGTCATTTTTACGGCAGTTATCGTGCTAACGGACAGACAGACAGACAGAATGAACAAAGTCATAAACACTTTTCAACTTTGTTGTAAAGTGTTAATAACACGCCTGGCTCTCTCTATAAAAGCAGCATTTCATTCATAAATAATTTCCCATTCATGTCATTCATCACAATACTATAATAATTTATTTTATTTAAAAATTAAGACCATGGAGCTATAAGTAACTAAACTCTATGCGTAAAATTTAATCGAAGAAAATCGTCCTTCTCTTTGTATAATCAATGAATATTTCATTCATATCTGCTATGCAGATTCCATGAACTAAATGATTTTGTGTTAAAGAAATACAGCAATTCTAATACAACTCATTCTACATATTTTGCTGCTTACATTTTACATAGGTGAAAAATAAGCTTCGTTGTAGAAATAATCAAATTTGGATGGGCATTTAAACTCAAATATATTATAATTGCGCTGTTTCAGTATGTAGATGCACAGAATTTAAGCAAAAATAAAGTGGTTTTAGGACGGATACAACACTCAATATGAATTAAAAAGAACTTTAAAAATCACGATTTTGAGACAAGATGGATGCCATATATCATTTTAAAGTAGGTCACGTGATCACTTCATATAAGGGGTGTTATTATTATTTTAATTTTTATTTTAAAAACTACTGAATATATTTCGCTGAATTTTTTTTTATATATTTTATGGAACAATTTAAATATTATCTAAAATTTTCGAAGCAATTTGTGAATTTTAAATCCGCTTAAAAAATGTTTGAAAAATTAGGTCCCATTATGCTCAATGTATTTCATTTTTTCAACCCGGGTTCAATCCAAAACTAATTGGGTGATATTATTAATTTATATTCCCATAGGTCCTACAGACCGTCTGAACAACATACTAAAATTCTATTTTGATTAAGTCATTTTTACGACAGTTATCGTGCTAACGGACAGACAGACAGACAGACAGAATGAACAAAGCCATAAACACTTTTCAACTTTGTTGTAAAGTGTTAATAAAAATGAAATACCTAAGGCTCTTTTTTGCGCTAATATATTTATCTTACTCATCTATTACATAAAAGAGAAAATTTCAATACATGCTTCAAAATTATATATCTCTAAAACATCATGTTGGATTTTAATGCATTTTTTTGCAATAAGGCTGAGTCCAGGGAATACTCTGATGTAAGTTTTATTACCTTACAGCGAGATAATCAAAAATATGTTGCCGTCTGTCTGCCTATTCTGATCGCTTATAACTCCGGAATTCTTCAACGAATTTACATACATTTTTATTAATTTCTTAAACTTAATAAAGAGCAGGTTCATGGCTGAAAATATTTGTTCTGTTTTAATATATAAAAGTGAAAATTTCCTCAAAAATTCCAAGCTAAATATATTCTGAAATACTCGATTTAATTTGGAGAAATTTCTTTCAAGCAATCAGATTGCTCTAAAAGAATTTTCTAATATAATTTTTGATAAACATATTTGATTTAATTCGAAAGCTAAGTAACATTATATAATTTTCTTCAAAAACATTGTCAGAAAAAATTAGCTGGAATGTGGCTCAACTCGGTTTCGCATACCAGAATTCAATTTTAGTAACATTTTTACTTTCCTTATATACATAATGTATAAGGAAAATATTGTGACGGGGTCGAAAATTCGAATTCGAGTTTTCCACAGGAGAGCACGTTTCAAGCATTCCTGATCACGAATCGAACATTTTCGTGGTGATGTCTGTGTGTGTGTCTGTGTCAGTGGGTCTGTGGAGACGATATCTCACGAACGAATGGAGTGATTCGAATGATTGGTACAAAAATCACAATCCGTGAATACTGGAAACCTATTGCTTTTAAACTCAATCGAATGTTCAGAACTCCCCTAAATTTTCGAGTGAAATTTTGAAAAAATCATAAAAAGATCAAAACCTTAACCTTAAATGAAGTTACGCAAATAGACATTTCTTATGTAACTTTTCCTTAGAAAACGATTGACATAAACTTTTGAACGCTAGCATAAACCGTTCTCGAGATATTTCACATTTTTCAATTAAATTTATCAAAAAATCCCATAAATTTAAAAAAATATTAACTTTTAAGAAACATGTTCACTTTTCATATGTAATATCATGCGATAAATTGGGTGACATCATTCTCGTGGATCTAACTCGTTCCATTCACGAGAAAAGATACTTTGAGTAATACTTTTGTCTGCTGTAGGAATAGCTTATTTCTCAGTCCATAACGCTTGGCGAGATTTTGATGACGAATTTGGCGGAATGTCGCCAACTTGGCGACTTTTTTAAATGTTGCCAAATTAAAGAAAATCTCGTCAAATAGATTAAAATGACGCTAAATCAATAAAAATGACGACTAAAATTGACGAAATTAATAATGACGAAAATTCAATATCTTGGAAAAAATATAACCATATCTACCATAAGAATGACATTTTTTTTTAACTGTAAAAGTAGTAAATTCATTGCATTATATAAGGAAAGTCATGTGCTGCCCACATCAGATTTTTTTTCAAATATTACTAGAAATTTTTTAAAAAGTATATATCACGAGTTAAAAGGATTACAATTATGGCTTACTACCCTTCATTTTAAAGGGCTTCAAAAAATATTTCGATGGATACTATACTTGCCAATGTACCCCCTGAGGGACAAATAACTTGCTCCCTGAGGAGGGCTAATGAACAAAAATATTGTATCACAGCTATTTTTCACATCAATGATTGAAACTATAATGTCTCTTGATCACTGAATCATAAATAAACCCTTTTATGCATGATTATATCAAATTATGTCCTATGCTGCCATGTTAAAAAAAATAGAAAATTTTGAATAAAATTCAAAGTTTTCGTTCGTATTTAAAAAAAAATTATATCTATTTCTAGATTCTTTGATAACAAAGCCGGACATAAAGTTTCATGAAAATCCATTAATATTTGTGGTCGCTATTGTATACACAAAAAATCGACCACAGACATAGAGAGACAGACAGATAGACGAACATCGCTCCAAAAATAGTCAAAACGTGTTAAGGATGTCTTAAAACATATATTAGCATCAAAATCTCGAAATCGAAAAATTTCGTGAAAACAATACTTTCTTAATGCTACTTCCGAGAAAGTAAAAATAATCTGCATAATCATTTTTCTATAGAAGATTTATTTTAGGGTTTATAATTAATATCTTGACAATCCTTGGTCTTAAAAGTTCGAAACATAAACGGAGTTACCCGCAATAAAGTAACGAATAATCATATGAAACTTGGAAAACATCTGTGAAAAACTGTGAATCTGTATACGGAATAGACAAACAAACAGACAGAAATAGACAAACAAATTGGCAAGAATAGACAAACAAATAGACAAGAGACAGACCAATAAACAGGAATAGATAAACAAACAGACAGGAATAAACAAACAGTAATATACAAAGAAACAGACAGGAATAAACAAAAAACAGATAAGAATAGACAAACGAAAAAGACAGGAATAGACAACCAGATAAGAATCGACAAAAAAATCTGATGTGGGCAGCACATGACTTTCCCTGCAGACTTATATACACATTCCCTTTATTTTAATTCAATTTAATTCACTATTAATTCAATTTTCGTTCTCATTTGATAACTGGACTCATTTTCAAAGGTGGCATAGAGAAAAAACGAAAAAACAAAAATATCTCAAGAACGGCTAGTCCTAGTGTAATGGGGTTGGTCTTATTCTTTTCTTCGTTAAAAAGTACGTATTAAACGAGCATTTAATGGATATATTTGAGCATACATAGTTCTTTATTTTAAATTTTGGAGATTTTTGCGGGCCATTTTGCAAAAAAAGGCAGGTTATTTTTTTTCGAATCGCACCAAAATCTAATCAGCACCAGAGAGTGACCCACAAGCGCCTTATCTACCAAATTTTGTAAAATTCGGTCCATTAGATTTTTAGCTAGAGTGGATACAAGCCTATGCGGGCCATTTCGCAAAAAAAGGCGGGTTTTTTTTATCCCGAATCGTACCCAAAACTAATCAGCACCAGATCCGCCCACAAGTGACATACCTACCAAATTTTATGAAATTCAGTCAATTAGTTTTTTAGTTAGAGTGGATCCAAAATCTACACAGACAGACAGACACACAGACGTCACGCTAAAAATAGTTTTTGGCGTTTTTTTCTAGAGGTCTCGAAACGTGTAGATCCGTCGAAAACTCGAATTGCGATTTTCGACATGATTCCAATACTTTCCCTATACATTACCATGTATTGCAGGGAAAGTAAAAACAGACAGAAAATAGACAGACAAACAGACAAGGGTAGACAAACAAAGAGACAAGAATAAACAAAAGAAAAAGACAGGAATAGACAAACAGAGAAGAATAGACAACCAAACAGACATTCAATTTTACATAGAGATTTAAAGATATCGATTTACCGAAGTTTTGTAGGAAAAGTCACGTTATGTGCACGTCACAACTTACAGAAAGAATTCTCTTGCAAGTGCATTCCGTTTAGAAGCAACAAAAGAAATTAATATCTTCTTAGTATCTAACGTTGTCTCACCTAAGTAAACTACCCTGCAGAATAACAATGCCTGCAGGGAAACGTGTTCTACAGGCAAGTCAGCTAGTAAAGATTTCCGGAAGGAATTTTCTCCAATGTTATCGGATATCTCTCGTAAAAACTTATTTGTTAGATCCTGCTGACTGGTAAATACGAGGAAGAAAACAAAAGAAGTATTTAATATCGATACAGAGCAAAGGGGAACAATACCGTATCGCAATTCCCCAGGTATTATGAATTTACTTTTCCTACAATATCGTTGAGATTCCGAATTCAAGAAAACTCATTATAAAACAAAAGACGTAGCAGTCGAAAAACTACTTGAAGCAAAGAGGCAATGCAGAAAACCCCCGAAAAGAACAGTCCATAATGCAAAGTATTTTTAATTTATTATTACATTCCTTACATACATAATCTAATGTATTGGAAAAGTTATGTGACGAGGTCGAAAATTCGAATACTTTTTGACGGAAGAGCACGTTTTAAGCATCCCTCAACTCGAAACGAACGTTTATGAGGTGATGTTTCTGTCTCTCTCTCTGTGTGTATGTGTGTGAACGTGATAATTCATGAAAGAATGAAGAGTTTTGAAAATAAATTAATACGATTATCACTATAACTGAATACTGGAACCCTATATGTGCATAAGATTTTTCCATTAAATCCCTTTCCAGTCAGGACCTAACGGCTTTGAATTGTTCTGGATGATGAAGTAGGTGTTATAAGTTTTAATTAACGGTCCCAAGCTTACCAATGTTCACTCTAATCGCCGAGGCCACTAATAATTCAAGTTGACATGCTATGCAGAAAAAAGACAATTAAAATTAACTGGAATCTGGCTCAATTCGACTTTCTCATACCAGAATCCGTTTTTTTTTTTTCAAAGTTTACAAGAATTTTTTAAAAAATCGGTGTCATTTTTCCAAATGATTACAATTATAGCGTGTTACCCTTCACTTTAAAGGGCTTAAAAAAATGTTTTCGATTGATACTGTATATGATAATATACCTCCCGGGAGGGGGGGGGGGGAGATAATTTTCTCTCTGAGGGAAGCTAATGACGTCAGAAACAAAAATCTGATGTGGGCAGCACATGACTTTCCCTGCAGACTTACATTAACGTTCTCTTTATTTTAACTAAATTTATTTCACTTTTAATTCAATTTTCGTTCTCATGCGGTAACCGGGCTTATTTTCAAAGGTGGCGAAGGGAAAATACGAAAAACTAAAATATCTCGAGAACGGCTAGTCCTAGTGTAATGGGGTTGGTCTTATTCTTTTCGTCTTTAAAAATTACGTATTAAATCAGCATTTAATGGATATATTTGAGTATACCCAGTTCTTTAGTTTAGATTTGGACGATTTTTTCGGGCCATTTTGCAAAAAAAGGCAGGTCATTTTTTTCCGAATCGTACCAAAATCTAATAAGCACCAAGGTAACCCACAAGTGACTCATCTACCGAATTTTGTGAAATTCGGTCCATCAGTTTTTCAGTTAGAGTGGATACAAGCTTTTGCGGGCCATTTCGCAAAAAAAGGCGGGTTCTTTTATTCCGAATCGTACCCAAAACTAATCAGCACCAGACTCGCTCACAAGTAACTTACCTACCAAATTTTGTGAAATTCGGTCCATTAGTTTTTTAGTTAGAGTGGATACAAAATCTGCACAGACAGACACACAGACACACAGACAGACACACACACAGACGTCACGCTAAAAATAGTTTTTTCGTATTCTAGAGGTCTCGAAACGTGTAGATCCGTCGAAAACTCGAGTTGTGATTTTCGGCATGATTCCAATACTTTCCCTATACATTACCATGTATTGCAGGGAAAGTAAAAAATTGTATTTTGGCTATCTTTAACAACAATGATTGAAACAATCAAGTCTCGTGATCATTAAACCATAAATAAACCCTTTTATGCATGATTATGTCAAATTTTGTCCTATGCTGCCATGTTAAAAAACATAAAATTTTGAAGTTTTCGCTCGAATTAAAAAAAGATTCTATCTAGTTCTAGATTTTTTTATAACAAAGTCAGATATAAAGTTTCGTGATAATCCAATATTATTTATGGCCGCTATCATGTACACAAAAAATCGACCTCAAACAGACAGACAGACTGACATCACTCCAAAAATAGTCGAAACGCGTTCAAGAGGTCTTAAAACATATATTGGCATCAAAATATCG
The DNA here is from genome assembly GCA_951213105.1 of Amaurobius ferox. Lineage (NCBI taxonomy): Eukaryota > Metazoa > Arthropoda > Arachnida > Araneae > Amaurobiidae > Amaurobius > Amaurobius ferox. Next base: position 60,630,791 of record OX578146.1, read on the forward strand.
AATTCGAAAAATTTCCTGAAATCTATACATTCTTTATATCATAGTATGAGAAAATAAAAATCGTTTGGACATATTAATGATAATTTCATGTATGAAGTAAATGAGTCTGAGGCTAGTAAATGATTTTGCTGGAGAATTTCCAAAACGACGGAAAAAATCCCGTCAGGAAATCTGCACTAGATGAGTGAATCTGCAAGCATTGTTATTCTGCGAGGTAATTTCCCTAAGTGCTGCTAAATTGTGGACCCGAATTTCCAAGGGAAAGGGGTATCATTTCTTATTCAAAATTATTTTATGCAATAAAACTTTGATTATTTCATTATAGAAACAGAAAAACATTAATTTAAATCTGCAGATAAAGCCGTATGCTACTTGCATTTTTCTTTTCTTATTCATTATTGTCCCTGTGACATTTAGTATTGTGGGTCACACAATTTGTTTGTCCTTCTAGTAATATTCCAAGCAATAGAAAATTCCCTCTACTGTTCAAAAGTATAAAAACGAAACCTCAAACAAATATTTAAAATCTATGAAAAATTGAATGAAACACTGCAAAATTGTTTTGGAGGTATTTGTATACATAGATTTTTTTTAAATATGTTATTTCGCTCTTCCTTTGATAAAGAATTCTAAAGTGTGATCGTGCTATATTGATCCCAGTTCTCGGTGTTATTTGTTGTGCATTATTCTCACAAAATCCAACCGATCATTTTATTCTAGAAGTAGGCCAGAAATTGTTTTTCAAATGCAGCAAAGAATAGTGCGGTTTATAGAATTTGATTATGCGTATTTTGAATTTCGCGAAATTCTTCCAAGTTTCTAAATTCAATTTGCACGATCGTCTGCAAATGTGTAAAAATAAACCAACCATTCGTGGAACATTTTCTGCTTTTATATTCTGTTTTCCATGCATATTAGCGTATTCTTATTACCTCTAAAATAAATATATTTACACATATATTGATTTTAAAATAAGGAAAATAGTAGGAATATAGATATACACTTGTCTTTCTCACATATTCATATTCCATATTTCTACGTCCATTTGGATCAGTATCAGAGAAAAAAAATGTGATGTGAGCGGTACATGACTTTCCCTACGGACTCAGATTCATATTCCTTTTCTTTCTTTCATAATTCATTAAATTCAGTTTAATTGCCCAAAATAACACGGACAAATATTCTCAAATTACACTGAATTTGCATTTATTTTTCAATTTCAGTTTTCATTTGGGTACTGGGCGTATTCTCAGAGGCGACGTGGCAAAAATTAGGAAAACTAAAATATCTCGAGAACGGTTAGTTCTAGAGTTATGGGTTTGGTCTTATTTCCTTCTGACGTCAAATTTACGACCTACAAAATGACTACAAACATTTAATTGATACATTTAAGAAAACGTAGTCTTTTGTTTTAGATGTTGGGCATTTTTACGGACCATTTTGCAAACACAGGCAGGTTCTTTTTTTCCGAAACGTACCAAAATCTAATCAGCACCAGAGAGCATTCCACAGGTGACTTATCTACAAATTTTGTGAAATTAAGTTAATTATTTTAACATCTAGATTAGATATATGCATTGCACAGATAGCACAGATACACACACAGACGTCAGGCTAAAAGTTTTTTTTTTTTTTTTTTTTTTGGGGGGGGGGGGGGGTTCTAGAATGCTCGAAATGTGTAGATCCGTCGAAAATTCAAGTTGCTATTTTCGACACGATTCCAATATTTTCTCGATACATTACCATGTTTTGTAGGGAAAGTAACAATCTGGTGTGGGCAGCACATGACTTTATCTGCAGGGAAACCCATAAGTGACTTATCTACCAAATGTTGCGAAATTTCTTTAATTATAGTAATAGGAACAGAAATAGGCAAATTCTTTTATTCCGAATTGTACCAGAATCTAATCAGCACCAGGGTAACCCACAGATAACGTACCTATAAAATTTTATGAAATTTGGTCCATTAGTTTTTGAGTTAGAGAGGATACATACATTGACACGCACACACACATACAAACAGAGAAAGACAGACAGATACATATGCAGACGTCACGCTAAAAATAGTATTTTCGTGTTCTAGATGTTCCAAAACGTGCAGGGCAGTCGAAAACTCGAGTTGCGATTTCCGACATGGTTCCAATCTTTTCCCTATACTTAGGGAAAGTAAAAATCTGACCCAAATTCATTTGTTCTTAATTTCATGAATAATTCATTAAATTGAATTTAATTGCACTTAATAACACACATAATTATTTGAAATGACACCGAATTTACACTTTTAATTCAGCTTTCCTTTTCATTTGCTAACTGGAGATATTTTCAAACCGGTGTAGCAAAAATGGGGAAAAACTTAAATATCTGGAGAAGGGCTAGTCCTAGAGTCAGGAGGTTGGTCTTATCATCATCAAAACTTACTTGTAAAACAAGTATTTAATTGATACATTTGAGCCTGCGTAGCCTTTTATTATAAATTTTGCTGATTTTTGCGGGCTATTTCACAAAACAAAGCATGTTAATTTTTGTCGAATCTTCCTAAAATCTTATCAGCACCAGAGTAACCCACAAGTGACTTATCTACAAAATTTTGTGAAATTTGATCAATTAGATTTTAGCTAGAGTGGATACATGCGATTTTTGTGAGCTATTTCGCTAAAGATCCGTAGTTCCATTCCCGGCTGGGACAGCAAGGTTCTTTACAATCGCGGCTGAACAAATCAGCTTTAAATATTAGTGCAAAGATCCCAGTTGTCTGAAAGTGACGCTACTACGACTAGCACAGATTCAGTGGACTCTGATATATTTAACGTCGATTTAAAATCGGGAGACAAACGACTAAATTCCTGAAGTAACAATAGCAGGCGGCGGTCAGTCAGATTGTCAGTTGCATGCCAATTTTGCATTAAATGATGGAGAATGCAAAGCCCATTTTGACAATAAAAGCTTGAAATTCCGTCCTAGTAGCTCAACGGTGGAGCGTCGACTATTCGGTATGAAGATTTGTGATTCGATTCCTGGTTGAAGCCGCACAGTTCTTTACAGCAGAATGACTTATTTATATTGACGGGCAAAATCTTCTTTAAGGGGACAGTGGACGTTGAAATTTTTTTTTATTTATTTATTGACTTAGAAACGTGAAAATTTGTATAAATATTCCTCTTAACATTACTATATACATTACCATTAAAAAAAAATTTCAATTTTGTTATAATTTTGTATTTTTTTTTAATTTAATTTTTTTAACGAAAATTTGAAAATGCTCCTTGCGTGCCATTTGTTCACATTTTTGATTCATTTTACATTATGATCACTCAAAAATACATTATGAACAAATGTGGGTATTCATTTTTAAATCCCTTAGCAAGTTAATTTTTTAAAAATATTTTTCTGCATTAAAACTTAATTTTCATCATTTAATTAAGTTCTTATTCACTTTTAATTACCTTAATACAGTCAAATTATAAAATCCATACCCAGTTTCATTAAAAGGTATGAGAGGTGTCTTCTTGCCAAATTCCATGCATCTCAAACAAAAATTAAGACGCATGGAGCATTTTAAAAATGCAAAACCTTTGAAAATTCCGTTTCGAAAAAAATGTATTCAACCTTTTGCTTACGGGTGGGACAGCGTCAATCCCATACGAAGAACCTCCCAAAAAGACAGGTATTTGAGATGCCCTATCCCAAACAGTTCGATCCCCCTTTGCAGGCATTGGCGTCCATAGAAATCGCTGACAGATTGCTGCAGCAGGTGCAATGTTTCTGTCAGCGATTTCCATCGACGCCAATGCCTGCAAAGGGGGATCGACCTGTTTGGGATAGGGTATGTCAAATGCCTGTCCTTTTGGGAGGTTCTTCGTTTGGGATGGACGCTGTCCCACCCGTAAGCAAATGTTAAATGCGTAAAATAATGTTATATATTAAAACTTTTTTTAGTCGATTTTTGCTCATTTCAACGTCCATCGTCCCCTTAAAATGTTATTGACTTTAAAATCCCGTTAAATATATAACTATTGCCGAATCCTTGGGCGTCAAAATGCAAAACTATTACAAAAAGAAGCTTTCTCAGGAAAAAAAAGAACTAGATCCACAAGAATGGTATTAACAGATTTGTTGCATAATATTGCATAGAGAAAGTGAACATATTTGTCGATACTTACTACCTTTTTTTACTTTTAAGAAATTTTTATAAAGAAATTTTTGTAAAAACGCGCAAAATCTCGAAAACGGTTTCATGTTAGCAGTCCAAAGTTTGTGTCATCCATTTTCTAATTAAACATTACGCATGAAATGATTATTTATTTATCATTATTGAAGATTTTGATTTTTAATGATATTTTCAAAAAATTATTCGAAATGGCGGGGGGTGCCTTCTGAATATTCGATTACATTTAAAATCCATAAGATTTCAGTATTCGTTGATTGCAAAAGACGTACCAAATTACTTTCAAAACGCTTCAACTTTGAGGTATAACGTATTGAGGTTCAACGTTTGTGGTATAACGTATTGGCAGATTTACGAATGCACACACTAACATACACACTAACATACATACAACATACACACTAACATACATACAACATACACATTAACATACATACAGCAACATACACACTAATACATACATCGTCTTGACAGACTTGTTGCCAACTTAAAAAATCTGATGTGGGCACCACATGACTTTTTCTGCATAATGCAATAATTTAAGTTCAACGGAATTATGACATACAAGATTTACAACTAAACGTTTTTGGCATTGAATTTACACCACGACAATTGAAATTGGAGGCTTTTGGACGTTTATGAATCCAGGCAGAGTGATTTATTTACAGTCACGTGCAAAACTTCCCCCAAAATGCAATTGATCTAATCCCGCGAAATAAGTGACTATTAGATAATTCTTGGACGTAAAAATATAAAACTAATTAAAAAAAACTATCTTCTTTCGTGAATGAAACGAACTAGATCCCCGAAAATGATGGTAACAGATTTGTTAAATAAAATCGCGTATGGAAAGTGGTACTAATAGGGATATCGGATGATACTAACTAAATATTTAATTTTATGTAATTTTTTTTTTGATAAATTTATTTGAAAACTGTGCAATATCTTAAGAACGGTTCATGCTATCGTTATAAAGTTTGCGTCATTCGTTTTAGCATAAATATTGCCTAAGAAATGATTATTTATTTTACCGTATTCAAGGTCTGAATTTTTGAATAATTTTTTCCAAAAATCATTCGTAAATCGTACAGTATCTCAAGAATAGTTCGTGCTAGCGTTCTAAAATTTATATCATTCGTTTTCTAATTGAAAATTTGGTCGGAAATGATTATTTATTTATCAATATTGAAGGTTGCGGTTTTGTAATGATTTTTTCAAAAAAAAAAATTGATTAAATAAATTGGAGGTTCCAAACAATCGATTTTGTTTAAAATCAATAGGGTTTCAGTGTTCACCGATTGTAATAATAGAACCGAATTATTTTCGAAACGCTCCATTTGTTTGTGAGATATTGCATCCACAGCCTCACACGGACAGACACACTAACGTACACTCGCGTACATTAACACACGAATATACACACACCAACATATACACACACATAGAGAGAGGGCGCGGTAGCCCATTGGTTAGCGCGCTGGAGTTGCACTCGGTAGGCCCGGGTTCGATTCCAGCCACTGCTAAAACTGCCGCCGTGTTCATGCGGAGTACGATCACGTTAAACATGTGGGTCCGAAAGTCCTTCCGAGAGGTTGGTGGTAGGGGAAGGAGGGTACGGTCCCTGTGGATGTCTCCCCCACTGGGTTCCGGTCTAAATTGGGAGGCACTTCCCGACCGTCCAAAACAGTTACCTTACACCTTTCTGGTAGGTCGGACGGTCTGGGTTTCAACAACAACACACATAGAGAGAGAGAGAGAGAGAGAGTTTGAAATAATTGAACCGAATTATTTTCAAAACACTTCATTCGTTCATGAAATATTGCGTCCACAATATCACGGACACATACACTAACATACAAGTACATGCATTTAGATACAAGCATACACACACTAACATACACGTACATACATTTACATACAAGCATACACACACTAACATTCAAACAGAGAGAGATAATTGTAATAATAGTACTGAATTACTTTCGAAACGCTCCATTCATTTGTGAGATATCGAGTCCACAATCTCACGGACTCACATATTAACATACACGCACATACATTATTATACAAACATACACACACTAACATACGCACAGAGAGAGATGATTGTAATAATAGTACTGAATTACCTTCGGAACTCTCCATTCGTTTGTGAGATATCGCGTCCACAGTCTAACGGTCATACATATTAACATACAAATATGCACACGCAGACATCAACTCTACAGACACAACGCTCACACAGTCACAATGTTTTATCGGAGTTCATGGATTCTTAAACCGTGCTCTTCCGTCGAAAACTCAGTGTGCAATCTTTGAAACAAATCTGTCATGATGTACAGCCTTTGAAACAAGTTCTAATATAAAAGTAATAAAAAGAGTCCTTACCTGTTCTTTCTCCTCGGTTATACTGGGTGCATTAAGTGAAAACTAACTGTATCAGGTCATCGATGACTACAGGATATCATGGGGTGGTAGATAAACCCCATGATAAAAACAGATAGCGTATTCCGTACAGATAAAATATCAAAAGGGGAAACTGGGAGAGAAAAAACTAATTTCAGTGAGTCATCGGAATTCGGTGACGGTACGAAGATAAATTTAGTAATTTTCTAAAGTCTTGATATTCCTTTCTATGCTTGATACCCCACTCAATTTCTTTACATGTAACTTATACTTTAACCTACTTCTTTTCACTCGGCCACCTCCCCGAGATTTAAAATTTTTGAATTTAAAAAAGCCTATTGCCGTTGGACCATGAATCTACATCTAAATGGCAAATTTTAAGATTGTTAGATGAATAGATCCGATATAAAATGGGATGGTGACAAACACAAACAGCTCGCCAGAGGTCTTTGTTTGTTAACTACAAAATCCTAAAAATATTATCTTTTTCAGATTTATCACCCAAGTAATTCTTCTTAAGTATTTCATATAATTTCTTTCAAAGCTTCTTTTTTAACACTTTACAACAAAGTTGAAAAGTGTTTATGACTTTGTTCATTCTGTCTGTCTGTCTGTCTGTCTGTCCGTTAGCACGATAACTGCCGTAAAAATGACTTAATCAAAATGAAATTTTAGTATGTTGTTCAGACGGTCTGTAGGACCTATGGGAATATAAATAAATAATATCACCCAATTAGTTTTGGATTGAACCCGGGTTGAAAAAATGAAATACATTGAACCCAATGGGACCAAATTTTTCAAACATTTTTTAAGCGGATTTAAATTTCACAAATTGCTTCGAAAATTTTAGGTAGTATTCAAATTGTTCCATAAAATATATAAAAAAAATTCAGCGAAATATATTCAGTAGTTTTTGAAATAAAAATTAAAATAATAATTACACCTCTTACATGAAGCGATCACGTGACCATGATATGAAACGATCACGTGACCAACTTCAAAATATAATACGGCATCCACCTTGTCTCAAAATCGTCATTTTTAAAGTTATTTTTAATTCATATTGAGTGTTGCATTCGTCGTAAAACCTCTTTATTTTCGCTTAAATTCTGTGCATCTACATACTGAAACAACGCAATGACAATATATTTGAGTTTAAATGAGCATCCAACTTTGATTATTTCTCTAACGAAGCCTATTTTTCACTTATGTGAAATGTAAACAGCAAAATATGTAGGATGAGTTGTATAGAAATTGCTGTATTTTTTTAATGCAAAAGAATTTAGCTCATGGAGTCTGCATAGCTGATATGAAAGAAATATTCATTGACTTTACCGAGAGAAGGACGATTTTTTGCGATGAAGTTTTAAGCATAGAGTTAAATTACTTATAGCTCCATGGTCTTAATTTTTAAATAAAATAAATTATTATAGTATTGTGATGAATGACATGAATGGGAAATTATTTATGAATGAAATGCTGCTTTTTTAGAGAGAGCCAGGCGTGTTATTTTTTCTATGACGTCATTTGAATGAATTTCAGTTGTTTTCGATGAAGTTTTCAAATATAATAAATTATCGTGGTATTATGATAATTCTAAAATTGTTACCGAGTAATATATCACATTTTAGAGATGTTTAAACCAGGCAATTTATATTTCAATGCCGTCATTTGAATGAAGTTCATTTTTTTGGATGAATGTTTAAGTTTTCAACTATAATAAATCAATGTATTATTGTGAGAAGTTTTAAAATATTACCGAGGAATGTATTACATTTTAGACATGTTTAAATAAAATTGCATTGAAGTTGGAAAGTGTTTCTTAATCAATGCTTTAAGCATGATTGATCTTTCTTGTTTCAAATTTGCAACAGCTTAGTAGGTGCATTTTGCTTATCTGTGCTAATAAAAACTATTTTGATACCATAAACGTTTTCAATGTAGTTCAAATAATAAATCCCGCATATAATGTAGATACGTGATAGTTCCGGGAATTATCCTGATTCTCATTAGGAAATAATGCTATGAAAATCTTAAAACCCGTATTATATTCCTAATAATTCTAAAAATTATATTTATTTTAGTTTTCCGCATTATACGTGAGCGTGCATGGTGGTGGGGGGGGGGGGGGGGTGCTGTGGATCCGTATCTCTGTCACTGATGTGAATAATGGAACTTGAACAATTATCACCTCAAAGATTCGAATCACACTGATAAACAAGCAACATATCAAGTTAAACAAAAGGGTGTAATAAGATAACAATCAAAATAATCTTAAGTCGGTTCATAAATGAATATTAAAGTAGAACATGCGGTACGAGCTGGGGATCGTGGGAAAATTTACGAATAAACAGCTTGGTAAAATGTCCTTCATCTTCAACCTTAGAAAGTTCACCAAACCTTCAAAGCTTCAGAATTGAAAACAAAGATTAGGCAGAGTTACTGAAAATGATCCTGACACGATATTTTTATCTTGACCACGGTACAGAACCTAACGAAGCTGAATTTTCTATCGGAGTAAAAAATGAGATAAGAGTTCCTAGCATGGAGTTAAAAGGAAGATAAAACTCCAATGGATGAAACGCTTGAAAATGCCATAATGCTTTTAGAATTATATCTGGATGTCGATAGTGTTAGTAAAGTAGCTGCTAATGTTTGTTGAAGCAACAGAAAGGCGCAGTGCTAAGTAGATATATTTTTTTTTTTATTATTTTAAAGTAAGGGTTCCCTAATTATGAGTATAATTAACCAGCATTTTTTCATAGTTGTAGGATAGAGTACAGAATATAGGAAGATAAAAATAAATAGAAAGGTAAAATAATTTTGAATACGTTGGAATATTCTTTATTGTTTCAGTTCTACTTTGCATTACGCTAATAATTTATTTTCACAAAATTTAATTAATTTTTTTAATTAAATACAGAGTTTTATTAAATATTTTAGGCCTTTCGCCATAGAAATGAAAACAATGCAGGACTACTTATCTTATCCCAGCGCTACCTGAATAATTGTTCAAACGATATTGGCGCTTTCTTAATATGAAGTTTTAACTTCTTATTTTAAGTTTCATGGTTCCGAGAATGTGGTACACGAAAAATTAACTTGAACTAAAATTTTCTTCTGGAGCGAAAGAATCTAAATGTGGAACTAGGTTGTGTATTGGATAATCGTAGATAAAGATCCACTGTGTTGTTTGACATTACTTTAATAACAATCTGAGGGATTGCACATCTTATATATGAACCTAAGATAGTTCTTACTAATCTTACCTCAAATTAATTGGTTCTAATGCAGATCCGATTAGTGAACATTCAGATTTTACAAGTAAATTAGTGGATAACAATTATCTGAACTGATAATTTACAAAACTTCACTGAAGAAAGCAAGCATATTCCAATTAGGTGACGACAGTTGTTTCGAAGGCGTTATAATCCCCCTTCTTCAGATCAAAAGAACAGCATGCACCCTTAATAACCGCTTCCGTTTGTTGTTAAGGGCGCATACTGTTCCTTTTACTTGAGGATGGGTCTTATAACGCTCTTGAAATAATTGTGGTTAGAGCGGGCGCGCTTACTGTTCTTTTGGCCTGAAGGGGGCTTATGACGCCCTTGAAACAATTGTCGTTAGGACAATTTATTCTTAGCGGTTGTTAAGGACGCATACTTTTCTTTTAGCCTGAAGGGGGCTTGTAACGCCCTTGACACAATTGCCATTAGGGTAATTTATTCTTAACAGTTATTAAGGGCGCATATTATTGTTTTGGCCTGAAGGGGACTTATAACGTCCTTGAAACAATTGTCGTTGGGGCAATTTATTCTTAGCGGTTATTAAGGACGCATACTGTTGTTTTGGCTTGAAAGGGGCTTATAACGTCCTTGAAACAATTGTCGTCAGGGCAATTTATTCTTAACGGTTATTAAGGGCGCATATTATTGTTTTGGCCTGAAGGGGACTTATAACGTCCTTGAAACAATTGTCGTTGGGGCAATTTATTCTTAGCGGTTATTAAGGACGCATACTGTTGTTTTGGCTTGAAAGGGGCTTATAACGTCCTTGAAACAATTGTCGTCAGGGCAATTTATTCTTAACGGTTATTAAGGGCGCATATTATTGTTTTGGCCTGAAGGGGACTTATAACGTCCTTGAAACAATTGTCGTTGGGGCAATTTATTCTTAGCGGTTATTAAGGACGCATACTGTTGTTTTGGCTTGAAAGGGGCTTATAACGTCCTTGAAACAATTGTCGTCAGGGCAATTTATTCTTAACGGTTATTAAGGGCGCATATTATTGTTTTGGCCTGAAGGGGACTTATAACGTCCTTGAAACAATTGTCGTTGGGGCAATTTATTCTTAGCGGTTATTAAGGACGCATACTGTTGTTTTGGCTTGAAAGGGGCTTATAACGTCCTTGAAACAATTGTCGTCAGGGCAATTTATTCTTAACGGTTATTAAGGGCGCATATTATTGTTTTGGCCTGAAGGGGACTTATAACGTCCTTGAAACAATTGTCGTTGGGGCAATTTATTCTTAGCGGTTATTAAGGACGCATACTGTTGTTTTGGCTTGAAAGGGGCTTATAACGTCCTTGAAACAATTGTCGTCAGGGCAATTTATTCTTAACGGTTATTAAGGGCGCATATTATTGTTTTGGCCTGAAGGGGACTTATAACGTCCTTGAAACAATTGTCGTTGGGGCAATTTATTCTTAGCGGTTATTAAGGACGCATACTGTTGTTTTGGCTTGAAAGGGGCTTATAACGTCCTTGAAACAATTGTCGTCAGGGCAATTTATTCTTAACGGTTATTAAGGGCGCATATTATTGTTTTGGCCTGAAGGGGACTTATAACGTCCTTGAAACAATTGTCGTTGGGGCAATTTATTCTTAGCGGTTATTAAGGACGCATACTGTTGTTTTGGCTTGAAAGGGGCTTATAACGTCCTTGAAACAATTGTCGTCAGGGCAATTTATTCTTAACGGTTATTAAGGGCGCATATTATTGTTTTGGCCTGAAGGGGACTTATAACGTCCTTGAAACAATTGTCGTTGGGGCAATTTATTCTTAGCGGTTATTAAGGACGCATACTGTTGTTTTGGCTTGAAAGGGGCTTATAACGTCCTTGAAACAATTGTCGTCAGGGCAATTTATTCTTAACGGTTATTAAGGGCGCATATTATTATTTTGGCCTGAAGGGGACTTATAACGTCCTTGAAACAATTGTCGTTGGGGCAATTTATTCTTAGCGGTTATTAAGGACGCATACTGTTGTTTTGGCTTGAAAGGGGCTTATAACGTCCTTGAAACAATTGTCGTCAGGGCAATTTATTCTTAACGGTTATTAAGGGCGCATATTATTGTTTTGGCCTGAAGGGGACTTATAACGTCCTTGAAACAATTGTCGTTGGGGCAATTTATTCTTAGCGGTTATTAAGGACGCATACTGTTGTTTTGGCTTGAAAGGGGCTTATAACGTCCTTGAAACAATTGTCGTCAGGGCAATTTATTCTTAACGGTTATTAAGGGCGCATATTATTGTTTTGGCCTGAAGGGGACTTATAACGTCCTTGAAACAATTGTCGTTGGGGCAATTTATTCTTAGCGGTTATTAAGGACGCATACTGTTGTTTTGGCTTGAAAGGGGCTTATAACGTCCTTGAAACAATTGTCGTCAGGGCAATTTATTCTTAACGGTTATTAAGGGCGCATATTATTGTTTTGGCCTGAAGGGGACTTATAACGTCCTTGAAACAATTGTCGTTGGGGCAATTTATTCTTAGCGGTTATTAAGGACGCATACTGTTGTTTTGGCTTGAAAGGGGCTTATAACGTCCTTGAAACAATTGTCGTCAGGGCAATTTATTCTTAACGGTTATTAAGGGCGCATATTATTATTTTGGCCTGAAGGGGACTTATAACGTCCTTGAAACAATTGTTGTTGGGGCAATTTATTCTTAGCGGTTATTAAGGACGCATACTGTTGTTTTGGCTTGAAAGGGGCTTATAACGTCCTTGAAACAATTGTCGTCAGGGCAATTTATTCTTAACGGTTATTAAGGGCGCATATTATTGTTTTGGCCTGAAGGGAACTTATAACGTCCTTGAAACAATTGTCGTTGGGGCAATTTATTCTTAGCGGTTATTAAGGACGCATACTGTTGTTTTGGCTTGAAAGGGGCTTATAACGTCCTTGAAACAATTGTCGTCAGGGCAATTTATTCTTAACGGTTATTAAGGGCGCATATTATTGTTTTGGCCTGAAGGGGACTTATAACGTCCTTGAAACAATTGTCGTTGGGGCAATTTATTCTTAGCGGTTATTAAGGACGCATACTGTTGTTTTGGCTTGAAAGGGGCTTATAACGCCCTTGAAACAATTGTTGTCAGGGCAATTTATTAGCAGTTGTTAAGGACTCATACTGTTTATTTTTGGCCTGAAGAAGAGGACTTATAAATCCCTGGAACCAATTGTGGTCACCTAACTGTCATTGTGGCAGTTTGTTCGTATCTGTGGCTAAGGGCGCATACTGTTCTACTTGTTCATTTAACTTGAAGAAGGGGCGGCTTATAACGCCCTCGAAACAATTGTCGTCACCTTACTGACATATGCCTTCTTTATTCAACGAAGTTCTGCAAACTTTTATTTTACAAGATGCAGTTTCATTTATTGTAATATATTAACTTACTTTGAAGAAGTGATTCCTATTTTGATCACAATTCTCTCTACAGCAAACCTACCTGCAGTCAAACAATCGTGATTCTTTGTTAAATAGCTGTGGATGAGGGAGAAGTCTTTCTTAAGTTAGCAATGATACTTAAAGTAGTACAGAATTCACATTACATTGTAGGCCACTATATCAAACTAGTTATTATGTGAATAAAGGACCAAACACATCAAAAACCCTAATTACGTGAGCAATGATTGATTTTATTAGTAACCAATCCAAACTTGGCAGCTTAAATTTTTACTTTCTTATACGTGATATTGAGAAAGTATTGTTTTCACGAAAATTTTCGGTTTCGAGATTTTGATGCCAATATATGTTTTAAAACCTCCTGAACGATTTGACTATTTTTGGAGTGAGATCCGTCCGTCTGCCTGTGATCAATTTCTTGTGTACACAATATTAACCACAAATATGAATGGATTTTCACAAATTTTATATCCAAATTTATTATCAAAAAATCAAGAACTAGATATATTTTTTTTTAATTCGAAAGAGAACTTTATATATTTTTAATAATGCAGTATAGGACAAAATTTGACATAATCATGCATAAAGTGGATTTATTTATGGCTCAATGATCACGAGACCTAATAGTTTCAATCATTGTTGCGAAAATTATTTGTCATTTAATTGTCATTAATCCCACTTGGGGGGCGAGTTACCCCCCCCCCCCGGGCATATATTGTCAAGTACGGTATCAATTGAAGGATTTTCAAGCCCTTTAAAGTGAAGGTTAACACGCTAGAGTTGTAATCATTTGGGCCCACAATACCGATTTTTCAAAATTTTTATTGTAAAATTTGAAAAAAAAAATGAATTCTGGTATGAGAAAGTCGAAGCACACTCCAATTGATTTATCATAAGTGTCAAAGGAAAAAATTAAAAATATATACATATGAAAAGTAAAACAAATAATAAAATGTAAATCCATAACCTCTGCGCAAAAAACTTAAGCTTCACTGAACTTAATTATGCATGTTTACTCAGCTTGCAAAAGAAACTAATTCTCAATGCTGCTTTATATATAACTGGCGTATGCAGGGTGTCCCAAAAAGATTGAAACGCGCTTTGATTCTTTACCTGTTGGAGATAAGTGAGCAATGTAAATTGCAAAAATGTTGAAAGTAAGGTAGGAAATAAGACTACGTTAATGAAATAGTCCTCCCATTCATTTTCAAAAAGTTACACTTTTTAAATTTTTATACGACCCCCTTAGACAAATTGGGTCAATCAGAAAATTATTTTTAATGCAACAAGATCATTAAAAAAAAACCACATATCTATCTGTATCTTTAAAATTGAGCGAGTTATATAATTGAAAATTGAACATTGTAAATGGGGACCATATATCAAATTAGAAATGTAAATTTGTGACATATCACAAAAAGATAAAACTGGATGATAATACATAGGATCCCCTACAGCGCAGTGAATACCACTGCTTTATATGATCTCTGTCTGTGTAATGCTTTATTTAGATGCATTTATTATAAAAAATTTTGACACATATTAACGTATTTTTGATCTAAACAATTTCCCTCGTCAATTTGTTTGTGATCCCTATTTTCACTGATAAAACAGCCTTTAACATGTTACGGAAAATTAGCATAAGTCAAATTTTTTCCTTTATCATAATTCAGTTGATTTTAAAGATACAGATATGAGGTTTCTTTTAATGATCTTGTTGCATTAAAAATAAAAATGTTCTGATTGACCCAATTTGTCTAAGGGGGTCGTATAAAAAATTAAAAAGTGTAACTATTTGAAAATAAATGGGAGAACTATTTCATTAACATTGTCTTATTTCCTACCTTACTTTCAACATTTTTGCAATTTACATTGCCCACTTATCTCCAACAGGTAAAGAATTAAAGCGCGTTTCAATCTTTTTGGGACACCCTGTATACCCGGCTATGGTCTTGATTTCAAATATGTTGTTGTTGAGACCCAGACCGTCCGACCTACCAGAAAAGGTGTAAGGTAACTGTTTGGACGGCCGGGAAAAGCCCTCCAATTTAGACCGGAACCCAGTGGGGGAGGCACCCACAGGGATCGTACCCTCCTTCCCACTCGGAAGGACTTACGGATCCACATGTTTAACATGATTGTATTCCGTGTGAACACAGCGACAATTTTGGCAGCGGAGGAAATCGAACCCGGGCCTACCGAGTGCAATTCCCGCACGCTAACCACTGGGCTACCGCGCCCTGATTTCAAATATGTGAAAAATATAAATGCATTACATATTGCTTTTAAAAAAAAATCCATTAAAACATTGAATTTAATTCCTCTATAAAAAATAAAATGTATATATGTGTAAACAAATATGAAGAATAAAATAAAATATCCTGGTCCCCTTTGAAAACCAATTGTTCAAAAATATGAAGTTTGGTAAATATACGACAAAAAGATGCTGAAATAGCAGTAAAAACTATTCTCATGCCATTTTTTCCTCTATTACGCAATCATTTAAACACATTCAGAAATATGTGAATTTAAAAAATATGTTTCCACACTATTACCCTATTATATTTAATGGTCATAACAATATAAACAAGAAAGATCAATCATGCTTAAAGCATTGATTATGAAACACTTTCCAACTTCAATGCAATTTTATTTAAACAAGTCTAAAATGCAATACATTCCTCGGTAATATTTTAAAACTTATCACAATACTACATTAATTTATTATATTTGAAACCTTAAACCTTCATCGAAAAAAATGAACTTCATTCAAATGACGGCATTAAAGTATAAATTGCCTGGTTTAAACATCTCTTAAATGTTATACATTCCTCGGTAATAATTTTAGAATTATCATAATACTACGATAATTTATTATATTTGAAAGCTTCATCGAAAACAACTGAAATCCATTCAAATGACGTCATAAAAAAATAACACGCCTGGCTCTCTCTATAAAAGCAACATTTCATTCATAAATAATTCCCCCATTCATGTCATTCATCACAATACTATAACAATTTATTTTATTTAAAAATTAAGACCATTGAGCTGCAAGTAAGTAAACTGTATGCGTAAAACTTCATCGAAAAATATCGTCCTTCTCTTTCTAAAATCAATGAATTCATATCAGCTAAGCAGACTCCATGGACTAAATGATTTTGTGTTAAAGAATTACAGCGATTCTAATACAACTCATTCTACATATTTTGCTGTTTACATTTTACATAGGTGAAAAATAGGCTTAATAGTAGAAATAATCAAATTTGGAAGAGCATTTAAACTGAAATATATTGTCATTGCGTTGTTTCAGTATGTAGATGCACAGAATTTAGGCAAAAATAAAGTAATTTTAGGACGGATACAACACTCAATATGAATTAAAAAGAACTTTAAAAATCACGATTTTGACACAAGATGGATGCCATATATCATTTTGAAGTGGGTCATGTGATCGTTTCATATCATGGACACGTGATCGCTTAATATAAGAGGTGTTATTATTATTTTAATTTTTATTTAAAAAACAACTGAATATATTTCGCTGAAATTTTTTTTATATATTTTATGGAACAATTTGAATATTGCCTAAAATTTTCGAAGCAATTTGTGAATTTTAAATCCGCTTAAAAAATGCTTGAAAAATTAGGTCCCATAGGGCTCAATGTATTCCATTTTTTCAACCCGGGTTCAATCCAAAACTAATTGGGTGATATTATTCATTTATATTCCCATAGGTCCTACAGACCGTCTGAACAACATACTAAAATTTCATTTTGATTAAGTCATTTTTACGGCAGTTATCGTGCTAACGGACAGACAGACAGACAGACAGACAGACAGAATGAACAAAGTCATAAACACTTTTCAACTTTGTTGTAAAGTGTTAATAAAAATATAACAGTTTTATTAAAATTTATTTTAATATCAATTTCTTTATTACTGAAACTGCCAGATACACTTGGAATTGATTATGATTAAAAATATGTGTGTGTAAATTCGAAGTTTTCTAATAATATTGTTTTTAAAAGAAATTATAAAATATTTTTAATTTAATTCCTCTAAAAAAGGCATAAAAATCTATGTTCTCGCTTTACAAAATTATTTTTACAGGCAGATCTTGAAGTTTGGTTAGTACAAGCCAAAAAGAAGACGCTAAAACGATAGATGATACACACACATACCATTTGTACCCTGTTCCAACTATCGGTGAAAAACGCAATAGAAAATATACATTTCAAAAATGTTTGCTAAAATAAAACAGATAACTAAAAGTATCAATTGAAAATATCAATAATTAATATAATTATACATACTAAGGCTTTAACTGATACAACCCAATCAAAATTATAATACTGTTCATTAACAAAATTTATTTTTTATCAATTTCTTTATTAGTTAAATAGTATAAATAAAAACAAGAAAGATCAATCATGCATAAAGCATTGATTATGAAACACTTTCCAACTGCAATGCAATTTTATTTAAACATCTCTAAAATGCGATACATTCAGCGGTGATATTTTTTAGATTATCACAATACTACAATAATTTGTTATATTTGAAAACTTAAACTTCATCGAAAAATAATGAACTTTATTCAAATGATTTCATCAAAATATAAATCGCCTGGCTCTCTATATAAAATCAGTAAATATTTCATTCACACACTTTTTTCCATTCCTTTCATTCAGCTGTGATATTTTTAAAATTATCACAATACTACAATAATTTATTTTACTTAAAAACTTAAAACCATGGAGGTAAAAGTACTTTCTAACTGAATGCTTAAAACTTTATCGAAAAAGACAATGCCATAAAATCGTCTGCTTCTCTATGTAAAATCAATGAATGTTTCGTTCATATCAGCTATATTCCAGAATGCAGAGCTAAATAATTTTGTGTTAAAAAATTCAGCAATTCTTGTACAACTCATTTTACAGCTTGATGTGTTTACATTCTGCATACGTTAAAATTGTGCTTCGTTGTAAAAATAATCAAATTTTGATGATCATTTAAAATGAAATATATTGTAATTGCGTTGGCATCGCAAAAGTAAAGCGGTTTTAGAACGGATGGAACACTATAAATTAAAAAGAACTTTAAAAATCACGATTTTGACACTTGGAAAAAAGATGGATGCCATATTTTATTTTGAAGTGGGTCACGTGATCTCTTCATATAATATGGGTGCAATTATTATTATTTTTACTTTTATTTAAAAAGCTACCAAACATATTTTGCTGAAATTTTTTTATATATTTTATGGGATAATTTGAATATTTCCTAAAATTTTCGAAGCAATTTGTGAATTTTAAATTCGAAAAATGCTTGAAAAATTAGGAGCCTAAGGTTCAATGTATTTCATTTTTTCAACCCGGGGTCAATCCAAAACTAATTAGGTGATATTATTCATTTACATTTACATATGTCACACAGACCGTCTCAACAACATATTATAATTTCATTTTCATAAAGTCATTTTTATGGCCGTTATCGTGCGAACTGGCAGACAGACAGAATGAAGAAAGTTATAGACACTTTTCAACTATGTTGTAAAGTGTTAAAACGTCTGCCGAATAACTGAATTTGATTTAATTCTGCTGCTAAGCGACATGATGTAACTATCTTCAAATAAAGTTTCCAGCACCCGTGTGGTGACCGGGTGTGGAAACCCCAGGCCGTCCGACTCGTCCAGAGGACTTGAGTAACAATTTGGACGCCCGGTGTTGTTGTTGTTGAGACCCAGACCGTCCGACCTACCAGAAAGGTGTAAGGTAACTATATGGACGGTCGGGAAGTGCCACCCAATTTAGACCGGAACCCAGTGGGGGAGGCATCCACAGGGACCGTACCCTCCTTCCCCTACCACCAACCTCTCGGAAGGACTTACGGACCCACATGTTTAACGTGATCGTACTCCGCATGAACACGGCGGCATTTGTGGTAGCGTACAAATCTAGCGCGCAAACCACGGGGATACCGCACCCGAGATGGCCAACAGCACGCGGTGTTCCGAGGTGGTCATCCACCAAGTACTAACCGCGCCCGATGCTGCTTGACTTCGGTGATCTAACGAGAACCGGTGTTTTCAGCACGGTACGGCCGTTGGCCCCTGGACGACCGGTGTGGTGACCGGGTGTGAAAGAATAGTCCCAATGTAGCTCATGCATGTCGTAAGAGGCGACTAAAATGGGTACCCAGCGTCCGGACGTATAGCCGGGCACCTTGCCCCTGGGGATTATATCAGGGGACTGGCCCTCCAGGTTGGGGGTTGGGCGTGGTGCTAACAACTCCACCCCGTAAAAAAAACCTTGTTACGAAACCTCAACATAATGCTAAATCCGGCCCCTATCTACCCAAACGACTCGGCATGAAAAAGGACTTGAGTATTGGAACATGGAATATTCGCACCCTGTATAAGGGTGGCGCCTTGAAAAAATTAATTGATGTTTTTGTGAACTATAACATTGACATCTTGGCAATCCAGGAAATGAGATGGCTGGGATCTGGAATTTTGGAAAAAAAAGACTGCAACCTGTACTATAGTTGCTAAGAAAAAGCTCACCATTTTGGAGTGGGCTTCATCGTAAGTAAAAGATTAAGAAATGCAGTCATCGACTTTAAGGCTATTAGTATGAGACTTTGTAAAATCCGAGTGAGAGGAAAGTATTACAACACCACCCTGATCTGTGCTCATGCACCGACTGATGAAAAAGATGATGCAGAAAAGGATTTATTTTATGACCTACTCATGAAGATTTATGACTCTTGCCCCACACAGGTTATGAAGCTTGTTATCGGAGACTTCAATGCTAAAATTGGAAAAGAACGCCTTATTAGCTCCCTTGCTGGCCATTATAGTCTACACAATGACACCAATGGAAATGGACAGAGGCTCTTTGAATTTGCTGTCTCGGAAAACATGTTAATAGCCAGCACAGCATTTCCACATAAGGAAATGCACAAGTACACCTGAATCTCCCCCGATGGCTTAACTCTCAACCAGATTGAACATGTACTTGTAGATAGGAGACATCGGAACAACGTAATAGACGTAAGAAGCTATAGAGGTGCAAACGTCGACTCCGACCACATACTTATCAAAACTAAAGTTAGATTTAGACTGTGCAAGAATTTCTTCCGAAAGAGGGAGAACAGCAACTATAAACCTGATATCTCTAAGTTGAAGGAGCAAAACATACTCAATGAATTTAAACTTAAACTTTCTAACGACATCGGCTTGGAATTGGGAACACCAAATTGTGATCTCAACTGGAAATCGGTCAGTGCAATCTTATTGAAAGCTGCAATCGAGACCGTACCAAACCTGGGACGTAGTATTAGAAATGAGTAGTTCGACGATGAGTGTAGTAAAGCCACAGATGAGAAAAATAAGGCATACTTGCTGATGCTGCAAAAGCACCGTACAAGAACATATGAAGAAAAATATAGAGTGCTGAGGAGAGTGGAAAAAAAATTACATAGAAGAAAGAAGGAAGCCTTTTTTGAAGGCTCGTTAAAAAATCTGATGTGGGCAGCACATGACTTTCCTTATATAATGTAATGAATTCATTACTTTTACAGTAAAAAAATAGGTTTTTCTTATAGTAGATACTAATATTCATTCCTAGATATTGAATTTTCGACAATGAGTCGCCATTTTCATTGATTTAGCGTCATTTTTATCCATTTGGCGAGATTTTCGTTAATTTGGCAGCATTTCAAAAAGTCGCCAAGTTGGCGACATTCCGCCAAATTCGTCACCAAAATCTCGCTAATCGTTATGGACGAAGAAATAAGTTGTTCTTGCAGCAGATAAATGACTATTGGCGTTCAAATACAAAAGTATTACTTAAAGTATTTTTTTCATGAATGGAACGAACTAGATCCACGAGAATGATGTCACCCAATTTATCGCATGGTATTACATATGAAAAGTGAAAATGTTTCTCAATAGGAAATATTTTTTTTTTCATTTTATGTGACTTTTTAATAATTTTTTTGAAAAATGTATAATATCTCGAGAACGGTTCATATTAGCGTTCTAAAATTTATGTCAATCGTTTTCTAATGAAAAATTACATAAGAAATGTCTATTTGCGTAACTTTATTAGAGGTTTTGATTTTTTGACGATTTTTTCAAAATTTTATTCGAAAATTTAGGGGGGTTCTGAACATTCGATTACGTATAAAAGCAATGGCCTTTCAGTGTTTACGGATTGTGATTTTTGTACAAAATTTGGTTCGAATCGGTCCATTCGTTCGTCAGTTATCGTCTCCACAGACTCACTGGCACACACACACACACAGACATCACTTCAAAAATGTTTGATTCGTGATCAGGGATGCTTGAAACGTGCTCTCCCGTCGAGAACTCGATTTCGAATTTTCGACCCCGTCACAATACTTTTCTTATACATTATGTATATAAGGAAAGTAAAAATTTGGAGAACTTGAACAATCAAAATGAGTGCTGGAGGTTCTACAGATCTGTCAATAAAATGAGAGGCGAGTTCAAGCCAAGATCTATCACATGTAGAAATAGGAGGGGAGAGCTCGTTAGCGAACCTCATGCTGTTCCTGAGGTATGGAAGGACTATTTTCAGGATCTGCTCGAGGGGAGAGACGAAATTGACGCCCCCCAGGAGGACCCTGTGGAACAGGACATCATCATACACGGGGATTATCTCCCGCCTTCCATTCACGAAGTGATCCTTGCTATCAAAAAACTTAAAGATAACAGATCGGCTGGTCCCGATAACATTCCATCTGAATTTTTAAAGGTCAATGAACCAGTGCTTATTAATGCTTTGCACTATATTTTGGTTAAAATTTGGGAATCGGAGAAATTGCCCACTGAGTGGGAAGTGGGTTTCATCTGCCCTATTTTTAAAAAAGGAGAGCAACTTGAATGTCGTAACTATAGGGGCATCACACTCCTCAATACGGCATATAAAATCTTCTCCAACTTACTTTTTGCAAGACTTCAACCCCATACTGAGAAAGTTATTGGAAACTACCAGTGTGGATTTAGGCCCCAAAGATCTACTGAGGATCAAATTCATACACTGAGACAAATTTTGGAGAAAACTAAAAAGTATAACATCAAAACCTTCCATCTATTTATTGATTTTAAAGCTGCTTATGACAGCATAAAAAGAGATAAGTTGCTTAAAGCTATGATTGAGTTTAACATTCCTACTAAACTTGTTAACCTTACTAAAGCCACGCTTAGCAACGTTCGTTGCAGGGTTAAAATTCAAAACCACCTTTCTGAGCCTTTTGCTACTGAAAGAGGACTGCGTCAGGGAGACTCGCTTGCCTGCCTGCTCTTCAATCTCGCATTGGAGAAATGCATCCGAGATAGCGGATTAGACCGAAGAGGCACTCTCTGGAATAGGTCGCAGTATTTATTGGCCTATGCAGACGACATTGACATTATTGGAAGGTCTGAAAGGGAAGTGAAAGAGGCCTTTCGTGCCCTTGAAATCTCTGCTACAGACATGGTCCTCACTATCAATGAGGACAAGACAAAGTTTATGGAAGTCCCGTCCGCGTCTGGGAACTACAACCCTTTTTGCATAAATGGTCATATATTTGAAAGGGTTAGTGAATTCAAATACCTTGGAGCTACTATCAATGACCAAAACTTGTTGAAAGCCGAAATTAACTACAGAATAAAATCGGTCAATAAATGTCTCTTTGGACTAAAAAAACAATTAAGATCCAGACTTGTAAGCCGAAGAACTAAAATGAGGCTATACAAGACACTTATACTACCTGTGCTGCTGTTTGCTAGCGAAACTTGGACTTTAAATTTAGACGTCCAGCGTGCCCTGGAGACTTTTGAAAGAAAAGTGTTAAGAACTATATTCGGGCCTGTACAAGAACAAGGATGCTGGAGAACCAGATATAATTTTGAAATTTATAGACTCTACAAAGAGCCGCAAGTTACACAAATCATCCGAAGTAACAGACTGAGATGGCTCGGAAATGTCTGGAGAACCCCGGAAAACAACCCGACTAGATTGTACACTTTTAAGAACCCTGGGGGTACCCGCGCCCGGGGCAGACCTCCAACTAGATGGTTAGACGACATTGTGAATGACATCAACATTTTGAAAATTAAAAACTGGCAAAGAGTCGCTTTGTACCGACGGTGTTGGAAGAGGCGTGCTGTCGAGGCAGCTAAGACCTGTAACAGGTTGTTACGCTCTTAAAGAAAGAAGAAGAAAGTTTCCAGAAAATAATCGTCTGCATACTACTATTTCTATGGAAGATTTAATTTTGCATTTTATATTGATGTCTGGACTAGAAACTGGTTCTAGAAACTCGAAATATAGAGGGGTTATCAGAGAACAAACATAACCAAATTTGGGAAAAAAATAACTGTGGATTTGTATTCGGAACAGACTTTCCATATTTTATATATATATATATATATATATATATATATATATATATATATATATATATATATATATATAATTGAAGAATTTGAATTTACTTGCATTATTTATAGAGATTGATCATATACTAAAATAGTTCTGTATAGCAAAAATGATAAGAAGATGGTCTGAAGTGAATATTTGATATCAATAATGATACAAGCTTGTGAAGATGTTAAAAAGAAAATTATAAATAAAACATTATAAATAAAACAGGTACTAAATTTATATAAAATATTCCTTTTTCCCTGTTCTATATATAACACTTCACTCAATAAGTCTCCGGTCTGACACATATATGGCAACACTGTTGACAGACCCATATGATTTCTGGATAGTACCAACCTTCAAACGATACGTGTCAAAATTTCATGACATTCTGAGAATTAATTTACAGGTTACAGTGGTTTTAGTGACCCCAGTTTTGTAATTTTCAAAACAATGGATAAAAAAGAATTTCGTGTGTTGATTAAACATTGTTTTTTGATGGGGAAAAATACTGTTGAAGCCAAACAGTGGCTTGATAAGCGTTATGGAGACTCTGCACCAGGGAAATCAACTATTATTGACTGGTATGCTGAATTTAAACGCGGTCGTACAAACACCGATGATGCTGGAAGCTCTGGTCGCCCAAAATCGGCAATTGTTCCGGAAAACATAAAAAAAGTCCACAAAATAGTTTTGAAAGACCATAAAGTGAAGTTGCGGGAGATATCTGACACTTTAAAGATATCGGAAGGTAGTGTGTTTACAATTTTACACGAAAATTTGAGCATGCGTAAGTTGCTTTCGAAGTAGGTGCCGCGTTTGCTCACACCGGACCAAAAACAACAAGACATGCCCCGTTGTTGTTGAGACCCAGACCGTCCGACCTACCAGAAAGGTGTAACGTAACTGTTTGGACGGTCGGGAAGTGCCACCCAATTTAGACCGGAACCCAGTGGGGGAGGCATCCACAGGGACCGTACCCTCCTTCCCCTACCACCAATCTCACGGAAGGACTTACGGACCCACATGTATAACGTGATCGTACTCCGTATGAACACGGCGGCAGTTGTGGCAGCGTGCAAATCCAGCGCGCAAACCACCGGACTACCGCGCCCGAAATGTGCCAACAGCACGCAGTGTTCCCAGGTGGTCACCCACCCAAGTACTAACCGCGCCCGATGCTGCCTGACTTCGGTGATCTAACGAGAACCGCACAAGTCGATGAAACGATGGTTAAATTATGTGAATTACGCTTCGAATTGCTCCCTCATCCACCGTACTCTCCAGATCTGGCCCCCGGCGACTACTGGCTTTTTGCAGACATAAAATGATGCTCCAGGGAAATAAATTTGGCTCAAATGAAAAAGTGATTGCCGAAACTGAGTCCTATTTTGAGAGCAAAGACAAATCGTTCTACAAAACAGGCATCGAGAAGTTAAGAGGAGCGTTGGAATGAATGTATCACTCTTGAAGGAGAGTATGTTGATGATTAAAATCGAATTTCTAAAAAAAAAAATTGTTTTTCTTAGTTAGACCGGAGACTTATTGAATGATGTAGTAAGTTAAGGAATTGAAAAAGAATTACATGTGGTAAGGATTTGTAATTATAATCCCTTAACTACGCCCTTGGATTAAATTTTTGTTATAAATGATATATGTAATACGGGTACTTAAGGTACTAATCCCCTTGTTCCCTGCACAAACATGATTAGTGTAAAAATGTGAGTAGTGTATAAGATAAAAAGGTGCAAAACAAAAAACAAAAATTTTTGCACGTGGAGCTAGACCTTTCTTGCACCCAAATTTTTTTTGAAAATGAATGAATTGTAAAAAGTGAAAAGTATTTCCAAAACCATGTACGTTATCAAGGGCCATACCTGGTTCATTAATGCTGATTCTACGTTTCTGTGTGCATTACTGTAAATTGTATTGCAAAAATAATGCACATGGCCCATTATATATATATATATATATACATATCAAAAATAAGTATATCACTAAAGGAACTCCCAAATGAGTAAAGGAGAAAATAGCAGCTCTGCATCCAAAGTGGCATATAAGGATATAAACAATAAAAAAAAGAGAAATGAGAATGGGAGTGACCATATGATTTGCATACAATGGCAGGGGTAGATTGCGACACCCCTTTCCTACTTAAAGCAGCTTTTACGACCCCGGCAAAGCTCACGGCACCAATGTAACTCAATGGTTAATCTCCCACATGTGCAAAGCCAGAAGCACCCGAACGGACACAAATGCATTGATGGAACCAAGAAAGGAAGAGATACATCCTACAATCCAACTTGAAAATATAACCTTTTATAAGGGAAAGTCGCACATGCGCGAAGACTTCATGATGGTAGGATAGCAGATATGATTACAGATATGATTAAGAATGCTCATTTAGATTCAAACAAAGTACAATTTTTTTCTTTGAAAAAGGAATAGTAATAATGTTGTAAAAAATATCTAGGATAATTTCTTTTTAATGCATCATTTATTATTTTATTACATTCATAAATGCAGTCTTTTTTAAAAGTACTGTAGTTTCTGATTCTTCTGAAGTATCCGATAACAATGATGTAGTGAGGTTTGAATTCCAAAAAATATGTCCCAAGTAGAGTTCAAATGTAATCACATATTGGTTTCATTTCTTGCTATTTTGGGGGTATTTTATTGGAGGAAGTTCTTCAATAAATAGCATCTATTTTGGAACTAAATTTTACAAAATAGTATACACCATACATTTAACATACTCTTAATTTTAGAAAACTTTAGAGAAAGCAATTTTTTGGAAACATTCAGTAAATATTTTTATACAAGTACAACCAGATTAACAAGTATAACAAGGTTTCAGATTTAATGGGAAAATAATTGTTTTTTTATGTATAGCACCATTCAACTTTCATAAATGAGGGACTACATTTGCCATCTAAATTCTTCTGTGGAACATACATTTTGCTAAAAATTTTCGACATGAAATTTATTCATAGATCCCTTAACAAATTCTGACCATTGAATATTTTTTTTTATAAGTGGTATTTTTTATAAGTGGCATACTTTTTAGAATTATATCGGCCTTTGTTTATTTTTAAAGTAAATTCGTATACAGTAAAACTCAGTTATAACAAAATCTAAAAGAGCTATAACAAAATATATGAAAAATAATAGAGGTAAATTTGTTCTTATAAGTACAAAAAAAAAAGGATTTTTTTTTCAGAAGAGGAATTTGATTTTCTTTATTTCTATAAATTTGCTATTTACAACTTTAAAATAAACAAGCTGCACTATAATTTGTTTCATATCAGAATAAATTACCAGAAATTGCCAGGGTTCTAAATAAGCCTCATTTATGTATAAATAATTAAATAAGCACCTGCTGTTTAAATAATGCATTTGAACACAACTTAAAATGGCTTCAATCTGAAAATTACATGCTTTAAATCACACATGCTCTCTGCAGAAGGAAAAAAGAATATGAGCATCACAACTGACTGTATATTCAACACACCACTCATGAAAATGTGATGAGCACAGTTCTGTTGAGAGTGGCTTTAGTTGTAGAACAGCCGAGGAAAAAATGAGCACGATTCCACGGGGCATAGGGAATGGCTCTTTAATTGATAAAAGAACTTGGGAGTATGCATTCAGTACATTTAAAAAATGTATGACACAACTGGATTTAAAAAAAATATAATTAATCAACAGATAAGTTTATGAAATTATTTTTTTTCTATGATATATTTAGGAACTTTTGTTAAAATATGAACATTGGATGGTATGTACCTGTTGTTGAGACCCAGATCATCCGACCTACCAGAAAGGGGATGGTATGTACCTGCAGTGGCGCACCCAGAATATTCCTAAGGGGGGGGCCATTGGTGCACAAAATTTTTATGAAGGAGGATGACTCCTCGATAAATTTTCCGAGAAAAAATGATCAGAGGCCATATCAATTAACAAGGCGGTTGTCTTTTTTTGTACATTTATTTTTATCAAATTACTAACAATTCTTTAGTGCAGTGCAAGAGAATTGAATGATTAGAAGAAGTAGTAGTAGATATTTATACAAAACAACACAAATTAAGAAATAGATGAAGATAAAATTATTTGTTCTGGTCTGCTTATACTGTATACTTGTTTTCAACCACTCTCTCATGATTACATATTGTTATATTATTCAATTATGATCTATACATATTCATAAAACGAAGTCCAGCCTCCTGTTTTTCTTTGTAGCCAGAGCATTAATTATCTGGTCTGGATCAATTTCCACTTCACGGTGAATGTTCATTGACGCCAGTCCATTCAGTCTGGTTTCACTCATACTGTTTCTCAAGTAAGTTTTCAACCTCTTCATTGTGGAGAATGACCTCTCAGCACTGCTTGTTGATACTGGGAGGGTGGCATACACTTTTAAAAGTTCAAACACAGTTGGAAAAGTCCTTTGGTCACAAAAGTTAAGCAGTTCGATTGGGCTTTTAGTTTTCTTGTTCAATGCAAAGACCTTCATGTACCACAGATGTAGTTCAGCTTTTAGAGTATTATCTGATCTGGGTCCTAAATCATCTGCAAATTTCCTTGATAAGGCAACAAATCTCTCGTTTTCTTCCAGTGTCGGCTGCCTTCCATTCGGAATGACAGATGCAAAACTTTGTAGAAATTCCTTATGTTTGAGAAATTTTTCATGGAGGTGAGTGATGAAATTATCAATCCATGGAATGAAAATAGAAAGTCTGTAGTATTCTTCAGGAGTCTGTACGTTGAAATTTGATCTATAAATTTGTCTGGTGGCACGGCGTGGTAGAGTAATGTTTTCTCCATGCTGTTCCAGCTTCTTAACAGCTTGTTCAAACAGATGGTGAAACTCGTTCTC
This sequence comes from Amaurobius ferox, assembly GCA_951213105.1. Taxonomy (NCBI): domain Eukaryota; kingdom Metazoa; phylum Arthropoda; class Arachnida; order Araneae; family Amaurobiidae; genus Amaurobius; species Amaurobius ferox. Next base: position 60,659,371 of record OX578146.1, read on the forward strand.
TGCGTTCTCTCGAATTATAGATATAGCTTTCAAAACGTCTTCTACGTCACTCACAGCAGTTGCCAGATCAAGGTTAACTTCCTGCAGCTTTTCACTCAGACGAACACTGTAGCTGAGTAATCTGTCAGCTGAAACAAGTGCTATGACAAACTGTGATGTTAACATTGAACATAACAAGGTATGAGCCTCTGTTGATGTCTCCTTGTCATTCCAGGTAGTAATCTCCTCCAGAGCGTCGATTACTTGATCAAACAATGAAACCATAACTGTGACGGCATCATGTCTCTCCACCCAACGAGTAGGGCATAATTTCTTCAGTTTTTTGGCACTGATTTCTGTCTCTTCCTGATTAGCTGCATTAATTTTGCTGGTGAGAACAAGGTTTCGTTTTGGTGTGTTGAAAAAACTAGAGATTTTCCCTATTATTCCAAAGCTGTTTCGGATATCCGGAACTCTAGATGAATAAGTTATGGCTAAGTTCAAACAGTGTGATGCACAATGAACGTAGGGGGCTTTGGGGTGTTGCTCATATATAATTGCTTGGGCGCCATTGTACTCTCCACTCATTGCAGAAGCTCCATCGAACCCTTGTCCACGGAGGAAAGACGTATCAATGTTGCAGTCTGCAAGGCCTTTAAGAATAGCATCTGCAATTGCTCGACCTGTAGTTTCAGTCAGGGGCACAAACTTAAGGAAGTTCTCCACTATCTTAAATTCAATTTTATACTTATCATTTGTTTCAAACCGTTTCAAATAACGAACGCAAAGTGTCATTTGCTCTACCGTTGCAATATCTGTGGTTTCGTCACATAAAACCGCAAAACATTTGGCCTCATTCACCTCAGTTGCTATGTGCTTCACAATGGAATCATTGCATGCTGAAATAATCTCATTTTGTATATTCCAACTTATGTAAGTTGCATTTTTTGCACAACCTTGTAGATGAGTTTTCAGTATTTCTTCTCCTGCATCAACTCGGAGTCGCAAAAGGGCTCTAAAATTTCCTTCGCCTTGGCATGGTTCTGACAATACGTCCAAATCCCCACAGTCTCTATGCCCTCTCATGGCCAGCCCTTGCCTTCCACAAAAAATCACTGTTTTGATAATAGGTTTAAGAATAGCCCTATTCTGCAAAACTTGTTTTTGCTTTCCTCTGTCCATTACTTGATCCACAGGAACCGTTTTTCCTTCCGTGACCCTTAAGAACTCATCGGCTTTGAGAACTGAATCCTTATGATAGAAAAATTTTTCATGTTGACTGAACTTCTCCAAGGCCTTCTTCCAATTATTAAATCCTTTTGAAACAAGTTGACCTGTAGCTTGTGTGGATCTTAAACCGACTTCATGGGGTGCAAAGAGAACACAAAATTTGCAATAGGCACTGTCCTCTGCCTTTGAGTAAGCTAGCCAGTTATGCTTACTCAGCCAAGATGAGCAGAACTTCCGAGTGTGGTGAGGTTTTCCTTGACTTGATACAGCACTAGTGACAGTAGCAGGAAAACTGTAATTTGCATATGGTTCCCAAAGATTTTTTAGCGCTGTTATCCTATCTTCATCTGTGAGGTTAGATTTCTTGACATAATTAGAAATATCTGCAGCCAGAATTTCTATTTCAACTGTGTTTGGTATTGTGTTTTGTCCTACCTTTACCTCCTCACAAGCGTTTGAAGACAGCCCGGGGTCACGGCTGTTGCTTGCTTCGACTGCAGCCTCATCAATGTAACAAGAACTCAGGGAAACGTCGTTGGGAACGTCACTATTTTCAATCTTACTTTTTTTTTTTAAATAATTTCCCAGTGTCTGTTGGCCTAGCCCTTTTCGTTTTTCACTCACTGTCTTTTTTTTTTACCTTGCTCCTCAGTTATTCAAGAACAAAATTTGCTATATAGCCGAAATACGCACATAAACACACACACTGATCGTTAAAGATGCATTTCACTGTAAGATCAGTTGAAAGTTCAGGACCATTATTAAATTCAGCTATTCACCACGCAGGCCCTCGTTCCGAAACTACCAATTCACTGTTATCACCTTGTGTCGTAACGTCGCACTTTATTTCAACTCACAGCAACACTTAATTCGCGAAGCGTTGGCACGATCTATTTATTCACTTCCACAATTTTCTCACTGGGTAAACGAAATCCTCGAGTTTTCGAGCGAACAGCCGCTTCCCCGCCGTTCACTCTTTATATAGGGCCACGGAGGCGCCTGTGACGTCACTCTACACAGCACTGGTATAGTACGACTATAGCGAGAAGGCATTTGGGTCACGTGATTTTGGACGAGTCCATTAGTTAAATTCAATCACAGGTAGAAACGTCTTAAGAAGAACGGGTTTCCAGAATTGGCGCCTTTAGTGCGAATTAATTTATAATTTGTACAGTACGATAAAGAGCTTTATATGTATAATTACATTCAGTGTAAGTGTTGGGATATGCTGGAATTGTTTTCTTCACAATGATTAAAATTATTTATTACAATAATGGTTGTAAATGTTTTTTTTTTATACTTTCTCGAAGGCAGACCTAGTTCTCCCTTGTGCTGACAGCGCCCTTCGCGTTTTGCTTTGTCAGCCCAAGGGGGGGGCCAGGGCCCCCTCGGCCCCCCCCCCCCCCCCGTGGGTGCGCCACTGTGTACCTGTGTACCAAATTCCATGATTGTATGATGCTTAGATTTTGTGCTCTAGACTACACAGACATCTTCCTTTATTATGTAAGATAGGGAATGCTAAGGTACATGATCAGCTCTATATTGATGCTGTGTGTGTCAATCTATGCATCCACGAACACTAGGAATTGGCGACATGTGTCATGTTGAGATCTTCAGTCTCAGGCTACTGCAACACTTGTCTGAGAGTCTCAGCTGTCAGAATAAGTATGATAAAATTAGGCAAAGAATGGGCTCAAAACAGTCTAATGAGCATGTGCCGATAAGTGTAAAATTGAAGAAATCCCCATGTAGTCAATTTTGGCATATTATCACTCCAGAAAATCTCCAACACATCAGATTCATTGTCTGGCGTCAAGAGCCACCATATTCAGTATGAATGAGTCTACATATCTATGGTCAGTTTTAGAATGAATAGTTGGATTAACACTTTCACCATCATGCCAGGAATAACTGTGTGGGCACCTTTAGGTTCACTGACAAAATATTCCTTGGTGAGTTAAATGTGGTTTGGTGACCACCAATGTCCAGCCCTGTTAAATGTAATGTAGATTAGAGGTCTACAACATGTTACTTAAATTCACCAGTGCTCTTATTCTGCATTCACTTTCAAGAAGTTGCGAATGCAAATAGAGTTGGCATGTATGTTCAATTTCAAATTTTATTTTTCAAAAGCTAGATTTAAATCATGTACTGTAAAAGATAAATTAAAACACTTTTACCTAATTTATATCTCTATGGGAAAAAAATCTGTAATCATGATAAATCATATCATCATTACTCATCATGCCTAGAAGCACATAAGGCCTTCAGCTTGCGTCACCACTCTGGTCGTTCCTGTGCGGCAGTCCTTGCTTCTAACCAGATCGCCCATCCCATCAGATTTCTCTCTTGTTCTATTAGTCTCCTCCAAGTTAGCTTAGGTCGACCCTGAGATCTTTTTCCCTTGGGCACCCAAGTTAGTACCACAGTAGGGATGTTATGCTGTGGCATTCTTAAGATATGTCCAATTCATCTCCAGCTACGACATTTTATTTCTATCTCTATTGCTTTCTGTCCCATACTCTTGTAAAGTTCGGTATTAGTAATAATATAAGGCCAAAATACCCCAAAAATTTTCCTGAGGCATTTAGTCTGCCAGGCATTCAACTTGTTGCATTGGCCCTTTGTTAATTTCCATGTTTCGGCTCCATACAGTAAAATGCTCTTCACTAAGGAATTAAAAAGGTCGAGTTTGGTTTTTAAATTAAGGTTTGTAGCTCTCCATACTATATTTAGTTTTCAAAAACAATTCTGAGCTTTTGCAATTCTTATTTGATTTCTCCATCTGTTCCACCCTCCTTATTCACCAGTACTCCAAGGTAAGTAAAGCTATTTACATCTTCAATGGGTTCATCATGCAGTTTTATGTTTTCAGAAGTTTTTTCATTAATCCTTAAAACTTTTGTTTTACTTTTATTGATTCCTAAACCAGTCGTTTTAGCAAACTTGTTAAGGTCATTAGTTTTCTGTTGGAGATCACAAAATCTAGAGGTCAAAAGAGCGTCATCTGCAAAATCTAAATCTTCTAAAACTGATGTAAATTTCCATCTAATGCCTCTTCTCTTGTCTTTGATGGTGTTTTTCATGATCCAGTCAATAACTATATTAAACAATAAACCTGACGCCACACATCCCTGTTTTACACCTGATTTAATTAGGAAACGTTCTGTCAGTTTTCCCATTTACTTCAACACAGCAGCTGCTGTTTTGATACAGTTCCCTAATAATGTTAATAGTATTTTGTGGGATTCCCTAACTATCAAGTATCTTCCATAACATATCTCTGTCAATGGTATCCAATGCTTTTCTAAAATCAATTAAATTTAAATATAAAGGTGCATTATGTTCAATGCTTTGCTCAATGATGTTTCTCAAAGTGAAAATATGTTGAGTGGTTCCAGCTCCACTCTGAAATCCTGCTGCGCTCAAAACCTTTACAATTCCGTTCTTTAATCTGTTGACCATAACTCTTCTAAAAACTTTAGTTGGAACAGACATTAAAGTAATACTTCTCCAGTTCTCAGAAGAAAGATATCCCTTTTTATGTATTTTAATTATTGTTGCTTCTTTCCATTTTTCTGATACTTTCTCAGTTTTCCAGATCAAGTTAAACAAATTTTCCAAATATCTAGCAGCCTCTTAAACATTAACTAAGCATTTCTGCAGATATCATATCATTTCCACAGGCTTTATTGGATTTTAATGCCTTCAAAGCAGTTTTAATCTCTATCAACGAGATTTCCTCAGTAGAAATGTTTAAGGTAGGTGGCACATCAAATGGGACCAAAGGCTGCTCATTAGTGTCAATATTGTAAGCATTTAGTGTTTTTTCAAAATGTTCTTGCCATCTTTCCTCAACCTTCACTTCAACAGATAAAAGTCTACCATTCCCCTCTTTGACTCCGTATTCATGTGTTTTAACTTCACCACTTATTTGTTTGATTACTTGGTAAACAATTCTTGTGCGTCCAGTTTTAGCAGCACTTTGTGCTTCACTAGCTAAATCACCATAGAATTTATTTTTGTCCTTCTTAGAGCTTTTTTTGACATTCTTATCTGCTTCTCTGTGTTTTTCTTTGTAAACTTGATACAATCTTTCAGATCTAGTACTGTAAAGAAAACTCTTTATTTTCCTTCTATGCTCAATAAGTTTCCATGTTTCAACAGTGATCCATTCTTTATTTTTTCTATTTTCTGTTTTCCCTATAGTATTTTCTGCTGGATAAATCATATGCTAAGGCATAAGTTTTAATGAAAAAATTAATAAAATTTTCAGGTTCATTGATAATTATTAAATTTTTTTATACGTAATGCAATAATTAGAATTATGCAACAAGAAAATTATCTAAACACATTTAACATTGACATATACTTTTATCTTGATAATATAAAAAATGTGTAAATACAGCATAAACACAAATATATACTGGTCAACCAATTAAAAAAGGGTGGCCTCATTCATATAGAAAAGGGGCAGCAATTCCCCACCAAGTTCGAAGCATTTTGTCACCAAGTGTTACATTTTGTTTCACCAAATAAAAACTCAACTAAATATAAGCTACCATATTAATGTTTACTGGACGGGACAACTAGAGGGCTTCAGCACTTTGTACTTCCGTTCCAGAATATTTTGAGTGTTTCATCTTCTGGTTGCTAGTACGTGCTTCCCAGGCCAAATCAAAATCTGCTTAGTGTTTAGGAGAAAACAGAAGCTTGAAATGTGCATTTTTTTTTTTTTTTTAATATTCATTCTTTATTCTTTGACAGGGCTACAGCCAGAACTGCTGAACTAATTTAGCTGAAATTTGAAACCCTTGTTCCTTATACCCAAAAATATTGACTTTTTCAAAAAGTGTGTCAATCTAACATTTAGAACATATAGCAAAAAATATACATTGATTGCAATGATTTTTATATTCACTTTCTATTAAAATTTATTATTCGTTTGAACATTTAATCAAATTTTATTATACAAAAATTTGGCAACATTGACGATAAATTTGGAAAAAATATCATCAAATTGAAAAATAATGATAAATCAACAACAATAACTCCTCAAATTGATGAAAATTCGATATTTTAGAAAATTAGGTTCAATTTCTTTGATAATCCATAGAAAATAACCATAGGGGATAATGGAGCTAGTAATTATTTTTTTCATACACAGTAATATGTAAAGTATGTAATATTTTAATCATTCGTTTAAGAATATGAACTTTACACTTTTTAACAAACTGTTTACAATGAGTTATCAAGTATTTTAATGAACTACTTCAGAGTTTAATGGGTTTCACAATATACAGATTCTGAATATGAATTTAGAATTTGACCTGCAGTTGCACCAAGTCAAATCTGTGAAATATATAAATATCCCTAAAAAAACCACCAAGTAAAACACATTTTGCAAAAAAACTGCAATATCTGTATTAGCCACCATGAAAGGGGCTGAGTCTTATCATTAAGTCTGCATGGGAAAATTTTTAAATTTTAGTTCGCACAGTTTACAAGAATATTTAGTGGCCCATATTTATCCCACAAAGGTATAAATATATGGACTGCTAAAACAGGGTCTCAAAAGAGGCAGAATGGTTATGAGAATAATATCCCTTATGATTATATGGGCCATCAAAAGTTCTCGCAAGCAGTGTAAACCAAAATTTAAAATATTTTCCATTCAAACCAAGATTTGGCCTCTTTCAGGGCAGCCAATACAGATATTGTTACTTTTGTTGGCCACTGATTTTTGGGGAACTGATTTTGCAAAATGGTTTATACGTAATGGTTTTTACAAGAGTTCTTTTTTAAGGATTCAAGTACGTTTGGTAACTATGGAAGAATAGCATGTGACTGAAGATAGGAAAAAAAGTTATTGCCATCACCACGAGAAAAATTAAAGATGGAAAAGTTAATGAATCAAGAAATTGAAAGGCAGGATACTACGAACAAAAAACGGTAAAAACCACAGAGGAAAAAAAGAAAAGCAGAAAATAAAAAATTACCAGAAAGAAAACAAGGTGGGAAGAGAATGGATAGAAGAGCAAATAGAAAACAATGGAGTAGTGAGAAAACCTACTAAAGCAGTAACAATGACTAAAGCTGTAACAAAGCATGAGACACATTTAAAGCCGCTGTAAAAAATTCAAACAAGAAAAATAATTAGAAATTACTGAAAAAGATAGCAAAACAATTAAAATTAAACAGAAAAAATGAAATGTTTGTTTTGGGCCTTTAAAACTGGTTGGCCAATATATACTTGTGTTTATGCTGTATTTACGAAGGTTTTATATTGAGTTAATATTACAGCATTTTTCTTTAGCATTTTTTGATAGACTCTTATAAAAACATTTTAAATTGCATTATCTATAAAGATTTTCACTATGCATACAAGATCTTGTGAATAACTAATGATGCAAAACTATGAATCACATACCAAATTAAATGGTATGGTAAGGTATGGGCATGGTATGTAAATGGTTGTGATACATTTCATTTTTAAATTTGACTACAGGTATTTTTAAGTTCATGAACTTAAAATGCCAATCAATAAAAAATACAGATCAGTCATGAAGTTTTGCATGATTGTTTTTAATTTTTACCTATAAATGATAATATTTTGGTGGGATTTCATTTAGCAATTATTTCTAAGAGTTGTCTTATGTTAAAAACTATCCTTTAAATTATATCTAGAAAATATTTGGGGAAAAACTAGAAATATTTGTTGTTAAAATAGATTAAGCCATTGCAACTTCAATACCAATGAGATAATAATAAAGATAAAAGTATAACAATCGGTTGTCATCTAAAGAAAAATAGTCTACTTCTCTAAGTAAATGACAAAATGTTTAAAAATCTTTGTATAAAACACAAAATAATAGACATTTATAAGCTTTCTAACTATTTAAACTTACAGCAGCAATTTGACCATATTTTGAAGAAGTAAATGGCATTTCCAAAACCACCAAATCCCATTGTTGTTCAATTAAACTATACCATGTTTTATGAAGCGTGTGCGAAAGGAATATAAGATCAATGGCTGATTGTAGAAGTGAAATATGAAAAATAATCAGCAAACAGAAGAGTTATGATAGTTGCAGCCCCCGGAACTGATAATTTTATAAAAATGCAAAATTTAATTTTTATATGGCCTCAAAAAGAAAATGTTAATTAGCAAAAATGTTGACATGCTTAGTTAGGGAGAATAAAATTTACCTGGTACATTTAGATGAAAAATTCACGGAGATATTTCAATTATTGCTGAATTATTGTTATTATTCAATTATTGTTATTAAGTATTTTTTGGACGATTGATAGGGACCAGCAACATATGAATTATTCAAAATTAAATTGCAGCAAATTTCAATTAGTGGCTTTTCTGTTTTGGATGTCCTCCATATTTAATTTCATAAGAAGTATAAACTAGTCACACTTGCAGTTCAGGTAAAATAGAATAAATCAAGGATTTCAATTATCGCATTAAAAGTTAATGGGTAAATTTGTTAAACTCTAATTAAACATGGTGAAAATTTTACTAGTTGACATTTTTTTATTAGATAGCTGTATAAAAAATTGCATTTTGCATTTTGATAAAATTGTCAGTTTTGGGGAGTGCAACTATTATAACTAAATTCTTCTGTTTACCAATTATTTTTCATATCACACTTTATTCCTATAACCAACTGTTGAATTTATATTTTATTTGAAAACTCTTCGATATGTTGAATCTCTAGTTTTTACACTAGTGAACAAAGTGAGTCTAGTGAACAAAGTGAGTGTAGTTAAAAGTGAGTTTTCACTAGTTAAAAGTGAAACTAGTTTTCACGAGTTAAAAGTGAAACTAGTTTTCACTAGTTAAAAGTGAATTAAAGACTGTAAATTTACTAAATAAATAAGACATAGTTTTTATAAGATCTAATCAAAAGAACACTTGATACTAGAGTATAATTTAGGTATTTTGATTACAAAAATTTATTTAAATATTAAATTTGTAGTCACAATTTAAATGCCTTCTATTAAGATTGTAAAATTATGATAGTCCAAGTAACATAAAAACTATTTATGCACTAGTTTACAAAAATTGTTGGCTAGTTATACTTGTTAAGAAAATTAATCCAATCCAATTTTGCTAACAGAAACAGTCAAGGGGATCGAAAATATTTTCATGTTCAGTAGTTTGTATAAATAGACCATAATTAATTATTGTAATTCCATAGGAATGCAGAACTATCTCAAGCTAAAAGTAATTTGTGTTAAGCATGTTTGCATTAATGAAATTCGACTGTAGAAAACATCAAGTAACATAATTATGCACAAATTAATATAAAATACAATGTAATTATGTTGCATAACTTTTCCTTATATTTTAAACAAAGTTTTTGCTTATTGACTGTACTGCATGTTCTCCTTAAGGCCGCACATTCACGGGTCGAATCAAATGAAATATTATGTTCAATAAAGAATTTTGTATATATTCTAAGTTGAATGGTTTCCACAGAGCAAAATATTGTTCCAAAATAAGAAATTTATTTATTGAACATAAAGTCTAACGAAAAAGATCTCTATCCAAATGTTCAATACAAGTGTTTTTACGAACACGTTGATTTGTGCATCTTCATTATTAAAATTAATTTTCATTTTCTATTTTGTTCACATAACTTTAGTTTTGTCTTTCAAGTAAACAGCATTGAACACTTGTTCAGAAACACTTTTTGTTTGTTCGTTTCAACCTGTGGACACGCAGTATAATACCCATAGTCAGACGTTGAAGATTCATGGTGTAGATTCAATTATGCAGCCAGTTTTACCAAGAACTTTGTGAACAAGTATCCTGTTTCAGCAAGAACTTTGTAGAATAAATCTCCTGTTTCATCAAAAATATTTCAGGGCTCTATTCTCTTTTTTATTAGAGAATTCTATAGTATGATTTTGCCATTACTAAGCTGCACATAAAAAACAAACATCCCTAGTCAATCTACTTGAATGGAAATGTTTAAATGAATACAACAATTCACAAACGTTAAACTTTTAATAGATTTAAAGCAAAATGCATTAAAATATAAAAGTGGAATAATTGCACAAAAACTCTAACAATGCAAAGAAAAAAAAACAAAAAAAAAACATGGAAATGATATATCAACAATAACCACAAACAAGCAATAAACATCTATGGAAATTCTCAACAAAATTTACAACCACCATTTGTTATAACACTAATTTTGGCAAAAAATATTTAAAAAATATATAGAAAATTCTTCTTAATGTATAATATTTTTTAGTAAATTTTGATGGACTGGAAAAGGTTTAAGAAAAAGAGTTATCACAATTTTTATTTTTATTTTATCAGATCACTTTTCAGACAGTGCAAGAAGGCCGGAAATGGCTTGCTCTTTATTTCTGCCACTATTCTCCAACACACCAAGAATCACTTCTCTGTCATATGACGGGAACATTTCCTGCAACTGCAAAAAAATACCCATTTTGAGATTCTTTAAAACATGCTTATTAGAAATGAGTTTAAGCTCAATTTTGCAAGCCTGAACTCATGGGAACCTGATATATTTGAGTCTGATTCCTAACTGTTCCATGTAAAATAGAGATAAAAATCTGCCTGAGCCTGAAATGTGTTTCGATTTTCTACATAATTTCTACCAATTTTCAAAAATTTCCATTTGTAAAGATTAATCATTAAATTGAGATACATGTATATATATATATATATATATATATATTTCATTTTTTCATCTTTTGATGCCTGTAGTCTGAGTTTGAGTATTTATAGTAATGTACTATTGCTCAATCTGAAACAGGTATTTGTTTGGGTTAATTAGAATTAAATACTCAGACCTGAAGATGAATTTAATTCTGATTAATCATCAAATTTAGACCGGTGCTGTTCATTTCTGTTATTGGCATTATGGCCGTGGTTTTGCTTCTATAGTGATGTTAATATTACTTGAATTTCTTATTATTACATTTTTCTAATATATATATATATATATTATTTTGAGTGCAAAAACATAACAATGGTATAAATTAGAAATTAAATAAAAATTACAACATATTAAATAAATAATATTTCATCAATACAGCTGTTCATAGTAGCATAACCAATATTGGCATAGAAAGATTTTCTAAAACCTTAATTTGATCACCAATTCTTGATTATTGTATACATATGTTAAATATATACCTATTTATCAATTTGTCTACACACATTACACTTTTTCAAAAACAATATCTGCAAAAAAATATTTTTAGCAATTTTGCAAACTGTATTTAACTATTTTGGAAAACATGTTTATTAAATGAAAAATAAATAACTTTTGGGAGCTTAAGCCTAAATTATATTGAGTACTACACAGCTTGTGGCTGTCTTATTTCTCATGCACATATAGCCCTTTCTTCATCACTGTGATTTTGCTCACTTTTTCCACTCATCAGCAATGGGTCAGCAAGATTACCAGAACACGAAACTATTTTAAAGCATGAGTTATAGAAGCTCTCTGATAGAAGTTTTAAAATAAATAAAATCTCCCATATTTGTCATCTCTAAATAATACCCTCCAAATTATGGTCACTTATAGTCTAAACTCAAAATGTAATGTTAAAAATAGCATCAGTCAAAACCTCTAAAGCACAATCATGCTGAATAGAAACTAATAGTAAAAATCTGATGTGGGCAGCACATGACTTTCCCTGCAGACTTATATTCACGTTCTATTTATTTAAATTAAATTTAATTAATTTTTCATTCAATTTTCGTTCTCATTTGAAAACTGGCCTTATTTTCAAAAATGGTGTAGGAAAAATACGAAAAACTAAAATATCTCGAGAACGGCTAGTCCTAGTGTAATGGGGTTGGTCTTATTCTTTTCTTCGCTAAAAATTACGTATTAAACAAGCATTTAATGGCTATATTTGAGTATACGTAGTTCTTAAGTTTAGATTTTGATGATTTTTGCGGGCCATTTTGCAAAACAAGGCAGGTTATTTTTTTTCGAATTATACCAAAATCTAATCAGCACCAGGGTGGCCTACAAGCGACTTATCTACCAAATTTTGTGAAATTCGGTCCATTAGTTTTTCAGTTAGAGTGGATACAAGCTTTTGCGGGCCATTTTGCAAAAAAAGGCGGGTTCTTTTAACCCGAGTCATACCCAAAACTAATCAGCACCAGATTCGTGCACAAGTGACTTACCTACCAAATTTTATGAAATTCGGTCAATTAGTTTTTTAGTGAGAGTGGATACAAAATCTGCACAGACAGACAGACAGATACACAGACAGACACACACACACACACACGTCACGCTAAAAATAGTTTCTTCGTATTCTAGAGGTCTCGAAACGTGTAGATCCGTCGAAAACTCGAGTTGCGATTTTCGACATGATTCCAATACTTTCCCCATACATTACCATGTATTGCAGGGAAAGTAAAAAACTCCTGAATAGCCAATTTCTTTCTTATGTTCATTTATGAACTCTCAAGTTTGAATGATTTATCTTTTATTCCTGAATAGCCAATTTCTTTATTATGTTCATTTATTAACTCTTAAGTTTGAATGATTTATCTTTTATTCCTGAATAGCCAATTTCTTTCTTATGTTCATTTATGAACTCTCAAGTTTGAATGATTTATCTTTCATTCCTTTCCTGCACCATCACACGTCACCCAAAATCAGATATTTGGGGGCTAATTACTAATTATTATTATTACAATTATTTTTTATATTAAACTTACTTCCAAACATAAGTTCCTCAAAAAAGGAAATGATAGGATATTGAATTTAGGACCAGAATTTTTAATAATTTTGTCACCATAAATAAGTTGTTTCTATTTCATTGTATCTTATATTTTACCTTAGTTTATATTGTCAATGTCTGATTAGACTGGAACTACTAGGCAACTTATTAAAAGAAAAATAAATCCCTTTCTTAAATTTTACAGAATGAAAAGTCTCACGCACTGATATTTTTTTGTTGAGCATTATAAGAAACACTCAAGATTATATTTATACTTCACACTTACTTAACACTTATATAAGGCTTAACACTCTAGCATGAAAACCTTCAGACTCCTGTTGTCCAATCCAATTCTGTTTTATTATGATGTTCAGCTAGCTTCTGCTCATTTTCCACAATGCCCCCCCCCCTACACCCCCCTTCCCCAGTGTGATTCAACCTAATTTGTTTCTCTTCTCTGGGAAGATAACAGAGAAAAGAGTGAATTGTGCTTTAATTCTACACTATTAACACATTTTACTTTTAACTCATCAAACATTTTGATTCTGGACCCATATCTTGTGAAGGGATTGATGAAAGTATAATTTTGTGAAGGGGTCAATTTTTTACACATAATTTTGTGACTTCCGACCGTCCAAACTGTTACTTTACACCTTTCTGGTAGGTCGGACGGTCTGGGTTTCAACATAATTTTGTGAAAGGGACATTTTTTAACAGTGGAATTTGTTAATGGTCCATGTTTTTAATGTGAAATTTTGTGACTCCAAATTTCATCAAAATAGATCCCTGAACTGAGAAGTAGACTTAGAAAATTAAGTTTATACTTCTAAATTAATGTTTCATAAACTAAAACTGTACCCAAATTGTAATAAATCATGTAATGACCTGCCTTCAAAATTATAATAAATCATCTAAATCAATGATTCTCATACTTTTTTAACTCACAGCACAGTGTTTCACCCTGTGGGACACTACCGCATACCCATACAATAGGTGGCAGCAGGTTTTACTCCTACCAAGGTCAATTATGTGAATCATTAATTCAAGAAATGTCTCAAACTCTCCCAAACCCTAACAGAGGGTATATAAATCAGTCAACACTCATGATAAATTCAGTTACTCTCAACACAAGACAATAAGTCAATGACTTTTTCTCGTGATGAAGAATTATGAGTGTGCTTGTCTGTGATTCAATGCTATAATAAACAACTGTGCAAGTCCATATTTTTCACTGAATTGTAAAAAAGATGTAATTATTGACTCAATCATTTTAATCATTCTAGTTTGCATTGCATACCATTTACTAGTTTCTTTCGTATTAATAAATAACATTGTTAAGAATATTTAATACCTATTATATATTTCTTTTTATTTTCCTATTTTAATAAAATCATTTATGGGGGTTTTTCTCTCGCTGCACAGTAATGCAATTTCACTGAACACTAATGTGCCGTGGCAGACTTTTTGAGAATCGTTGATCTAGATGTTAAAAATCATAATATCTAAACCATATTCGGTATGTAGAAATATAGCATAATAGCTAAAATGATTATACTACAGAAATATAATTTTAGACAAACTTTTCTTAGTGGTTAGTTAAAATTGGTTTCCTTTAAAAAATAATGAATTTCAACATTTTACTGAATAGAAAATAAAAACATACCAGCCAAAAAATAAAACAACGTTGAGTGATAAATTAATTAGGCAATCAAGTAATTCAGACATTCACTTTTCAAGGCCTACTATAAAAGGAAATTAAATAAAATCTGTGCTTAACTTACTTGTTTGATTTCTTCTTCAGTTGGTGGAGGTGGACATTGTTGCTGAACAGCTGGATATCCATGTGCTGGATAAGTGGGATTCAATACTGGTTGAACCATTGGATATTGGATAATAGGACGAGCTATGGATAAAAAAAATGTATAAAGTATTAAGATATACATTATTCATATGTTAATGAAGATGAGGGATGGGGGAAAATTTAATCCTGGGCACCATTTAATGAAAGTTAAATATTACTGGCCTGGAAAAGATCGAAGATTACATGTAAATATCCTTATTAAAGCATACATAAGAAAATGACAGATATATTACACATATTACTGCATTACATATATTCAATTATTAGTGTATTAGATATATTACATATATTCAAATCAACTTCAAAATATCTATAAAATATATTTCAAATAACATACATATTAAAAATAAAAGCACTATTTAACAAAAGTGTAGAAGAGATTTGATACCACTGCACTTGGTGAAGTAAAAAAGGGTAAAAATAGTTTATGTTTATTATATATTGGTCTACAATTCACTCTTATTCATTACTTAAAAGTCTTTCAGGACATTTTTTGCCAGGGGGGGATGGCGAATGAAGTATCAGGGATGGGCCGAATTTTCTATTTGCCCTATATAAATATATCTAATTACTGTCACATAGAAACTAAGTTAATATAAAATGTCTTTAGGGGGGCTTCGCCCCCCCCCCCCCGGGTGTATACCTGAAAGAAACACTGCTCAGAAATACAGTGAACCTCAGTTATAACAAAAGTTTTTGAAAAAAATCAAACCACCCACATTATAAGGGCAGCCATATTATGAACTAGCAGCATACCCGTTCTTCGTACGGAGTATATAATATAAAGAAACTTATAATTCGCAATCATGTACAAATTCTGTTAAAATATTAAATTTATTACTCCTAAAGGGGAGTTTAAAAATATATGTTCTCACTATGCAAAATTATCTTCACGGGCAGATCTGAAGAATAAAACATCCTGGCCCCTTTTTTAAGCAAATTTACAAAAAAAAAAAAGGCATTGAATCAATATATGCAACCTCGTACTACTTATATTGTCGCAGATTAGAAAATAGGCCAGTGTGTTAGTGGAAGATTACCCGTATTACAATATAAGTCTCAAAAATATATTGCCAAAATAAAAGAGATGATGTAACAAATTGAAAATATCAATAATCACCGTACTCTTTATACCAGAAGGTCGAAATTGATTCCAATATATGCCAATATATATCAAAACATATGCCAATATACTTGTACTACTTATATTCTCATAGATTAAAAGATATACCTGTATATTTGTAGAAGATTACTCGTACAACATACAATATATGAGTTTAAACAATTTTTGTCATAATAAAACAATTGCATAATAACTTGAAAATATCAATAATCCCTGAATATATCAATAATAATAATGTTTAAACCTGAAGACCATAATTGATACTATCCAGTCAAAAATGCTATAAGAAAAATCAAATCGTTCTTTTCTAAAATATATTTTTATATCCATTTATTTATTATTCAAATCAAAAAAATAATTATTAAAATTAACAGACAGATTTAATTTAATTGTGTTTCTGAGTAACATGATATAATAAGATAGAATCTTCCTCATAAACTGCGAAATTAAATAGCCATTTTGATTTCTTTATACTTTTCATTGTTCAGTAAAAACTTGTTTTAAATAAACCATGGAGATAGATTTCCCCTTTAAATCATGTTTCAAACAATTCATGTTTTCGGAAAGTTGTTGGGTTATACTTTTGGATATTTAATATTTTAGGTATTTTGTTTTTAGTTTAAATGTGTTCAGGGGTCTTATTTACATAGTCATTCTCTTTTAGTTATTCATCTTCTAATTGTTTAGGTTTTTGATATTCTTTGTTCAAATAGGTTCTATTCCATAGGTTTTGTTTTAAAAACGGCAAAAGTTCGTTCTTTTTAGGTTTTAGCAATTTAAATTTATTTAAATTGGCTAATTTGGAATTCCATTTATTGCCCTTTTTATCCCCTTTAATTTGATTCCAAATTTATTGCTCTCTGTTAAAAATTGGTTAATTCATCGCAATTTTACAGTTTTATTCTATTTTCAGCTTTTTTTAATATTTCAGAATCGTCCATATTTAAATTATTGCCGAATTCGTATTTTCCAAATCGTTTCACTTCATTTCTTTTTAATTTTCGTCTGCTCTAAAATTCCATTTCTCTTCTTTAAAGTTTCGAGTTTTTAATTGGTTGATCGTAATGTTAAAATCGTCTGTCATTAATTATTTTATCGTTCATCGATAATTTTGTTTACAATCTGTGGCAGCGATGTTTCGCAGTATATAAGCAAATCGCGCACTTTTTCGCTCTCTTTGCTCTTTTCTCTCTTACTCTTCCCTTTTTTTGATTAGAATGGAGATGTAATACTTTGAAGTGGCAATTGCGCTACGGCGCGCGCGCGATTCATAATGGAACGAAATTTGTTCAGTTTTTTCAAATATTCTCCTTTGGAATGCACCGGTATTTTGTCTACGTCCAGAGAACAAAAATCATTTTTAACGAGCCTCTGAAAATGTAGCATCTTCCATGACTGAATGGAGATGTTTTGAATTCCTGCCTCTTCAGTCTTGCTAATTAGTTTCCTGTCTGCTAAATGTTGATCCAAGAAGTTCCGCGATTTATGCGATGTCCGCCGAGGAAGTGGCAATTTGTTTATTTACCCGAGTTGTGCAGCTCTTTACATGAGGAATGGAATCAATATTTCCGTGCCCAATAGACGGACATATATTTTTGGTTTTCGTTCTGATGTCAGAAGTTCGGTGCTGCAACTTGGAGAAATGATGTTTATTGCTGGACGTCCGGCTGATTTGGAGAATCTCCGGTGGAGTCTGAATTCGTGGAGCGATCGTTTTTCCAGATTTCTACTGGACAGAAATAAGATCCTGTGCCATGGATTTTCCTCTTCTGGTTTTCCCTGGGTCTGCAGCACGTTTGGTGATTCTGCCTCCCTCCCGCCGATCTCTGCCGTTCTTCTGCTGGACCCTTGGTGATATAATTCTTTTCCTTCAAGTTTCAGACTAGTTTACTTTTGCCTTATTTAAAGTTTTATTGAGTTAGCACAGAAATAAGACCCCTTTAGACTTATATATTTTAGGTCACCTGAACCTGAGGTTAAGTTTAACTTTTGTTCTAAATTTCCCTTTTGGCTAACTTATGTTCTTTTTATTCCAAATTTTAGTTTTGATAAATAGTTGTATAAGTTTAATATTGTTAACTTTAAAATTTAATATTCTAACATTTTTACTACCACTATACGATCGGCCATTCTATTTATTTATTTAAGTTGTTTATTGGATTTGTTAGTTAATGAGATGTAAAATGTTTTGAAAATTATTTTAAAAGTGAAGTTTAAATTTTAATAAACGTTAGATTTTGAAAACCTAAAATCTGTGTTCTTTCTTTTACTTTTAATGTTTTTATTTTTAGGTAAAGTGTCAATTTTTAATATTTTACAGGAGTACATATTTGTACACGTAGGGAAACTGGTCAATAGGTCCACTTTCTGTTTATTTAAGAATTCAGTTTATTTTTAGAATGTTTTCAGGTTTGAGGAACTTTAGAACTTTTTCAGAGTGTATTTCAGTGTTTTCAGATTTATGTTAGATAAACTTTACAAATTTCAGTGTATTTTAGAAGCACTTTCAGATTTATTTTCAGATGACATTTAGGTTTTAAGAACCTTGAGTAAGAACTTTCAGGAATTTAGAATGTTTTGAATATTTAGAAATGCTTTTAGTATATCATAAAGTCATAATGTTCCTTTCTTTTCCCCCCCCCCCCCCCAACAATTGGCGCCGTTTGACCAGTCTAGGGGCTTATTCATGCTAACTGTAATATATGTTCTTAATAATTTATGTTCTTAAAAATGAAATTTCCGTAAACTGATTCCATACTTGTTTATTCTAAAAGTAATTACTATTGAGATTTTGATAAGATTTTAAACTAAGGCTGGATATTTTAGAATGTTCTTAAACTAAATTAGAGTAATTTACTTTAATATTTTGATTAAAATTGAAATTTTAGGATTAATTTAAATATTTTCATTTAGAATTTTTTTAGGAAACTTTAGAATTTTTGAATATGACATTTTCATTTAGAATTTTTATTTAAGCATTCCTTAATTTAAGTTAATTTGATTTGAATTTTATTATTTGAAGTAGTGTAAAATTGAATTTAATTCATAAATTTAGGAAATTATAGGCATGCGGGGAACGCACTTTAGAGTATTTACATTTTTTGTTCTAATCCCATCTCATTAACAATTTTTTTTTATTTTGTTGTTCTTGTAACCCACGCTCCCAGCAGCACTTAAAATTGTTTTGATGAAATAGAATGAAATTAATTGAGTAAATTTAATGCGAATATTTTTTTTTATTAAGTTAAATTATATAGAATTAAAGCAGTAGTTTTTCGACTTAGAATTTTTTATGTTCTGATTTGGAATTGAGATTTAAATGCTCACTGATATGTGAATGTAGATGATGAAATACTGGTGATTAATTGAAAAATTGGGTAATGCAGGTGTTTTTTACACTCCAATATGAGTGTGACATAAATATCAACTTGAGTTATCTTGTTCTTCACATTGATCATGTGTTTGGTTTTCACACTCAAATAGAGTGGTGATAAAATCAGTTTGTTTGTTCTTAATTCTGAATCTGATATTTTTAATACTGTCTTTAAAATTTTTTTTGGTCGTTAAAGTGGATAAATTTATTTTATTATAGGAGAATTAAATTTTTTTTAAGTGGAATATTTAAAATTGTGCAATGCAATTTGAGTTCTTTTGGTTTTAAAAATTTAAATGGGGATTTGTAATTTGATTTTTCTTTGGTATTTTGGTTAAAGTAATGTGATACACTTGGCTGTTAGTGAATTTAAATGTACTACTTATACTTGATGGATATTTTTGTGCTATTTTTTGGGGGTTCAAAAAAGATTCACAACCTTTGAGAGGACTCACAACCCTCGGCCCCTTGTCTTAATTTTTTTTTATTTTTATGAGAATTGTTTGAGATTACCAGAGAGATACAGTTATGATATTTGAGATTATTATTGTTGAGAGTGCAAGATGTTGCACCATATTTAGTGGAATCGCGTTTACTGATATTAGTGTAAAATGATGCATAAGGTCATTTTAGTGTATATTTGTCGTTTAAACAACCTAATTTGCCAAGTAATCAGTTTATAGTATAATTTGTAAGCAAGTCGGTTAAATTTGAGTTCAGTTCCAAATTGTTAGGGAATTGAGTTTATTATTTTGGGGTAAATATTCCACAATTTTTTTTTTTGTTTGTAACTTGAGCCAAAATTGATATTATTTAAATAGAGTAATATGCTTCGAATGATTGTTTTCTTTGTAGAGGAGAAGATTAGTGATGAATTTGTTGATTTATATTTATTGGTTGTTATGTTGAAGGTACCTTTTCAAAATTTATTGTTTAGAATATTGGAATTCTTTGGCTGGTCCAAAGTTTTCGTTAAAATTTATGTTTATTCATGACAGCTAATGATATGGAGATCTGTTTATTATTTTTCTACTGTTTCTCTTTGATGACGTATTTGTTGGAGCATCTTAAAATGATTTGATGAATTTTCATGGTATAGAGTTATAATGAAGTTGAAGGATTTAATGGTGAATCTACATGTTTATTTTAGAGTTAAGAAATTTATGATCTGATATTATGAGAGTGTTTAGTGAAGTTATTGTTTGATTTTTGATTTATTTATAAGGAATTTGATTTTCTATATGATTTTTATGGCTCATGTTACAGATGTAGTTGAGATTTTGATTTTTTTTTTCTCTCCTTCGTTTCGCGAAATTTTGTCATGTGTTAGCTAAAATTTTTCATTTTTCAAATGAAAAATTTTTTTGGGACGTTCGAAGGAGTTGTTGGGTTATACTTTTGGATATTTAATATTTTAGGTATTTTGTTTTTAGTTTAAATGTGTTCAGGGGTCTTATTTACATAGTCATTCTCTTTTAGTTATTCATCTTCTAATTGTTTAGGTTTTTGATATTCTTTGTTCAAATAGGTTCTATTCCATAGGTTTTGTTTTAAAAACGGCAAAAGTTCGTTCTTTTTAGGTTTTAGCAATTTAAATTTATTTAAATTGGCTAATTTGGAATTCCATTTATTGCCCTTTTTATCCCCTTTAATTTGATTCCAAATTTATTGCTCTCTGTTAAAAATTGGTTAATTCATCGCAATTTTACAGTTTTATTCTATTTTCAGCTTTTTTTAATATTTCAGAATCGTCCATATTTAAATTATTGCCGAATTCGTATTTTCCAAATCGTTTCACTTCATTTCTTTTTAATTTTCGTCTGCTCTAAAATTCCATTTCTCTTCTTTAAAGTTTCGAGTTTTTAATTGGTTGATCGTAATGTTAAAATCGTCTGTCATTAATTATTTTATCGTTCATCGATAATTTTGTTTACAATCTGTGGCAGCGATGTTTCGCAGTATATAAGCAAATCGCGCACTTTTTCGCTCTCTTTGCTCTTTTCTCTCTTACTCTTCCCTTTTTTTGATTAGAATGGAGATGTAATACTTTGAAGTGGCAATTGCGCTACGGCGCGCGCGCGATTCATAATGGAACGAAATTTGTTCAGTTTTTTCAAATATTCTCCTTTGGAATGCACCGGTATTTTGTCTACGTCCAGAGAACAAAAATCATTTTTAACGAGCCTCTGAAAATGTAGCATCTTCCATGACTGAATGGAGATGTTTTGAATTCCTGCCTCTTCAGTCTTGCTAATTAGTTTCCTGTCTGCTAAATGTTGATCCAAGAAGTTCCGCGATTTATGCGATGTCCGCCGAGGAAGTGGCAATTTGTTTATTTACCCGAGTTGTGCAGCTCTTTACATGAGGAATGGAATCAATATTTCCGTGCCCAATAGACGGACATATATTTTTGGTTTTCGTTCTGATGTCAGAAGTTCGGTGCTGCAACTTGGAGAAATGATGTTTATTGCTGGACGTCCGGCTGATTTGGAGAATCTCCGGTGGAGTCTGAATTCGTGGAGCGATCGTTTTTCCAGATTTCTACTGGACAGAAATAAGATCCTGTGCCATGGATTTTCCTCTTCTGGTTTTCCCTGGGTCTGCAGCACGTTTGGTGATTCTGCCTCCCTCCCGCCGATCTCTGCCGTTCTTCTGCTGGACCCTTGGTGATATAATTCTTTTCCTTCAAGTTTCAGACTAGTTTACTTTTGCCTTATTTAAAGTTTTATTGAGTTAGCACAGAAATAAGACCCCTTTAGACTTATATATTTTAGGTCACCTGAACCTGAGGTTAAGTTTAACTTTTGTTCTAAATTTCCCTTTTGGCTAACTTATGTTCTTTTTATTCCAAATTTTAGTTTTGATAAATAGTTGTATAAGTTTAATATTGTTAACTTTAAAATTTAATATTCTAACGTTTTTACTACCACTATACGACCGGCCATTCTATTTATTTATTTAAGTTGTTTATTGGATTTGTTAGTTAATGAGATGTAAAATGTTTTGAAAATTATTTTAAAAGTGAAGTTTAAATTTTAATAAACGTTAGATTTTGAAAACCTAAAATCTGTGTTCTTTCTTTTACTTTTAATGTTTTTATTTTTAGGTAAAGTGTCAATTTTTAATATTTTACAGGAGTACATATTTGTACACGTAGGGAAACTGGTCAATAGGTCCACTTTCTGTTTATTTAAGAATTCAGTTTATTTTTAGAATGTTTTCAGGTTTGAGGAACTTTAGAACTTTTTCAGAGTGTATTTCAGTGTTTTCAGATTTATGTTAGATAAACTTTACAAATTTCAGTGTATTTTAGAAGCACTTTCAGATTTATTTTCAGATGACATTTAGGTTTTAAGAACCTTGAGTAAGAACTTTCAGGAATTTAGAATGTTTTGAATATTTAGAAATGCTTTTAGTATATCATAAAGTCATAATGTTCCTTTCTTTCCCCCCCCCCCCCCAACAAAGTGACTAATTAGCGCAAAAAATCTCCCATCAAACTGAGAGATTAAATTTTAATTCACTTTCAAACGATTTTCAAGCTTTTCGTTTGGATAAACCACGGAGATAAGAGAGTAGAACTCCTAGGAAAAAGTTTCGTTTTTCATTAATATCTCGACAACCCCTGGTCTTAGATACTCGAAACTTAGGCCAAATTTATGGGGAGCTATATCAAGGCTATCCACAAAATTTCATCAAATTCGGTTCAGCCATTCCCCCGTGATGATGAAACAAACAAAAATTTCGGTTTTTACTAATATTCCGAGAACCACTGATCGTAGAAACTCCAAACATGGTCTAAATTTTAAGTGGGACTATTTCTAGGCTACCCACAAAATTTCATCAAATTTGGTTCAGCTGTTCTCCCGTGATGACGGGACAGACAGACAGATTTTCAATTTTATATATATAGATGAGGAGTGCTATTTTAATGCTCCGCTTTCAGTGTTAAAAGATAGCTGTCTATTTTGTTATACTCTATATTTAGTTGTCTGTTTTATTATGTTTTAAATGTATATTCTCATGTTCTATATTTAGTTGCTTGTTAAATAAAGGTGCCTATAAAATGCAAAAGTCAATATTTTGCAGATTGTAATGAATTTTCATTTTTTTAGTAGAGATTGCAACTACATAGAGTATGTACTACCATTCTTACAAACAATAGTTTACTTACATGTGTTTCAGTTATTACGGTGCGGCAAAAGCTATAAAATTTGTTATTTAAAGCTGTTTATAGGGAGTTTTTTTTTTCGTATGCAATTTCCCTTTTTATAAACACTAATTCAATTAATCTTATAAAATGAATCTTAGACCTTATCAATTGTTGACAGAATAACACAAAAATATCTTAAATGCTATACCTTTTTAATTTATGTAGTTAAAAAACTGATATACAAGAAGTTAGTTATGTTTAAATAATAATGTTTAAACCTGAAGACCATAATTGATACTATCCAGTCAAAAATGCTATAAGAAAAATCAAATCGTTCTTTTCTAAAATATATTTTTATATCCATTTATTTATTATTCAAATCAAAAAAATAATTATTAAAATTAACAGACAGATTTAATTTAATTGTGTTTCTGAGTAACATGATATAATAAGATAGAATCTTCCTCATAAACTGCGAAATTAAATAGCCATTTTGATTTCTTTATACTTTTCATTGTTCAGTAAAAACTTGTTTTAAATAAACCATGGAGATAGATTTCCCCTTTAAATCATGTTTCAAACAATTCATGTTTTCGGAAAGTGACTAATTAGCGCAAAAAATCTCCCATCAAACTGAGAGATTAAATTTTAATTCACTTTCAAACGATTTTCAAGCTTTTCGTTTGGATAAACCACGGAGATAAGAGAGTAGAACTCCTAGGAAAAAGTTTCGTTTTTCATTAATATCTCGACAACCCCTGGTCTTAGATACTCGAAACTTAGGCCAAATTTATGGGGAGCTATATCAAGGCTATCCACAAAATTTCATCAAATTCGGTTCAGCCGTTCCCCCGTGATGATGAAACAAACAAAAATTTCGTTTTTTACTAATATTCCGAGAACCACTGATCGTAGAAACTCCAAACATGGTCTAAATTTTAAGTGGGACTATTTCTAGGCTACCCACAAAATTTCATCAAATTTGGTTCAGCTGTTCTCCCGTGATGACGGGACAGACAGACAGATTTTCAATTTTATATATATAGATGAGGAGTGCTATTTTAATGCTCCGCTTTCAGTGTTAAAAGATAGCTGTCTATTTTGTTATACTCTATATTTAGTTGTCTGTTTTATTATGTTTTAAATGTATATTCTCATGTTCTATATTTAGTTGCTTGTTAAATAAAGGTGCCTATAAAATGCAAAAGTCAATATTTTGCAGATTGTAATTAATTTTCATTTTTTTAGTAGAGATTGCAACTACATAGAGTATGTACTACCATTCTTACAAACAATAGTTTACTTACATGTGTTTCAGTTATTACGGTGCGGCAAAAGCCATAAAATTTGTTATTTAAAGCTGTTTATAGGGAGTTTTTTTTTTCGTATGCAATTTCCCTTTTTATAAACACTAATTCAATTAATCTTATAAAATGAATCTTAGACCTTATCAATTGTTGACAGAATAACACAAAAATATCTTAAATGCTATACCTTTTTAATTTATGTAGTTAAAAAACTGATATACAAGAAGTTAGTTATGTTTAAATAATAATGTTTAAACCTGAAGACCATAATTGATACTATCCAGTCAAAAATGCTATAAGAAAAATCAAATCGTTCTTTTCTAAAATATATTTTTATATCCATTTATTTATTATTCAAATCAAAAAAATAATTATTAAAATTAACAGACAGATTTAATTTAATTGTGTTTCTGAGTAACATGATATAATAAGATAGAATCTTCCTCATAAACTGCGAAATTAAATAGCCATTTTGATTTCTTTATACTTTTCATTGTTCAGTAAAAACTTGTTTTAAATAAACCATGGAGATAGATTTCCCCTTTAAATCATGTTTCAAACAATTCATGTTTTCGGAAAGTGACTAATTAGCGCAAAAAATCTCCCATCAAACTGAGAGATTAAATTTTAATTCACTTTCAAACGATTTTCAAGCTTTTCGTTTGGATAAACCACGGAGATAAGAGAGTAGAACTCCTAGGAAAAAGTTTCGTTTTTCATTAATATCTCGACAACCCCTGGTCTTAGATACTCGAAACTTAGGCCAAATTTATGGGGAGCTATATCAAGGCTATCCACAAAATTTCATCAAATTCGGTTCAGCCGTTCCCCCGTGATGATGAAACAAACAAAAATTTCGTTTTTTACTAATATTCCGAGAACCACTGATCGTAGAAACTCCAAACATGGTCTAAATTTTAAGTGGGACTATTTCTAGGCTACCCACAAAATTTCATCAAATTTGGTTCAGCTGTTCTCCCGTGATGACGGGACAGACAGACAGATTTTCAATTTTATATATATAGATGAGGAGTGCTATTTTAATGCTCCGCTTTCAGTGTTAAAAGATAGCTGTCTATTTTGTTATACTCTATATTTAGTTGTCTGTTTTATTATGTTTTAAATGTATATTCTCATGTTCTATATTTAGTTGCTTGTTAAATAAAGGTGCCTATAAAATGCAAAAGTCAATATTTTGCAGATTGTAATTAATTTTAATTTTTTTAGTAGAGATTGCAACTACATAGAGTATGTACTACCATTCTTACAAACAATAGTTTACTTACATGTGTTTCAGTTATTACGGTGCGGCAAAAGCCATAAAATTTGTTATTTAAAGCTGTTTATAGGGAGTTTTTTTTTTCGTATGCAATTTCCCTTTTTATAAACACTAATTCAATTAATCTTATAAAATGAATCTTAGACCTTATCAATTGTTGACAGAATAACACAAAAATATCTTAAATGCTATACCTTTTTAATTTATGTAGTTAAAAAACTGATATACAAGAAGAAACCTTTTATTTGTTAAATATTAATACTGGCATTTTAAAAGGATTAGAATGTTTCACAAAAGTATGACCTAAAAGACTAAACACTTTGAAATTTTAAATCTCCATGTTAATAAAGTAAAAATAAAGAAAATAAATGAATCCATGGGAGAACACATTTTATATAACAGACAAACATATAATAAAACACAAGAAATTAATGAAGAAACCATCATATTGTGGTAAATATAGTTTGTGGACTTCATTTTTGACAGAACTATTAAGCATTTAAATTTTTTTTTATATACATATTTCATACAGTAATACAAATTTTCAGAAAAAAAGGAAGTGTCATCTCCAAAACCGTAAATGGAAATCCTTAATGAATCCCATAACCCCCTCTAGAATTTGATGCTAATCTATATCAGTCATCAGCTTGGCTCTATAGATATCCTTAGAAATAGACATTTCAATGAAAATTTTGAGTCTAAAGTGTGTGTGGGGGGGGACAGAAGTGGAAATATTTAGTGAACCCCCAACCATCTTCCAAATTTTATGCTGAATTCATATCAGTCATCATCTCAGCTTTATCTATATCAATCTTAAGAAATAAAGTTTCAAGAAAATTTTGTTGAGCAGGAAGTGGAAAAAGAACTGGATGTGCAAATTCAGAGTGAAAATCTCAACCCGCTCCAGAATTTCATGCTAATTCCATAACAGTCATTATTTTTCTCTAAAGACAATTCTGAGAAATATATGTTTTAGGGAAAATTTTTGAACCAGATGTGGAAAAGAAACCGGAAGAACAAATTCTGTGTGAACCATGCAACCTCATCTAGAATGTGATGTGGAATCCATATCATCAGTTATAACCTAAGCTCTATCTATAGCCAATTTTGAGATATAAACATTTCAAGTAAAATGACAATATTTGAACAAGAATTAAAAAAGAACCAAAAGTGGAAATCCATAATGAACCTTCACCCCTTTGAAATATGATGCTAATTTCAAATCAGTCATCATCTGATCTCTATAGCAGATCCTGAGAAATAGATGTTTTGAGGAAATAATAATAGGGCAAATTTTTTGCTACCAACAAAATTTATTGCATGATTATAGAGCAACTGCTATTAAATGAGTGCCAAGGGACTAGCATAAACACTCGTGAAATCGAGGTACTGCTGCATAAAACTAAAATCTTACCTTTAGATAAGTTTTAAAATTCGTTGTGGTTTCAAAAGTCTCATTTATAACCACATATTTGGGTTTGCATAATTGACATTCCCTCAAATTTTTTCATTATCATCAATAGGTATTACTTTAAAACATATTTCACCTAATACTGCATACTATGCACATTGTATTCCATTAATTCCCTAAATACATTTGCATTATGAACAGCAGTATCTTCCATCCTTTCTCATGTCTTTGCAATAACTAACTGCATTGCATCTCCTCAATTTACCTAAAAATATTAAAAATATATACAATACACTGCAGAACTTGTATTGCCTATGTTTCTGTTTCTACAAAGAATGCAACTTCAAGCTCCCGTGCCCCTTTTCTTTATGCATATAGACAGCAAGGAGCCATTTACCAGATACCATAATTATATAATTCCAATATAAACGTAAAGTTTATAACAGAAACTATATTTTTTCATATAAATTAAGCACCAGATTGAAAAAGGATGTTTAGATTAACTCCTATAAACAAATTCAATGACTAATTAGCCTGTTTCTCTTTTGGGAAACATTACTCTGCGGTTCAAACATGACAGTTTGAAATCTAAGGAAATGTATGTTGAGAATTTTGATAATACAACATACTCTGAAAATGTATTTTCGATACATTACCAAAATACTTTAGTTTTTTCTGCTTAAAATACAAATGTATTTTGAAAACATATTTCAAATACATGTATTTTCAATACTGCTCAACTCTGGCCATATCAAGAGTTCAGCTAACCCTAACAGAATTTCGTGGCTGTCAAAAGCTTAGCTTTTTTGCTACAGACAATACACACAAACAAATATCTTATGTAAGATTACATATAATATAAAAATGATAAAGGTATAAGTATTTCATAATTGCATACATAATAATGAAAAGGTTGAATATTGTATTCAATTTCTATCCCAAGTGAATCATTAGAATTTATATAGTATATTTCATCAATATATTCAGGCTATTTGCAGAAGTTTATTAATTTTTTCATATATAATTTTTTGAACAAATTTTAGTAAACCACATCAATAAACCTCATTTAAGAAAGTACATTTTTCTAAATCCACTAAACACTAGATGCTGTACCTGGTGTTGCTCAGAGTTTAAAACAGGGATTAATTGAATCCAATCATTCAATTTTTCAAAATGCGTAGTTATCCAACTTGTGAAGTACAAAATATTCACTTCCTTGTTCACCAGTTGTAATTATTTTAAGAAACACAAAACTTATACAGAGTAACCAAATTAAAGATTAGAGTAAATAACATAAAACATAAAAGACCACTTAAGATATAATACTCTTTTTGTAGCTACCTGACATATAGTATGGTGCCATAGTTGGTTGTTGCTGCACAACCATTACTGGAGCAGCTCCAGGCATATAGGATGCATAAGGAGTTGACTGTAATAATAATTTTCAATATTATACATAAGAAAATTAAATATTATAATAAATAATTCTGGCAAATTTGAATACATAAATGACAAATAATGAAGACCTTTAAAAGTATGAAATTACACAGTCTAAATTCAACTTCAATTGTCTTCACATATACATTCTTGAGTTAAGTTCACATCTTGTGGATATATATGCGTACATAGGTAGGTGAACACGTTTTCAAAAATGCATGAAATGTATTCAGGTCTAAATAAATGTTTTATATAAAAAAAAACTTTCATTCTGAAATTTTCTAGTAATCAATGCTTTCTCTCTGCCAGTTCTTCTCAAACTTTGGTATGCATCACACAGGAAGGAGAGGGGGGGGAGGTTCAAAAGGGTATGTGGCCAAATTTGCTAATCATGTTTTTTCTAGCAGAAGATAAAGAAAATCTATATGTGTCAACTGATCAAAAAGCAACAATTTCACTGGAAATGGGTTTTTAAATATTTTGGTTCCATTGCGGAAAAATTAGGTTATACAATTTTTAATGAATTTAGTCTCAGAAGTTTATACTTTCTCCAGTCACCATATGTTTGTTACTGATTTGTACCATGGCCCAATAGAAATTTCCATATAATCCAAAACATTCAATGCAAAATTGCAACTAAAAAAACTGTAATAGAAAACTGCACTAAATTAATAATTACCTCACAAGATAGCTTTTATTTTTTTTTTATCTTGGATTGATATATGAATACAATATACAGCTTAAATTAGTAGCAAATGGCCAACTGGCTAATAACTTCTAAGTTTGGCTAGTAACTTTTGATGTACCAATAGCCACTGTCTCTAGAATTGACAACATTTTCTTAATGACCTACAATCAATAATCCTACAATCTAACAAATCAATGAATACAATAATTAAAAACTTAATAAATACAGCATAAATACAAAAATAAACTGGTCTACTAGTTTCAAAGGCACATAACAGCTTTCTTCTTCAGGGCTGACAAGAAGTAAAACATCACTTACGTATGTCAAGTCGGCTTGACTTGAAGTGAGGCTGCACTTCTCGTAAGTGAGGCCACACTTCTTGTCGGTCTTGAAGAAGAACGCTGTTATTTGCCTTTGAAACTAATAGATTAGTTTATTTCTGTATTTAGGCTGTATTTTCATATTTATTTATTGTGTTTTGCATCAGCAGTTTTTGAACGATTATTTGACTAACAAATCAAGTTAAGTATTTTGAAAACTATAACAAAAATAAACATTTGGTAACGTACTCATGTTTTAAATATATATTTTCCAAATCAGTTTCTTTTGTGTGTGTGTGTGTGTGTTATTCATAAAAATTAACATTTCAAATGTCATTTAAAATACTTAACAAATTTCTGCCATGTCGCAGTTTTATCCATGATTTAAACCATGTCAAAAATACATAACATTCAATGACTATAATAAGACACTTTGAATTAGTAAAGTTATAAATTAAACAAAGATAAATCATTTGGGAATAAGGTTAGAAATTCAAAGCTGACTGTTTAGAAGTTTTAATAGCATTTGAAGCCCAAGAAACCCTGTTCTCTAGCTCTTACTTTGCCAGAGGAATCACAAGCCCTATTGCATGGTGGAAAGGTATTTTAAAGCATGACGTCTTGGCAGAACAACCCAGACATCTAGCAAAACTCAAATAATGCTTCTATCTCAAGCTGCCAGTTCAGTTTCTATTGAAAAAATGTTTTCTAATTTTGGACCTGTTCATTTTAAACTACAGATTTGAATAGACATTAAGAAAAGTTCAAAACTAATGATGTGTTACCGAATTCTGCGTAGATAAAACAAATTATGCAATCCTTTAAGAATAAAAATTTCAGGAAACTTTACTTTCATTTTTGTATTAAATTCAGAATATTTTTTAGTATACTGAAACAATGATAACTAGTATTTATTTTTCTCCTACTTTGCTATATTTTTAGAAAACAAAAATGATTAAAATGATTTTTGAAAAAAGCCTTCTTATTGCTATTAATCATACTATGTGGATATTGATAATACAACACGTAGAATCCTCTAATTTTAATTCAAACACTTTTTGCCTGCATCTTTTAGTTTTTGTTGGCTTTTAAAATTTTTTGACACTTAAAACTAGGTCTAAACTATTGTCATATCAAAAACTAGTTTTGATGTCAAATTGCAAACCCTGATTTAAAAGTATCAAATTATTTCTTTATTGATTATTCTAATTATTCTATTTAGAGTATAACCACTTAAACTCATATTGTTGTATTTAAGTGATATTAGCAACTTACGCTAAAAGGGGTTAGCAATGATCCAAGATTGGTTAGTAAAACTAAGGAGTCCACTAGTCAGAGGCTACTCAACTCCAGAATCATGGTTTAAGCTTTAATACGTACAATGCATTATTATACCTCATGTTTTCCATTTAGAATATATCTGTTGACTCACTTCAAATTATAAAAAAATAGAATACTTTAATAATTTATAAAATTGTTTTTATCCCATAATTTCTATTGTACAACTATCATATTTACTGGTATTTTTATAGCATATTTTAGAAGTCATTTCTTATAAACATTTCATATCAGTTTAAAGAATTAGGATGTTGTGCACAAAATAACAAGCCCTTTAAGAAATCAACCTCATCAGAAAAAGGAATAACTATAATGATCAATTTAAGTTGGTACATTGATAAGATGTCTTAAAAGGGGTATGAGAATTTAAACAGTTTGGGAAACACTGCTCTATAACAGCAGTTTCCAAAGAATCCTGTGCAAGTCGAATTTGACAAGACCCACAAGTAAAATTATTAACCTAAATCTGCAACAAAGAAAATATTGACCGGCAACCCAGGCCAAACCTGAAAAGTGTGACCTGAATACCCGACCCACAATGAAATTGTATTTCAAAATTTTATACAATAATTTTTAAATATCTAACACATATTTACAATTTTCTACTGTTTGCAGTTTATAACCTCTATTCACACATTTATTCAGTTACTCTCATAATAAATGTGATAAGGTATAGCTCTCACAAATAATTTCTACAGATAGATCCACAACCTGACTTACTGCTTGAAAAGCAAAGGAAACCTGAACTGAAACCCAAACCACAACTTGAAAAATAAAGAAAACCCAACACAAAACCAATCTACTAAGTGGGTAACCTACAAATAACCGACCCAATGCAGGACTCTCTAAACTACAACCTATGTGTCAAATGTGAACTGTGGTCCATGGCTCATTGTCTAACTGAAAATAATGCACAGATATCTAATATCAATTTTATCTCACTTTAAAAGTAGCACATATATTATGCTGCATTTACCAATTTCATACATACTACACTATAAAAAAATTATTCTATTATTTGTGCTTGTATATGTTGCTCAAGTTTTTCTTATTCTTCACACAAAGTGTATTGTATTACACTGTTTTTATCAGGAATTTAAACAAATGACTACAGTATTGTTCTGGCACCGCAACTACTATATAACTTAATATGAAGTGATTTACATGCAGACTTATTTGTTTTTAGTATAATTAACATTTTCAAAGGTGAAATAAATAAAATTAGTGTATAGGTGAGCACTGACTAAGGAACTCATAAAAAATATTTAAATGATAAAGAGCAAAAATTTTGAGCCAGGCCTACATGAAATTCTAACAGAAATCACAAGTTTCATGCTTTTCATTAATGTAGTTTGAAAATTAGTTCTTTACAATATTATTATTACTGTAAAAAGAAAATTATTTATTTTATTGTCCAATATTATTACTTTATGTATATTACTTTATATTATTTTTAAGTATTACTTTTTAAAAAGTTGTTTTGGTGACAAAATACTTGAAAATATTTTTTAGCCCACAGAGTTCAGAGACACATGCATTATACAATAGTAATTTACATTTTACAGAAAATAATTACTTAATAAACAGTATGTATAAGAAATATGTTTACCGCAATGTGAACTGTAATATTAATGGAGCCTTCTTTCCCTTCTCCTTGCTTTCCACTGAGAGGAACCCATGTGTCTACGAATTTCCCTTGTAAGGCTTCTTCAGGTATAACGTACTCTGCATGTGCAATACGTTCATCAGCTGTTATAGTACACTGAAAGATAAAAATAATTAGACAAATAACAACATTAAATGACACAGAAATAAAGAATATAAGAAGATACATTTAACAGAAAAATATTGGTTCACACTTCACATTTCAAGTTCACAAATGCTTACATTATGTACATCATAATTTTAGGAAGAACAGCCTCAGTGCATAATCGCAGCAGTGACATAAATATGCAGACAAAATGCAAGATCAAAAAATAATGCTGCATACAATGTAAAGGCCATGCACAAACTAAACAATTAAAAATACAAATTATTTTTACTTTCTTGATAGAAGCAGAAATATGAAAACTAGGCGACTACAATTCTTTCAAGGGTGTTATGAGCCATCTTCACCAGATGAGGAACAGCGTGAGCTGGTTGAAAGACGAAATACAACAGAGAAATAACAAAGAAACAAAGCAGGAACTTTCAAAGAGGGAATTCACTACTGGGGGGATATCAGCCATTGAAATCAATACCGTTTCTATAAATATTTTTCCTCAGGCTGATAAAGTGGTTTAATGTTGAATACTTATAATTTGATTCCAATGGAGTATACATATTTTAGCCTGAATTAAAATATTTATAATTGTCGCTTTGATTTCAATGTCTGATCCCATGTGGTAGCAAATTCTCTCTTTTGGTGTTTTGACTCTGATAGTTTGTTTCTTTGTCTGTTATCGCACAGTGGTGTTTAATCTTTTGATTAGTATACACTGCTCCTGGCCTGATGAAGAGGGCTCATAATGCCCCTCAGACAACTGCAATCGCCTAATTTTTAAATGACTGTTTCTATCAAGGAAGTGCAAAGGTTCTTTTATTCTCCCATGCAACAGTTATATTCATAGTGATACTAGAAATATCAAGAGACAATTATTCAGAAAATACTCTGCTTTTGACTGCATTTCAACTAGCAACCTTAATAGTACTTTGATATCCTATCTTTAGGAGCACAAGGAACACATTGGTCTCTTCCTATGATCAGTTTTGTGAGGTTTTAAAAATGAATAACTCTTGGTATTTCTTAAGCCAGTTTATGGCTATGTAAAAATGTATAAATTAATACCTGCTATTATTTCTGTATGGTGCCACTTTGTAACCAGATCCAAATTCTGAAGGCAACTACTTGCCAGCAAAAATTAGTAGCCAAATTTAGTACTCTCCCATAGATTTTCATAACCCAGTAGAAAAGTTTAGTCACTAGTGGCAAGTGAGTGATGATAATTTATTTTAAAATAAGTTTTTCATGGCTCTTAAAACAACATATCAATAATTTAAAGAAATCTTGAGCAATACATTAAAGCACAAAAGAAAAATAATAATAATGCAGCACACAGCTGTTTCGGTGATATGCTGGTTCCTCTTAGTCAGTGCTAAAGAACCAACAAACCTGAAGTCCAAAAATCAAAATAGGCTCCTATTTCATCTTTATAACTTAGAGTTTGTTGGGTCTCTAGCACTGACTAATGGGATCCAGCATATCCTTGAAACAGCTGTATGTTGCATTATTATTCTATTTGTGCTTTTATACGTTGCTCAAGTTTTCCTTATCCTTTGCACACAGTGTATTTTAATTTTTTATATCAATAGTTTATTATATTTAAGAGGTGCTATTAATCAAATTATTTAATAAAGTCTTTGCTCTTTCTGCTGCAAAAAATATTTTAATAAATGAGCATATAACAAAAATCTAATGACAGTTTTTATTGCTTGAAGTACTCTGTTTTCCTTATTCTGAGAAAGAAAGCTATTTCAGTTATATGTTGCTTTATTTACATAATTTTTACATGCAAATAATTTACATTTGAAAATGTTCTCTATTAATATACTACAATTGCTAAAGACATCGAATTCAATTACGATATGTATGGTTAAAAGTATGTAAATAGAAATTTTTACACTTATCTAGAATTTAATGAAAATAATAAACCAAAATATAAGCAATCCAATGAAACATTTCATAACCCTTTTAAAATGGTGGATATCTCTTAATAACAGACATTTTTAAATCTCAAATTATTTTCAACAAAAGACAATTCACTGAAACAAAATTGAATTTCAAGCAATTTTTATAAAAACATATTTCAGAGAATTTATTTTATGAATAAATACATTTTAAATTTAAAATGTGCAAACTGTCTTGTAACAACTGAATATATGATACTACTCCATAAAGTATAACTGCTATAAAATAAGAAAAACTGCAATATATAATTTTATATAAATACCTTTTTTCTCGAACTTTGATATATATTTTGTCCAGTTTTAGTGACTGAGAAGTGTGAAACATTTTACAGTCATAGATATTGCCCTTCATGCACCAAAGAAGGTGGCTCACATTACATCATAAGACAAAAATGCTCTATAGTTAAATTAAGAACAAAAGGGATAATTCTGACCTACATTTTAAAGTGAATTCTGAACCATTAAAAACATAAATGCCTACTTAGCGCTTTCTCTCATATGTAGAATTCAAACCCAACACTTGTGAATTTAAAAGTCCGAACCGCCACACAGGTAACATATATATAAACTTAAAATACATACCTCATCAAATACTTCAATGTAAATACTCTTGATTCCTGGAGGAAAATATCTGGAAG
This sequence comes from Amaurobius ferox, assembly GCA_951213105.1. Classification (NCBI taxonomy): domain Eukaryota; kingdom Metazoa; phylum Arthropoda; class Arachnida; order Araneae; family Amaurobiidae; genus Amaurobius; species Amaurobius ferox. The sequence goes on from OX578146.1 coordinate 60,694,973, forward strand.
AAAGGTGTGAAATATTTTATACTATCAAATGTATCACAGTAACCAAAACAGAACTAATTACATTCATTAGATGTACTTTAACCCATTAACACCTGTTGGCAAGAAAATATGTTTTTTGTTAACTGATAGTAGAAGTAAAATTATCACAAAAAATTTAAGGTGAAAAAAATAGAACTGGGAATTATCGGGTTAAAGAATACTTTGGTAGATATACTGTATTTCATCAAACACAAGACATAATTGACAGCAAGACACACTGTGATTTTCACTGCTACTGGACAAGGAAGAAATACTTTGGACAATTTAATTTCATGATATATTAAGAGGTACCATTACACCAGAAAAATTTGAAAAGCTTTGTTTAAAAAATTAATATAATAATTCACTAAATGTGCATATATAAATGTGCATGTTAATAATAATCTTTAAATGTGCATATATACAATTTTACAATAAATACCAGTATATCTGCTTTACATACGCTGCCTCACAAGATCAATCCTGATTAGTGATTTCTCCTACCACAACTTTCATACTTGATTACAAGATGCCATTGATTCAAAAATGCCAAATTATCTAAAAATGTGCATCATGAAATTAAGGAAATGCAATACAAGTTAAATTAAAAAATGTAACTGTTAAAACTGACATTTTGCAGAAGTTATCTCAGTTTTATTTATATAACTAACTCTGCTTCCTGCTTACTGTCCTACCGCCACGAAAAAGTCCCCAGACAGCAAACGTTTTGATGGCGGTCGCTATGGAAACAGGTTATTCCACTGCATTTTAGGTGTGATGGAAAGCGCTTTTTTCCGATTTGGCGCAGATAGAACCGACGAAAGTCGCCTTTCGCTTTGCACTGGGGTCAATGCTAGGCGCTCGCATTCTGTGATTCTTAAAGCTGTGAAGTAACTTGTACTGTGTTGCACACTTTATGGATTTTGTCTAGTTGAAAAATGACTACATTTAAAAGTGGAAAGACTTTGCATTTGCAAGCATGTTGTTGTTGTTGAGACCCAGACCGTCCGACCTACCACAAAGGTGTAAGGTAACTGTATGGACGGCCGGGAAGTGCCACCCAATTTAGACCGGAACCCAGTGGGGGAGGCATCCACAGGGACCGTACCCTCCTTCCCCTACCACCAACCTCTCGGAAGGACTTACGGACCCACATGTTTAACGTGATCATACTCCGCATGAACACGGCGGTATTTGTGGCAGCGTGCAAATCTAGCGCGCAAACCACGGGGATACCGCACCCGAGATGGCCAACAGCACGCGGCGTTCCGAGGTGGTCACCCACCAAGTACTAACCGCGCCCGATGCTGCTTCACTTCGGTGATCTAACGAGAACCGGTGTTTTCAGCACGGTACGGCCGTTGGCCCGCATTTGCAAGCATGTGAAATAGTCCACAATGTTACGGCATTTTTTGAAGAGGAAAACCCGCAAATTCTCTAAAAATACCAATTTCAAATGCAATGAAGAGAACTGAGGAAGCGACAGGGGTTTCAGCGTCATCAGTTAAAAAGATAAAACGTGAGGGGAAATCGCTTAATGACACTGAGATTAGTATTTTATATATTTGAACAATTTACAAGTATTGCTTAAAGAAGCTATTTTAAAAGTAACACAAAATGAATGGAAAAAACACTGCGAACAAACACATTGAAAAAATAGAGAATATTTATTGGAAGAAAGATGGACTGATAGAAGATACTGTGGATAAATTAGTGATAAATCGGTCGGATAGCGATTCAGACTCTTCTTCAAGTAAAAACATTTCAAGTGATTCGGACATAGTAGATAATAGTTATTCCAATGAATGTGAATGAATATTTTATAATTGATTGAAAAATATGAAAAGAATGAATATTTTAAAGTCATAATTTTGCTTATTTATCATTTATGTTTTACTTTTTGCTGACTAATAATTGTGTAACTTGCTGATTGAAAACTGTAATGATTTTCATTTAATTTGAAATTTAGTTTTAAACAAAATGATATAAATTCTAGTTTTAAATTGTAAGCTTTTCTCTCCCAAAATCGTCCGAATCTAAAAGAAAATATTTAAAACTACTCTGTTCTAATAGAATGACGGCTTCCCGTAGCCGCTGTCGCCTATAATAACAAATTATTTTCTGAGTTTAAATGACGAGAAATTTTTAAGTTAATCTATAATTTAATGTCATTTAATACGAAAATTTTGTTTAACTGTCGGATAAAAAACATCTACTATTTTCTTTTAGTACATCATGATAGACGAAACGGATTCCTCGCTTAACGAAGTGCGCTTGATTTGCCAAATGTTGCAGTCGAATTTAAACCTTTCTCCCTCTTTTCTTCGACTCGTCTACTTGCGGCAACCCTGTTCAGAGACTTTCTCATGGCGGTAGGACAGTACTAACCAGGATTAAATAGTAACCAGTGAAAGAAGTGCTGTTACCAGTAGTGGTTACAATTACTAAGATGAAATTGTTATTACTTAATGAAAGTAACTGCAACTTGAAAATGCCTATTTTATGTTACAGTTACTTCTGCTATTTGCTATTTTAGATACTTTTTACTTTCCCTACATACATAGCATAATTACAATGCATAGGTAAAGTATGAAAGGCCTGAAAAGTTATATTAGAGTTTTGACAGATTTATACATTTCGATCATCCCTAAACTGAAATCGAACATTTTTGAAGTGATGTCTGTGGATGTGATATCTCGCAAATCAATGGATTGTTTTAAATAAAATGTGGTATGGTTATCACAATCAATGAATGTTGAAACCCTATTGATTATAAATTAAATAGGATTAAAGATTCAGAAGCCCTCCTGCCTCCTTCCAATATTTGAATGATCATTTTCACCTCATATAAAAGGGAGGCTATTTCATTTGAATACTCGTGTAAAAACATTAAAAAATGTTTTCATTCTAAATATTTTATTTAAAAAGATAAACCAGTTATAAGATTTTAGAAATACCAAACAAACAAACCAAATAACTTTCAAAATATTAAAATATTTCAAAACTTTAATAATTCATAAAATATGGCCAATCTGCACCATCTTACTTTCTACTATCCTTATGTAAAGCGAAAGCATTATGATAGAACGGGGGGGGGGGGGGGGGGGGGGAGATCTAGGAACAGGACATCTGTCAAACAAATTCAGCAATTCAAATGAATTTGATACAATTATCTTAACTAGTAAATGTAAGAGACCTATTGATTTTAAGAAATATCGAATAACATTGTGCCATTCTTAAGATATCGCAGGTTTCTAATCTAAAACAGAAAACATAAAAAAAGTCAATATGCTCGCTATTATCAATTGAATAAATTATTTTAAAGTACTTCTAATCAGAAATAAGTAGACACCATTGTGTATGGGGACTTTTTACAGGAAAGATACCTCCCCCCCCCCCCCCCCCCAATAAAAACATCAAGTAATTCCTTTGAAATTTGGTCTTCAACAGTTACAACAATAAGTTTATTGATTTTCAAAGCAATATAGTATAAAAAATGTGCACACATTTTTACACAATATTGAAATTTGCTAATATACAACAAAAAACATGTGTGCGACATATCACATTTTTTAATATATAGAGATTCCAAGTGTGCTGTCGCAGTTCAAACCTGGAATCACTATTTATATAAACATGTATTTCTGTAAGTGAAAATTACTAACACACATACTTACTATCAAATTCAGGAAATTAAATTACAAATTTTGCAAGTACATTGACAGTGTTTTAATATACTTACGAAGTAATGGTTTTGTTCCAATTAGGAAATTTTCCTGCTCTAACATCAGCATGAGTTTCATAAACTGTGTGTCCAATTCTAACTCTAACATATGGATCCATCTTTGTCAGACTATAATTTTTTGCCAGCTGTGCCTGGAGAATAAAAAGAATGTGCTTTTGTAATAAATTTAACATTTAAAGTGAATAACATATTTTCAGTAGGACCTTTATATTTTAATTAGGTCATTTCTGCCTCTGTGGTTGATCCTAAGCTTCACATCGTGGATAAATATTTGATATATTTTATTACGAGACATGGACTATTTATGGTATACCTAAACAGATGTGAAATAAAAGGGTCCTCAGATTATTCTTGTCTAGAGTATGGTCACATTGATCACTACACAGGGTGATTCAAAACTATGTACAAACTTTTAAGGGAGGTACAGAACACAAAAACAAACCGTATTTACAAAGAAATGTATGGCCGGAAAGGTCACCTTAATATGATAGAGGGTGCTGTTCACCAGCACTGCAGATGAGTGGTTTAGGCTTCTTCATTTAAGGTGCCGACTTTGTACAGAGAACATGTATCGTTTTACGAATGCCGAGCTGGTGGACCTGCATCTAGTCTACAGGGCAGCTGACTGAAATGAACAATTTGCTACATGATTCTATCATGAACAGTACCCTAACAGTCATGTACCACATAACCAGACTTTCTGAAACTGGTTGTTTTCTTTATTTGTACACTTCCCTCCAAAAAATAAGCACGAAAGTGAAAATCAGGCACAAATCAGAAAGGACTGCAACAATTTATTCCAAATTTTACAGTAACATAATAAGAATCTGCCTATTATTTGCATAATAAAAAAAAAAGAGTTTCAAATGTATACTTACACATTAAAAAGAAATAAAATAAAATGGAGAAAATGGCATGTCATAGTTTTGAATGTGAAATGTCAATAAAGAATATGACCTCCTTCCTCTTACACTAATGCAGACTTGGCCACATTGATCCAGGCTACCGATCAAGTGCTCAATGTCGGAAGGCAGTAATCGCCACTCTTGTATGAGAGCACATTGGAGCTATTGGGTAGTGTTTGGAAGGGTTTGTAGGGAAGCTACAGCTCTCCCGGAAGCATCCCATACATGCTCTAGAGGGTTAAGGTCTAAGAAATATGCTGGCCACTCCATTCACTGGATTGCCTCTGTCATCAGGTAATCATTTACGATACAAGCTCTATGTGGCCGGGCATTTTTGTTCATAAGAACAAACTCAGAACCTATTGCACCCACATAAGGGCAAACATAGGGATCAAGGATTCTGTCGCAATATATTTGGCTAGTCACAGTACCGTTGAGGAAGATATGGAGGTCAGTTTGTCAGCCAAAGGAAATTCCAGCCCATAAAGAGATACCACCACCAGAAAATGATTTATGCTGGATGATGTTAATTGCTTGATACCGTGTACCAGCCTCTCTCCACACAAAAATATGTCAATCGTCCAACTGCAAAGTGAATCTGGACTCATCAGTGAATAGGACATTGCTTCAATCATCTATGGTCTAACTGATGTGTTCCTGACACCATTGGAGATAGGCTACTTCATCCCTCGCAGATAATGGAACACAAATGGTGGCCTCCGTACATAAAAACCATGTACGTGCAATCTCCTTTTCACAGTTGCAACGGATATAGGCCTATCTGTAGCTGCAGTGAGGCTAGAACAAGCAGGTGCTGTTGCGTCTGACCAATAATGCTAAGTAACGGCCATCGGAAGATGTAACTCAAGAGTGATCCAAGTCTAGTCTTCTGCTTATTGTTCCGCTGTTTTGGAATTGGGTTCATAAGCGTGAAATAATGAAATGGAGGACTCTGAAGAATTCAGCATCTTCTCCAATAGATTGGCTGGATTCTAACCTGCCCACAACTCGACATTGCTCACCATCATCTAAAATCCTTCTTTGGGACATATTGAATGAAATGGCTATTTTAGATTTTCACCCTAACATCAGTAGTAGAAGTAAGGATGCACAGAAAAAAACACCTACTTTTACCAAGATGCTGATTTACATATTTGACACTGAACCAATTGCTAGTATGCCCATGATTTTATATTTGCATATTGTACTCGAAGTATACAGCAAGTTTCGTCCAATAAAATTCATTTGTTTGCTTGTGATTTGAGAATTTGCATTTTGTACTTATTTTTTGGAGGGGAGTGTACATTCTCCATAATATTTTTTTTTCCGATGAAGGTAACTATTCTATTTTCAAAGCCAATAGCTTTTCCTTTAACATTGTTAAGTGGCACTGAATTTTGCGGCTTTGTATATTCATAATTAATTTCAGTGTTCTAAAGAAATTTTTTGCATTTTCAGGTGTTCGTTTCACCAGTTCCTACCCGATCGTTTTTTCATTTGATTATTAATACACTCTATAATAAAAAAATATATCCACTCAAAAGGAATTAAGCTTTAGCCGCAAAACTCAGCATGTATGTATCGTTTGAGAAGTTACGCAAATGATTGGAATATGGGAGCAAAAAACGTTTTATTAAGAAATGGTGACAAGAAGACATTTTAGTAAGTGGTAAATTCTCTCCTGATAGGTATAGAAGCTGATAGTCAGTGTGACATAGAGTCAATTAAGTTACTTATGTTCCTCTACAGTAGACTGTGCTGAAAATGTTACAACTGGTCAGCTAATTCAGTGATATTCAGAGAAGGCTGCAATTGCTGTCTCAGCATGTCCCAGATATGCTCTATTGGTGATGGATCTGGGGACCTGGATGGCCATGGGAGGGTGGTTGTTGTTGAGACTCAGACCGTCCAACCTACCAGAAAGGTGTAAGGTAACTGTTTGGACGTCCGGAAAGAGCCACCCAATTTAGACCGGAACCCAGTGGAGGAGGCATCCACAGGGACTGTACCCTCCTTCATCTGCACCGGCAGAGAAGCGGGATTCATCACTAAAGACAAAATGCCTCCAATCATACACTGCCCAGGTTGACCGTGCACCAATCCAGACAGCTCTGCCTACATTGAAGGGTAGTGGTAGACACCTTAATCAACGTCGACACCTAATCCCACTTTCTGTCAGTCATCTCTGAATAGTATCCTTTGATACAAAATGCATGGAGGATGGTAAATGACTTTGAATGACTGATAGTGGCACCATTGGTGTGGATGTGGCTCCTCTCCTAACTGCACGATTCTCTCGGACAGTTGCCTATCTGGAGCTTCCTGAGCCTCTGCAATGGTTACATGTGCCTTCTCTGATCCACTGTTTCCCACAACCAAGTAACTACCAGATTGCTCTGACCAAGATGGTGACTAATACGTCTGTTGGACCAACCAGCTTCCCTTAGGCCCATAACGCGACCTCTCTTTAAATCTGACAATTGTTCGTAGCATTGTAGAGTACATCTCAAAGGCATTTTTGTACACAACATGCAGTATCAAAACAGAAAATCCAGTTCCAATTATCTGTCAGTGAGAACACCGGTCGTTTTAAATGCTGCATGATGTGTCGTTCTTATGCACATTGTATGAGCCCTATAGCATCATTGGCACTGACAATTTGATCACTTACATAACTTTTAAAATGACAGTTGCAGTGTTAATTATATTTAAATACCCATTTACATGAAGCTCTTGGGTTCCTAAATGTTTTATTCTTGTGACTAAATTGCTTATTAAACTTATATATGCTAAATTACACTTATGTTTATTTTACCATAGTGTTTCAATATTATTTATTGCTACAGATTCTTCATTATGAAATTTTCAAATAATTTTTATTTATTCATAATTTAACACATAATATACAGCTGCCTACACCCAAGTACCCTGACTAGTAACAATTGATACTGGGGGAAATTTTACATTTGGGAATAGCTCTTTAAATGCTGCTACCCTTGCTCGTGCTTTAAAAAAAAAATCCATTTGCTATCAATTTGTAAACATTGCCATAATGATTCTTTATTATTTCTCCTACCCTATGTAGTATGTAGTCCATGAGCTAAACAAATTACATATAAATCATTTGGAAATAAAAACTTTTAGACTTTTCCATGTCATGTAGAATGAAGAGTCCACTAAAAACACTAACATATTGTCATGTAGCACTTTATTTGGCCACAAAACTGACATGCTGTCATTAACCATATATCATCCTGCAGCATCCATCAATTTGTCGATTAATACCTAAATCTAATTTTCCCTGACTTAAGACCTAATTTAGCACCTTGTTTCGTCAAAGATATTTGATACATATGAATTTTATATTATTGATTCTTCATATTTTGTTACAAATGAAAAAATATAAATATATTACTTTTTAAAATAAATCCGATTATATGTAGTAAAGTCAGAAGCAGGAAAGACAAAAATATGCTAGCTATATAAAAATTGTGTTATTTTGATACATGTCAAGATTTGCTGAAATTGACATGCTTTTACCTCAGGAAACAAATATCTACAAAAATATAAAAATCCATCGCCTAATAATTATAATTAACTGATTATGCTGTTATTAATGAAATACTTTTCAATTTTGAAATAAAAATATTTAGCAGGAAAACAAAATAAGTTTGGGATAGAGCTGTGGAGACAGAGAAGTGGAGTCAGAATCAGTAACAATTTGAGGTGGGGTTTAAATCAGTAAAAATATACTGACTTAGGCTAAACTAAAATTATTTACAAATTATTTTGTTTTGAAATATTTAATTATTTCAAGAGTTTTTAGGCAATAAGAAAACACATTTTTAGCAATTAAAAAACTATTGATATAAAAAATTAATCTTGCTTCAAAAATGAAGTCTGTATGTGTTTCTGGGCAGTCTGCATCGCGAAATGTCGTACAACCATAAAATTTGATACACAGGTATGTCGTACAACAATAAAATTTGATACACAGGTACTTCAGAACCTGAATAGATGCACCTCAGTATTATTTTTAACACTTTACAACAAAGTTGAAAAGTGTTTATGACTTTGTTCATTCTGTCTGTCTGTCTGTCCATTAGCACGATAACTGCCGTAAAAATGACTTAATCAAAATGAAATTTTAGTATGTTGTTCAGACGGTCTGTAGGACCTATGGGAATATAAATGAATAATATCACCCAATTAGTTTTGGATTGAACCCGGGTTGAAAAAATGAAATACATTGAGCCCTATGGGACCTAATTTTTCAAACATTTTTTAAGCGAATTTAAAATTCACAAATTGCTTCGAAAATTTTAGGTAATATCCAAATTGTTCCATAAAATATATAAAAAAAATTCAGCAAAATATATTCAGTAGTTTTTTAAATAAAAATTAAAATAATAATTACACCTCTTATATGAAACGATCACGTGACCATGAAATGAAAAGATCACATGACTTCAAAATGATATATGGCATCCATCTTGTTTCAAAATCGTGATTTTTTAAGTTCTTTTTAATTCATATTGAGTGTTGTATCCGTCCTAAAACTACTTTATTTTTGCTTAAATTCTGTGCATCTACATACTGAAACAACGCGAATACAATATATTTGAGTTTAAATGATTATCTAAATTTGATTATTTCTACAATGAAGCCTATTTTTCACTTATGTAAAATGTAAACAGCAAAATATGTAGAATGAGTTGTTTTAGAATTGCTGTATTTCTTTAACACAAAATAATTTAGCCCATGGAGTCTGCATGGCTGATATGAATGAAATATTAATTGATTTTATAAAGAGAAGGACGATTTTTTTCGATGAAGTATTAAGCATAGAGTTTAATTATTTGTAGCTCCATGGTCTTAATTTTTAAATAAAATAAAATATTATAGTATTGTGATGAATGAAATGAATGGGATAAAGTTATGAATGAAATGCTGTTTTAATAGAGAGATCCAGGCGTGTTATTTTTTCTATGACGTCATTTGAATTAATTTCAGTTGTTTTCGATGAAATTTTCAAATATAATAAATAATCGTAGTATTATGATAGTTTTAAAAATATTACCGTGGAATGTATCGCATTTTAAAGATATTTAAATCAGGCAATTTATATTTCAATGCCGTCAGTTGAATGAAGTTCATTTTTTTCAATGAAGGTTTAAGTTTTCAAATATAATAAATTAATGTAGTATTTTGATAAGTTTTAAAATATTACCGAGGAATGTATTGCATTTTAGACTTTTTTAAATAAAATTGCATTGAAGTTGGAAAGTGTTTCATAATCAATGCTTTAAGCATGATTGATCTTTCTTGTTTAAATTTTTAATTAGTTTTTTAGTTATTTTATATTTTAGCCAGATTTACAATGATTTTGGCAGATATTCACACAAATCCATTCCTTAGTGACGAAAAATACACTACCTGACAGAGAAAATGCAATACCATGAAAGAGCAAATAGAGTGTGATGATAGAAAACACACAGACAGAGATGGCATATATAAATAAGTGATGTTAATTCTGGAAGGATAATGCAATAAAGTAATGGCATAGACAGGGTAATCAGTAGGTAGTAGGATCACCTCTTACAGCAATACAAGCCGTAACCCTTCGAGGAAAAGATACAATGAGTGTGTGGATAGTTTCCTGAGGGATAGTTGACCATATGCCTTCGACCATCCTCCAAAGGTTGTCCTCTGTTTAATATGAGGGCAGGGCAGTCAAACGACAATCAATCACGTCCTATACATGCTCAATGGGTGAGAGATATGGAGACAGCGGAGGCTTGTCTGCTGATGGCTACCATATGCAGTGCACATTATCTTGCTATAACAACAGTATTTTACAACCGCTGATAGTAAGGCAGTGCAACTGACTGCAGCACCTCATCCACATATCGTCGTGCCATCATTGTGCCTCTGATATGAACCCAAGGTGACTGGCTATCGAAGCCGATGGCACCTCTAAACCATGATGCCGCATTGTCGAGCAATATGGAGTACAACAGTCGCAGCAGGATTGGATCTGTTTCCACGTGGACTGTCATTCGACAAACAGAACCAAGACTCGTCACTGTCCCATTCAGTCGTCCAAAAGACTTGGGTCCAACACTATTGCAATCTCTCATATCGGTGTCTTGTCGTCAGTAGCAGTCTTCATAAAGGACGATTTGAGTGCAAGCCAATCATAAGAGAAACTGTTTCTCGCTGATATTGGAACATCCAATGTGCCCTGCAAATTCTGCAGACTGCCAAACTGTTTGTGAGGCCACCACCACATTCCTTCAAATGCGTCAATCAATGAGTATACTGACATACGTCTGGATAGATTTGCACCACTGCGATGATTCACATGCCCTTCTTCAATCCATCTTCTCCAAATCCTTTGCACAGTGGATGCATCTATGCGTGTTTCAGTGGCAATACGACAGTGCAATCCCCAGCCATATGTAGGCCTAAAATGAATCCTCTTGCACACTCGGCAAACGCTGAAACAGACTTCAATGTCATCGGCCAAGCATCTCTTCAACAACACATGTCTTCTGAAATGAAAAACAGCTCAGAAAACTGATTTCCATAGGCGACAGACAGCAACTGTTGGCTCATCAGCCATTTCCATTCCTTTTAACCCACGCTCTAATCATGTGACCTTACATTTCAGATTATTTGCATACATTGGCCAGCTGTGCCTGTCTTCCAATTTGCATAATTATATGGCCAAAGCTTCATGGTGTTGCATTTTCTATGTTGGGTAATATATAGAGTTTTCATCGTGACACCATCAGAAAGATCGAAAAATTATCTTTTAAGCAAACTATGAATGGAATCCATACAATTATTAGATGATTTTTAGTGAATTTTAAAAAACATATATACTTTCAGAGCATTTTAAAGCTTATCGATTTTTTTATTTTTATATTACGATATACAGAAATTGACTTGTTGTCCATCACTCATTTTTATTTCAGCACTTACGTATAATATCACAGATTATTCCAGAAAAAAATAATTTCATAAACCCATCCGTTACTTATAAATTTCTATCCAAAACATGTCTTTGATTTTTTTAACGAATGTAGCTACCCTTCCAACTAGCATTTGGACCCTCTTTTGGAGCTATTTCAGCTACTGCGGGCTCCCCACACAAAGGAGGGAAGGGGCTGTTCTATCTATTGAAACTATTCCTTACATGATATTTTTGTTTTCTGTCGCGACCTGTGGAAGAATTGGCCCAGCACTGGGACAAAGGCATATTACATACTCACGTATGCTTTGTAATTTAAGCATGTGCTCGTGCAGCAGATAACTAAGCTTTTCAAAAAATTGAATCAATCCCTGCTTTAAAATCAAAAGCACAAAGCTGGGTATAGTTTCTAGTATCGTAATAAAATAGAGATTAACAGAAAAACATATCTTGATCATACAAATGTCATACTTATCTGAAATTTTTAAAATTGTAATTAGATATGGATGAAAAGAGTGTTTCTAAATTCATAGTACTATATGAGATTCAAATGAGGCAATCAGCCTATTTAGCACACAATGCAAAATTTAACTAAATTGCATGAAATTTGCCAATTTTTACATTGCCAAGGTTGAAAATGTTATCAGGGTTTTTGTATTTTACAGTAATGATAGGTGCAGCATTTTCCAAGTATATGAGGATTTTTTTTTTTTTTTTTTTTTTTTGACAAATTAGACGATTGCACAAAAACTATTAATTAATACATTTGCTACTTTGCTATTAATATAGGTATATAAGTCAGATAGTAGATAACAAGAGGATAGTAGATAAACTCAATTGGAGTCTGAGTCAGACAGTAGAAAAAAAGGGAAGTCTCAGTCAAAGGTTTGACACCACAGCCTATTTTGCACACAAAAATAGATGATCCTAATTAGTTAACTTACAATGTATTGCACTGCATAATAAATTAAACATGAAAATAAAAAGAAATTCTGTACCTGCACAAAGCAAATAGTAATTTGTGCTACAGGATTAGCAGGAGCAAAATTTCTATAAGCTGACTGAGCTGACACAACATGATGAGATGTTGGAGAAGTAGACAAACTATTTGCTGGAATTACACGAAGAAAGTCTTCAGGCAGATTTCCAACCATAACCTTTGGAGAATAAATAGATTAAAACTTTTAAGGCTCGTGCAATCTTTATTCACAAACAAAGAATATATTATATGCAAGTAAATCCAAAAAATTCAATAATCTAATGTAGAAAAATGTCCAAAAATTTAGTTTATGTGTTCTCATAATAAAGAGCAAGAATTTAAATGTTAACAAATTTCCATATTTCATAAAGGCAATATGTCATATACCACTAAAGCACCAAACATGTTTTTAAATCATCAGATGGACATATAAAATTTCAAACCCATCAAAGTAATAACATTACAAGCATGTGAAGCATGCTAAAAATCAGTATTCAGCTCAATGTCTACTATGTCTTTTGAACACAAATTGAAAATGGTCCCAAATTTTTCAGGTAGATTTATTTATAAAAATGTTGGTCATTATTGATTTTCACAATGATCAGTTAAAAACAGAAATGTCACAGGAAAAGTTGATAACCAGAGGAATGATGTATAACTAATCAATAATATGCAAAGAATAAAAAAGATTCGAACAACATATTTCGAAACAAATAGAATAATAAATCAACATACAGCTGTTTTGTAGATACACTGGATTCTCTTCTTCAGTGCCATTGGAACTACACTTGAAAATAGGCACTTGCTACAGGTCAATTAAACAACACAGTTTGAAGATAAGACCACTAACTGACAATTATTCTTCTCCCCTTCCATTTTAATTGAAAAATTGCCCAGAAGTAACTGACATTTTCCCAAGAAAATGCCATTCCTTCCCCAATCCTCAGCTCACCAAACTACACTTGTTTGTTTTCAACTGATAGATGATTCAGTCCTTTCCTCTCTCTGTTCCACTCCTTAATGTTAACGTATACATACACACATGTATAGCATTGGATTTGCTTCATATTTTAGCTTACCACTACTGCTATCCAAAATTAATTTTGCAAAGCAATTTTGTTTATTGCCATGCATATAAGATATATTGTATGCTTTTAAATATTTTACCTATATTATTCTTAAAACTGCTATATGTTTTTAATAGAGCACAAACTTTAGTGTCCCAGGCCTGTAAAAATTGTGTAAATAATGTAGAATAGCTTACAAATGCAAACCCTTGATATGCAACACACCAAAGTGAAGATATTGATGAAAGATCAAGATGGGCGGGGAGGTGTAATATGTTTCTAAATCTGATAACTTATGTATGTTTTACTAGCAACATAAAATTGCATTTAGCATATTGTGATGTAAATCATGTATGATTTGACAATACTGCATATGTTCAATGCTGTATTTTATTTATTGCTGCTATAAATAAGAAAAAAAATTATTTGTTCCTGCTGTAAATTGGTAAATTGGAACTGTGCACTGTAAATTGGAATTGCAGTAAATACTGATTTTAATTTGCTTTTTTGATCTTAATAAATTACATGAGATACTTTTACTGGTGCATACAGAATACAACCTCAAAAAAGTGATCACTATGCGTAGGTATATGGATCTAATTCAGCTGGTATTGTTTGAAAACATACTGTGTAACGGAGAAGTATTTTATCAGCAAATTAAAGGAATTCCCATGGGCGGGGTCTGTTCTTCAGTCCTTGCTGACATATATTTAACATACTTTGAAAGAAGTAATCAGGTATTATACGAGATGCCATATTACAGATATGTGGACGATGTGATTTTGGGACATTACTCAAGTACTCCTGAACTTGAATTTGACTTTTATCCTCCGGAATTGGAACTTGTTAAGAACCCTAATAGCGTCAAAGACGAAGTAAATTTCCTTGACATAACCATAAGATACAAGCATAAAAATGGAATTCATACAGTAATGTACAATAAACGTAATAATTATGATATGAAGATTAACCAAATTATTGGATGGAGGTCGAATTTAACTAGGAATATTTTCCGTAATATCATAACAGGACACCTTAGAAGAAATCGCAATAATAATACTTTCAGAAAGGATTGTCTTACTAGTAATAAACACATTTTACAAGAAGCACTTAAAAATCATTACCCATGGAATTTCCTTAAAGATATTTATAATTCTTTCTTTAAAGAAGAGGATTTTCATTCAGTGATGACTTGAATGTATGACATCATATTGGACTTATCATTGTGCGCATGCGTATGGGCACATACTTTAAGTGGCGTTACGGGTGTTCCGTTTTAGTCGGTAGTATGGTTGGCACAATGTTTTATTGTCTTCGTCGTTCCATTTCTGTCTGCATTATGGTGCCTTCATTTTTGCACATGCTGCGGGGATCTATCATTGAATTGCATTGGTATCCGTGGACGTTGTCTAGACGTAAAAGTACTTAAAACGGGAATGAAAGGTCGCTATCCCTCTCAGCCATTTATATGCAATTCATATGGTTTTCCCCCTCTCTTTCTGATTCGTTTTTATGGTTATATCCTGCATCAGTATATAGAGCTGCATTGCGCCTTTTGCTGAGTGGTATTTGGTATTATAATTGTATCCTTTTTGTTATATATTTCTATATATATATATATATATATATATATATATATATATATATATTTGAAATGTAATAATAAGAATTATGTAAAAATAAAAAAAAATAAAAATACAATTAAAGTAATATTAACATCACCATAGAAGCAAATTCACGTCCATAATGCCGATAAGAGAAAAGAACAGAACCTTCCCAAATTCGATGATCAATCAGAATAAAATTCCTCTTCAGGTCTGAGTATTTAATTCTAATTAACCCAAACAAATGCCTGTTTCAGATTAAGCAATAGTACATTACTATAAATGCTTAAACTCAGACTACAGGCATCAAAAAATGAAAAAATGAAAAAAAGGATACATTAAGAAAATTGTATTACCATGCGGCATAAATCATTCCTCTTCTACCACGTGTATACACAATCAACCTCAACAACTTAATCTAGAAGCACCGGAATGAACAAGTCGAAATTCTACCAGGGAGGCAGTACGAACGTTCACGGAAATACTCCCAAACCCGTCCAGTGAGTCTAAGCTGAAGACTGGACAAGCAATTCAGAATACAACTTCCCAAACATGCAGAACTGAATATGAATATGAATCATAGATGAAAATTCCTACTAAACAAGAATTCATAGGAAAACTGGATAATCGAGAATGCCACTATACACCATTATAAGGGCGCACAATACGTAGTTTCAATACTGACAAAAGTTATATTTTTTTGCGAAAATAAAATTCAAAACATTAATGTTAATGCATCTTATTTTCCGATTTTTTGATTTTTCTAATGTTTTTGACTTAGTTTATTATTTTTCATTTTTATTTATTTATATAATTAATAAATAATTATATATAACATACAAACATACATATATATACATACATACATATATATATATATATACATATATATATACACATATACACACACACACACATATATATATATATATATATATTTTTTTTTTTTTTTTTTTTTTTTTTTTTTTTTTTTTTCTCTCCTGTATGTTAGTCACTATAATTGGGAATGTTTTCTAGGATGTTATCGAGTGAAATTTGATACACTGAGTTGATAATTTTAATAACAAAATTGGGGGGATATGCATTATTAGTCGCTGTACTCAATAATTCCATAAAGTGCGCTAATTTATAATATTCATCACAAATTTTATTGATTCTAAGAGCCTGGTTTATTATAATATTTCTAAATACAGATATATGCAGACAAGAGTCAAAATGTTGAATTTTTGATGTATTAAATTTAAAATCCTGTCTTTTATCATACAAGTTTATAACCATATTACAATTTTGTAAATTTAAATTTAAATCTAAAAAGTTTGCAACATTTGTGTCATTATTACTTGCATTTAATTGTAAATTATTTGGATAAAAGTTTAATACTATAGGGATATTATTATTTGGGGATACACATAAAATGTCATCTATATATCTAAACATGTGCATATTATGCAAGCTTGGATTAATGTTTTTTTCATAGAAGAATAAATACAGATTAGCTAACAAAGATGAGGCACACCCCCCTTGTGGGATACCAACCTGTTGTTTAAAAATAGTACCACCATGTTGAATATAATTCTCATAAAGAGTGAAGTTAAGTAATTTTTTAAAAAGAAAATTTGAATATTTTAGGTTGATATTATATTTTTCAAAAATTCCTAAAATAATTCTATACAGATCATCTATATTAATATTATTAAACAAATCTTTGAAATCAAAGGTATAAATACTACGAATATTAGTAAGAGTTTTCAATTTCTTAACTACTTCAAAACTGTTTCTTACAATATGACAATTATTTGAGATTTCATCTGACGAGGATACTTCATGTAATATCTTTAATAATAATTTTCCAGCATTAGTAATGTAAGAATTATGCCCACTGGTAATGGTTCGAAAAGCAACAGGGGATTTATGAAACTTGGGTACTAAAACAATATATGGAATGTTATTACAACTATTTTTTAGATGGATTTGCTTATATTTGGCTGATATTCTATTGTATAAGATTTTAAGGTTAGTTTTATGTAAATTATAGATATGATTATTAAGTAAGTGTGACTGAAGAGTATTTTTATAATAATATTTACATATAATTGAGTAGTTTCCACTTGCCTTATCGACATATGTAATGACAAAATCATTTTGTATTTCTTTAATATCATTTTTAATTGAATTAAGTTTATATGAATTATTAATTTTCTGATTATATATATAATGATTTAAGTATTGCTCTATTAAGACTCTCCAAGGTTTAAAGGCTTCTACAGGGATTTGATATTTATAACTGATTTTATAAATAAATTTATTTAAGTCAAGAAATAAACCTTTACATATTAATTTATGTTTAAATTTAGTAGGTATACGGTACTTAGTACCCAGTAACATCAGTGATCTTAGTGCATCATAATTAATAATATTTAGATTTCCCGTTATAACATGCCCATGGTGTTTATCTACGAAGTCTTTGTATTTTTCTAAATGACAGTGGCAATATGACTCTTTATCCAATTCATAGTTTTGATTAATATCTACTGATTTGGCAATTTGATTATAGTTGAAAATATAACGTCCTAGCGGTTTATCATATTTATATGCAATTTTAGGATTTACATGTTTGACTGGAAAGTAATTGGAAACCGATTTTAAAAAATTATTTATCTTCAGATTATTTAAAACAGAATTAGTAAAATTCAAGGTACAATATTCATTTATTTTAGTATTTTGTTTTGATTCGTCATTAAAGTTTAAGTCTGTGACATAAAAATAACTATTAAGATTTTTACTTCTGGTAATGAGCAAATCATAGAATAAATGTTTAAAATGAACGTTATCAAATGCAGTACTTAGAAAAAGATTATATACCATATTTAATTGCTGTTTTTTAATTGCGAAAATCCAGTTTTTACATTGTTTCCAATCAAAAGTAATTTTAAAATTTGCATGTTGCTGAAAGATGGCATTTTTTAGTTCAGATAATGATGGCAATTTTTTATTATATTTACTTGCTCTTTTAGTTCTTTTTGATTTACTTTTATGATTGTTGAAGGAATTATAAATATTATGGTCTTCATTAGGAGAATTAAAGGACTTTTTAACTATATTATGATGGTTAAATATTTGATTGAGTCCATATGGAAAGATGGTTTTGTGTGCACAAATGAATTCATTTTCAAGAAACAATCTGTCATAGTAATTTTTCTGAATACACAGAATACTAATTTCAATGTTGTCGAACCCATGTTTAGAAAAATGTTTGTATTCAAATTTTGATTCATTAAAGGAAGTTGCATTATTTGAAAAAATTTTTATGTGATTCCTGTGTACGTTAATTCAGAGATGCAGAGGGTTGCTGGTTTGACCTATATATGACATATTACATTTTTTACATTCAATTTGGTAGATACAATTATATGTTTTACAGAAGACAAGATTATTGTTACAATTGATCTGATTACTATTAGCAAACGGACAAGTTTTACATCTATTAGAATTACAAGATTTAAATTTAAGTGTGTTATTTAGTGATGCATGGCTGAACGATTGAAAGTTATATGAAGTGAATAAAGAATACTGGCTGGATGTACCGAATGAAGATGGAATAGTCATAGAGGATAAAGGATATTGTTGGTAGCTGGATAACGATCTAGGAGAACCCCAACAAGTTCTCGAATACCGAGCTTGGATGTCAGAAAGCATCCAGTTGCCAGTCGCTAATTTTTTATAATAAGACATCATGTAATAGGGAATGATAGTAACCTTTATTTCCCCAAAATAAAGGCACTTGCATTAAAAAAAGAGACTCTTTAGCCAAGAATGCACCTTAATTCAATTACAAAGGTGGAGACACAATTACAACATAAGAAAGGTACCATTATTTTTCAAACTAATGGATCATCTAAAACACTTTGAAAATATTTAAACTAATGTGTAGACACATTAAGACCCGGATTAAATAAATGCTTAGGAATAAGCAAAACTAGGATAGATAGTGGGAAAATATACATATACACATTGACTATTCCAGAATAAATTGATTCAAATTAACATCCATCAATACAACATGAAACACAATATTTTACTTCAGAACTAATATAATCTAAGAATAATACAACCATTGATGTAAATACAGAATTCAAATTCTTCCAATAAATATGCATTTATTTAATGGTTCAACAATTCAGATATTCAACGTATGAAAGGCTACGTACGATCACAAAAACAATAACATATTCAATATATGAAAAACTAAGATCGATCACAAAAACAATGGCTAAGAATAGAATTATTACCTAGGAATTACAATTACCAGACATTTTAAAAATTATAAGATAAGGGATAATGAGATAAAAATGAAGTTAAAATTTGACACCAATTCAGCGCAAATGCAGCTAACTTTAGTGTAATTCAGTTCTAACTAATTAAAAATGAATGTTACCACAGAAACTCGTAAACAACTAGACAGAAAATAAGAAACCAATATACAATACGCGCATAATGCAGCAGACAAGTATATGGATAAATATTTGAAATGTAATAATAAGAATTATGTAAAAATAAAAAAAAATAAAAATACAATTAAAGTAATATTAACATCACCATAGAAGCAAATTCACGTCCATAATGCCGATAAGAGAAAAGAACAGAACCTTCCCAAATTCGATGATCAATCAGAATAAAATTCCTCTTCAGGTCTGAGTATTTAATTCTAATTAACCCAAACAAATGCCTGTTTCAGATTAAGCAATAGTACATTACTATAAATGCTTAAACTCAGACTACAGGCATCAAAAAATGAAAAAATGAAAAAAAGGATACATTAAGAAAATTGTATTACCATGCGGCATAAATCATTCCTCTTCTACCACGTGTATACACAATCAACCTCAACAACTTAATCTAGAAGCACCGGAATGAACAAGTCGAAATTCTACCAGGGAGGCAGTACGAACGTTCACGGAAATACTCCCAAACCCGTCCAGTGAGTCTAAGCTGAAGACTGGACAAGCAATTCAGAATACAACTTCCCAAACATGCAGAACTGAATATGAATATGAATCATAGATGAAAATTCCTACTAAACAAGAATTCATAGGAAAACTGGATAATCGAGAATGCCACTATACACCATTATAAGGGCGCACAATACGTAGTTTCAATACTGACAAAAGTTATATTTTTTTGCGAAAATAAAATTCAAAACATTAATGTTAATGCATCTTATTTTCCGATTTTTTGATTTTTCTAATGTTTTTGACTTAGTTTATTATTTTTCATTTTTATTTATTTATATAATTAATAAATAATTATATATAACATACAAACATACATATATATACATACATACATATATATATATATATACATATATATATACACATATACACACACACACACATATATATATATATATATATATTTTTTTTTTTTTTTTTTTTTTTTTTTTTTCTCTCCTGTATGTTAGTCACTATAATTGGGAATGTTTTCTAGGATGTTATCGAGTGAAATTTGATACACTGAGTTGATAATTTTAATAACAAAATTGGGGGGATATGCATTATTAGTCGCTGTACTCAATAATTCCATAAAGTGCGCTAATTTATAATATTCATCACAAATTTTATTGATTCTAAGAGCCTGGTTTATTATAATATTTCTAAATACAGATATATGCAGACAAGAGTCAAAATGTTGAATTTTTGATGTATTAAATTTAAAATCCTGTCTTTTATCATACAAGTTTATAACCATATTACAATTTTGTAAATTTAAATTTAAATCTAAAAAGTTTGCAACATTTGTGTCATTATTACTTGCATTTAATTGTAAATTATTTGGATAAAAGTTTAATACTATAGGGATATTATTATTTGGGGATACACATAAAATGTCATCTATATATCTAAACATGTGCATATTATGCAAGCTTGGATTAATGTTTTTTTCATAGAAGAATAAATACAGATTAGCTAACAAAGATGAGGCACACCCCCCTTGTGGGATACCAACCTGTTGTTTAAAAATAGTACCACCATGTTGAATATAATTCTCATAAAGAGTGAAGTTAAGTAATTTTTTAAAAAGAAAATTTGAATATTTTAGGTTGATATTATATTTTTCAAAAATTCCTAAAATAATTCTATACAGATCATCTATATTAATATTATTAAACAAATCTTTGAAATCAAAGGTATAAATACTACGAATATTAGTAAGAGTTTTCAATTTCTTAACTACTTCAAAACTGTTTCTTACAATATGACAATTATTTGAGATTTCATCTGACGAGGATACTTCATGTAATATCTTTAATAATAATTTTCCAGCATTAGTAATGTAAGAATTATGCCCACTGGTAATGGTTCGAAAAGCAACAGGGGATTTATGAAACTTGGGTACTAAAACAATATATGGAATGTTATTACAACTATTTTTTAGATGGATTTGCTTATATTTGGCTGATATTCTATTGTATAAGATTTTAAGGTTAGTTTTATGTAAATTATAGATATGATTATTAAGTAAGTGTGACTGAAGAGTATTTTTATAATAATATTTACATATAATTGAGTAGTTTCCACTTGCCTTATCGACATATGTAATGACAAAATCATTTTGTATTTCTTTAATATCATTTTTAATTGAATTAAGTTTATATGAATTATTAATTTTCTGATTATATATATAATGATTTAAGTATTGCTCTATTAAGACTCTCCAAGGTTTAAAGGCTTCTACAGGGATTTGATATTTATAACTGATTTTATAAATAAATTTATTTAAGTCAAGAAATAAACCTTTACATATTAATTTATGTTTAAATTTAGTAGGTATACGGTACTTAGTACCCAGTAACATCAGTGATCTTAGTGCATCATAATTAATAATATTTAGATTTCCCGTTATAACATGCCCATGGTGTTTATCTACGAAGTCTTTGTATTTTTCTAAATGACAGTGGCAATATGACTCTTTATCCAATTCATAGTTTTGATTAATATCTACTGATTTGGCAATTTGATTATAGTTGAAAATATAACGTCCTAGCGGTTTATCATATTTATATGCAATTTTAGGATTTACATGTTTGACTGGAAAGTAATTGGAAACCGATTTTAAAAAATTATTTATCTTCAGATTATTTAAAACAGAATTAGTAAAATTCAAGGTACAATATTCATTTATTTTAGTATTTTGTTTTGATTCGTCATTAAAGTTTAAGTCTGTGACATAAAAATAACTATTAAGATTTTTACTTCTGGTAATGAGCAAATCATAGAATAAATGTTTAAAATGAACGTTATCAAATGCAGTACTTAGAAAAAGATTATATACCATATTTAATTGCTGTTTTTTAATTGCGAAAATCCAGTTTTTACATTGTTTCCAATCAAAAGTAATTTTAAAATTTGCATGTTGCTGAAAGATGGCATTTTTTAGTTCAGATAATGATGGCAATTTTTTATTATATTTACTTGCTCTTTTAGTTCTTTTTGATTTACTTTTATGATTGTTGAAGGAATTATAAATATTATGGTCTTCATTAGGAGAATTAAAGGACTTTTTAACTATATTATGATGGTTAAATATTTGATTGAGTCCATATGGAAAGATGGTTTTGTGTGCACAAATGAATTCATTTTCAAGAAACAATCTGTCATAGTAATTTTTCTGAATACACAGAATACTAATTTCAATGTTGTCGAACCCATGTTTAGAAAAATGTTCGTATTCAAATTTTGATTCATTAAAGGAAGTTGCATTATTTGAAAAATTTTTTATGTGATTCCTGTGTACGTTAATTCGGAGATGCAGAGGGTTGCTGGTTTGACCTATATATGACATATTACATTTTTTACATTCAATTTGGTAGATACAATTATATGTTTTACAGAAGACAAGATTATTGTTACAATTGATCTGATTACTATTAGCAAACGGACAAGTTTTACATCTATTAGAATTACAAGATTTAAATTTAAGTGTGTTATTTAGTGATGCATGGCTGAACGATTGAAAGTTATATGAAGTGAATAAAGAATACTGGCTGGATGTACCGAATGAAGATGGAATAGTCATAGAGGATAAAGGATATTGTTGGTAGCTGGATAACGATCTAGGAGAACCCCAACAAGTTCTCGAATACCGAGCTTGGATGTCAGAAAGCATCCAGTT
Source organism: Amaurobius ferox (assembly GCA_951213105.1). Classification (NCBI taxonomy): domain Eukaryota; kingdom Metazoa; phylum Arthropoda; class Arachnida; order Araneae; family Amaurobiidae; genus Amaurobius; species Amaurobius ferox. Next base: position 60,718,439 of record OX578146.1, read on the forward strand.
GCCAGTCGCTAATTTTTTATAATAAGACATCATGTAATAGGGAATGATAGTAACCTTTATTTCCCCAAAATAAAGGCACTTGCATTAAAAAAAGAGACTCTTTAGCCAAGAATGCACCTTAATTCAATTACAAAGGTGGAGACACAATTACAACATAAGAAAGGTACCATTATTTTTCAAACTAATGGATCATCTAAAACACTTTGAAAATATTTAAACTAATGTGTAGACACATTAAGACCCGGATTAAATAAATGCTTAGGAATAAGCAAAACTAGGATAGATAGTGGGAAAATATACATATACACATTGACTATTCCAGAATAAATTGATTCAAATTAACATCCATCAATACAACATGAAACACAATATTTTACTTCAGAACTAATATAATCTAAGAATAATACAACCATTGATGTAAATACAGAATTCAAATTCTTCCAATAAATATGCATTTATTTAATGGTTCAACAATTCAGATATTCAACGTATGAAAGGCTACGTACGATCACAAAAACAATAACATATTCAATATATGAAAAACTAAGATCGATCACAAAAACAATGGCTAAGAATAGAATTATTACCTAGGAATTACAATTACCAGACATTTTAAAAATTATAAGATAAGGGATAATGAGATAAAAATGAAGTTAAAATTTGACACCAATTCAGCGCAAATGCAGCTAACTTTAGTGTAATTCAGTTCTAACTAATTAAAAATGAATGTTACCACAGAAACTCGTAAACAACTAGACAGAAAATAAGAAACCAATATACAATACGCGCATAATGCAGCAGACAAGTATATGGATAAATATTTGAAATGTAATAATAAGAATTATGTAAAAATAAAAAAAAATAAAAATACAATTAAAGTAATATTAACATCACCATAGAAGCAAATTCACGTCCATAATGCCGATAAGAGAAAAGAACAGAACCTTCCCAAATTCGATGATCAATCAGAATAAAATTCCTCTTCAGGTCTGAGTATTTAATTCTAATTAACCCAAACAAATGCCTGTTTCAGATTAAGCAATAGTACATTACTATAAATGCTTAAACTCAGACTACAGGCATCAAAAAATGAAAAAATGAAAAAAAGGATACATTAAGAAAATTGTATTACCATGCGGCATAAATCATTCCTCTTCTACCACGTGTATACACAATCAACCTCAACAACTTAATCTAGAAGCACCGGAATGAACAAGTCGAAATTCTACCAGGGAGGCAGTACGAACGTTCACGGAAATACTCCCAAACCCGTCCAGTGAGTCTAAGCTGAAGACTGGACAAGCAATTCAGAATACAACTTCCCAAACATGCAGAACTGAATATGAATATGAATCATAGATGAAAATTCCTACTAAACAAGAATTCATAGGAAAACTGGATAATCGAGAATGCCACTATACACCATTATAAGGGCGCACAATACGTAGTTTCAATACTGACAAAAGTTATATTTTTTTGCGAAAATAAAATTCAAAACATTAATGTTAATGCATCTTATTTTCCGATTTTTTGATTTTTCTAATGTTTTTGACTTAGTTTATTATTTTTCATTTTTATTTATTTATATAATTAATAAATAATTATATATAACATACAAACATACATATATATACATACATACATATATATATATATATACATATATATATACACATATACACACACACACACATATATATATATATATATATATTTTTTTTTTTTTTTTTTTTTTTTTTTTTTTTTTTTTTTTTTCTCCTGTATGTTAGTCACTATAATTGGGAATGTTTTCTAGGATGTTATCGAGTGAAATTTGATACACTGAGTTGATAATTTTAATAACAAAATTGGGGGGATATGCATTATTAGTCGCTGTACTCAATAATTCCATAAAGTGCGCTAATTTATAATATTCATCACAAATTTTATTGATTCTAAGAGCCTGGTTTATTATAATATTTCTAAATACAGATATATGCAGACAAGAGTCAAAATGTTGAATTTTTGATGTATTAAATTTAAAATCCTGTCTTTTATCATACAAGTTTATAACCATATTACAATTTTGTAAATTTAAATTTAAATCTAAAAAGTTTGCAACATTTGTGTCATTATTACTTGCATTTAATTGTAAATTATTTGGATAAAAGTTTAATACTATAGGGATATTATTATTTGGGGATACACATAAAATGTCATCTATATATCTAAACATGTGCATATTATGCAAGCTTGGATTAATGTTTTTTTCATAGAAGAATAAATACAGATTAGCTAACAAAGATGAGGCACACCCCCCTTGTGGGATACCAACCTGTTGTTTAAAAATAGTACCACCATGTTGAATATAATTCTCATAAAGAGTGAAGTTAAGTAATTTTTTAAAAAGAAAATTTGAATATTTTAGGTTGATATTATATTTTTCAAAAATTCCTAAAATAATTCTATACAGATCATCTATATTAATATTATTAAACAAATCTTTGAAATCAAAGGTATAAATACTACGAATATTAGTAAGAGTTTTCAATTTCTTAACTACTTCAAAACTGTTTCTTACAATATGACAATTATTTGAGATTTCATCTGACGAGGATACTTCATGTAATATCTATATATATATATATATGTATGTGTGTATATATATATATATGTGTGTGTGTGTGTGTATACGAGGTAGGATTCAAAAGTTCCCAGACTGAGTCTATAACTTAAAAAATATTATCAATTAAAATGTTGAAACACATCCTCCTTCGAAATAAGACCCTTGCGCAACAACACACTTTTGCCATCGCTTGTAAAGGTCATCAAAACACTTCTGGAATCCATTTTTAGCCATGTTCTTTAATTTAGCCTCCAACGCACTTTTAACTTCATCTGCGGATTGAAATCGACGACCCTGCAAGTGACTTACCAGTTCAGGAAATTGGCTGAAGTCGCAGGGGGCGAGATCAGGGGAGTAAGGAGGATGTGGCAAAACAGTTTGTGTTTTCGCAAGAAAGTCAGCGACGAGGAGGGATTGGTGTGCAGGAGTGTTGTCATGCAAAAGCACCCATGACTGCTCAGCCCACAGTTTTGATCTCTTCTTCTGGATCGACTCGAGCAAACGATACATGATGTCTACATAGAGTTCCTTGTTCACAGTGCGTCCTTCAGGGATAAATTCCAGATGCACAATGCCCTGGATATCGAAGAACACCTCTAGCATGACCTTCCCTTTAGAGCGATCTTGGCAGAATTTCTGCTTGCATGGAGATTGTGGTGATTTCTACATTGCTGATGCTCTCTTGGATTGCGGGTCGTATAAAAAACACCATTTCTCATCTCCAGTAACAATTCTGCCAAGTAGGGAAGGATTGTTGTCAACAGCCGAAATTAAGTCTCCCATTTCCATTCGAATTGCCTTTTGGTCTTCGGTTAACATGCGGGGAATGATGTGTTGACACACCATATGCATGTGTTAAGATCCTTAGTCAGTATCCGTTAACATGTGACCTCGGATATCCCAACTGATTCTGCTATTCCCACTATTATTTGCTGCCTGTTTCTATGTACCGTCGCAGAAACCTTTCTGATGTTTTCAGTGGTGTAAGAAGTCTGCAGACGACCAATGCATTCATTGTCTTCGGCACTTTCTCTGCCTTCTCTTAACCATTGATGCCACTCAAAAGCTTGTGTTCACGATAATGTATCACTGCCGTACACATGCTTCAACATTTCGTAAACCTCCATAGCACTCTTTCCCAAGCGAACACAAAATTTGATATTAATCCACTGCTCAACAAATGCCATTTCTTTCAATCGCCGGTTACTAAGTGCACCCGTCTACAAAATATGATGACCTGGTGAGAATCATTAAATTGGCACACTAAAATAGCATTTTGGTGCAGAGAAATCACAAACTGGCTCTGTAAACTAGCATTTTGAAGAAATCGCAAAATTGATGCAGTAAACCAGCATTTTGGAGCAGGAAAACAGCAAAATTGACTCAGTAAACTAGCATTTTGAAGAGGAGATATGAAATTATGTAATATCGCAAATGTGTTGTAAACACGTGAAATACCCGGGAAAATGTAAACAGATGTAAAATTTTGAAGAACACGTCCTGTGGAATGCACAAAATACTCTACGTTTACGTGAATTCCATACAGACACCGTGCTGCAAACAGCAAAGAAAATATCGGCAACTCTCAGGGATTCTAGCGAAATCCTTCACACCAGAAATTTTCAACAACAAAAGTTCAAATTTTAAACAAGCAAATATCTTCCGAAAAACTCCAAAAATAAAATAAAAGCATATAATATTTTGAAGACCTGTGACACTGTAGAGCTTCAAGAGCAAAAGTCTAGCTGTAAAAGATTTTAAAATAAATAATATGAGGGGAAATAAGTTCTCCAATATCTCAAAACCTGCCGAAATTGCTAATCCAAACAAATTTTTTCCTTCCGCTTTCATCCGGACGAAGTTAAAATAAACACCTGTTCCTGCAAGTAATAAATTCGTAAAAAAAACCATAATCCTGAAAGCTATATAGGTATAGATTTTAGTGCAAAAATAGTTACAGATTTCAAATCGTCAGGACTTTGTACCAAACATGGCATAATTAAAAAATAATCATAATTTAAGGAAATTATTTTTAATTATGGAGAAGATTACATTGTCATATTGCATTGTACACAGCGTTTCTTTCAGGTATAAATCCGGAGATGGATTCGCCTGATTATTCCCCCCCCCCCCCCCTAAGAGACATTTTATGTTAACCCAGTTTCTATTTATGTGACAGCATTTAGATACATTTATATAGGACAAATATAAAACTTGAACCCCTTAAAATTTCATCCCCCCCCCCCCCCCGAAAGAAACACCGATTATACAATTTTCTTAATTCCTGGAAAAAAAAGAAGCTCGACTTTTTTTTCAAAGATTTTTTTAAAATCTTGATTGCATTGTGCGCATTTTACACTACTTCAATTGATTGAAACCAAATTTTGCTAAGTAAGCTATTTTATAAATGTGAAAACAAAGTTGTGATTTTTTTAGTCTTTCAAAAATAGGAAAAAAAGAATGTGGGAAGATTCCTTTCTGCATGATGTACAGCAACATTACCGTTTAGGCACTAAAAAGTTACTTTAGATGGGTGCATTTCTTTGCAAGCCAGATCTTGTATGTAGAACAAAATTAGATACTTCATTTTCTTTTCTTTTGATCAAAGATTTTAATTTCTATCTCATTTTTGACATATAGTTCATCTTAAACATAGCACTTCAGCCTGATGTATTCCAGTAATACATAGAATTCATCGATACGCCCCTAAAATGCAATGGAAAATATAAGGGGCGTTTACTGAACATTTTTTGCTAAAAGAAAGAGGTAGAATTCTGTCGATTTATCCTTGCAAATGTGACGGAAAATCGAGGAGTGTGTAGGGGCAGGAAAGGGAATTTTACTCGAAACTTTTTTAAAAGAAACAAGGTATACAAAAGACTTACCTTGAAGAGCAATGATTAATTTCTGCTTTCCGTGCTTTTTGCTTTTATTTTTGTTTATCAATATATTTAATTACAATTTACAAATCATACACACCAATTTATGAAAGAATAATATTCTTTTTTCCTATTAATTAAGTGCAGTCTTCTTCAGAAAACACTTCAGATCAGTCTTAATTAGATTAAATAAATTTATTTTATGATGAAATTTTTCACCCGATGTTTAAGGGAGGGGGGGGGGGGTGTTTCACAGAATTTTTGCAGAATTTCAAATTGATATAAAAAGTGGTGGGTTTCTAGAGAAGATAGATCGACATAAACCCATGGTATCTGTGTATTGTATAAGTAGATATAAGAAGTGGAAATGTTTTCATTTGCCCATAAAAGGAAAATGAACAAGCGATTTTAAATGGAAAATTTTGATGACTACGGATGTATACCATAAAAGTTCAAAAATTTCTGGAAAGAAAGGCAATTTACTTTCAATGTGATATACTTTGAACAAGATTGTGTACTTTTTATCTTTCAATTTTTTTTATTCTCGTCAAATTAAGCATAAAAATATAGCTTGATATAAGCTATTCGATAAGATTTAAATTAGCGCAACGCAAATGCGTTATGCTGAAATTTAGCATTTAAAACTATAATTTTGCCCATATAGATGTGGAAATGCAAGAGGTGTTATAGGAACAGCAATGTACCACAAACCTCGTTTGATTTTTCTCCTATTCTAAACCAAATCTCCCGATGCTACGCGTTTTCGTGTAAGAAGTGAAACATTTTTAATGCCACCTCAAATTTTTCAAACTCAATCAGAGATCATACTAAAAGTGTCTAAAAGAAATGCGGCATGACCCATTTAGGCCTTTAATGGAGCTGAAAAAAAAAAAATTCGTTTTTGCTATCGTCACTCCGTTATTTATAACTTTGAACACAACATAAAAATTCTAAACAAGAGTTAGCTTACATATATCTTGCTAATAGTATACACATCGTTACAAACATCTTGCTAATAGTCTTAAAATGTAATTTTCTGCAATCCCACCGATTTATAATGGCGAAGTTTGTATGATGCTTGACTGTAATTCAAGCAAGAAACCGTAAGTGCAAAAGAAACACTTTCAAACTGAAACTTCAGTCTCCACATGAACTAGTCAGGGGCGCGGTAGCCCTGTGGTTAGCGCGCTGGAGTTGCACTTGGTAGACCCGGGTTCGATTCCAGCCACTGCCAAAACTGCCGCCGTGTTCACGCGGAGTACGATCACGTTAAACATGTGGGTCCGTAAGTCCTTCCGAGAAGTTGGTGGTAGGGGAAGGAGGGTACGGTCCCTGTGGATGCCTCCCCCACTGGGTTCCGGTCTAAATTGGGTGGCACGTCCCGACCATCCAAACAGTTACCTTACACCTTTCTGGTAGGTCGGACGGTCTGGGTTTCAACAACAACATGAACTAGTCAGTACATTGTATAATCTGTTTGATTTCGCAAATTATTTCCATCACCAACTATAGGAGACCTAGAAATTGTAAAATAGAGAAGAAAAAGCTGCTGAACACACTGTTTTCCATAAATATCCGGCTGAACAACCGCAATGCACTTCAAGCTATTGGCATTAATTTTGTTTGCTAAAGATTGTTAAAATCTTAAAAAGTGTTTAAATGTTTCAGGTTTTTTTTTCCGGGATTTTTCTTTTAGGCCGGTCGGAAAATTGGCGTGATGTGGCGTAAATCAAGCTGAAAATGCAGTTTTTGTAGCAGTTTGTAGCAGGTAAGTGTAATTGGTGCAGTTTGGCGCAGGTGCACGGACCCTGCGTGTGCTCTCTGATTTAGAGATGGATGACACAACTAAAACATTTCATCACCAATCTGAATTACAGCGATTAAACACTAATATTTAATAGCAGAGAGAGATGGCTGCTCGATGAATGTTATGCGCAATGGTGGCTTCAAGTGCACGCAAGTAAATTAGGTAATATAAGCATTTTTATTACTACACTGATAAATGCTTCAAGAATGTTCTGCTTACTTCCTGAAAAGTCAATGTGGAGCTTATTAGCTCAAGTTGTATATAAAGTATTGTTTTTATTCTGCATAAGATTATCAGGTGCCTAAAGTACTTATATTTTATTCACAAAATAAAAGTGAACAGGATTTTTCTAACTTGCTTCACATTTCTTTTGCATCAATGCACATGGAAAGGATAATTGTTCCATGAAAAATAGATAATTATTTAATGGAAATTTTAAAGATAGTAATGTTTAAAATTTTAAGACTGAATATAACTATCAAGTTATCATATGATTTTGAAATTTTTGGTATAATCATGAAATTTAAGTCAAGTTTAAATTTTAAGTATAAACATTTTATATTCAACACAGTAACTTTAAAAAATTAAAATTTTCGTATGAGCACAATATTTAAGTTTACAGGAAATTTGAGTATAAACACTAAATTTACAATTTAAAAGCTTGTTAATCCTTTTATCACTTAGTACATTAGTACAAGTTAAGTATACATAATCAATATTATTAAATTGTACAGAAATACTAAAAAATTTTAAGAAACAGGACATAAGTAATCAGATAACAAAATGTCCTTCATGAAAACTTCAACATGTATTTACTACAAAATTGATCTATAATCAATACAAAACTTTATACACATAAGCTACTAACTGGCATTATGCGGATAATTGAAAATGGATGTATACACAATAGTGTAATGTATAAAAGATTCAAGGTCACAAAAATTTAAACTCAAGATATATTAGCTTATATCAATGAGGGAAGAGATAAACAATTATGTATATAATTTCAAAGTTGTGTATTTAAATTAGCTTTTAAAGGTTAAAGGTTTGGATTTACATTTTAAATACTTCATTATAAAGTTTAAATATTCTTTCCTCATTGGTTTAGTAAAATAATCTACTAACACTAAGTTATCTTTACTATTCACAAATTTAACATTAAATAACTCATTGACTATTAAATTTCTTAGGAAATGATATTTTACATCTAAATGCTTAATTCTATTGTTTTCAATTGGAGAATTAGAAAAATTTATTGCTGTTTGATTATCACAAAAAATAATACTAATATTTTTATTAAAGTTTAACTCCAGCATTTGACATTCCTTAATTATATTCTGTACCCACACCATTTCCTTAGTTGCTTCTGTTAGCGATACATACTCAGTTTCCATTGTTGACAAACTGACACACTTATGTTTAAAGGTTCGCTAAGAAATGGGTACACTATCAATAAAAAATACCATACCTCCAAGTGAAACACGGTCACCTCTGATTGCTACAATGTCAGAGTCTGAGTAGCAGTTTAAATTTAACTCTTTAATATTAGATAAACTTAACATATAATCTTTAGTTTTCTCAACATATCCTAGTAACGTAAATAATGCATCCCAATGCTAATTCCTGGGTTTTCTTAAAACTGAGATAATATGTTAATTGTCTTATATTTTAAATTTAATTATATAACAATACTCTCTAACTCAAAGGGATCTATTTGACTATCATTCACTTGTTCCATTACTATCATTGGGACAAAAAATGAGAGATGCCTTCATTGTTCATCAACATCAAATTTTACTTACAGAACCCACCTATAAGAAGAATTCTCTAAGAATCATTCACAAATTACAGATAACAATACCCATGGATCAGTTTTGCACTAATGCGTTTGTTGGCATGGGGAATAGCTAATACTTGCAATAGAAACATGAAAACTTACAATGTGCTACAATTTTGTGAACTTCTGTGGTGACTGACAGTAGTGTCACAAGAAAAAAATTAGGAAGGAGGTAACAAAAATATCATATTTGCCATTTTTCCAGATATCATTTCTATGAACTTTAATGAGCTCTGATGGGTTCCTGGAGGTTATGACTCCCAAATCTATGCCCTCCCGGTAACTGACAATTTCAGTCTTATCACAAAGCCAGCTTCAAATGTCTTAAGAGATGAAGCTTTAAGAAATATTTTTTATATTCTGCCTTATCACTCAAATAAATAAAAATACCAGTACCATTAACAGAATTCCAGTCTGCTTCTATCTCGGAGGCAATGGCAATGAACCATGCTATCACATTTGACAAAAAAGTTGACTTGTATGTATAAACAAGGTGTCCAGTGCTATCGGTGTCCAATGGCTGTTTCCTCAACCGTTAGTCACAGAGATACACTTCCAATTGCAAAAATGTTTTAAATTTTAAAATCTATTATCTTAGAAACAGCTTAAATCAATAAATGCATTTCTGAAAGAAATACGAAATATAAATTTTTATACAGTAACCCGGTCCTACCAATTATATTTAGGAAAATCATCCACATACAATTTTATGCAAAATAAAAAAAATTCATCCCTTTACGATCAAAATTGACCGACTTATAACTGTTTAAAGTTGGGCCCCTTTTTTACTGAGAAATGGTCAATACGGTCCCCGATTGGTTGATTGCATGAAACGGGACATTTTTATGCGTAGAAAAGCAACTTAAGTCATAAAGTTTAATGCTTCATAACTCTGTGAATTTTGGTCGTAAAAGGAAGATTTTTTTTTTTTTTTTGCATGAAACTGTATATGAATGATTTTCCTAAATATAATTGGTAGAACCGGGAAACTGTATACAAATTTAAATTTTGTATTTCTTTCAGAAATGTATTTATTGATTTAAACTGTTTCTAAGATAATAGATTTTAAAATTTAAAACATTTTTGCAATTGGAAGTATATCTCTGTGACTAATGGTTGAGGAAATAGCCATTGGGCACCGATAGCACTGGACACCCTGTATATTGTTATGCTCTTTATTTAAGGTACTGCAAAATAAAGCATGATGACCTATCTATATATCCCCAGTTTCAAAAGCTTAGATTTCTCGGCATTTGTTTAATCTCATACAATTAAAGGTGGTGGTGCAGGGTGTGAAGGTTAAAACATTATGTAAGTTTTTTGGGAGATTCCAATAGAAGGAAGCGAATTCATTGTCAACTTGAAATTAGGTTTACCTCCAAGGTTAATATAATATTAACAGTTTGTCTTGTTCGCTATTCCCCCCATGGTAACATTTCTGGACAAGCTGTGACATCACTGGTAGACTTTCCTATCTGTAGACCAGTGGTGCTTTGTAGGAAAAGGTTGGAAAACAGCAAGGTTTTATTTAAATAAAAATGCCTTGCTTTATACATCAAAGAGATACATGAAATGTTTCCTAAAATAATGTGCTAACTCTGAAATATGACAAATGAATACAAATTTGAATTCAAAATGAACTAAATTGCTGTAATTAACAGATGAAGGAGTCAAAATTAGCGGTTTGATAAATTATATACTAAGAAAAGGATATGATTTTCCGGGTGATTTCGTATAACAAATACATTCAGCTTTTTTTTCTACACAAAATTTACATATTTTGTGTGTAAAATGATAATCTTTATTAATATTTTAACTCGCAAATATATTGCATAAGAATGGATTTTAATATAGTAATTTTAAACAATTACTTTTATAACACATTAAAGATTTTAAACGAAATATTTAGTTCAAATTCATTAAATAGAGACCGTGAACTTTACTGTCTGTATTGTCTATTAAAGGATTAAAGGTTTAAAATAGGATATAACTAATGAGAAATATGTTAAAATAGAATTAAATAAGATTTATTTCTATAAAACTCTCCATATTATCTTTATCAATTTGCAATTAAATTTATATTTCTTTAAAAATTTGATGATTTAAAATTTCCTGCATATAAATGCTATGGTACATATTCTGTCGAGTAAAAGTAAGCGTACCATTCCGTTCATAATAGTTCCTATACAAAAAATATTTGAACGTTATAATTTTCTGAAAAATGTCATCAATTTGATTTTCAAATATTTAGATTGTATCGTATGTTCAATGCATGTAATTAATATTTTCATTTTATATGCTTAAAGAAAACCCCATTTCTGTATATTTAATGATATACATCTGCTGTTTAATTTTGTTTATTTTAATTTATTATTATTATTTATCAATTTTGTTTATTAAGTCTCTGTGAATTAATTTACTTTCTTTTATGGTACAGATATTACTGAAGAATTTTGTCAATTGGCCATTTAAAATGCGATAGAAAATCGTGGAAAATAAAAGGGGGCGAGGGTATCATCCGGAATTTCATACTAAAAGAAAAACAAAGGTTATTTTTATCATTTTATTCGAAGACGAATTTTTTTTTTCTCTAAAATTTGTCCGATATTTATGGGGAAGGAGCTTCAAACTAAAAAGATTCCATTCAACGTTTGCTTTAAAATAAATAAGGGTAAATGTGTCATTTTAATGCAATTATAAATTTATTTTGTTTTTACAAAATTATCCATAAAATTTGACTAGTTCCTTTAACTTATGAATATCGCTTTCTTGAACAAAAACCATTTTTATTGAATCGAAACTACTCCGTCTTACTCATGATGAAGCCCTTCAATTTAATGAAGCAAGATATAAATGCCTTAACAGAAACTTTATTAACAAATTTATTAACAAAAAAATTCTTAAACTACATTTGACGTGACTAATAATTATTATTGCAATGGTTTGATAAAATATGATTTTTTAAATTTAAATCAATTACTGTTTTCTCTTCAGATGATTTTGAAAGTTTCCTGACTTTCTCTCAAATCCGGAAGATATATTTTTCTAAAACATGTAAAATTTTTGAACTAGAAAAAAGCTTTGCATTGCATTGCCTGGAAATAATATTTATTCTAATTTATACTGTGTTATTCATGCCTGTAAACCTCGGAATACAGTCAATATTTAAATGCTGACTGATTTACGCCATTTAGATTAGAAATATATATTTATATCCTCCTCAAACTGATTCCCATAAAGCACTTAACAACTAGTGGCACTTCTCTGATCAATCACTATCTTTTTATATATAACTTTTGATCATTCAATTATCTTTCAACATTGCATTCCGTAATCTTCGTATAAACTTCTCTTACGTTAAAATTTTAATAGCTTACCCTCTCATCCAAAATTTGCTATTTCTTTTCATATGTACGGAATTTATTAAGTATTTCCCAAACATCACATTACTATGCATATACTGCACTATATTGCTTGCACACAGTTACTATTAGATAAATATTTCCGCTCAACGTTTCTCAATAGTTTTTCTCATCTCTGACAGCGAAAGGGGCTAGCAGTGACGTCACTCGTCTTTCTACGGGGACAAGTTTATCCCCGAAAGAGACAACCTTATATATAAGATATTCTACGGACCTTGGTTTAACTCTACCGTACAGCACAAATTCATGTTGCTGAATGGATTTTAGCCTTGCTTAAATAATGCAATTTTGCTTGTACCCAATTAGTAAAAAGAGGTTGCAAAGAATTTTGTCGAATAATCAATTTTCTGAAAAATAAGTACTATTAAAATATTTTGTATTAATTCTTAGGAAAATAAAATATGAATATGTACAGATGTTGTATATAAATTATTTTCATAACATGTATACATAACTTATTAAACAATGATTAAACTCTGTATCAAGCTTCCAACTATAGACCTTAGTAAACCTCTACGCTTTAAAACAGTATTCTTCAGAATAAAATTTCAATACAAAACACGGGCGTGCAATTAAGTAAGATTTAAAAGTGGATAATACGTCATATGAACACCGGTATAATTTTACATTGTTTTAAAAATCACAAAAAAGATGAAAACATTCACAACGGGAGGGTGAACCTACATTTTTTCTTCTTTCCTCATAATTTGGGGTAGCCATGTCAAAACAGTGTCATGAAAACTAATTTCAAATGTAAACATTACATTTACATATCAGATCAGAGAGTCTAATCGGACCTCATACGTATCGCCCACTACACGTCACGTGATATTTAGGGTGCGTTCATTTTCTTTGAGAGAGATCGGTCCGCATGTTCCGAAAACGTACCCGCTATACCCCCTGCTGTGAGACCGATTCTTCGCTATTGGCTAAGTTAAATGACGTCATGGGCGGAGCCTAGTATACACTTTGAAGTTTGACAGTTTAAGGCAAAATCTGTCTATACGTGTTTACATTTTCCTTATATACATCTCGTCAAGTACTTCATACACACATATTTATTTGCTTTTGATATGATTTTAAACTGAAGAATTAAATAAAATATATTATTATTATTACTACTTGATCAATGATGAAAATGCTTCATTTACGGGAAAAAAAGTATATACAACATACAGTTTAAAATGCGTGTGTTATATGTATTATGTTTATTAAAGGCACCTTCTGCCCATTTTATGTTGTATTCCGTACGTGTATCGCAACTTTTTTAATCCTATTTTCATTGATGACTTATAGCACTTGAGGCAATTTGTTTTATTTTATTAATGTTTTAACTACAAAAAAACAAGTTACCTATCCAAAACAAAATATATAACCGTTTAAATGTGGGTTACCATAACCTTTTTTGAAGTTGGTTTCAAATATTTATGCAAGTTTGTAAACAAAACTATGTGTTTGATTTAAAAGAAAAAGCCATACAATGGAATATTTTGAACAAAAAATGTGGAAATTTTTTTAAAAAATTAATCTAAAATTAATAAAAATGCAGGCTTACAATGTAATCCTGGGTAAAATATTTAGTGTAGAGGGTGGGTAATCCATCCCACTCTATATACCCAGTGATGTGCTAAAAATTTTTATTAATTGATATGCTTCGAAAATTATATATATATCAGTTGTTTGTTGTTCCCATTAAATTCTAAACAAATAGATATGCATATTGGTTTCTTTACCATTTGAATAGGTGTGAGTAATGCTATGCCACTGTCACTAACCGAAAGAAAACAAAGTGGCAAAACCAAAAGAATGACATACCTATATTTTTATAGAACTGCATCAATGGATTTACAATTAAAGTACTTCAATACACCTTCTTCTGGGTTTTGAGGAAATTTTTACGCACATTAACATTTACAATATGATTTGTGTCTTGATTTAATGTAATTAAAAAAAAATTCGAATAAATATTTTCCTGTAGTTGGGAGGGGGGGGGGGGGGAGTATCTTTAACCAGGTACGTCCATCAGTCACAACCAGTGCATACTTTTAAATATATAAGTTAATTTCTGGGCATTCTTTATTAAACTTTTATTTACTTTAAATATTTTCAATGTAACAACTGATACTTGAACATTGAAAATTTTGACAATCGGTATGTACATACTGACTTTAGTTCTCCTTTAATGCTCGCTCCTTGTTTCTATGTGAATAAAAGATACCAATAGATCAAAATAATTAAACTACTGCTTTTGAGAATATAAATTTGTAATACTTTCTTAAAGAATCTGATTTGTCACCTAATTTTTTTATGCCTGGTTTCTTTGCAGAAGTATTAAAAAGTTATATACCAATAGAATAGATGCTATGGATTTGAATTGATATCACCAGAAATAAACAAGTTGGTTGAGATTTGCACTCTAACTTAGTGTGTTACCTGAAGAATTTGACTTTCAGAGGAATAGCTTTTTTTTACATTAATTCAAATTTCATGTTAACTACTTTATATGTAACAAATAAATGTATAATAGAATATATAATAGGCACTAATAGTGCCTAGCCTGCAGTTCGTTCTAACTGATATTTCACATAAAGTGGTTTCAACTTTTCTTAGACAGCAAAACCCTCATATAATTCCATATTTTAGTATCGGAACATTCTAAATTGATATTTTGTCTCTATGATAACCATCTACGTAATATATGTACACGTAATAGGTGAATGGAAACAAATATGAGTAAACAGATACAGCTTTCCGAGTACATTCAAGTTAAATGCCTGAAATATAGCTAAAATACTTGTTCATCAAACACGTCATGTGAAATATATTAGCTGCAGCCCCAATTTCAACTTCAAAATATATCTGCTATTTATCTTGCTCATATTTGTTTCTCCAGTCCTAATATTTTTTGTGAAAATAGCTTGATAAAACTGTTTTGCTCTTACAGTTTTGCAACATTCTAATATATCAATTTGTGAATAGGATGTAATGGAGAAGACACTCCTATTGCAGATACTAGCATCTATGGACTAGTTTCTCACTTATTATATGCTCGTCATCATGAAATAATCAAAATTTGCAGTGGTAGCATGAAAGTTAGCATGCACCACAATTTTTTAGAACTTCTATGGGAACTAACAATTTCAGTTCTTCCATGTGGCCGGCTCAAAATTCATATACAATTTAGCTCAGGCCACATGAAGTTGCAAAGGCAAAGTTTATAAACACAAAGCCCATCTATAAGAGGCATTCTAAAAAATATGGGTGATATTCCTATTACAGATACCAGCATGAGCATTCTTGGACTGGTTTCATGCTTATTATGCATTCGTCCATATAGAATATCTGATATCTATAATGGTAACAAGAAACTTAATGTAGATCCAGGTATGGGTCATTGTGGCAATTAACCTCCCCCCCCCCCCCCTTTTTTTTTCAGATATGTCATTTCTTGTGATTCTATAGATTCACTTATAAAAGTTTATTGCAATGTCATAAATCGCAAAATGACATAAAATTCATTTTATCTGACTAGTTTGCTTCATTTTATGATTAATAAAAAAAAATTTATCAGTTTAACTATTTACTGATATACTACAAAAACGAATGTTCAATAAAAGAAACATGTCGAAGTAAATCCAGGGATGTATCTACAGTGGTCGGGGTTTCCACCACACTCAGAATTTCCGACCACCACTCAATTGCCGACCACCACTCATCCAAAAAAATATACATATTATAATTACATTTAAAAAAAGTTACATTCAATTTTATCAAATGTTTTCGTTAATATACAAGTATATAATACTAATACTGTTTGTGTGTGCGGATTAACGTGAAGCTCGTTTTGAAATTTTATATTCTCAATTATAATTGTTCTGGAAAATCAACCACCACTCACATTTCTCCAGATACATCCCCGTAAATCCCTTTTTATTTCTGCCTGAATCTGCCCTTGTAATGTACTAACTGTAAACTTTGCAGCTACCTTTTAAATTTGGTTAACTGTACTCATGACTCATTGAATGATTATCAATTTACAAGGACCTAATTAACCTTCAGCTTTCTATAAGAAATCCGAATTGGTTAGACATGGATTAACATAAACACTATGTAATAAAAATTATGTTAGTAGGTACTAGTCAATCATGTTCAGTTGATTAAATATTTATAATTTTTCAAGATATTGTTCACCGGATGAACTAAAATATGTTTTTTAAGTAATGCATATGGTTATCTTATTTGTACTGATTTTTTCCCATCAGTAGTACAGATAATAGAATTTTGATGCATAAAAGTAAATTCCTGCCTTAGAGTAAAGGTAAAAATAAATTTCAAAAGTAAATAAAAATATCCCATTTAATAAACTAATATCTGTATATTGCAATTGTAACTGTAGACGAAGAAATTGAAAAGCAGATTTAATTTTAGCTAGAATCATTGTACTATTAGAAAGAAATTGTTTATATAGCTTGATTCAGTACTATCTTATTATAGTGGCTCCCACATATCCGATTGAGCCAAGGTTTTCGTTAACGAAAAAGCAATATGACAATAATATAAACACGTGCTGTTTCTTTAGGACTGCAAATGTTTGGTGAGATTTTACAACCTACTTTGGCCATAAATCTCGGACGCTTGGTGATTCATCCTCGGGGGCCACTATAATAAGGAAGTACCCTTGATTCTTTAAAATTATAGAAATATATTTAAGAAATATTTTTTGTCTCTAAACACCAATAGCATTATCAAGTAGGGAAATCATATTCCCTAGAAACCCATTTAAGTTCAGAGAAATGATATTTAGCGAAATGGGAAGCAAACTGTTTGGTTACCAATTCAAGCCCCCCCCCCCCCCTCCCCTTCCTCAAAAAAAGAATTGCCTGGGGACGCTACGCTACTGTTACACACATAATACTAACATTAAAGGAAAATATTGTAATAGGATCAAATATTTGAACTATCAATGAATTTACATGTTTTTGTTTTAAATATTCTTATTTTCGAATTGAATGCTTTTGAGATAAGCATGTATACGTTTGTAATCACTGATATCTCACAAATGATTCAAAAGTTAGTACTAATTTTCTACTACTCAATTGAATGTATCTTCAGGTAATGAAATATGGATAGTTATATTAAATTTCAATATTTGTATAAAATTCATAATTTGTTGTCAAATCAAAACAAATTTTAATTTTATTTACATAAAAATGTTTCAAATATTTTGTTAAATCTTATATAGTTTAATTTCCCATTCTAATCAGTGAATATTAAATTTCAAATATTTGAAATACAGTACATACATCATTTATATGCATTTCTACATAACTCGTCAAACATTCCTATCCAGTGACATTAATTTCAGTTATATATTTTCACAGGTATACGCTTTACTTCACTGGCCCCTAGAGTAGTGATAGTGCTTTACTATAGTTAAAAATATGCATTTTCTATTTAACAGTACAATCTGTTTGAACAACTTTAACTGCATAATAAATGTTGCATGAAATTACCTAATTTCAATTTATAACATGTTTATAAAGAAGGAGTTTATCCAACAGATATTTTAAATCAACTTACTGAATGCTGTTTTTGAAAATAATAGACAGTAGTTACTAATTTAATTTTATATGAAGATGGATTTGATGTCTTAGGATGCATGAATAGATGCAAAATGACTTACCTAGTTAATACTGATGTTATCTGATTTATCCTGATGTAATGAGATATAATGAAGCTGAAAATACATGTACCAGTTAAAAGTTTGACTAATTATCACTGTGTCCAACCAATGCTAAAGTTTATCATTAACATTAGATAGTAATATATTATCTAAATCGAATTATAGTTGTTGAAGTAATAAAGATATTGAAATTAATATTTGTTTCAAATAAATAATTTTGGGTTTAGAAATTAATTAAGTTTGGGTTTAGAAATTAAAAGTTAGTTGTTTTTGAGGTGATGTGTGTATGTGTATATCAATCAATAAGTCTGTTGAGACAATATCTCATGAACGAATGAAGCGATTCGAACAAAATTTGGTACAAAAATCATAATCGGTGAATACTGGAGCCTATTGATTTTACATGCAATCGAATGTTCAGAATCTCCCTCAATTTTGAAAAAATCATCAAAAAATTAAAACTTTCAATATAGTTATGTAAATAATAATTTCTTATGTAATTTTTCATTAGAAAACTATTAACATCAACTTTAGAATGCCAGCATGAACCGTTCAAGATGTTGCACATTTTTCAAATAAATTTATCAAAAACTCATATAAAATATTAACTATTGTAAAATTTGTTCACTTACCATACATAATATTATGCGATAAATTTATTATCCTTCTTGTAGATCTAGCTCGTTGCATTCACAAGAGAAGATACTTTGGATAATAATATTCTAATTTGACACCATTAGTTGTTTATCTACTATAAGAATAACCTATTTCTACATCCACAATGTTTGGTGACGAATTTGGTAGAATATTACCAACTTGACGAGTTTTTTAAATGTTGCCAAATTGACGAAAATATGACCAAATTGATAAAAATGTCACCAAATTGATAAAAATGATGCTAAATCAATGAAAATGAAGACTAATTGATGAAAATCAATATCTTGGAAAGAATATAAAAATCTACTATAAGAGAAGATACTTTGGGTAATAGTTTTGTATTTGGATGCCATTAGTCATTTATCTTTAAGTATAACCTATTTCTCTGGCCATAATGTTTGGTGACGAATTTGACGGAATATCGCCAATTTGGCGAGTTTTTAAATGCTGCCAAATTGATTAAAATATCACCAAATTAATAAAAGATATCACCAAATTGATAAGAATGACACTAAATCAATGAAAATGACAACTAATTGATAAAAATTCAATATTTTGGAAAAAACATAAAAATAACCTATTCTCCATCTGTAATGCAGGGTGGAATTCTGACAACAAATTTTGGCTGCATAGCTCCAACTTGGTGACTTTCTTTAAATGTTGTCAAATTGATAAAAATTTATCAAATTGATAAAAATGTCACCAAATTGATAAAATTACTGCCAAATTGGATGCAATGTTTTGCAAATTTTTAATTCCGTCATATGATGGTGGGCATACCTTTTATTATATAAGAAATGCTCTTCTAAATATCACCAACTTGGCGATATTTAGTCCCACATTTATCAAAATATCATCAAAATTGCAAAAATGATGTTAAGTTAATGAAAATGATGCCTAATTGATAAATTTATTATTACAATATTTAAATATATGGACTAGGATGATATCAATATTGATATTTGTTAATTTAGAATTGCGTAAAATATAAGTTAATTGGGTACGAAATAGTTTTACATGTTGTCATCCAGAAAAGTGCATAAAATACAATTTAATGTTACAAACACTATGCCTTGGACTTTTAATCACTTTTTTACCGTTAAAGAGGTAAATTTATTGCATTATATAAGAAAAATCATGTGCTGCTCACATCAGATTTTTGTATTTAGCACTTGCAATTAGGATGGTCTAATATATATGTTCAGTTACTTTTAAAAGAATCAGAGATTACAGCTATCTTTTAATGTGAATAACATCTATGGCTAGGGTTTCTCTGGTGGAAAAATGTATTATTCCAAAAAATATAAACATTTGGAATGCCTATACCCCCAAATCTAATAGATAAAATGTAAATAATTTTTCTTGTTTTGTCGGAAATAGAATCCTGATTATGAATATATAAAAAGAATTTTAATATTTTGAACCTTTTTTCTTTTCAAAAACTTAAAGCTAGCTCTTTAAGCAAGATTTTTTTCATTTTTCTAACTTTCACTCCAAATATATAGTAAACTATAAAAAATAGATATAAATAAGATAATAGATAACCAACAAAAAATGTGTACAAGAACATTTAGTATTATAAGCTCCAGTTTTTGAGTAATCGTCTTGTCAAGTTGAAGAAGATTGAACATTTTCTGTTTTTCAAGTTTGTAATTCTTATACCTCAAAAACTAAAAGAGCCCTCTTTGAACACTAAATAAGAATTTGTAGCTCTTTAAAAGCCTGTAAGTCTATATAATTGGATTTTGGATCAAACTCAATTTTTTTTTTCAAACTGAAGAGTATTTTTCCATTTTTTTTTACTTTCACTCGAAATATCTTCAAAACAATAAAAGATAAATAGTAAGCAACAAAAATATGTGCATGTATATGTATGAGGAATTTAGTTTCTAAATCAATATTTATATTTTTAAAAAAAGCTCTCATAGTTTGAGTAATCATCTTGTCAGGTTAAGAAATATGAAAATTTTACATTTTTCACATTTGTACTACTTATGTCTTAAGAACTAAAAGTAATAGTTATAAACAATAAAGAAGAATTTGTAGCTCTTGGAAAGCTCTATAAGTGCATGTAATCAGATTTTGGATAGAAGTTTTTTTTACGATATACATATTGTTTTATTTCTTCAATATTTACATCTTAAAATCAAAGTCATTCCAACTAAAAATTTATATTTCAAAAACAATAATTAAAGTAATTAAAAAGTGTATACTTGATAAAGATTATGATGCACAATTGATTAATGTATAATTATTTCGGCGTATTCTATTGCACCATATTTTAGAATGAGCATCAAATTTATCTATGTCCCCAGACGCTCTAATATTGATTGAAAATCTTTATCATTTTGCTTTGTTTAAGAAACATATTTGTACAGAAATGTGTATGAATATTTTTTTTAATTCTAAACAAATACATATAACTTTCACAATAAATCATTTTTTTACGTGTAACTTTGTTTTCCTATCAGCTCGACAACCTATAGTTTGTGTGCAATTTAAATAAAAGTTATTTGTTACACAACTTTTAACAACACTTTTTTGTTGATGTTGTCTCTTTCTTCTGAAGATAGTGTTTAGTCCTTTTCAAAAAATGCAATTGAATAAAAGTTATTGTTTTAAAAGATATAAAGATAAGTGCCATATATCAATTCCCTGTCAACTCCATTCAGAGTATATAATACTTGCTAATGATGCAGAAATAAATTACTTGTATACACTTGTTTAGTTTAGTAATCTATTATTTCCTTTATATATGACTATATTTGTCTAGGCTAACAAAATGTTGATACAGTACAGAGGTTGGAACAAGTTGAATGCTAAAAAAAAAGTGACTAATCCAAAAGAAGAGACAAGAAGTGAGAGTAAAAAGGTGATAATTCTTTTATGCATAAAATATAAAGAACACCAAAATACAATAAATATTTAGTGGAATAGTGTATAAGAAAATATCATCCATATGTGCATAAGAAAATTAGGGGTAAAGAAAATAGGAAATCTCACAAAATTTTCAAGACTAAATAATGATAATGCAAAGTATATTCAAATATTAAGAAAGAAAAGAAAAATCCTCCTCAGCCACTACCATCATTTTTAAAGATATTTATTAGCAAAATAAAAAGACTACTCTAAATTACAGTCACGAGAAATAATTTCAAACATCTGATAACCGAAATAATTACAAAAATGAAACAAATTCTTCAATTATAATGTTCAAATATGTTACAGTAATGTTTGTTAACACAAACATTTAGATATAACGAATCTATCTTTTTCGAAACATGATGTCTAATTTCATTTCTTTTTTGTCAAGTCTAAAATCAGTTTAGTCTTTTTTCCTTAAGGGGAGATTTTGCATTTTTTTAAATTTGCCTTTGTTGACCAGCAACCTCTGAAACTTTTGCTGCCCCTTCAATCATTGCCTGAACAAGTATTGCTTCTTTATAATCATTGTATTTATCACCTTGAGTCTCTTGTTGGCCTCCTTTAACAGTTTTGAAACACTGTTCAAAGCTTCATCCTCTTCTTTACATAAAACTTTACATTTTGTTTCTTTCTTCTTCTATTGACATTTTTTTCTTTTCCAAATGCTTTATATTTCTTTTCCCTGCTTCCAATCTTTTCTTGTTCCTTTTGTTTAACATCTCCTTTATAAACATTTATATTAAACCTTTCCCATGTTCATTATCTCAGATGTAATGGGCACAATATAAGGTTTATTGCCAATATTTGACAAGCCACTTTTAACATTAAACGTGCTCTCTGACATTACTGCTCTATCTTCTGTCAAAGTTCTTTCTGGGGCTAAGACATTATGTTTAAAGTCAGCACCTCCATGAAAATGTGATAGAACAGCCTTCACTAGCTTTGACACAACTAGGTATTTAGAATCCATACCACTAATGAATCTGAAGAACTGGTACCAGCAAACATTAATAGACTTCATTCTAGATCCTTCTTCAACTTCTCTTTGAAGTAATTTCAACTCATTTAATAGCATATCTGTTGGTTTATCCCATGGCATTGGTCTTGCAACCTCTAGTATTTGTTGTATGCTAAGTTTCTCAACAGGGTCAAGGAGAAATGAACTGAAAGGTGATTTTTTCAGAAAATATTTGACTAGCCGTGCCTCTAAGAGAAAGTTTGCTTTCCATCTCTTTCACATCCTGTAATGCTTTAAAAATCTTATCCTCAATCACAATATCAGTCAAAGACAATAGCTTTTCAGGGCATACATTTTTCATCTTATCTCAAGCCTTCATGGTTTCTCTTCTGAGTAGACAAACAATTTTAGTGTAACCTGGTCCTTGTATCCACACATGTATGGTTTTCTTTTCAGTTGTAGTAAAGGAAATACTTCATACAGCTGTTCATACCTGAAGCAACCTTTCAGCAGCTGGCTTTAAATAAACATAAGTAGATGAAAAGAAAGTGGAACACTCAACATCTTGTTAGTTAAGTTGGAAAAAAGAAATACTAGGACAACCAGGATAAAAGCTGGCTTTAGTGTGTTACATTCCCTAAGATAATCTTCATTGGGGATCCTTTCAGATCATCATTTTCTTTGTTGCACAATGAAAAAAAAATGCTTTTTTTCTTCACGGGAAAAAAAATACATAAAACTTTTTCAATTTAACAAGTACTGCTACCTAGGAACAGGATTGGGTTTTTGTCGTCAAAAACTGGTTTTTGACATGACGGACGTCTAAAACTAGTTTAAACTGTCATAAACAGGTTTAAACCATTAAAAAATTTAGATAATGCTTTTAAACAATTTGTAACCATCATTAAATATAAATTAAATAATAAGTGCCACCTTAAGTATACTGCAATGTTTGTTTGATTTTTAATTAACATATTTTTTTTAATATTACAGCAAAAGATGGTAAAATGTAAAAATTTTTATATCAGGTCCAAACAGAATATAGATACAGTTACAGACATAAATATGCAATGCAGCTGTGCTGCCAATGTAGTGAATATTTAATAATCTGGTTCAATTTTTCCTCGAAGCATCCGATAGCACATGACTAATTTAGCACATCTGTTGACACCTAAACGATTCCGGAGTTTTGAATGTACAAATCCAAAGTTTGAAAACATTCTTTCAACTGAAACTGAGCTGGCAGAAATTGATAACAAAAGTATTGCTAGCTCAGCAAGTTTATATGCAGGCTCGGATTTAAAACCATTACATTTTGAAACACCTTTCCCACCACCATTACAGAATCCACCACCACCACCATCACAGAATTAGTTACCCTTCCTGTTGGACTGAAATAAGGAGGAAAAGGTGTTTCCTCAGCTTCATATGCAATTAAAAAAGGCAAACACTCATTTACTCTCTCTCTGTAGCCCATGTGTGAGCTAAATCCATTTGCTCCTTGGTTAACCCTTTGCCTTTGTGTGCGGGATGGAAAACCCAGACTGTCCGACTCATCCTAGGATATAGAGCAACTTTTTGGACGGCTGCTTTGTGTGTGGGGTATAAAACATATGCCAAATAATGGAATGGTTTCAAGATTTGGTCCACTCTTTTATATATGCTCTGTTTCAGTATGGGGCTGAAGAAAATTTTGTTTAAAAAGATTCAGTCAAACGTGACATGCATCAGCAATTGTAGCCATATCTCTCTGAATGGTGTTTAATGCAACACTGATTGGCTTAAGCTGCAGTGAAAGATACTTGCATTGTTTATATAAGTTATAATCAATTATCAAGTGAACAATTCCAACATCAATTTCGCCTTCATGGTCTTCCGTTATTTTCTGAAGAAATGGCCTATTGTGTAAGAAAGTTTCAAGGGAAGTGAGATGACTATTCCATCTTGTGTCACCTGGAAGTTGAGGTTTTAGAGATTTTGGAAACTCTTTTAGCCATGCTCCGGGTAGGTGATGAGATTCCTGAAATATTTTTAAATTTTAACCACTTGTTTGAAGATAGCATCTGGTAATAGATCATGTTCCTATAAGTTTAACCAATGGGAGGAGCACCCATATGTTACCAAGTCCTGGTGGTCAATCTCATTAAGCAGAAGCTGTTTGGCTTTGCCCATTACATTTCCATTGTCAGTCACATATGTAATAACTATGCAGCCTTTGTAAAAAAGTGCCTGTTTAGGCCACTTAATTCACTATGCAATCCGGGTTTACCCATGCAGTGGATAGGCTCTAAATAAGCACCTTTGATCCACTTTTGGCTTACTGTGTGGACATAGGATGCTAAGTGGTTACATCCTAAATAAAAAATATATGCATCAAAATCTGCCTAAATCAAAACTACTAAATCAGCATGGCGAGGGTTCACAAAAGAACAAAATAAAGTGGGAAGAATGAGTCGTTTGTGTGCAAGCAAGCTTAGTTGAAATGGCAACTTCTGAAGACTTCTTCTCCGGGGAACAAATTCAATACTTTTCTGTTTAAAACTCAAAATCACTACCAACATGATTTCTTACAATACTGTGCAGAAAATGATAGCACAAAGTTAATAAAAGTAGGAAAGTATAATGTTGATCTGACTTTCACAGGACTAAATTTAAAAGGGGATTTTATTTATACATATATCAAGAGGTAAGGATCTCCATTCTATACAGATCTAAAGATAGATAAATAACAGAAGGGTGGGACCATTGACTATAAAAAACATTCACTGAGCCAAATTTTGAAATTGGTTCTCTTTCCTGCAGATGCACAAGATCTAGCAAATTTATCTAGACCTGGCCCCACTGCCTTCCCATTAGGCTAGCGGTGGTTCACTTTATTTTATTATCTTTCTACATTTCATTCTGTTGCAGAATAAAAGAAACTTAAAATCAATTTCCTTAATTTTGGGATATAAGGAAAAAATTTAAAAAGTATTGGATTATCATTGGTATTGTGAAAATACTGATATATTGATGAAATTGGTATTGAAACATCCTTAATATTTACCTCTATAATATTGAATAAAATATATATTACATTTTAAAATTTAGGTTAATGTAATACGAGGCAAGCAGTTAAATTTATATTGTAAAATGTTCAACATATAATATTATAAGATAATATATAATATGTAAGATATATATGTTCAACATATATATCTTACCATTCAATATATACACGATGATTCATGATTATGATTAAAAAGTACCCCAGGAGAGATATCTATTAGTTTTGCATACCCTTCAAAGCATGATAAAAGCAAAATGATTTCCTGGAGAAATTATTGGTTTTAAAAATTAAATGAGGATAGTGGTGAAAATGAGTAGAATTTGCATATGACACAACTTCTAATGGGGTGATTTAAGAATTTGTAAACCCAGTAAAAAGAATCTTATCTTGGCTTGTGATGGGACAATGATCCTCGCTGCACAGCAGAAAGTGTTTTACTTAAGAGTCTATTTAATAAAAATAATGGCAATTGTTGTATTGTGTTTGCAAAATTAACTCAGAAAATCCATAAAATTCATGGATTGCACTTTGCATTTAAGTTTCTAGTCTATTTACCTTGAAATTAATGTTTCAAGATAACATATTTCTCTAAAGGTACAGCTTTAGATTTTTTAATAGTGGCCACTGGCCACTAAGAACAAAATTTTTAGTGGCCAACCCAAAAAAGTTGGTGGCCAAAAAAATTTTAATGACGACAGGTGTTTAAGTTTATATTGACATGCTATATACCTGACTGTTGAGGCAAGTTTGTGGATTGAAAGTACTTAAAATTATACTCTTATATTTTGTGGGCACCCTATTTAGAGAAAACATAATGATATAAAAGAAATAGATAAACTTAAATTACAAAAATTGATTTAAAATCATTCAATTCCATTCACTAGAGCCATAAAGCATCTGCATATAAAAATTAGTATGTTTTCAAAATGAAGACAGTAACTAGAAAATGATAATTCTTTAAAATATGACAGTCACAGAACACAACAAATTAACAATAAAAAATAAAGATTCAATAGGGTTGCCATGGCTTAGAAATACATAAAAAAAACTCAAATATCTCAATTTTTGATAAAGATTTTATAAAAGATTTCTTTGACACAATAACCCTAAAAATATTAGAAAGAATAACTTTTTTAAAGAAATTAACAAGGATGCTAAGAGGTTCTGTGTTTTCCAGTTGAATTTTGTAGCTGATATTTCAAATGACTTAAATTCGATTCGATTCTGCAATGAAAATGCCTTCAGATACAAAATATATGCATCTTGGGTATGTATGAAAAGAATGTTATCTATTCTAAACAAACTATTTCACCTGAATATTAAAAACGAAAATATGGTAATTCAGATACTTTAAGATAGAATAATGTGAAGATGGATTGGATAGGATTCTTTATTCTTTTAGCAGGGTTCCTCAATAATACTTAGCCTCAGTAATTGTTGAAAAAGGGACTTTTTTCTTAGAAAAAGAAACCTAAAGTGACTTATTTAAAACAATGAAATGAGTTTCGCAAATAGACTGGTTTATTTAATTTTCAGATGGATATTTTAAATTTAAAACTCTAATTATTTCATAAAACTTTAATGCAAATTAATTGCAAATTAATAATAGCATAAAAAATCTATAATATATCATATACAGGTGCCTCAAATATGTGGATTTATGAAACATTCATACGGACACAAAAATGTAAATCCTACTATAAAGTGAATGAATATTAGTCAATGCAAACAGATTGCATAAGTTGTTGTTGAAACCCAGACCGTCCGACCTACCAGAAAGGTGTAAGGTAACTGTTTGGACGGTCGGGAAGTGCCACCCAATTTAGACCGGAACCCACAGATTGCATAAGTGGAAAATATTTTCAAAATTAAACAAAACATATAAAGAATCGTGTACAAAAGCCGTTTTTCTCAATTGTGCTGTAAAATATTACTTCACTTCATTAATAATACATTTGAAAAATAATTTTTCCATATAAAATTTGAAATAATTTAAGAAATTGTAGTCGATGCAAACAGATTGCAAAAGTAGAAAATATTTTTCTCATTAGATGACATATGCCGAGGAAAGCATACAAATGCAGTTTCTTGCGATGTTTATTAATAAAAATAATTTTTCAAAATAGCCCTTCATTTTATTAATACATCTGAAAAAAAAATTTCTTTTTGTAATAAACGAAATAATTACAAAAATTTTATTCCATGCGAATAGATTGTAAAAGGGGCTGAAAAATAATCATTGTTCTTTTTTCTCTGAACACAGTGGGAATCGCAGTTTGCTAGCACCAATTTCACAATCGAAAAGAAACATATCTCAGATGTAAGAAAGGGAAAAATTTTATCTCAAAACTCGTTACTTTGTTCCAATTTCATGACTTTTTTTTTTATGAGGGGGAGGAGTGACATTCATGATCGATTTCATGACTTTATCAGGATTTTCGTGATCTATTGATATTCTATGAACAGGGAAAAGGATTTTTGACCGTGGAAAGAAGAAAATTTCTGGGGCAAAGAAAAACAACGAAAAAGTATGGCAACATTTTATTCGATTGAATTTGCGACAGGCACGTGCGGGGACACACTTTTAGAGTTTTCGCTAATTTAGGAGTTCGTAGTACGTGACTACGCCACCCTAATGATGCGGCTTGAAAAGAGCAAGGTTATCATAACAGAGACTGTATGTTCTCCCTCCTACTACACCAATAAAAACGTCAGCTAATGAAACAGTTTGAATTATCTTGAAAAGTGTAGCTGCCGTCTTCTTCCCCTCAATGTGACAAAATCGCAATTGATTGCGATTCGCACATAACTGCGGATATGACCAACAATTCGCATGTAGTTACAGATTTGGCTCATGGTCCACAAGGCAATCGGCCGAATTTACCCATTGTCAGTATCATAGGATAGAAAGGATTCTTGACAAACCTTGGTCACCAGAAATGGCGACTTACTGCAATAATTTTAGTCGCCACGACTGCAAACTTGGTCGTCAATGGCGACCTGATCACCGCAAATCTGCATCTCTATATTTCCCACACAATTTACTGCTTTCAGTGCCAAATTTTAAATAGTGGTATTTTTAAACTACTTTTCATAAATTTGCTTTAGCATGTTTTAAAGGATATTCATGTTGTTTGTTTGAATTTCACCTAATAGATACTTCTATAGAAGTCTGTGTACAGTGGTTGGTACAGATTGGTTATAAAGAATTTGGTTTTTAACTCTTTTTTTCTGAAGAGATAAATCGCCAAATGTGGTTCAAAATAAATTGCACTTGACGCCAAATATCCAGATACCTTTTTTCTCTGGCAACCCTTTTTAGCTTTCTGTTATCTTCGGCTCCGGCCATTTTATTTTTTGTTGTGTTTTTGCTGTGTGTAAAAATGTATTAAAAACGTGAATATCATACAAAAATTAAAGATAGCACGTTAGTAGATAAAATAATGTAGAAGCAGAAAATTTACATAGAAATAATGATCGTTCTCTGATGACCGCAATGTGGAAACAGTTATTTGTGCAATTTGGATATTTACACGTGTTTTTCTTTGAAAAGTTTGGATTTCATTAAACCAGGTACTGTGTTTTGATTTTGATTTAAGCATGGCTTCTGCTTTGTTTTAGAGGGTAATTTAAAGTTTAATTTCTTGTCTGTATTCAATTTTATGATTTTTATGTTACGTCCACGTAGTTGTCGCACAAACAGCCATTGCTACGTGAGACATATTGTTTT
Organism: Amaurobius ferox; assembly: GCA_951213105.1. Classification (NCBI taxonomy): domain Eukaryota; kingdom Metazoa; phylum Arthropoda; class Arachnida; order Araneae; family Amaurobiidae; genus Amaurobius; species Amaurobius ferox. Next base: position 60,747,991 of record OX578146.1, read on the forward strand.
TTTGAAATTTCGTTAATGTACCATCCTTTTTTAATACTTTAACATTATTTTATACTTATTTATGTATTAGATTTTTACAATTTAAGTATTGTTTTTCTGAAATTTCTTAAAGTACAATATTTTTTTCTAAGTATCGTTTATTTAAATTTCTTTAAAGTGTACAAACTTTTTCTATCATTTCTTAAAATTTCTTTAAAGTACAATCTTTATTTCTAAGTATTGTTTTTTTAAATTTCTTTAAAGTACAAACTTTTTTCTAAGTATCATTTTTTTTAAATTTCTTTAAAGTACAGACTTTTTTCTAAATATTGTTTTTTCTAAATTTTAAGAAACGATACTTAGAAAAAAGTACAAACATTTTTCTAAGTATCGTTTCTTAAAATTTTGTTAAAGTGTAATCTTTTTGCTAAGTATCGTTCTTTCGAAATTTCGTTAAAGTACAATCGTCTTAGTGGCAAAAAAAAGTGGCGAATTTCACCAAATTCTTTATATCCAATCCAGTGGTTTTAATTACAATCATTTAGTTTGTTATTTTCTTTAAAATATACATATTAAATTCCTATAGCATGTACTTAATTTCATAGATCTGTGAAAAGATGTATTAGAGTACAAATAACATTATTCAAACTTTTATATTTCATATTCTATTGCAACAATAAACTATACATATATAAATCTATAGTAATTTTTCTAATCAATACAAAAAGATACATTATATTTATGTTATTGATTTGTGTGGTACAAAATCTAAATGTTACAAAGTGTTTCATTGTTTTAACTGGATAAAACATCTAAACATATCTAATGTCAAAAACCAGTTTTTGATGAATGGTTCGCAATTCCTGCATTGGTTCGCAAGTCCTGCTTCATATTATTGTAAATATACTTTTATATAAATCTTATCAATACTGCAGGAATTGCGAATTTACATTACATGTAAATATTTTTCTTCTGCAGCAATAGGCTACAAAAATAATTATTGTCCAAGAGCATTGGTAATACAAATCATTCATTTACAGTTTAACCGTTTATGTCTATTTAAATCACCTTTCCATGCAAATACTTTCAGACATACTTCACATGCAAAAGGTTTCTTCCCAGTATGTGTAAACATATGGCGATCTAAATTCCTTTTTGTTGCAACTGCTTTTTGACATAATTTACATACAAACATTTTTTCTTCAAAATGCAAAGGCAAATGCCTATTTAGATCAATTTTTGTTTGAAATGACTTTTGGCATAAATCACATGCAAATGGCTTTTCCCCGTTGTGTACAAAACGTATATGGTTAAGAAGAGTATTTTTTCGTGCAAATGATTTTTGACATATTTCACACACAAATGGTTGTTCACCAGTGTGCATAAGTTTATGTCTATTCAAATCTCCTTTAAATGTAAATGCTCTCTCACATATTTCACACACATGAGGTTTTACACCAGTGTGCAGATGTAGATGATGTTTCAAACAAATTTTTTGTGAAAATCCTTTGTGGCATATTTCACATACATATTTTTTCTCTCCATGTATAAGCATATGTTTTTCTAAATCCGTTTTTGAAAAGAATTTTTCACATAAATTGCAAGCAAATTTAATTGTATGTACTTCAAGCATATGCATTTTTAAACATTTCTTTGCAAATGATTTCTTACATAAATTGCAAGAAGCTAATTTACTATGTGAAAGCAAATGATTGTTCAAATCACTCTTTTGTGAATATGATATTTGACATATATTGCATAGAAATGGTTTATCAAGATGCAACAGTAAATGTCTAATTAAACATATTTTCGTATTAAGTAACTTATGACACACTTCACAAGAAAATCGCTTTCTTTTAGCATGCATACATACATGTTGGTTTAAAATGGATTTTTCAGAAAATGATTTATGGCATGATTTGCAAACAATTGTTCTTGGAGATTGTTCAACACATGCATGCTTATTTACACCCATTTCTGTGTGGGATTTAGAATATATTATATAAATAATTTTTTAACAGTAACATACAAATGATTTACCACAAAAATACCTGAACAAACGTTAAGATTTTATAAACAAATTTTTTCTCACACTATGTTGCATACTACTGGTTTTTCTTCAGTGTTCAATAAGTGCATGTTGATCAGATTCCTGTTCAAATGCTTTTCTACACATAGTTATGGGTTGAACCGGAAAATAGGCCCCCACTCATTTTTCAAAGTACAATCCTGTGACTGAAGTTGTGGATTTAACATTTAAGAATTTTGGTCACGTTTTCAGAAATTTAAATCAAATCTGATGAATATAAAACATTGTAGTAAATAGCTGCATTAAATATGTGAAAAACAAAAATTAGCAATATGTTTGTTTCTTTGTACAGTAGCCTCGCTTACATGGTACTACTTCACTTAAAAATAAGCTTTGCACAAAATACCATAAAGCAATGTGTAAACATCCAAACTGCACTTATGTCCAGAACATATACTTCAAAGGTCTTTCTTCACTATATTTTTTAGAATAATACTCCTACAATACAGCTCAAAATAACAGTAAGAAGGTCCGATGCAAAAGGGTTCACTTTGCTGGTTTGCCTTCATTCAATCATCTTAATGGAAGACTCTATTTCGCCTCCGAAACTAATTCATACTTTTACCTTGTGCTGCAACTGCACAAATATTTAATGTTTCAAATTAGTTAGGATCAAGATTTTCAATAAAGTGCAGTTTAATTTTCAGGAGTTTTTGTAAACCAAACAATTCCTTTTACAAAGAAGAAAGTTTCTTAACCTTTTAAAAACTAGTAATTGACCATCATGCAGAATACATTTTCGCACACGATAACCCTATAATTCACAAAATTTACTTATCAATAACACAATTTCAGAACCCAAGTGGTTAGGCTACCTGCAAGTGCGGTTGCGGAAACTTGGCTGCCGTCAAGTGCGGACGCGCATTCAGCTACCTGCCAGTAGGCTACCGTCAAATTAACCGGATAGTTGTCTTACGGCGGAAGGTAGCAAATTATATTTCGTTCACTAACGTTAGACGACAGTGTTATTTAAATTGGAATTCTTCAAATATATTTAAAAATAAATTACCGATAAAAGAGTCGAATTTTACGGTTTCTAGCTCTTACAAATGTATATAGCATTAAAATCAGAGCTTGAAGAATGAAGCGATTCCTTTTTTCCACTTCTATTTTTCTAAAAATAAAATATAATAATCTTACCAAGCTTTTCAAAGAACTTGACAAGAAGTATTTGATCATAAAAATTTTCTAATTAATTCGATTTTTTCAAATTCGAATTTTTGACCCCGTCACAATATTTTTCTCATACATTGTACTATGTACTATATAAGGAAAGTAATAAATGAATCTATGGAAGAACACATTTTATATAGCAGACAAAGGAAATTTATGACGAAACCATCATATGGTGACAAATGGTTTGCACATTTCATTTTTGACATAACTATTAAGCATTTTATTTCTCCTTTGCATACATATTTCTTACAGTCATACGAATTTTCAGGAAAACTGGTAGCGACATCTCCAAAATTGGAAATCAAACCTCTTAGTGAATCCCCCCCGACACTGAATCCATATCAGTCATCATCTAAGCTCTATCTATAGGCAGTCCTTAGAAATAGATGTTTCAAGGAAATTTTTTGAATCGAAAGTGAAAAAAAAATAAAAATAAAAAGAAATGAAAACAAAAACAGAAATGGAAATATTTAGCATATCCCCAACCATCTCCTAAATTTAATGCTGAATTCATATCAGTAACCATCTCAGTTCTATCTATAACCAATCTTAAGAAATGAAGCGTCAAAAAACATTTTTTTAACCGGAAGTGGAAAAAGAACTGAAGGTGGATATCCTTAGTAAATCCCTGTTCTGCTCCGGAATTTGATGCTGAATCCATATCAGTTGTTATCCCTATCTATAACCAATTCTGAAAACTGGATGTTTTATGGAAAATTTTTGAACCAGATGTAGAAATGAAACCGGAAGTGCAAATTCTTAGTGAACGACCTTACACCCTCTAGAATTTGATGCAGAATCCATATCATCAGTTATCATCTAAGCTCTATCTACAGCCAATTTTGAGATATAGACATTTCAAGCAAAATGATAATTTTTGAATCAGAAATGAAAAAAGAACTGAAAGGGGGAGGGAGATAGAAATCCATAGTGAAATTCAACTCCTTCGAAATATGATTCTAACTTCAAATCAGTCATCATCTGAGCTTTCTATAGCAGATCTCAATAAAGAGATGTTTCAAGGAAGCATTTTTCTGAAAAAATATAGTGTAGCAAATGTTTGCCAGCAATAAAACTTATTACATAATATAGCACTACCTCATTTAAGAAAATGCCAAGGGCCTAGCATACATACTCGTTAAATCGAGGGACTCCTACATAAAACTAAAATCTTACCTTTAGTTTAAAATTTGTTGTAGCTTCGAAAGTCCTATTTATAACCGTACATTTTGGTTTGCATAATTGGCATTCCGCCTTACTACTCCATTATTATAACATAACTTTGAAAGATTTTCATCTAATACTTCCCAAAATACATTTGCATCATGTGAGGCAGTATTTTCCATCTTTTCTCACATTTTTGCAATAACTAACTGCATTACATCTCTTTAATTTACTTAAAAAATATATACAATGCATAGCAGAGCTGGGATTGCCTGTGTTTCTGTTTTCACAAAGAATACCCCTTTTCTTTATATAGACAGGAAAGAAACATCTACCAAACAACATTATTATATGATTCCTATATGAACGTAAAGTTTATTGCAGAAACTATACTTTTCAGAGTCCACCACAGATACTAAACATTTCATTAATTCGGCAACAGATTGCAAAATGCTGTTTAGATTGCCTCCTAGAAATGCATTCAATGACTAGACAAAATACAGAATACACATTAGCCGTTTCCCCTTTTGCGAATCATTCATCTGCGGTTTAAACACAATAGTTTGAAATTTGCAGAAATGTATTTTGAGTATTTTGAAAATACAAAGTACTCTGAAAATGTATTTTCGATACATTACCAAAATACTTTTAAGATTTTCAGTTTAAAATACAAAATATAAATGTATTTTGAAAATGTATTTCAAATACATGTATTTTCGATACTGCCCAACTCTGGTGAAATATTGTAACTACATACATGAATCACAATGCAGTAGTATTTACTAATTGTCATTTGTAATTGTAGCAAGAAAGCATTAAAAACAGAATAAAAATATTTGACATTCATGTTTGCAAGCTTTAAATATGTTGTAGAAAACTTGAAAGTAATAGGAATTCGAATTCAACACTAATAATGATTATAAAAATGCGAGCAAGATAAATTTACAATGAATCAGATGTTTTAAAACCCGCCTAATTCAAAGAAAAATACCCAGCTCGCTGAAATATTTCAAAAATTACATTATGTGCTCAAATTAATACTAATCGTAGTTTGAATGAGTTTCGATAATTATACATACGTAAATAGAAAAAGATATCCATCCGTAATACGACGAAGACAAAAAAAAATTAAATCTCCGTGTTTTAGAACACATAAATGGGAATTTATGAAAATCCTCTTTCTGAAATACATCAGATAACTTCAAAGTGTATCTTGCTAAATAATGGCTGAATAGAGTTTCGTCCAGAACAGAGCACCAGGCGCCTTTAATCTCCAATCTCTAGGTGTGGTTCTTATCTTCATACTGTGACATTATTTCATTGGTCCATAGTTGGAGGTTCGAGGTTTTTGATTTAATGTTTTTATTATTTGACCTAGCTCATAGTGTGGCAGTTTGTTGCACATTCATTTAGAGTTTAAGCAGTTTGGGGGGGGGGGGTTGATGCAGATCTGAGGGTTACCTAGCATTTTAGCAGTTTAGGATTTAAGACATTTTGTAGAAAAGCAAAGATCGCGAGTTTTATTTAATATCAACTGATTAAGGTGGGACGTTCCTAGTACCGAATATCAAAGTTAAGTACCGAACGGGGTCTCTTACGAGATTTAGCCTTGCGATGATCATAGTCATGCAGATTAAATAATAGTTCATTTGGGACAGATGGCAGATTTTTGTAGAATTTAAGCGCTAGCTTTTTAATTTGGGCTCTAACAGTTTTTATTTTAAAGTCTTTCTTAATTACCGAGTTTATTAAGTATCTAGGTGCTTTCCTTATAATCCTTAGGACTTTGTTTTTTCTTGTCTCTAATAAGTCTATGGTAGTTTTACAGGCATATCCCCATACGGGTGCTGCATACAGCATTCCCGGGCGGATGACCGGCTAAATAATGGCGTAAAGAAAATAGGATGTACATATACGGGAAGAGAAGTGGCGTTTGGGCCCACCAGCCAGTAATTTGTCGATAGCAGGGCGCCTGGAGCAGAGCTCCATATCCCTAGTCAGGTAACATATATGTGGGTCACAGTCTTCCACAGAACCTAGTCCTTCAATAGGGGTCAATAATGATGAAGAAACAAGTTGGTAGTAAACAAAGAATGCTGTAAACAGTGATCTTATTGTAGAGTTTTGAAGATAAGGAGGGTGGGGAAACAGGCGAATATCCCCTACTGGGATGCAGAAGAGATTCAGTCAGGAATCAGCATGGGACGTCTAAATCGGGATTTAGGACAGCTCTGGATCTTTTTGGAAATTCACGGAAGTCGTAGTCGGTCATATTATAGATCAGTTCGTTGGGGATCCTAGCGAGGTTATCATAGAAATTGTTAGAGAGTTTTCGCATCTCTTGCTTAATAGTTTTAATTTTGAAATCGCGATGTATTACAAAGTTTTTCAAGTATCTTGGGGCTTTTTTGATAGAACGTAGGATTTTGTTCTGAATGATTTGGACTTTTTTCACATTAGATTGGTAGGGGAAGGAGGGTACGGTCCCTGTGGATGCCTCCCCCACTGCCCACTGGGTTCCGGTCCAAATTGGGTGGCACTTCCCGGCCGTCCAAACAGTTACCTTACACCTTTCTGGTAGGTCGGACGGTCTGGGTCTCAACAACAACAACATTAGATTTCGCATCGTAGCCCCAAATCGGGGAGGCATAGAGAATGATGGGGCGCATAACTGATTTGTAAAGTAGGATTTTGTTTTCAATGCTGACATCATTCGAGTACAGGAGGGAGCTCAGTTCTGCTTTTACAAAGTTTATTTTATCTTTGAGTTTTGCAATGTGGGGTTTCCATGTTAGTCTGCTGTCAAGAGTGACACCGAGATATTCACATGTCCTCTCAAGCAAACTGGCTGAGTGTTAATTATGATTGGTTGGGGCGGAAAACGTTGATGTGAGAAAAAAACAGTTTGACATTTATTAGGGTTTATTTTGATGCGGTATTTCTCTAACCAGGGTTCGAGAGTGTCCATGTGATGTTGTAAGTATCGGTGTAAGTAGTTGGTGTTGTGGTGTGTGGCAAGAATGGCAGTGTCGTCCGCATACAAAGTATAGTGTTGTTGGTTCTAGGGATGTCGTTTACGTAAATGTTAAAAAGAATGGGACCAAGTTTACTGCCCTGAGGTACTCCAGACAAGATATGTTTGGTGTGTGAGTGTGTCTGGTTCAGACGGGCATGAAAGGTTCTGTCGCTGAGGTAGGAGTATAAAATATGGGTAAGAGAGTGTGGCATACGAAGCTGAATGAGTTTGTATATGAGCCCGATGAACCACACCCTATTGAAGGCCTTAGTGACTTCAATAAGTATACCTCCAACTGCTGACCGGTTTTGGAGTCCATCAGAGATGTACTCCACCACGCGGAGCAGTTGGTGTGTTGTAGAGTGAAGCTGTCTAAAACCAAATTGCTCAGGGATGAGAATGTTGTTATTAGCAAGGAAATTGTTGATTTGGATGGCGATGAAATATTCAGCCAGTTTGCCAAGAGAGGACAGCAGACTAATGGGACGATAACTTTTTGGGGAGTTTAAATTTTCATTTGGTTTAAGGGTTGGAACAATGGCGGCGTGCTTCCAGTCGCGGGGGAAGTAATTGAGTTCAAAAATGGAATTGATTAAAACAGTGATGCAAAAGATTATATTAATAGTGCAGGATTTAAGAGCTTTGTTTGAAATATTGTCAGGGCCGGGGCTTTTCTTGTTTTTGAGAGTATTGATGTAGTTAACTATGTCAGTGGGGAAAATGTGGGGAAGGGGGGAAGTATTTGGAACACTAAGGAACTGCTTCACGATATCCTTGGCTTCCTCCATGAAATTTGGGCAGAAAATATCTTCATGTGGTGTGAATTGTTTTTCATATCCATCAGCGAGTAGATTAGCTTTGTATTGTTCTGTGTAAGCAGTGGTATTATTGTGAGTGAGTAAGGGAATATTTTTGTGCTTTTTAAGAATACGTTTTAAGAAGTCCCAAAGTGAATGATCAGTAGGGGAGAGAGATTCGACGTATTGCTTCCATTTGGCTTGTTTATAGTTAGAAATTAAAAGTTTTATTTGTGCCGTCAGGTGATTGTATCTAGCTCTGTGGGCAGGATTTCTTTTGTGTTGCCAGTGTTGGCGAGCGCGGTTTCTGAGTTTAATTTGGCTAGTGATAGAATATGGGAGTTTTTGAGTTGTGGAATGTAGGTGGAGGTGCTGTCGGAGAGTGCTGAGCTAAATGTTTGGGTAGTGTTTCGATCGCCCTGTCAACATCTTCGGTGGAAGTGATGGTTGGGAAGAGGATGGGGGACTCGTTTAGAAGTTTAACAAAATTTTTCCAGTTAACTTTAGTAGGGAGAGAGGGGGCGGGAAGAGGGGTATTTAGTTGCAGCGTTAATAAGATTGGTAGATGGTCCGAGGTAAAAAGATTAAGTACATTTACAAAGGCTGGGAAGGGACAATTTTTTAATAATGCAAAATCAATGGTGGTAGGGTTGGTGTGATTACTATGTCTGGTGGGGAGGGGAGGAAATTTAATGTCTAAATTATTATCAATACAAAAGTTGTTAAGTTCTCTTCCTACCCGGCTAGTCCTGCGTGCATTCCATCTAGGATGGTGCGCATTGAAGTCACCTGCTAAGATAGTAGGGGATGGGGGTTTAAGTATGAGGTCAAGATCGTTATAAAGGGGGTCGGGAGAGATAATTCTGTTGTAAATGGAACCAATTATGAGTTTTTGCTGCCTAGGAAGTAGGATTTCCACCAATGTGTTTTCAAGACGATGTGTGTTTGAACTTGGGAGATGTGTGTGTGGGATGTGATTTTTGACGTAAACGGCTGTTCCGCCATAGCTCAGTGGCTGACCTGCGGCGCTGTGTCTTTGTGTGTAGTAGAGAGTAAAGTTTTGAATTTTTAAGCGGTCTGGGCGTTTTGTTTTAAGTTCCTGCATTAGGATGATGTCAGCGGGGTTGTCAGTTAAGTGGTTTCTTAGATCGTCGATTTTATTGCATAAGCCGTTAGCATTCCAGCAAAGGATATTTAATTTGGATGGGTGTCTATTCATGATTGGTAGGATTTATCTGGGAACCAAAGATAGATTCAATAGCACGGATAAATACAAATAGTTTGTTGAGGGGACCCTCAACTTTTTCCATATCGGTGATAGCTAATGTGATTTTATTTATTATGTCCTGAATATTGAATTTTGAGAATATTTTTTGAATTGCAGTAACTAGGTTCATAATTTCACTGATTCCTCCGAGGGAGGGAGGGCTTTCTGCTTCCCTGTGAATGTCCACAACTTCCATTGGGAGGGGGGGATGGCAGGTTTTGCTGGTTAGTTTGATTATATGATTGGTTGTTTTGAATGGATTTATTAGTTTAGTTATTTGATTTGGTATTATTGTTTGCAGAAGAATTATTAGTTGATTTAGTTTGATTTTCAGGTGGGAGAGCTACAGGAGTTGGTGAAGCATACTGGTTATTTTCAACAGGAGGCAGAGCATAAGGAGAAGAGGTGGGCTTAGCTTTTTTGACAGTGGAGTTGGAGCTCTTTGCAAAATAAGGCTTGTTTTGGTTCTCTGTGAGGCTAAGTTCACGGGTTTCTTTTTCTTTCTCCTCAAGTTTTCTTTTCCTATACCTTTCATGTATGACTGAAAAGGGTTCTAGCTCAGGGCAGGCCGTGGTAGAGGAGGGCTCTGAAGGAGAGGGTGTGCAGAAAGGCTTCTGCACTGAAGTAGTTGGTGGGATGGGAGCAACTGGATTTGATTGTTTATAGGTATGGGTGATACTAGAGTTAGAGTTTTGATGGGAAGAGGGTCCAGGTTGATTGTTTTGAGTTTTATTGCTGAGAGTACTTGCAGTTTGGATTTTGGGAGAGGGTCCCTTGTTGGTTGGGGCTTTTGGGCATCCTAAATAGTTGGCCGGGTGGGGTCCTTTACAGTTCATGCATTTTGCTGGGAGGTCTTTTGATTTTGTACATTGTTTGGTTTGGTGGGGCTCTGCACATTTTAGACAGGCGCGGGGGGGGGAGATTACAATTGTCAGAACTATGTCCCCATGATTGACAGTTATAACACTGAAACCAGGGAAAGGGATCGTAATCTGTTATTTTGACAATGAAGCCAACCACTTTCTCTAGTCCATAAATTTCATCAAAGTTATCGGAGTTGTAGACATTCACAAGGAAGATTGGAAGTCGCTCTTTCGTTTTGAATTTCCTTAGTTGGGACACACGTTGGATGTCAAATCCCTTAGATACTAGGTCCTCTTTAATTTCTTGGCCATTAGTGTCAACGGGGATTCCTTTTAAGAGGATCTTCTTGGGCCTTTCTGATTTTATGCTCATACCATGGAATTGGATTTTATTTGCTAACAAACATTTTTGTAATGCTCTATACTGTTCGACATTTTTTGGTTTTAGTCTGACGTACTCGCCTGCCATCTGGAGGGGGGTTTGAAAACTAAGTCTTTGGTGGCATTGTTTAAGAGTGCCTTTCAGTTTTCTACCATCTTTATGAAGAAAGGTTCAGGTTTAGAGGGCTGGGAGGGGGATTGGTCATTACTAGAGTCATAGTCAACAGGACGGTTAGTATATTTGGTATTGTTTACATTAGACTTTTCAGCATCAATTAACTTGGCTGTATCATTGATTGCATTAAAATTGTCAACATTCTTTACACTAGGGTTATCAGTTGTAATCAAATTGGAATTCTCAACATCATTTGAATTTTCATTAGTAAGTTAAATCTGTTACTGGTTTCAATAGTAATATTTTCAACTTTTTGAGTATCTTCAGTATTTGAATGTTTAACATATTTACGTTTGTTACTTTGGGTGGGGATGTCACTATCACCGTGTTCACGTTTATCAGCATCTTTGAATTTTAAAAGGTCATCAGTTAAGTATTTAAAATTGGGTCCAATATTAGCTATATTGTCAATACAAAGAGTCAAGTTAGCAGGGGAAGGACTAGAAATCAGTAAGAGAATATGATCGCACATACCTTTGAATCCAGCTTTCAGCTCGTGGAGCTCACCAGGTTGTTGATCGCTGTTTTGGGCTAGGAAGATCATTAAGGAAAGCTTGACGAGGTTCTCAATTATTGTCTTTTTTTCAATCAGTAATCCATTACGTCCTAAATCTCTTAGTTTATTCAGCAAGTCCATAAAATTAGGATCCGGAAGTTCCTTTGGCGAATTTACTATGGCGTTTGGGTTGCACGTCACAATAGCCCAGTCCCAGTATGGGTGGGACGGACATCGAGGTGAGATATAAGTAGAGAGACTTACGGCAACCTTTTCTTGACCACTGAACTAAGTCACATGACTTATGCACTCCCCTACGCGCATATTTTCTCGCGCACCTCTCCTTCCATTGCAATTGCATTACGTTTTCAAAAGCGAGAAGTCCTGTCGCACGTTTGGGTTTAATTTTCAGCAAAATATGGTAATGTCCTGCGCTGCATATGGATGTACTTCAAAGTTCATCAAAGGTGGAGCCACTACGTTTCACAGGTAAGTCATTTTCCTTCATTTTAAAACATATTTTATATAAAATAACGAGTTAATTGGCAAGTGCGACCATGACGTACTATAATAAAAGTAGATTTTCTGGCTTTGTAAATAATGTATAGCCTCGAAATAATTTTTAAAATAAAATATTTTATATATATTTCCGTACTTCCATAAACTGAACCTCTATAAATGCTTAAAATTAGAAGAAAAAAAATAAAATGAACGTGAACTTTTAACCCTTTCGGGACGGCGGCATTCCGAAACTACCGTGGCCCAAAGGACGAAGCGCTTCGTTTCCGAAATGTGCGTAAAAGACGGCTACTTTTTTGCGCTAAGCCTTACTCTCGAAAAAAATTCACTAAAAATCACCCGTTCAACACAGCATTCTACTTTTTTCAGGAAGAAAGGAAATACTTATTTTCTATTTGATGTATATTTTTTATTCAAATTTTCTTTTATCAAAATATTAAAAATTTTAGTGTATATATGTTTTAGGTACAGATGGATAATTCTTTGGCATGTCCTTCCGATTTTTTAAAACTGTACCACATATATGCGTATTCTTAGACAACAAATACTTTGCAAGTACAGGAGAGGTAAAAAATTTATCCAAATACAAAGTATATCCTTTTCCTGAAAGTTCACTTAGAAGTGTTTTCACAACGCGTTCTCCATACCCACCATCTCCATACCCACCATCCATTTATGGCCTCATTCCGATTCTGACGATTTATATATTTTTATTCCATATCTGGACCTTTTCGATGGGATATATTAACGAAATCCCAGCCTTCCTTTCCATGAGAACATAAATAACCTAATCATTTCATTGCCGCACATTCCTTTACCCCCCCCCCCTCCCCCACCCGCTCAAAAAAAACCTCTCTTATATTCCTCTAATTCAACAACCAAATCAATAAAAGACAAAATCAGTACGAGACCCGGAACTCAATTATAAAATTGTTGATGCTACGGGAAGTGCTATGTTTACTTAACAGAACCATGTGTTTCACCGCTCCAAATGGAGAAATAATTCATTGGATTCTCCTTGTGCCAAGGTCAAACATCTACAAAATACATTTAAGTTGCTTCCACGGGCATTTAGCGCCATCTAGGAGACAAATACATTCAAACTAAAACGTTCCACATAGAAACACCCATACGTGCCAGTCGTCCTTTAGGGTAAAATTTCCTCCGGCCCGCGGGAGTGCCGTTCGTCCTTGACTGCAACTTCACAGCTGGCGCGTATGCGTGCCACTCGTCGCGAAAGGGTTAATAGGCCTAGTTTTCTCTCTTGGCGATATTTTTCTACGCCAAATTGGATTGCTTACTAATTCATGCTCTTTTCTCCTGACAATGTTTTTATGCCATATAATGCTATGAAATGATTAATAACGCCCAAGAAAATTTATATAAATATCACTAAGTACATATTTAAAATTGTTATTTGTTGCTAAGCTATATTCTTCCAAATTTATAAAAATGAATACTGTATATGAACGTAAAAATAATTTTTTGTAGAGAATTGCCGTCGAAACAATTACTGTATATGTAATGTATCAAACGAAATTGAACAATTAAAATGTGACTTGAAATATTTTTTTGTGATTATGAAATGCGTAACGTAAATGCAAAATTCCTAATATTTATTATAAGTGCAATAAAATATACTATAATATTTTTCAATTCAGTTTTTATGTAAAACTTTTAATAAAATGCTAGCTAATTCCTATTATTTTTATTAGTTTTCCCAAAGATGAAGAAAGAAGAAAGATCTGGGAAACACAACTGAAAAGGGAAAATTTTAAAGCATCAAAATATGCTAAATTGTGCACAAAACATTTTAAAACAGAATGTTTTTTCTTTGGGGCATTTTTTTTCTTTGGGGGGGGGGGGGGGGGTCAAGGAATATAAAGTAACTGCTGCATAATTTGGAAATAATATTCAAGATTTTGAATAGTTATCTAGAATTGTATATTGCTCAGCTATATTTCTAAATTTGAGAACTGAAAAATATTTTAAAATGTATATTCCTGCCCAACCCGTTCTCTGCATTTGACAGGGTGTTATGAACTAATAAAGCTATTTTATTAAGAAGTTGTAAGTTAATGTCTTGCAAGCAGCATTTTGATTTATTATAATAACACTGTGTCCAAATGTCTTTAAAAGCATTTTTCTTTTCTTTTTTTTTGGGGGGGGGGGGGGGTGCAAGGAATATAAAGTAGCTGTTGCATAATTTGGAAATAATATTCAAGATTTTGAATAGTTATCTAGAATTGTATATTGCTCAGCTATATTTCTAAATTTGAGAACTGAAAAATATTTTAAAATGTTTATTCCTGCCCAACCCGTTCTCTGCATTTGATAGGGTGTTATGAACTAATAAAGCTATTTTATTAAGAAGTTGCAAGTTAATGTCTTGCAAGCAGCATTTTGATTTATTATAAATAACACTATGTCCAAATATCTTTAAAAACATTTTTTTTTGGGGGGAGGGGGGGGGGGTCAAGGAATATAAAGTAGCTGTTGCATAATTTGGGAATAATATTCAAGATTTTGAATAGTTATATAGAATTGTATATTGCTCAGCTATATTTCTAAATTTGAAAATTGGCATTGAGGCAATTTTGCACTTCGTTTATACAAAAACTAAAAAAAAAGTATTTTGTTAAACATACACGTTTACTGAAGTAAAAGATTAATTTTAGTGGCACTTTTATAACACTAAATGGTATGGTAGCTCTGTAAATGTATACTTATAAAATCTCAAGGTTTATACAGGTTTTTTATTCATTATTAAAATGTTGATGCATTAATATTAAACATCAACAACCTTAAATAATATAATTAATGTTTTTTTCGAAATTAAGGGCTATTTCTCTGATGATTTTATTAATTGAATTGAAAACAAGTAAAAACAAACAAAAAACAACTTTTCAAATACACCCTTTTATTAGTTGTATGTAACTTAAATATATGAAGGACAACACCATACAAAATGTTTGCTCCAGTTCCCGAGTTTTTCCTTAGAATAACATTAAGTTATTCTTCAGTGCATTACGCTTAACAGTTCCTGTACGGGCTCGGATGGTAAGGTTCAAAATCCAATGAATTAAAATATACCATGAAAGATAATCATGCCAAATATGATATGATCTTTCTAGATACAACGGATCTCGAGTTATTCCCACATAATGAGTATATATCTATGGCGGGCCCAGGATGGGCTAGCCCGATAAGACTCAAAATACAAGAAATCAATATATACCGTAAAAGACAACGAAATACTAAATTTGGACCTTCTAACTAGGAAATTAAAATATATCACAAAAGACAACGACATGCCAAATTTCATGCTAGTGTGATTAATGGAACTTGATTAGTTAAAACCTAAACAATATGTATTTTGAAATACATCAGACGTATTTAGCACTGTTTTACTCCAGTACAAAAAAATTATTTTATAGCGCCAAGCGCGGCAAGAAGTCGCCAAATCTGCGAGTGTTCGACCCTAAGTCACGTGATACATGCAGTGGTCACGTTTTCAATCTCTTCTGAATAGCAATGCGCAGTCTACTTATATCTCTGGTCGAAGAGGACGGAGGAGGAGGTGTAGAAAGTAGTAATTTCTATACTCCCTTTCAATATATTCATACGTGCCTATATTGATACAGGGAAATAGCATATATTGATACAGGGTGTCTAAATTGAATATGGGCGGTTACGGAGGCCAGGTATTGTGACGTAAAACTCAAACGTCACTTCGCTTCCAGTACGTCCTATTTTCGCTCTTTACCCTATAATGCCATTATGGTTGTTATTATGCTAGATATAATATTTTAACGAAGTATCAATCAAGTAAGTGTCATATTTTAATATATATAACAACGCAGATTTCCTTTTAACAATAATCTAACATCATTTCAAGATTGTTTTATATCAAATTCATGCATTATTTATAAAAATAACAAATTCTTATCAATCGTGTATAAAAATACACTCTAAAAGACTGCATATTTTGTTAAAAGACTAGATGAACACAATGAAGTTTTAGCTATTTATAAAATATCAGCAAGCTTTCCACT
Source organism: Amaurobius ferox (assembly GCA_951213105.1). NCBI lineage: Eukaryota > Metazoa > Arthropoda > Arachnida > Araneae > Amaurobiidae > Amaurobius > Amaurobius ferox. Next base: position 60,763,968 of record OX578146.1, read on the forward strand.
GTTTTTCTGGAAGAATAGAGCTGTTTCAACCACGTGGCACTCTCTTAGTAACGAGCCTTAGCAACGGTTGCTGGTGGTCAAACAACTCATAGATAGGCCATTGCTATACACGTTGTACGTTGCTTCAAAAATATTAATTTAAACTTTAAGTAATAATTATGTCATCTAAATATTTTCAGGATATGGATGATCGAGCTAAAGCTCTATATTCTTTATTTGTCATGATATTAATAATTTTAAAATGTTTTATATTTGCGAAAATGTAATGTAATGCGAATCCAAATTGTGAATTGGATTTTCATATGCTTACACCTTATAAAGAGCTAAGACAATATTGGAAAGTCTTGAAAAGTATGTGTGTATGTGGGGGGGGGGGGGGGCAACTGTTTAACATTTGCTTATGCCAGGGTTATTTTAAATGAAAAATACGCATAACATTAAAAAGTCTTGAAAAGTGCGTGGGGGGGGGGGGGGGGGGGCAACTGTTTAACATTTGCTTATGCCAGGGTTGTTTTAAATGAAAAATACGCATAGCATTAAAAAGTCTTGAAAAGTGTATGTGGGGGGGGGGGGGCAACTGTTTAACATTTGCTTATGCCAGGGTTATTTTAAATGAAAAATACGCATAACATTAAAAAGTCTTGAAAAGTGCGTGGGGGGGGGGGGGGGGCAACTGTTTAACATTTGCTTATGCCAGGGTTATTTTAAATGAAAAATACGCATAGCATTAAAAAGTCTTGAAAAGTGTATGTGGGGGGGGGGGGGGCAACTGTTTAACATTTGCTTATGCCAGGGTTATTTTAAATGAAAAATACGCATAACATTAAAAAGTCTTGAAAAGTGCGTGGGGGGGGGGGGCAACTGTTTAACATTTGCTTATGCCAGGGTTATTTTAAATGAAAAATACGCATAGCATTAAAAAGTCTTGAAAAGTGTATGTGGGGGGGGGGGGGCAACTGTTTAACATTTGCTTATGCCAGGGTTATTTTAAATGAAAAATACGCATAACATTAAAAAGTCTTGAAAAGTGCGTGGGGGGGGGGGGGGGGGCAACTGTTTAACATTTGCTTATGACAGGGTTATTTTAAATGAAAAATGCGCATAACATTAAAAAGTCTTGAAAAGTGTGTGGGAGGGGCAACTGCTTAACATTTGATTATGCCAGGGTTATTTTAAATGAAAAATACACATAACATTAAAAAGTCTTGAAAAGTGTGTGTGTGTGTGTGTGGGGGGGGGGGGGGGTTCACTGCAAACTTTCCTGTGCTTCAAATTTTCAGTATTCCAATCTTTTCTGTTGATTCTTAAAGGCCATTCTTTGCTTCTTTTAACAGACAAGTCCTTGATTTTATTCCCTTTATTTTCAATTATTCTGGGGAATGAAAAAAATGATACAATTAATTACGGCACAAATCGCCATTATCAAATTCAATTACTTTATCTTAAAGAAATTATGATTATATATGATATCGGCCGGATATAGTTTTAATAAAACGACTTTTTAAAAAAAATTCACACCAAAACGTATCCCGGCGCTCTTCACTAAGACGTCTTTTTGACTCATTTCCTCTAATTAATACAGCAGGGAGTCTAAAAAAAGATTTGCTGTCTCGATCAGGACGATTTCCGCATTTGAAAACACCACAAGCGGTAGGCATAATGACAAATATAAAATTTTGTAACACTATACACGCCAGTATATCTACAATTGACTCAAACGCAAAGCCAGCAATATTTGACCACCAGCAACGGTTGCTAGGTGGTAGCTTGGCGATGTGACGTCAGGTGAAAAAGCTCTATTTGTAAAGATATCTATATCTAAAAATTATATTGCATGTGTAACTGATCAATTATTTGCTAATCTTTATAACAATTCATACTAGCATCTTTTTACACAAACAACGCCATGCCTGGTAATAAATAGTTACAGAATGCAGGCATACACACATGTAAAAATATATTTTAACTAATTTCGTATGCACTTTTGGACAAACTTTCATTCAACAAGCTTTCTTTTGTAGAAGTAAGTAATTTTGCTGCGATATTCAGTTTCTGTTATCATTTATGTTAAACAAGACTTGGTCCAGCTTTGAAACAATCAATGAGTTGCGCATTGCTTTTATTGTATAACTTTTGCACATGTCAAAGATGTGTTTGAAAGTTAACTGAATGGTCATCTCCGTTAACAATTGTTTATCAATTATCAGGTTACTCACCAGAGTAAAAACAGCATGACCATTCTGCACGGTTCTAGACAGCATTTTAAGCAAAACACGTGTTCTGTGTATCGTGACCACATAACATCGATTGAGAAAATCCTTGGTCATTCTAATTATAACTGCACTGTGACCGAAACAAGTTTTCAAATCGCAGTGGTTATGAAAAAGTTTTCGAACACCCTGGTCATGACTGGTAGTTACCTGCCATAATCATAGAAACTCTTTAAATGTTTCCCAAATGTTATCAATTTTAGTTAGATTTTGTACAGAGGTATGCAGTTCATAAAAGCAATACTTACCTAACATCAGTTTAAAAAAAAATAAAAATGTTTTACTATAATATTTCAGCAGAATTTGTGAAATGGTGATTGATGATAGATCATTGGTCACCAACAGATTTAAAGTAATCTGTCTAAGACGAAACTGCTTAATATTACATAACTATTTTTAGAGTTTGTGCGATTTCACCTTTGATGTAGAAATAGTGAAAATTACTTACCGTTTAAGCTATTTGCTCTTTGTGTATTGCAGTCGCTGAGACTGCAGGCTGGTCTGGTTCTTTGTCTCCGTAATTCTTTCCTCCTGCCACCTGCAAATTGAAAGAGAAAGCTTCCCCTCCTCTGACCCCCCCCCGGCCCTTTCTTTTTGAGCCAAACTGCCCCCTGTCGAAAGCCTTGAGGCATATTTTGACCAATAATCATTGACTTAAAGCAGTTGTGCACAACCCGCGGGGCCGCATGCAACCCTCGGCCTAATCGTGTGCGGCCCGCCGCACCCTCAGCTTGGCGAACACATGAAAAAAATTCCACGACTTTCGCAAGAAAAAAGAAAGAAAAGAAAAACTGCATCATACAATTTTATGAAAAATTATTTTTTATATCAAATTTTCTTTAAGACTAGTAGAAAATCTGCAAAATGAGTTCAGTCGTCGATTTCCAGATATCAGAAAACTTGAGAAATATTTGGAAGTGTTTGCAATACCATTCGCGACAAATATTGAAACAGCGCCGTCAATTTTCAGATGGAGCTTATCGAAATTCAGAATAACTCCGAATTGACAGCTAAATTTTCCGAAGTTTCTTAGCTAGAATTTTACAGAAATTACTTGCCTTGTGAAATGGAAAAATTGAAAATTCACTCTCAGAAAACGATAACATTATTCGGGAGCACCTACTTATGTGAACAATAATTTTCATTAATGAAACAAGTGAAATTAAAAGGTCGTTCTCGTCTAATTGATGAACACTTGGAGGGAAATCTACGGATCGCTGTATCCAACATTGAACCAGACATTGAAAGAATAATGAAAACCAAACAATGTCAAATTTCCTACTACCTCTACAAAAAATAAAAGGATTTGGGCTATGTCTGTACGTTTTTGAAGAAAGTGAGTTGTTTTGTTCTTTTCTGTATTTGTTTTTAATTCTCACTTTTAATTTTTTGTTTCGGTATTTACTAAAAATATATTGCTGGGAGGTACCCCCCCCCCCCTTGCGGCCCGCCGTTTCTTAGTCTATGTGAAATTGGCCCGCAGGTGCTGAAAGGTTGTGTACCCCTGACTTAAAGTGTCATCAGAAAGTCGTCAGGCTTTTTAAAATTATATCCAATATCTGTAAAAGGTATGAAAAGTTTAAACGAAGAACAAAATAATTAAATGTATTGAACCATTGAAAACCGATTTTCACATAATAACTAATAGATTCAACTTTAGTTTAATTCTTTGTCACCATAGTTTTTTCAGTACTTTGAGCACTTTATTTCCACAAGTAGCAGTTTCATATCATTATGGATAGTCTGCTCTTTAATATAATAATAAGTTTCCGTTTGTTAAAATATGTAAACATTGTAAATTAATAAAAGGAAATATTAGTGAGGCCCTTAAATTTAAATATACTTTAATTTGGACCCACGTAGAATCGCCAAGTGGCTAGATACACGTAACATTTAGATATTAACAGACAAATTATAAAAAATGTTTATTTGGAAGGGCTATAAAATTCGGAGGTCCGAGGCTCATGACCGGGCATTTGATAAAAAGGACATTGTTGAATGGTGAGGAACAAAAGGAAAATAAATCTCTGTTCGGACCCCATTCTTGAATATTATAGATTGGGTATGACTGGACCATATTCCTGATTAGAATAACTTACTGGTTTATTAACATAGTGTTTAAATCATTGTAAATTTTATCCTTGTGTAAATAAAATATTTAGACAGCTTATATTTACTTATTTCGAGAAATAGGAGAATGTGAAGGAATGCACGGTAAATAAATGTCTTAACAGCGATTTTATTATTACAGTATCAGAAATTTTCCACACTGATAAGTTATGTACTATTTTGGTTTGTATAAGATGCTTACATAATATTTTATTATTGAATTTTTGTGTATTCTTTTAAAATTAAGGACATTAATTTTCGTAGAATAAGTGAAGTTTTAAAAGCAGAATGAGAATAGGTGTACAATAAATTTTGTGTTCATCTTATTATCATACAAAATGCCCTGTTGGAAATAACCTTAATAAGTATGCCTGTAATATTTATTTTTCTGCGGATATAAAACAGAAGTAAATTTTTATTTAATGGCATTAAATTAAAAATGAGTAATAATATTTTATGAAACTTCTCAAAATGTCAATTAATTAATCAAATTACTCCTGTATCCCAAAATAGAGACATTGACCTTGAATCCCTTTCCTTTACTTCAATTTTGATTTACACAGTTTACTTTCCCTGTGCATCATTATGCGCAATGCACATGATAACTCAGAATACGCAAGATTACACCAAATGCTTTTGAGGCATTTTAAAAATTTTCGGCGATATATCAAATATGATTATGCAGAATGTAAAAATATCGTTGGTATTTTTCAATCTGCATTTATTCTATCTATAGTAGATTAGAAAATGAAACAGAATCATGGTAGCGCAAAGGGTACGCAGCATAGTTCAGTTCCATTTTCTTTCATATATTGAAAAATCAGATACAAAATAAATAAAACGATTCGACTCGATAGAGATTCAAATATTTTTTAGCTAGTTAGGGATCAAGTTTTACATTTTGAAAATCATCAGATCGGACTGTGTTCATACGTTAACTATTGGATTTGGTAGGGGAGGACAAGTAAAAATATATAATTTCGTATCCTTCTACAAGAACATACCTATCTTAAGAATTATTATTATTAAGACTCAGACTAAATGAAGTTGAATACCAGTCCGCATTAATATCGTTTTTAACACTTTACAACAAAGTTGAAAAGTGTTTATGACTTTGTTCATTCTGTCTGTCTGTCCGTCCGTTAGCACGATAACTGCCGTATAAATGACTTAATCAAAATGAAATTTTAGTATGTTGTTCAGACGGTCTGTAGGACCTATGGGAATATAAATGAATAATATCACCCAATTAGTTTTGGATTGATTGAACCCGGGTTGAAAAAATGAAATACATTAAACCTTATGGAACCTAATTTTTCAAACATTTTTTAAGCGGATTTAAAATTCACAAATTGCTTCGAAAATGTTAGGTAATATTCAAATTATTCCATAAAATATATAAAAAAAAATAGCAAAATATATTCCGTAGTTTTTTAAATAAAAATTAAAATAATAATTACACCTCATATATGAAGCGGTCATATATGAAGCGGTGACCATGGCATGATATGAAAAAATCACGTGACACACTTCAAAATATAATACTCCATCTTATCTCAAAATCGTGATTTTTAAAGTTCTTTTTAATTCATATTGAGTGTTGTATTCGTCCTAACACCTCTTTATTTTTGCTTAAATTCTGTGCATCTACATACTGAAACAACGCAATGACAATATATTTGAGTTTAAATGATCATCCAAATTTGATTATTTCTACAACGAAGCCTATTTATCACTTATGTAAAATGTAAACAGCAAAATATGTAGGAGGAGTTGTATAAGAATTCCTGTATTTTTTTAACGCAAAAGTATTTAGATCATGGAGTCTGCACAGCTGATATGAATGAAATATTCATTGATTTTACACAGAGAAGGACGATTTTTTTCGATGAAGTTTTAAGCATAGAGTTTAATTACTTGTCGCTGCATGGTCTTAAGTTTTTAAATAAAATAAATTATTTTAGTACTGTGATGAATGAAATGATTGGGAAAATGTTATGAATAAAATGTTGCTTTTATAGAGAGAGCCAGGCGTGTTATTTTTTCTATGACGTCATTTGAATGAATATGAGTTGTTTTCGATGAAGTTTTCAAATATAATAAATTTTTGTAGTATTATGATGATTTAAAAAATATTACCGAGGAATGTATCGCATTTTAGAGATGTTTAAACCAGGCAATTTATATTTCAATGCCGTCATTTGAATGAAGTTCATGTTTTTCGATGAAGGTTTAAATTTTCAAATATAATAAATTAATGTAGTATTGTGATAAGTTTTAAAATATTACTTAGGGATGGATTGCATTTTAGAGATGTTTAAATAAAATTGCATTGGAGTTGGGAAGTGTTTCATAATCAATGCTTTAAGCAAGATTGATCTTTCTTGTTAGTGTTATCTACAGGTTCGCATGGGCCTGAAATTTGCGTTGAGTTTGAGCTATGAGCGAAATTTTGCTCGCGGACCGGCTCAAATCATCAGTTCACTGGAAATTTCGGACCATATACATTCTTTATTATTTATTATTCATAATTCATTTTTCTTTATTATTCATATACATTTCTTTATTATTTAAATTGGAAAATATACAATAAAAATTGTCTGCTGCATGAACACATTGGATTTAAAACCCGTTGCTAAGCGACGTATCATTTTCTTTAAATAAATTTACGGGGTAAAATATCGTCTGCATAATGCTATGTCTATGGAAGATTTAACTGTACGTTTTTAACACTTTACAACATAGTTGAAAGTGTTTATGACTTTGTTCATTCTGTCTGTCTGTCCGTTAACACGATAACTGCCGTAAAAATGACTTTATCAAAATTAAATTTTAGTATGTTTTTCAGACGGTCTGTGGGACCTATGGGAATATAAATAAATAATATCACCCAATTAGTTTCGGATTGAACTCGGGTTGAAAAAAGGAAATACATTGAACTCTATGGGACCTAATTTTTCAAACATTTTTTAAGCGAATTTAAAATTCACAGATTGCTTCGAAAGTCCTAGAAAATATTCAAATTATCCCATAAAATATATAGAAAAAATTTCAGTAAAATATGTTAGGTAGTTTTTTAAATAAAAATTACTTAATATAGGGAGAAAATCAAATTCAATTAAATTCTGGCTCTTGTTATATCCTCCAGAAAGAAAACAAGAAAGATCAATCATGCTTAAAGCATTGATTATGAAACACTTTCCAACTTCAATGCAATTTTATTTAAAAAAGTCGAAAATGCAATACATTCCTCGGTAATATTTTAAAACTTATCACGATACTACATTGATTTATTATATTTGAAAACTTAAACCTTCATTGAAAAAAATGAACTTCATTCAAAAGACGGCATTGAAATATAAATTGCGTGGTTTAAATATCTCTAAAATGCAATACATTCCACGGTAATATTTTTAAATCTATCATAATACTACGATAATTTATTATATTTGAAAACTTCATCGAAAACAACTGAAATTAATTCAAATGACGTCATAGAAAAAATAACACGCCTGGATCTCTCTATAAAAGCAGGATTTCATTCATAACTTTCTCCATTTTATTCATCACAATACTATAATAATTTATTTTATTTAAAAATTAAGACCATGGAGCTACAATTCATAAACTTTATGCTTAAAACTTCATCGAAAAATATCGTCCTTCTGTCTATAAAATCAATTAATATTTCATTCATATCAGCCATGCAGACTCCATGGACTGAATTATTTTGTGTTAAAGAAATACAGTAATTCTAATACAACTCATTCTACATATTTTGCTGTTTACATTTTACATAGGTGAAAAATAGGCTTAATTGTAGAAATAATCAAATTTGAATGAGAATTTAAACTCAAATATATTGTCATTGTGTTGTTTTAGTATGTAGATGCACAGAATTTAAGCAGAAATAAAGTAGTTTTAGGATGGATACAACACTCAATATGAATTAAAAAGAACTTTAAAAAATCACGAATTTGAAACAAGATGGATGCCATATCTCATTTTGAAGTGGGTCATGTGATCGTTTCATATCATGGTCACGTGATCGTTTCATATAAGATGTGTAATTATTATTTTAATTTTTATTTAAAAAACTACTGAATATATTTAGCTGAATTTTTTTTTATATATTTTATGGAACAATTTGACTATTACCTAAAATTTTTGAAGCAATTTGTGAATTTTAAATCCGCTTAAAAAATGTTAGAAAAATTAGGTCCCATAGGGCTCAATGTATTTCATTTTTTCAACCCGGGTTCAATCCAAAACTAATTGTGTGATATTATTCATTTATATTCCCATAGGTCCTACAGACCGTCTGAACAACATACTAAAATTTCATTTTGATTAAGTCATTTTTACGGCAGTTATCGTGCTAACGGACAGACAGACAGACAGACAGACAGACAGAATGAACAAAGTCATAAACACTTTTCAACTTTGTTGTAAAGTGTTAAAAAAGATATATTATATAATAAATATCTTTCTAAGAGTTTCATTGTTTTATATAGAGAGATTTCACATTTTAAAATAAATATGGTAGATAACAATTTTTCAAATTTTTAAATAAAATAAATTATTATAGTATTGTGATGAATGAAATGATTGGAAACATGTTTATGAATGAAATGCTGCTTTTATATAGAGGCGATTTATATTTCGATGACGATTTGAATAAAGTTCATTTGTTTTCGATGAAGTTTATAATGATAAATAAGTTTATAATAGAAATATAATAAATTATTGTAGTATTATGATAATTTTAAAAATATTACAGAGGAATGTATCGCATTTTACAGATGTTTAAACCAGGCAATTTATATTTCAATGCCGTCATTTGAATGAAGCTCTTTTTTTCGAAGAAGTTTTAAGCTTTCAAACATAATAAATTAATGTAGTATTGCGATAATTTTAAAAATATTACCGAGGAATGTAACGCATTTTAGAGATGTTTATATAAAATTGCATTGAAGCTGGAAAGTGTTTCATAATCAATGCCTTAAGCATGATTGATCTTTCTTGTTTAATCATGGCTTATTTACTTTGTAGAAGAGGATATTGGTAAACATCCTGCCCTACACAAAGGCATGCGAGAGAAGAAAATAAATTTTAATCACATGTAAAAGTGAACCAAATTGATGGTGAAGGCAGATTCAATTCAAAACAATACTGTATAAATCTTACAATTATCCAAAATTGGCATTATGCAAAATAGTCGAAGGGAAATGAGGATGTGGGCAAATGAAATAGTTTCAACAGTTTTGCATAATACCAATGCTTTTGCATAATCAATGCTTTATGCATAATTGATCTTTCTTGTTTTGTTTTTGTAGCAACGTTTCGATTGTGTTTATATTGCTGAGGTAAAGAGTAAAATAATTTAAAATAATTCTGTGTATTATACTTTTGTTAAAATTATTATTATTTTTCTCTCATTGAGTTGGAAAGTGTTTCATAATCAATGCTTTATGTATGATTGATCTTTCTTGTTAATTAATATCTTGATAACTCCTGGTCATAGAAACTCGAAACATGAACTAAATTTTAAGTGGGGCTGTTCCAAGCCTAAAAGCAAACAAAGCATACAAAATTTCCAAGCATACAAAATTTCCAAGCATGCAAAATTTCATCATATTCGGTCTAGCCGTTCTCCCACGATGATGAGGCAAAACATACAGACAAAATGAGAGACAGGTTTTCAATTTTATTTATATAGATAAAAAAAAATCAGAAAACAAGAAGTAATTTATTTAAACCTTTTTAACACTTTACAACAAAGTTGAAAAGTGTTTATGACTTTGTTCATTCTGTCTGTCTGTCTGTCTGTCTGTCTGTCTGTCCGTTAGCACGATAACTGCCGTAAAAATAAGTTTATCAAAATGAAATTTTAGTATGTTGTTCAGACGGTCTGTAGGACCTATGGGAATATAAATAAATAATATCACCCAATTAGTTTTTTATTAAACCCGGGTTGAAAAAATGAAATACATTGAACCCTATGGGACTTAATTTTTCAAACATTTTTTAAGTAAATTTAAAATTCACGAATTGCTTCGAAATTTTTAGGAAATATTCACATTATCCCATAGAATACATAAAAAAAAAATTCAGTAAAATATGTTAAGTAGTTTTTTAAATAAAAATATTATTTAATATAGGGAAAAAAACAAATTCAATTAAATTCTGACTTTGGGATATCTTCCAGAAAGAAAAGAGAGAGATATTATATAAAAAATATCTCTCCATTTGTTTAAATGTTTTGCATATGGGAGTAGCTTCATATTTTAAAATAAATTTGGTAGATAACAATTTTTCATTTTTTTTAAATTTTATATAACTCTTCATGATAAATTTAATTGATGGCATTTTAAATGCACTTTCCTACGTCCTAAAGAGTTAAAATTTGGTACACAGCTTAAATTTGTTGAACATTTTATTCGACAAAAATTTGATGGATCTTTAAATATAGATCATACATTTTTTCGAAATGGCCTGAAAATAATCCCCATTCACTTCTATAAATCATTGGTGTAATATTGTTAAAAATTATGATGTGGACAGCACATGTCTTTCTCTGCAGACTCATATTCGTTCTCTTTATTTATTCAATGATAATTTGAGTTTATCTGCACAACATAAGTATTTTAAATGACATTGAATTTACACGTTAAACTTAAATTTGGTTCTCATTTGATAGCTGGACTTGATTGTCAAAGGTGGCGTAGCGAAAAAACTAGAATATCTCAAAAACGGCTAGTCCTAGAGTAATGGGGTTAGTCTTATTCTTTTTGTTGTCAAAAATCACATATAAAATAGGAATTTAATTGATATAATTGAGCACACGTAGTCTTTTATTTTTATATATAACGATTTTTGCTGGCCATTTCGCAAAAATAGCCCGTTCCTTTTTCCCGAATCGTAGTAGAATAACCTACAAATGATTTATATACAAAATTTTGTTAAATTTGGTATATAAATCACTTGTAGGTTATTGAAATATTATACTCCAAATTTTGTTAAATTTGGTTCATTAGTTTTTAGCTAGAGTGGATAAAGGCAATTTCTGCGGCCATTTCGCAAAGAAGGCAGATTCTTTTATTACGAATCGTACTATAATCTAATGAACATCAGGATTTCCCACAAAAACATACCTACCAAATTGTATGAAATTCGGTCCATTAGTTTTTCAATTAGAGTGGATGTAATATCCACACAGACACACAGAAACATACACAGATACACCCTTACACACACAGACGTCTTCCTAAAAGTAGTTTTTTCGTGTTCTAGAAGTCCCAAAACGTGTAGATCCTTTGAAAATTCGAGTTCCGATCTTCGGCACGATTCCAATACATTGAGTACATACACATACACATATATATTATCTGTGTATTATCTGTGTATCTAAATTCCGTGCCTATGCAATTACAATAGTTGTGATTTTAAATGATCCCTAAACTTTTATTATTTCTTCAAGGAAGCCTAATTTTAACATATGCAGAATGCAAATATCTCAAGCGATTGTAAGATGAATTACATAAGAATTGCTGAATTTTTTTCACACAAAATTATTTAGCTCTGGAGTCTGGAATACAAGTTATATGAATGAAATATTCATTGATTTTGCATAAAGAATCAGATGATTCATATTTCGATACAGTTTTAAATATTTAAGTATAATAAATTACTGTAGTACTGTGATAATGTAAAAGATATTACCACTGAATGAATCACATTTTAGAAATTTTTAAATGAAATTACATTTCAGTTGGAAAGTGTTTCATAATCAATGCTTATGCATGATTGATCTTTCTTGTTAAACTTGCATGAGGTATGAAACAATCAATTAAAAAAGTTCATTTCTTTTAAAACGAAAAATGAAAAAAAAAATCGCATGTTACCCCATTTTGTTCTACATGTGGGGCACAATTTTTAACACTTTACAACAAAGTCGAAAAGTGTTTATGACTTTGTTCATTCTGTCTGTCTGTCTATCCGTTAGCACGATAACTGCCGTAAAAATGACTTAATCAAAATGAAATTTTAGTATGTTGTTCAGACGGTCTGTAGGACCTATGGGAATATAAATGAATAATATCACCCAATTAGTTTTGGATTGATTGAACCCGGGTTGAAAAAATGAAATACATTAAACCTTATGGAACCTAATTTTTCAAACATTTTTTAAGCGGATTTAAAATTCACAAATTGCTTCGAAAATGTTAGGTAATATTCAAATTATTCCATAAAATATATAAAAAAAAATTAGCAAAATATATTCCGTAGTTTTTTAAATAAAAATTAAAATAATAATTACACCTCTTATATGATGCTATCACGTGACCATGATATGAAAAGATCACGTGACCCACTTCAAAATAAAATATGGCATCCATCTTGTCTCAAAATCGTGATATTTAAAGTTCTTTTTAATTCATATTGAGTGTTGTATCCGTCCTAAAACCGCTTTATTTTTGCTTAAATTCTGTGCATCTACATACTGAAACAACGCAATAACAATATATTTGAGTTTAAATGATCATCCAAATTTGATTATTTCTACAATGAATCCTATTTTTCACTTATGTAAAATGTAAACATCAAAATATGTAGGATGAGTTGTATAAGAATTCCTGTATTTTTTTAAAGCAAAAGTATTTAGCTCATGGAGTCTACATAGTTGATATGAATGAAATATTCATTGATTTTACAGAGAGAAGGACGATTTTTTTCGATGAAGTTTTAAGCATAGAGTTTAATTACTTGTAGCTCCATGGTCTTAAGTTTTTCAATAAAATAAATTATTTTAGTACTGTGATGAATGAAATGCTTGGGAAAATGTTATGAATTAAATGCTGCTTTTATAGAGAGAGCCAAGAGTGTTATTTTTCTATGACGTCATTTGAATGAATATGAGTTGTTTTCGATGAAGTTTTCAAATACAACAAATTATTGTAGTATTATGATGATTTTAAAATATTACCGAGGAATGTATCGTATTTCAGAGATGTCTAAACCAGGCAATTTATATTTCAATGCCGTCATTTGAATGAAGTTCATTTTTTTCGATGAAGGTTTAAGTTTTCAAATATAATAAATTAATGTAGTATTGTGATAAGTTTTATAATATTATTTAGGAATGTATTGCATTTTAGAGGTGTTTAAATAATATTGCATTGAAGTTGGAAAGTGTTTCATAATCAATGCTTTAAGCATGATTGATCTTTCTTATTTATTTTTACTTTATGGCTGACAAAGTTCTCAAATGAGTACGGATTCATAATCATAGCATTTCCCCCCATCACATGAGTTATGGGCACGCTCCTTACACTCAATGCATGAAACCCAACCTTCATTTGAATACAGTTATAACAATTACAAACATACTGCGTCTTTATTTTTTTTTTTTTCGATTTCATTCTCTTTCTATCCCTTTTCCTACGATTTTCTTGGGTTCCGCCCTTTTCTTCCAGTTTTCTATCTTTTTACTTTCCCTGAAATACATGGTAATGTATAGGGAAAGTATTAGAATCACAGCGAAAGTCGCAACTCGAGTTTTCGACGGATCTACACGTGTTGAAACCTCTAGAACACAAAAACGCTAATTTTAGTGTGGCGTCTGTGTGTGTGTCTGTCTGTGCTGAGTTTGTATCCAATCTAACTCAAAAACTATTTGAATGAATTTCATTGAATTTTATAGGTAAGTCACGTGTGGGTGACCCTGGTGTTGATTAGATTTTAGTACAATTTGAGATAAAATAACCTGCCTTTGGTGGATAAGTCACTTAGTCACTTGTTAGTTTATTAAATTTTGATACGATTCGGAAAAAAAGGATCCTGCTTTTTTTGTAAAATGGCCCGCAAAAATCGTCAAAATCTAACATAAAAGATTACATATGTTTAAATATATCAATTAAATGCTTGTTTTATACGTAATTTTGGACGATGAAAATAATAAGATCAACCCCATTACTCTAGAACTAGCCGTTCTCGAGATATTTTAATGTTTTCGCATTTTCGCTACGCCACCATTGAAAATAAGTCCAGTTACCAAATAACAAGAAACATCAATCGTGCATACAGCATTGATTCTGAAACACTTTCCTACTGAAATGCATTTTATTTAAACATCTCTAAAATGCGACACATTCAGCGGTGATATTTTTAACACTTTACAACAAAGTTGAAAAGTGTTTATGACTTTGTTCAGTTTGTCTGTCTGTCTGTTGTCCGTCTGTCTGTCCATTACCACGATGACTGCCGTAAAAATGACTTTATCAAAATGAAAGTTTAGTATGTTGTTCAGACAGTCTGTGGGACCTATGGGAATATAAATGAAGAATATCACCCAATTAGTTTTGGATTCAACACGGGTTGAAAAAATGAAATACATTGAACCCTATGGGACCCAATTTTTCAAACATTTTTTAAGCGGATTTAAAATTCACAAATTGCTTTGAAAGTTTTATGAAATATTCAAATTCTCCCATAAAATATATAAAAAAATTTCAGCAAAATATATTCAACTTTCGAAGTTAAATTTACTAAAAATCAAAATAATAATTACACCTTTTATATGAAGCGATCACGTGATCATTATATGAAGAGATCACGTGACCCACTTCAAAATAAAATATGGCATCCATCTTGTGTCAAATCGTGATTTTTAAAGTTCTTTTTAATTCATATTGATTGTTGTATCCGTCCTAAAACCGCTTTATTTTTGCTTAAATTCTGTACATCTACATACTAAAACAACGCAATTACAATATATTTGAGTTTAAATGATCATCCAAGTTTGATTATTTCTACAACGAAGCCTACTTTTTACTTATGGAAAATGTAAACAGCAAAATATGTAGAATGAGTTGTATAGAATTGCTACATTTCTTTAACGCAAAATTATTTAGCTCATGGAGTCTGCAATATAGCTGATATGAATGAAATATTCATTGATTTTACAGAGAGAAGGACGATTTTTTTGATGAAGTTTTAAGCATAGAGTTTAATTACTTGTGCTTGCATGGTCCTAAGCTTTTAAATAAAATAAATTATTTTAGTATTGTGATGAATGAAATGAATGGAAAAATGTTATGAATAAAATGCTGTTTTTATAGAGAGAGCCAGGCGTGTTATATTTCGATGACGTCATTTGAATAAATTTCAGTTGTTTTCGATGAAGTTTTTAAATATAATAAATTATTGTAGTATTATGATCATTTTAAAAATATTACCGAGGAATGTATAGCATTTTAGATATGTTTAAATCAGGCAATTTATATTTAAATGCCGTCATTTGAATGAAGTTCATTTTTTTCGATGATGTTGTAAGTTTTCAATTATAATAAATTAATGTAGTATTGTGATAATTTTTAAAATATTACCGAGGAATCTATCGCATTTTAGAGATGTTTAAATAAAATTGCATTGAAGTTGGAAAATGTTTCATAACCAATGCTTTAAGCATGATTGATCTTTCTTATTTAAGTTATCACAGAACTACAATAAATCGTTTTACTTAAAAACTTCATCGAAAAAATGAACTTTATTCAAATGACGTCTTCTAAATATAAATCGCCTGGCTCTCTATGTAAAAGCAGTGACTATATCATTCATACACTTTTATTCCCCACTCCAAAGTTAAATAATTTTGCGCGACAAAATTCAGCAATTCGTATACAACTCAACTTACAATCAGTTGTTTACATTCTGCATCCAATAAAATTAGACTTCGTTGTAGAAATAATTAAAGTTTGATGATCCTTTAAACTAAAATATATTGGTTGGCGTAGAATAATAAAATATATTCGTTGGCGTAGAATATAGATGCACAGTAAATGAGCAAAAATGAAGCGGTTTTAGGACGGATGCAACACTAAATATAAATTTAAAAGAACTTTTAAAATCACGATTTTTACACTTTGAAAAAAAAAAAGGATGCCATATTTTATTTTGAAGTGGATCACGTGATTCCTTCATATTATATGGGTGTACTTATTTTTTTAATTTTTATTTAAAAAACTACCGAACATATTTTGTTGGAATGGTTTTTATATATTTTATACGATAATTTAAATATTTTCTATAACTTTCGAAGCAATTCGTGAATTTTAACTTCGTTTAAAAAATGTTTGAAAATGAGGTTCCATAGGTGTCAATGTATTTCATTTTTTCAACCCAGGTTCTAATAATCTTTCCCTCAATACTAATTGGATGATATTATGCATTTACATTCCCACATGTTCCGCAGACCGTCTTAACAACATACTAACATTTCATTTTGATAAAGTCATTTTTACGGCAGTTATCGTGCGAATGGACAGACAGACAGAATGAATAAAGTCATAAACATTTTTCAACTATGGTTGCAAAGTGTTAAAAACCAAAATTGAATTAAGTCAAATTCAGTGTCATTTAAAATAATAATGGGTGTTAATTTGCGCAATTAAACTCTATTTAATGAATTATTGAAGAAATAAACAGAACGTGAATATGAGTCTACTGGAAATGTCTTGTGCTGCCCACATCATATTTTCTGTTATCTAACAAATTTCCCCTTGTGTACTCCGTTCCGACCCAAACACAGTGCTTGAGGAAATGAGACATAACCACATTGGGACATAGCATTTCTTTTTCTCAATTGCGTTACGTAAGAACGTACGTAAAAAATTGGCAGAGGCTCTTTCTTTGTGGGTGGTTTGTCTACTTTATTTCTCGATCCGAAACTCAATTACATGTCCTTGTACGGTTTTTGAAGAACTACGTAAAACTCGCAAAACATTTGTAGCAATGGCAATTTTAGAGCACTGTGAAATTCAATTATAGGGCCTTCAATTGTATATGGTGAAATACTATATGCAATTGGTGCATAATATTATATACAATATTGGTGAATAATACTATAGTGGTGAATATACGATATTGGTGAACTTACAATATTGGTGAATATACAATATAGGTGATCGATGAATCCAATCTATGAATTGATGATCCATGAATTGAT
Source organism: Amaurobius ferox (assembly GCA_951213105.1). Lineage (NCBI taxonomy): Eukaryota > Metazoa > Arthropoda > Arachnida > Araneae > Amaurobiidae > Amaurobius > Amaurobius ferox. The sequence continues at coordinate 60,781,353 of OX578146.1, forward strand.
GATCTATGAATGGGGAATATACAATATACAATATGATGATCTATGATCTATGATCCAAATGAAATTGGTGAATATGCAATATTGGCGAATAATAATACTATACGGGGTGTCCCAAAAACATTGGCCTCGGCTTTTATTCCTTAAATATTAATCTTAGACATATATAATAAATTACAAAGTTGCGTAAAAAAAGATACAGAATTTTATGAAATCGATAAAAATTTTCAGGGGATTAAACTTGAAGAAATACAAAATTTAAATTTTTATACGGCCACCGTACAAAAATACTGCCAATGAGTAAAATGGGCCTTATACACTAATAACCTGATGTACAAATTTTCAGCATTTTATCATAAAAAGTCCCAGAGATATGTTTAAACAAAGTTGGTGAGGGATTAATCACAAATTAAAATGTAAATGTTTACAGCAAGAGTGCAAATGACGCAACGCGGAAATGCGTCATAGACAAATAATATCTGCCTCTTATCTTTAATGGATCTTTGGCATGGATGGAAAACATTTTGAATAATCTTTGTAATCTTTATGTAAAGTTATTATTTCTACACAGTGTAGATATTTTTGTACCAATAAATAGCAAAAAAATCTGATGTGGGCAACACATGACTTTCCTTATATAATGTAATGAATGTACTTTTACAGTAAAAAAAATAGGTTTTTCTTATAGTAGATACTAATATTCTTTTCAAGATATTGAATTTTCGACAATTAGTCGTCATTTTCATTGATTTAGCGTCATTTTTATCCATTTGGCGAGATTTTCGTTAATTTGACAACATTTCAAAAAGTCGCCAAGTTGGCGACATTCCGCCCAATTCGTCGCCAAAATCTCGCCAAGCGTTATGGACGAAGAAATAAGTTATTCTTATAGCAGATAAATGACTATTGGCGTTCAAATACAAAAGTATTACTCAAAGTATCTTTTTTCATGAAAGGAAAGAGCTAGTTCCACGAGAATGATGTCACCCAATTTATCGCATGATATTACATATGAAAAGTGAACATGTTTCTCAATAGGAAATTTTTTTTTCTATTTTATATGACTTTTTGATAATTCTTTTGAAAAATGTGCAATATCTCGAGAACGGTTCATGTTAGCGTTCTAAAATTTATGTCAATGGTTTTCTAATGAAAAATTACATAAGAAATGTCTATTTGCGTAACTTCATTAGTAGTTTTGTTTTTTTGACGATTTTTTAAAAATTTCATTCGAAAATTTAGGGGAGTTCTGAACATTCGATTGCGTATAAAAACAATAGGTTTCCAGTGTTTACGGATTGTGATTTTTGTACCAAATTTGGTTCGAATCGGTCCATTTGTTCGTCAGTTATCGTCTCCACAGTCTCACTGACACACACACACACACACACACACACACACACACACACACACACACACACACACACACACACACACACACACACACACACACAGACATCACTTCAAAAATGTTTGATTCGTGATCAGGGATGCTTGAAACGTGCTCTCCCGTCGAAAACTCGAATTCGAATTTTCGACCCCGTCACAATACTTTCCTTATACTTATGTACTCGTATATAAGGAAAGTAATATCGAATTATTTTACTGACTTGCTTGGTTGCATATAAATTAACTTATGCAATATATCTGATGAGATTTAAGATATAGAAAAATATATTAACTTGACTGGCGGGGCATATATACTTTACTGAATTTCTATTTTTCAAACTTCATTAATCAATAAACACCTGTAGAATCGGGAGGAAACAGACTGCAACACTTGTGAAACTTTAAATGCTACAGCTTCCCCTTCTATTTCAAAATATTAACAGGTCAAAATATGAAAATATCAAAATTATAACCACTATATAGTTCGAAAACTAACATTTCATGTTGAAATCAAATTATATATCTTTGTAAGCCTTACAAAGGCTTATGAATTACTTCTTGTAGTTCATTTTCAGTTTTGGAGATATAACCATTACAAATCTTCTTCAACTTGGTGAGCCGATTTCTGAAAAAAAGTATAAGAGCTTTTTAAAAACAAATTATAGATCTAGAAACTAAATTTTCTGTTGAACATTTTTTGTCACTTACTATTTGTATTTATCTTCTTGACTTTGTTTAAAACAGGGGTGAGGAACCCTTTTATGTTTAAAGGCGACATTGATATAAACTTCCCTCCAGAAAGGAAGCATATAAGAACTTTTATTATTATATACAACAAAACGCAAGTCTTCAGTGGAAAATATAATTACTATATACAACTTATAAACAAGAAAGATCAATCATGCTTAAAGCATTGATTATGAAACACTTTCCACCTGCAATGCAATTTTATTTAAACATTTCTAAGATACGATACATTCAGCTGTAATATTTTAAAAATTATCACAATACTACAATAATTTATTATATTTGAAAACTTAAAACTTCATCGAAAAAATGAACTTTATTCAAATGACGTCATTGAAATATAAATCGCCTGGCTCTCTATGTAAAAGCAGTGGATATTTCATTCATACACTTTCATTCCATTCCTTTTATTCATCACAATACTACAATAATTTATTTTACTCAAAAACTTAAAACCATGGAAGTAAAAGTAATTTAACTCTATGCTTAAAACTTCATCGAAAAAGTCTGCTATAAAATCGTCTGCTTCTCTATGTAAAATCAATTAATGTTTCAATCATATCATCTATATTGCAAACGCCAGAGCTAAATAATTTTGCGTTAAAGAAATGCAGCAATTCTTATAGAACTCATCATACAGCTTGATGTATTTACATTTTCCATAAGTGATAATCAGGCTTCGTTGTAGAAGTAATCAAAGTTTGATGATCATTTAAATTCAAATATGTTGTAATTGCGTTTTTTCGGAATATAGATGCACAGAAATTAAGCAAAAATAAAGAGGTTTTAGAAGGGATACAACACTAAATATAAATTAAAAAGAACTTTAGAAATCACGATTTGGGCACAAGATGGATGCCATATTTTATTTTGAAGTGAGTCGCGTGTTCTCTTCATATAATATGGGTGTAATTATTAATTTAATTTTTATTTAAAAAAACTACCAACAATATTTTGCTGAAATTTTTTCCATATTTTTTATGGAATAATTTGAATATTTCCCAAAACTTTCAAAACAATTTGTGAATTTTAAATTCGCTTAAAATATGTTTGAAGAATTAGGTCCCATAGGGTTCAATGTATTTAATTTTTTCAATCCGGATTCAATCCAAAACTAATTGGGTGATATTATTCATTTATATTTCCATTGGTCCCACAGACCGTTTGAACAACATACTAAAATTTCATTTTGATAAAGTTATTTTTACGGTAGTTGTCCTGCGAACGGACAGACAGACAGACAGAATGAACAAAGTCATAAACACTTTTCAACTATGTTGCAAAGGGTTAATAAAAAGAAAAGTTCTTTTAGAAGGCCGCACTTGACGCACCAAAAGGCAGCAGGTTTCTTATCTCTGGTTTAGAATATAGTATATTTCAAGTGAAAGTCATCAAAATGAAGGAAAACCTTGCTCGAACAAAATCTTTTCAGTCCCCCCCCCCCCCTGGAAAAAAATTAAAATAATAAAATATTGAAATTATTTTTATGTAATTTGTAATCTGTACCATATTTCCAACAAAACAAGAAACATTTTTTATGGGCGTATTTATTTATAGGCATAGTTACATTCACGATATGTAAAATCTATATACAATATAATTACAAAGCTAGCCATACTCTGAGTATATGAAACCTACACACACAATGAACATAAATTACCTGCACGCGCGGACTTCGCAACATTTTAAACAGTAACATATTTATCTTACATTGCTGGTTCCCGACCAAACATGAAACTACCTGATACAATTACGATACTGCGACGACCATCCCTTATATGATCCCAGACATGTCGAAATGTAGACTGACAGATTCCTTGGCCTTTGGTCGAATACGCCTGACTTACAACGCACTTCCCGAATCATTGCATAACTATTTCTTTCCTTATTGCCGAATCTCAAAGTCTTCTTCTTTTTCTTCTTCTTCAACCCAGACCGCCTGACCTACCCGAAAGTGTAAGGTATCTGTTTGGACGGCCGGGAAGTGCCACCCAATTTAGACAGGAATCCAGTGAGGGACCGTACCCTCCTTCCCCTACCACCAACTTCTCGGAAGGACTTACACCACATATTTAACGTGCCCGTATTCCTCGTGAACACGGAGACAGTTTGGGAAGAGCTAGGAATCAAACTCGGGTTGTCCGAGTGCAATGTCCGCGCGCTAACCACTGGGCTGTCCCACCCGAATCGCTCTGTCTCCGAAGTCTGCCGTTAAATAGTTCTGGACGATGTAGGACAGCCGAGTGGTTAGCCGGAGTTTGAACTAGGACGACCCGAGTTCGATTTCCGGCTCTTCCCAAACTGTCCCCGTGTTCACGCGAAGTACGGGCACGATAAATATGTGGATAAGTTCTTTAGAGAGGTCGGGGGTAGGAGAAGGAGGTGCCTGTGGACTCCGGCCTTACACTTTCGGGTAGGTCGGACGGTCTGGGTAGATCAAACAAATAAATAGATCTGGCCTGGGCTTTTTCTGAACTGAATATGGTAAATAATAAGATGTGCATAAATAATAATAAAGAATCCCCACAGGTGTACGCAAATAAGGTGTTCAAGCTTAGACTAGCAGTTTGAGCAAAATTCTTTACATTTTTAGTTACTTTAAACAAACGCGAATATATTTTAAAAAATGTTTTTAAAAGTGCTTTTTGGTTTAATAATAGGTATTACCTGCCCCAGCCAAGGACCGGAGAAATGCAATGGGCAAAGATGCAACAAGAATTCCGATTGCCGGTGCCCCCTTATTTGCTGTCTCGAATCAAGATCGTGTCCCGGGGCAATGTCAAAGTGGAAATTCGCTCGCCTCCACCTTTCGATAAATAAGGAAGTTTTTTTTTTCATTACTGTAACTATCTAGAAGCTTGTGGATTGTGAATAAATCTCAAATAAAGAACTGTGTCAGATTATTTATTCATTTACTTTTTACTTTCCCTATATATTTATACAGTACAATGTATTTAGGAAATTCCGTATCAGGGGAAAATTTGAGAACGTAAAGAGTTATCCCTATTTTTTTCATGCAGTGGCATAGGAAACCCCTATGGCGCTGCAAGACAAGACAACTTTGGGGGCTGGCCTCTCCTTTTCTTATGGGGAGGACGATATCCCGCTGCCTTTTAAAGATAGAGAAAAAAGTCAATTACAAAGTTGTAGAGCGTTGCTAAATTAGGATAAAAATGCGTTTGAATGGCATAATTGGTACGCGTATGAACGCTTAGTATGAAAACAGCCCCTTATACAAGTTTTAAGCATAATACTTTGTAGAGGACCTTATTCCTAATGGGATGGTATCTCAATATTTGCTCTATACGATGAACAATGCTCGAATAAGAAGAGGTGCTTTTTCCTCCCCTCAGCTGTTCATTTGTTCGAATGATGAAGCAAGAACCGCTCGTGTTTTGCACTCCAACGTTACGTATGAAATGATTATCTATTTATGATTATTAAAAATTCTGATTTTTAATGATTTTTTAAAAATTTCATTCCATAAACTGTTTCGCATTTTTTTTTTGGGGGGGGGGGGGGGAGGGGGGGAGTTTTCGAACATTCAAATGCATTTATACTTAATAGGGTTCCAGTGTTCGCTGATTTCAGTAATCGTACCCAATTATATTCGAAACGCTTCATTCGTTCGCGAGATATCACATCCATAGACTCACGGACACACGCACTGACATACATACAAACATACGCACACACATGCAGGCATCATCTCAAAAGCGTTCGATTCGAGTTCAGGAATGCTTGAAACGTGCTCTTTCGTCGACCCGTCACAATACTTTCTCCATGAACTGTGCGATTCATGCAGGGAAAATAACAACTAACTTCTTTATAATAAAGAAATTTCAAAGAATTTTTGCAATTTGTGGATGGAAAGCTATATGTTGACCACGCCTTACTTTTAAACAGAACATCGTGTTATTCTGTGCCGAAATAAAATCTGCACCTGGAATGCTCTATGCGCAAAAACAATAATAAAATAAAAAAAAAAACAGCCCTGTTTTGAGGCTATTTCGCCAGAATTCAAAATGGGGCATCCATGGAGGATTCTGTCAGCAAACGAGAGTAGCACACAGTTAAATATGAACCCCATTGTATGTTTCCAGAATCGTCTCTGGTAAAAAAAAAATAGATGGCAGCATACCTACCCACAAAACTAGTTATTGGACAAGTTCGCTATAAGTTGTTCATTCACGGTTACGCAAAAGAGGAATTTTATTTTTGTCTGATGCATTCTATTCGTGCCAGATGTTTCATCATGAAAGAAAGTGAAAGGAAAAAGAAATATAATGGAAATTTAAAATCGATTGGCATTTGAGGGGTTGCAAAACAATCAGCATCGCCCCGAGGTTTTAAGAGGCCCCCAAGAGAACTCTCATAAAAAGGCTTCATCTGAACAATAAATATATTAACACGTCACACATATGAAAATTGTTAATCCGGAAAAACCGATTTTACGACAATTTAATTATGTTGCTTTTACAAGTTAAAAAAAAAAAAAAAAAAACAGATTCCTTAAAAGACTAGCATATACCACTTTAAGTTCTGGAATAGAATTTTGAGCCTCCTGGGTCGACAATATTTTGGGGGCTTATGTAAGACATAAAATATTATCGGGTAAGAAACAACTGTAACCTATAGAACCCTGGATCTCCGAACTGGCCAGCCGACGCTCTACCGTTGAACTACTGGAACGAAATTGCAAGTTCTTATCGTTGAAGTCGACTCTGCATTCTCCACCCTCTAATGTCAGATTGACGGGCAACTGACAATCAGACTGACCACCTCCTGCTATTTTTACCTCATGTTAGCCTTCTACCACTTACTATTTTTATCAGGTTAGTATCCTGCGTGGTCTCTCAATTTAAAATCGGCGCTCCATCTTCCAGAGCCCACTGAATTCGTATTAGTCGTACTTCAGACCTCACTCTTCAGACCTCCGACATCTTTTGCACTAACCTACAGGATTGATTTGTTTGATTTGTATAAAAACGTGATGATTTGTATAAAAACGTGAAAATGTAAATAATGCAAAGTGTAAAGTGTAAATAATGTATAAAAACGTGTAAATAATGTATAACGATAAAATGTAAACATAGGTACGACTAAATGCCCTTTAGGGAACAATTAAATATAACAATAATAAAATATGTGTAAATAATGTGTAAAAATGTATAATACAAAATAATGTATGTAATAATGTATAAAAATATAAAATGTAAAATGTAAATAATGTAAAGTGTAAAGTGTAAATAATGTATAAAAACGTGTAAATAATGTATAACGATAAAATGTAAACATAGGTACGACTAAATGCCCTGTAGGGAACAATTAAATATAACAATAATAAAATATGTGTAAATAATGTGTAAAAATGTATAATACAAAATAATGTATGTAATAATGTATAAAAATTTTAAATGTAAAATGTAAATAATGTAAAGTGTAAAGTGTAAATAATGTATAACGATAAAATGTAAACATAGGTACGACTAAACGCCCTTTAGGGAACAATTAAATATAACAATAATAAAATATGTGTAAATAATGTGTAAAAATGTATAATACAAAATAATGTATGTAATAATGTATAAAAATATAAAATGTAAAATGTAAATAATGTAAAGTGTAAATAATGTATAAAAACGTGTAAAAATGTACAAAATCGCGTAAATAATGCATAAAAACGTGTAAATAATGTATAAAAACGTGTAAAAAATGTACAATGATAAAATGTAAATATAGGTACGATTATATGCCCATTGGAGAACAAATAAATATAATGATAGAAATGTATTCTTCTACAAATAATCTGTAAATAATGTAAATACCATAACAATATGCTCATGTGGGCTTTTTAACTTACCTGAAAATATAATGATATGTGTATTCTTAATAATTAGTATATAATGTAAATAATGTAAATATTTCTTAACGAGTGCATGTAAATATCTCGTAACTGCAAGGGAGTGAAAAACTAACTGTTTATTGTTCAAAGGTTGTTTGGAAGTCTTCATAAAGATCTTCATCATCTTATTCATTTTCTTGTTCACTTTTTCTCTTGTTCAATTTTTAATTTCCCCGCTAAATGAGGCGGATGTTTATGTTCCAAATTTTGTTATTTAGTTTCCTGCCAAATTGCGCGGAAGTACCTGTCAAAAGCCTTTGTAACCACCTTGGCCGATTTTTTCTGAGAAATAATAAATGATCCGTGGGTGATGGACGTCGCGTCACGTCGGTGGCGCTTGTCGTCTGGTTGGTCCCTTTGCGGACGGTGCCCTTGTCTGCTGGTGGAGGTTTCTGTCGTCTTCGCTGGCGTTCTTCCTCGGGACTGGCGGCGGCAAGGTTATTATATCTATACGGTTGCGCCACTTCAGTTCTAAATACACGTAAAGACGAGCACGTAAAAACGCAACGTCACTTGGAGTAAAATGTCAGGAATGGCCAGGTAGACTCCAATGTTAAAGGATGGTAACAAAATTAATTTAATCCTTTTTTTTACTTTAAAATATGAAATAAGTACTCAAATAACATTAATTTTACTCGAACACAACTTAAATATGCAGTACTGGGCTTTTTTGGAAGGGTACTTAAATAATAAAACTGTATTTCCCTTTCTGAAAAATATAAATCATCTAAAAGTTTCGTTTCGCTTTTTGAAACCAGTCAATGTTATTACAGGAGGCGATGTTATTTTTAATGAATTTTGTTTAAAATACGCGAATTTACAAAAATATGTTCGGAAAGTTTTCTATACAAGCAATCATTCTAAAATTTTCATTATACACAATTGGTGACTGGTTCGGAAATTCGAATTCGAGTTTTCGATGGAAGAGCACGTTTCAAGCATCCCTGATTACGAATCGAACATTTTTGAGGTGATGTCTGTGTATGTGTGTATCAGTGAGTCTGTGAAGACGATATCTCACGAACGAATGGAGGGATTCGAATAAAATTTGCTACAAAAATTACAATCCGTGAATACTGGAAGCCTATTGTTTTTAAACACAAACGAATGTTTAGAACCCTCCTAAATTTTCGAATGAAATTTTAAAAAAATCATCAAAAAATCAAAACCTTCAATAAAGTTACGTAAATAGACATTTCTTATGTAATTTTCCCTTAGAAAACGATTAACATAAACTTTAGAATGCTAACGTAAACCGTTCTCGAGATATTGCACATTTTTCAAAAAAATTTATCTAAAAATCAAATAAATTTTAAAAAAATATTAACTGTTGAGAAACATCTTCACTTTTCATATGTAATATCGTGCAATACATTTGGGGACATCATTCTCATGGATCTAGCTCGTTCCATTCATGAGAAAAGATACTATTATACGAGTAATAATTTTGTATTCGAACGTCAATAGTTGTTTATCTGCTATAAATTAACTTATTTCTCCGTCCATAACGTTTAGCGAAATTTTGGCGGAATGTTTTAGATCAAAAAAAGAATTTATATCATATCGAAATTCAATGTAAACATATAAAAATATAGAAACTAATCGTTTAACACACACACTATGATATACTTTCAGAATAATAAATCAAATATATTATAGTGTGTATATTGATTCATGATGAAAAATATACGAGCAAGAAAATTATATCATTACATTTATTTTTAAATTTTTAATTTGCTATGGTTAAACATCTTCATGAGACTACAACATCTTACTTTCAATCAACCATCTCCTATACACACTACACAACTTACATGCACACACATGTACACAACTTGCAATCTGATTTAGAACAGCGGTTCCCAACCTTTATCCCCTTGAAAACCCGCGCCTGTTTATTTTCTTAAATCGAACCCCCCCCCCCCCCCCCTATTTTTTTAATGTAATAAAATTTAATTAATAAAATGTAATGTAATAAAATTTAATTAGTATAAAATGTTTGAGATTAAATCTTGTTAGATTTTTAAAAAATTAGAAGAACATCATTACAAAATATATAAAGATACAAATAACTTGCTGTAAAATGAAAGGAATAAATAGTATACTGTACTTTCATCTTTTTAGATTTAAAAATCCTACATAATGGAACTTCATGGACTAAATTAATGTTTCAAGAAAGAAGTGCATTTTCCCAAATTAATATAAATTTTACAATGTTGACTACTTTAAAAGAAAATTTTTGGTTAAAGTTTGCATTATTCAACCTTAAAAAAAAAAGAATATAAATAAATTTTGAAAATGTAAATATAAATGTACTTTTAGTCATTAATTTCTTAATAAAAAATATCTTTGATTTAATAAAATAATTTAAATTAGTCATATTCTTCAATACTGAAATTTTTGCATGTATTTGAGGTTGGGAAACACGACTCTAAAATATACATTGTATTACGAAAAGAACACACATAAAAAAAGCTAGCATTGCCTGGAATTTAAGATGCAAATCTTTGATTAAAATTCTAATTGAACTTCTTTAAAAATACACCTGTTTAAAAAAAAAAAAAAAAAAAAAAAAAACCCGCGTGCCTGCCGCGCCACCTTGTGCCGCGCGCTGCAAGTAAACTCCATCTGACGTCACAGATTGTGGTGTTCGTGGCAAAGCAGTGGTGCCCCTCTGAACAGACCAGTGTCGCGTCGGGCGAGGCTCACCGCCGCCCCTGCTGTCCCCTTGATGTTCCGGGCAGTGCGCTCGTTGTGTGGCGGAGTTGGCGGCTTTTTCCGTCCGGCGGGGCGGGGTGGATAGTGCTGGGGATCGCCCTTTTCCCGGTCGTGCAGCTACTCTCTTCCAGCCAATTGTTGGCAAGGGGCACGGCTTGGGCCGCAAAGGATCCAAAGTCATCTATCAAATTTTGCGAAATTTGGTCAATTAGTATTTCAGCTAGAGCGGATACATGAAATTTTTGCGGGGCCATTTCGCAAGAAAAGGCGGGTTCTTTTTTTCTAAATTGTACCCAAAAACTAATCAGCACCATGGTCACACCCAATTGTCTTACCTACCAAATTTTATGAAATTCGGTCCATTGGTTTTTTAGTTAGAGTGAATACATACATTGCATAGACACACAGACAGACATACACATACAGACGTCAGGCTAAACATAGTTTTTTCGTGTTCTAGAGGTTCTGAAACATGTAGATTCGTCGAAAACTCGAGTTGCGATTTTCGACATGATTCCAATACTTTCGCTATGCATTACCCCGTATTGCAGGGAAAGTAATAATGTACTCAATTTTAAGGCCCTCTGCAAACATGAGGCTGCTTGGCCCTCAGGACGCCTATGAAGACAGTCAAAAATGCGAATCGCGAAATGATAGTAAAATTTCCCCAAATTAGGAAATTTTTGCGGTAGGGGACTCGTTTAAAAACCTGGACACATTTCGGACACGTTTGAAAATCTTACATAATAAAAGATGTGTGTTTGTCAGTGTGTGTATCTTCCGTAGTGAAAAAAATCGAAGCTTTGACAACAGCGAAATTCGGTACAGGAGATACTTTAAATTCTCAGACAATACGGCTCGGTGAGATTTTATTTTTAAATTTGAATTAGCTTAAAAGCTAGGAATTTTTAAAAGCCGAATGCAGCCCATTTTAAGCCATTTCGTCAAATTTATTTATTCATCGCATCTACAGTCGATATTTCATGTTCACGTTCCAAACGGACGAACATATTACTTTCTTTTTAGTTATGGAAAGTAATAAATATTGCGCTTTTCTAAATCCGCGAATTTACAAAATAAATTTTCCATTTTTGGAATATAGAAATATTTCATTATTAGAAGTGTGCTCTGAAAATTGAACTTGAAAATTGAAAACTCGACGAGAGAGCAATTGATTTTGCGAAAAAAAAACTTGACTTAAAATATACTGGCAAATTTCAGCACGCCTATTTAGGGCATATCAAAAAAGCTTATTTAGGGCGTACCAATCTGCATTACTTAAGTAGCGGTACTTAATTGGGACCCGAGCAACACTGGGTACATTTCATAGTATAAAATATTTCAAGAATGAGTCTTCACTCGTCTTTCTTATGGATTCATATTCCATAGAGTTTAGTTCTGCTTATCAGAATGAATCATTATCAGAAAGAAAAAGATGATTTTTCGTTCAATTTTTACTTTCTCTGCAATGTAATGTATAGGGAAAGTATTGGAATCATGTCGAAGATAGAAACTCGAGTTTTCGACGGATATCTACACGTTTTGACACCTCTAGAATACGAAAAAGCTATTTTTAGCATGACGTCTGTATGTGTGTGTCTGTCTGTGAAATGTATGTATCCACTCTAACTCAAAAACTAACGAACCAAATTTCATAAAATTTGTTAGGTAAGTCACTTGTGTGTGCCCCTGTTGCTGATTAGTTTTGGGTATGAAGGAACCCGCCCTTTTGTGTGAAATGGCCCGCAAAAACTGCCTGTATCCACTCTAGCTGAAAAAGTAATAGATCAAATTTTACAAAATTGGGTAGATAAGTCACTTGCGGATTACTCTGGTGCTGATTAGATTTTGGTACGATTCGGAAGAAAGAACCTGATTTTATTTTACGAAATAACCCGCAAAAACCGTCAATATCTAAAATAAAAAACTACGTTTGCTCAAATATATCAATTAAATGCTTATTTTATACGCAATTTTTAACGATCAAAAGAGTAAGGCCAACCCCATTACACTAGGACTAGCCGTTCCCGAGATATTTTAGTTTTTTCGCATTTTCGCTACACCACTTTTGAAAAGAAGCCCAGCTGCCAAATGAGAACGAAAATGGAATTAATAAGTGCAAATTCAGTGTAATTTTAAATAATTAATTATTTTGTGCTAAAACTCAATGTAATGAATTATTGATGAAATAAAGAGAACGTGAATATGAGTCTGCAGGGAAATTCATGTGCTGCCGACACCAGAGTTTTATACTTAAGTTAATTTCTAAAAACATTTCGTAAAAATTCTCTACGATTTTTTTTTCCCTCTTCCTTCGAGATGGAAACAGCTTAGTTCATAAATGGATCAATTTGGCTTATCTGGGTTTATGAAAACTATTGTGATACCATTAACATTCATTGTCGTTCAAATTATTATTATGCTTATTATTAATTACCCACCTACTACTACCATCATTGTTTCCTTGTTCTGCGAATTATCATTGTTTCCCAAAGGTAAATAATGCTATGGAAATCTCAAAATTCTTATCATTCGAATTCCAATAATCAGAATTGCCAAAAATTCTATCTGAACCTTTGCTTCACATAATGTTACGTGCAAAATTTTATGCCGGTAGATGTATTCGTTTATGTGTTATCGTGTTCGTACCTCACACACACACACGTATATGCACGTGCATGCATATACAATCACACCACACATGCGTGCGTGTGCGAACATTGTGTTCCGTCAAAATCTCGAATTCGAACATTTTCGGGAAAATGCTTTCGCTATACGAGAATTTCATGAAAAAAAGTCGTTTAACTGTTTTACATAATCTATATAAGTAAAATTGAAAATATGTCTGTATATGTGTTTTTGTGTGTTTGTGTGTGTGCGTGTTTGTGTGCAAGTGTGTTTGTCTCGTCATCACAAGAGAATGGCTACACCGAATTTCATGAAATTTTGTGGACAGTCGTGAAATAGCTCTACGGGTGGGTGGGGGTGGGGCGTAGATCCCCGATGGAGGGGGATAGGTTCGAACTCTGAACCTGTAGATTGTTGAATGAACTTCCATAGGAGTTTGATCTCCCCTCTTAACTCCAACTTTTATTTCCCGCAACTATCATCTGCCGTTAATAACTATAATGTGTATTTTATTTATTAATTTACCTTCGATTTTTGGAAAGATTCTTTAGGAAAGATAAATGTGGCCATGAGTCGTGGATACAATAACTAATGTACGTAGTGTCAAAAATTTTATATGTGGATACATTATATGCAAAACTAGGTCTAGATAACATTTTAGTAATTATAACTGTTAAAACTGAATATAGCATTTTTAGTAATTCCAACAATTAAAATTTGAACTTGACCATCATTTTTAGGATTTTTAGAACACTTTTCTTTGCACGTTATGTCGAAAAGGCACAATATCTGGAGTACATTGAATGTTATAACATTTTGAAATTGATACAAATCGCTTTTGAATAAAAACTTATATATGAAATGTAATATAGTGTATAATATGTGTGTATTCTGTACCAATTTTTAACGCAATTATATATTTTATCGGTTATTTCAATTTGTTTTTAAAAAAATAATGTTCAAAAGATTGAAAACATTCTCCTTATTTGATCAGTAAGTTTGATTGAAGCATTACTCCGGTTCGATCAATAGGTTTGATTAAAATCATTTCCCTGGTTTCAACAATAGATTTGATTGAAAGCATTCCTCTGGTTTTATCACTAGGCTTGATTGATTGAAAACATTTTCTTGGTTTGTTCAATAGGTTTGATTGGAAACATTTTCTTGATTTGATCAATAGGTTAGATTGAAACCCAGTCCCTGGTTTGATCCTGGCTTGAAAACATTTCTCTGGTTTGATCCATAAGTTGGGTTGAAAACATTCATTTGGTTCGAGTAATAGGTTTGATTGAAAGTATTTCCCTAGATTGATCAATAGGTTTGATTGAAAATATTTCCCTGGTGTGATCAGTAAGTTTGATTGAAAGCATTCCTTTGGTTCGATCAATAGGTTTGATTGGAAGTGTTCCTATAGTTTGGTCAATAGGCTTGATTGAAAATATTTCGCAGGTTTGATCAATAAGTTTGAGTGAAGGCAGTATCCTGTTTTGATAAAATCATTAGGCATCTAGATTTTATCAGTTGAAATAACGCCATCATATTTAATTCGAATGTCTGAATTTGTTCGAGAAATATCCTATCAACACAGACACACTTACAAATGGAAAGATTGATCCACAGACATCATTGGAAAATAGTCGAATCATATTCAACGATGCTCAACCCTATTGGCCTATTATGATACTTTCTTTATGCATATACTGTACATTGCAAGAAAATAAATTAAACAAGAAAGATCAATCCTGCATAAAGCATTGATTATGAAACACTTTCCAACTGAAATACAATTTTATTTAAATATCTCTAAAATGCGATACATTCAGCGGCGATATTTTTTAATTATCACAGAACTACAATAATTTATTATACTTGAAAACTTAAAACTTCATCGATAAAAATGAACTTTATTCAAGTGGCGTCATCGAAATATAAATCGTCTGGCTCTCTGTGTAAAAGCAGTGAATATTTCATTCATGCACTTTTATTCCAAACTCCAGAGTTAAATAATTTTGCGTGAAAAAAATTCAGCAATTCTTATACAACTTATCTTACAAGCACTTGGTTACAGTCTGCATCCATTAAAATTAGGCTTCGTTGTAAAAATAATCAAAGTTTGATGATCATTTAAACTCAAAAATATTGTAATTGCGTTGGAGCAGAATATAGATGCACAGAAAAAATAAAAAAATAAAACGGTTTTAGGACGGATGCAGCACTAAATATAAATTTAAAAGAACTTTAAAAATCACGATTTTTACTCTGGGATAAGAGACGGATGCCATATTTTATTTTGAAGTAGGTCATGTGATCTCTTCATATCATATGGGTGTAATTATTATTTTAATTTTTGTTTAAAAAACTACCGAACATATTTTACTGAATTTTTTTTTATATATATATATATATATATTATGGGATAATTTGAATATTTCCTAAAATTTTCGAAGCAATTTATGAATTTTAACTTAAAAAATGCTTTTTAGCTTAAAAAATGTTTGAAAAATTAGGTCCTATAGAGTTCAATGTATTTTATTTCTTCAACCCGGGTTCAATCCAAAACTAATTGGGTGATATTATTCATTTACATTCCCATATGTCCCACAGATCGTCTCAACAACATACTAAAATTCCATTTTGATAAAGTCATTTATACGGCTGTGTTATCGTGCGAACTGACAGACAGATTGAACAAAGTTATTCAACTTCTCAACTATGTAGTAAAGTGTTAAAAAAGCCATTATTTTACAGATGTCAGATAGTTAACATAGATTATAGAAAATTTTGAATTATCAGCTTAAACTCACTAGTATTAATTTCCTTATCATCCATAGTCTACAGGCATAAAAAAATGCAAATTATGTAATCGTGTTAAGAAAAGAAACTGCGCTGACTGATTGTGAAATAACCGGTTTTGGTGTAAAGCTATTTGCACGACATTGTCAGGTATTGCTCAAGATCTTCTTTTGTGTGTGTGTATATTTCAATTATAATGAATGAAAAGAAAACCTGCCCGTGCTCGATAACCTTGGATAGAAAACGTGACTTTGATAAAAAGTAGCCAAAAGAAGAGAACAAATTTTCAATACAATTGATTTATAATTAATATTCTTCAATATGATTAATATATTAAAATTCATGTATTTTTAAAGGGATTATTTAAAATGTATTATGTATTTTTAAAGGAATTATGTAAAAGGGATTACTTATCTCTCAATGATCACGAAATTCTTATAGTGAAAAATGAGAATAAAACTTTAGGAGGGACAAATTTCCTATTTGCTCTATATAAATATATCTAAATGTTGTCCCAAAAATAGGAACTAGGTTAACATAAAATATCTCCGAAGAGGGAGGGGTGAATTATTGCCATTGAGGGGATGAATTCCCTGGAGGTATGTCTGAAAGAAACACTGGGGGGCAAGTTACCCCCCCCCCCCGTAGGGGTACATTGCCAAACTTGGTATCAATCGAAATACGTTTTTTCAAGCTCTTTAAAATGAAAGGGTAACGTGCTATATTGTGATCATTTAGACCAACAATACAAAATTTTCCAATTTTTTCTTGCAAACTTTGCAAAAAAAAAAAAGAAATACAAAATATCAAAATTGAATTCTGGTATAAGAAGCTCGAGTTCAACCACACTTCAGTTAATTATTGATGTGAAAGGCTTCAAAGAAATTCAGTACAAAAATAAGTGAAAACATTTGAATAATATAGAGGAAGAGACAGGGAAAGCATCAAATCGATAACTGGTGATCCAGCAGTGATTTGTTATAGATGATTTATTTATTTCTTGATTAATGTTCTCTCAACCGCCGCTTTAAAGCACGTTTCGTTTGGTCGTATTGACAATAAATTGACTGCTGTCGAAGGCTGAGCTGGTTTTACGTTTCTGGAGGGTCCTGAGTTCTGACTCATTGGAGAGTTGTTGTTGTTGATACCCAGACCGTCCGACTTACCAAAAAGGTGTAAGGTAACTGTTTGGACGGCCGGGAAGTGCCACTCAATTTAGATCGGAACCCAGTGGGGGAGGCATCCACAGGGACCGTACCCTTCGTCCCCTACCACCAACCTCTCGAAAAGACTTACGGACCCACGTGTTTAACGTGATCGTACTCCGTATGAACACGGCGGCAGTTGTGGCAGCGTGCAAATTCAGCGCGCAAATCACCGCCGGGCTACTGCGCCCGAAATGTGCCAAGAGCACGCGGTGTTCCCAGGTGGTCACCCACCCAAGTACTAACTGCGCCCGATGCTGCTTGACTTCGGTGATCTAACGAGAACTAGTGATTTCAGCACGGTAGGGCCGTTGGCTCGACTCATTGGAGAGTATCACATTGAAAAATTTAAAGTTCAAGTTGTGCTTAATACCCATATGAGACTCAGAGTTATAGCAAAATTCCTGTCTCACATGGGGACTATCTGCTGGGTGACCTTAATCCGGTATTTCTTTCTCTCTATTGTGCTTTCTGGATTCCATTTCTATGATTTTCTTAAAAAAATAGATTAAATCATTTTCGTTATTGGTCTTATGTAAATTAAAATAATATATTAGAATTATCACAGATACTAAAATTAAACGATTTATATGATTTCAATATGACATTTTGACACCTTGTAAATGTACGTAGTTTATATTGTACAGTCGGCCAAAATGAAATCTGAACACCGCGCGTTGTTGCGGCTCCCCGGGTCGCACAGTAAAACCAAATGTATCATTAGACTCAGAATAATGTCAGTAAATAAATGTTCACTTCATCTGCATAAGGGGTCGTTTTATTATTAAACCTCATGCCATCTTGACTTTTTCAAAGTTCAATACCCACTTTTTCGATGACAGATTCTGATTCTGCAGATCAAAGCACTCCGAACTGATATAACGTTTACATATTACTTTCCTTATATACATAATGTATAAGGAAAGTATTGTGACGGGGTCGAAAATTCGAATTCGAGTTTTCGACGGGAGAGCACGTTTCAAGCATCCCTGATCACGAATCAAACATTTTTGAAGTGATGTCTGTGTGTGTGTGTGTGTCAGTGGGTCTGTGGAGACGATAACTGACGAACGAATGGACCGATTTGAACCAAATTTGGTACAAAAATCACAATCCGTAAACACTGGAAGCCTATTGTTTTTATACGCAAACGAATGTTCAGAACCCCCCTAAATTTTCGAATGAAATTTTGAAAATATCGTCAAAAAATCAAAACCACTAATAAAGTTACGCAAATAGACATTTCTTACATAATTTTTCATTAGAAAACGATTGACATAAATTTTAGAACGCTAACACGAGCCGTTTTTGAGATATTGTACATTTAAAAAAAATATCAGAAAGTCATATAAAAAAAAAATGTCCTATTGATAAACATGTTCACTTTTCATATGTAATACCATGCGATAAATTGGGTGACATCATTCTCGTGGATCTAGCTCGTTCCATTCATGAAAAAAGATACTCTGAGTAACACTTTTGTATTTGGACGCCAATAGTCATTTATCTGCAATATATCTGCTGTAAGAATAACTTATTTCTTAGTGCATAAATAACGCTTGGCGAGATTTTGGCGACGAATTTGGCGGAATGTCGCCAACTTGGCGACTTTTTGAAATGTTGCCAAATTAACGAAAATCTCGCCAAATGGATAAAAATGACGCTAAATCAATGAAAATGACGACTAATTGTCGAAAATTCAATGTCTTGGAAAGAATATTAGTATCTACTATAAGAAAAACCTATTTTTTTACTGTAAAAGTAGTAAATTCATTACATTATATAAGGAAAGTCATGTGTTGCCCATATCAGATTATTTTAGTTAAGTTGTTGGGAAGTTATAACTGGCCGAAATTTCGAGCTCCTATTACTGGTGCCGCAATTTTTCTTTTATGTTTTTTGAAATAATTATCCTATCAAACTAATTCCCATTTCATATTGGGATGCTAAATAACCCAATGAAAATGCATACCATTTTTGATTTTTAAACAACTTTTCAATATTAATTATCAATTATAAAATTAATATTTGACAAAATATGAATTGAAACGTGTATAAATTTCGATTCTGCACTGTCAGAAATGTCTGTGTGCAACATTTTGGTTCATTTTTTTCAGACCTATACTCAAAACTACATCCTTTTGAAGCTTTTCGTAGACCAATCAATTTTCGATTATAACTGCTCGAATGAAGAATTTCAAAACTGCAGTGCAATGCAAAGTTGCTGTCTTGGCATTTGTACAACGAGTGATTACAAATTGTTATTGCCAGGGGAAAAATTCATACTTTCATTTTCAATTTATCGTATATAACTTCCCGTTTAATATTATATAAGCTTTTATAAAAATAATTTTCATTTCGAATTTCATTCGGAAGTCGAAATCAACAACAATACATCGTGAAATTGCAAATTAAACTAAATGCGTATATTTTTACTTTCCTTATATACATAATGTATAAGGAAAGTATTGTGACGGGGTCGAAAATTCGAATTCGAGTTTTCGACGGAAGAGCACGTTTCAAGCATCCCTGATCACGAATCAAACATTTTTGAAGTGATGTATGTGTGTGTGTGTGTGTGTGTCTGTGTGTTTGTGTGTCAGTAAGTCTGTGGAGACGATAACTGACGAACGAATGGACCGATTCGAACGAAATTTGGTACAAAAATCACAATCCGCAAACACTGGAAGCCTATTGATTTTAAACGTAATCGAATGTTCAGAACCCCCCCCCCCCTAAATTTTCGAGTGAAATTTTGAAAAAATCGTCAAAAAATCAAAACCGCTAATAAAGTTACGCGAATAGGCATTTCTTATGTAATTTTTCATTAGAAAACGATTAACATAAATTTTAGAACGCTAACATGAACCGTTTTCGAGATATTTCACATTTTTCAAAAAATTATCAAAAAGTCATATAAAATAAAAAAAATATATTTCCTATTGAGAAACATGTTCACTTTTCATATGTAATACCATATGGTAAATTGGGTGACATCATTCTCGTGGATCTAGCTCGTTCCATTCACGAGAAAAGATACTTCGAGTATTACTTTTGTATTTGAACGCCAATAGTCATTTACCTGCTATAAGAATAACTTATTTCTCTGTCAGTAAAGCTTGGCGAGATTTTGGCGACGAATTTGGCGGAATGTCGCCAACGGCGACATTTTGAAATGTTGTCAAATAACGAAAATCTCGCCAAATGGATTAAAATGACGCTAAATCAATGAAATTGACCACTAATTGTCGAAAATTCAATATCTTGGAAAGAATATAAGTATCTACTATAAAAAAAAACATTTTTTTACTGTAAAAGTAGTAAATTCATTGCATGATATAAGGAAAGTCATGTGTTGCCCACATCAGATTTTTTTTAATGTACGGAATGCTCTTGAAAAATATGTAGGCAATTAACAAAATTGTATACATAGGACTTTGTAGCGCTAATTTAAAATTTATTGGTTCACCCAAGGACGCTACATCTTTTGCTTAATTAAACATCATATAATATTAAAATATTGATGATTAAAATTGTCATTCAAGCTAACCCTAAAATTCACGGACTCTAAACGCCGCAAGTTTTCTGCTAAGATGTTTTTGTACCAGAGTGTACCATATCAACGAAAGAGAAAAGGTATAACTGCAAAGTATGCGCGACCTATATTTTACAACCTAAAATATGAAGACGGACCCTGAATGTTTTTTTTCTGTGTATCTCCCATATTTATTGTCGGAATCGTACAAAAATTTATTGTCGACGTGATAAATCTAAAAATGGCAGGAAAGTGGGTGTTGCCACTTAAATTATCGCAAATAATTATCGTGAAAATTAGATGCACTTTTATATATAGTGAACATTATTCTGAGTCTAATGATACTTTTAGTTTGATTGTACGATTCGTGAAGCCGGAATAATGAGCCGGAATTCGAATTTTTCTTTGGCTGATATTTGGATTGGACCGTTGGATTTTCCATTTGGACCGTTGTACATTAGTTAGTAAATTATATATATATATATATATATATATATATATATATACATATATATATATATATATATATATATATATATATATATATATACGTACTACATATATATATATATATATATAGTTTGTATATATATATGTATAATTAGTATATATATATATATATATATATATATATATATATATATATATATATATAAAAATAAATTATTAAATCCAAAGTTAGATTGTATGTAGTAACTCATAATACACTATTCCAAAATTTTCTACAAATACAAAGAAATTAAGACAAAAAGAGGAAATAATAAAGCATAATGCAAGTCATAAGGACAAAGACAATCAACAAATTTCAAAAATGCTATACAGAACATTTTCTATTAATGATCTATCTCACGTATATTAATACAAGTAAAATAAAAATTCTTCAATTATATATATATATATAATACAGTGAAACCTGGTAAAGTGACCATACCATTTTCATAAAGTGACCAGTTTTCACGGTTCTAAGGGTGGTCACTTTAACCAGGTTTCACTGTATATATATATATATAAGCTTCTCCAATTAACGTACACTTTTCTTTCATAGTTCTCATTCCAAATATATATATATATATATAGTTTGAGGAATTGTTGATTTTTACTTTTGTTTTGTAAGCCTGTTAGATAGTTGAATTTTTGTGTTACAGCTTCTCACTTTTCTTTCATTGGATCTTTTCAAACCCTTTTATTCATATATATATATATATATGTATATATATATATATATATATATATATATAATCAAAGTTTGGTCGTAGAATTAAAGTGAAATATGAAAAATTATCACAGCAAACACAGGAGAATTTAGCTATAATAGTTATACCACTCGGAACTGATAATTTAATAAAAATGCAAAATGTAATTTTTATACGGTCTCAATGAAAAGAATGTTAATTAATAAAAAAATTTCCCTCACTTAATTAGGAAAAATAAAATTAGCCGATGCATTTTAATGAAAAATTCGCTGAGATATTCCAATTATTGTTATTAGGAATTTTTTGTCCTATTGAAAAGGATCAGCAACACATAAATGATTCAAAAACAGTTCCAGTGGGAGGTTTTTCTATTTTAAATACATTTGTTGATGTCCTCCTTATTTACTTTCATGATAAGTAAACTATTCACACATTTGTAGTTCAGGTAATATGGAATAAATCAAACATTTTAGTTATCGATATTTTCCATCAACATTCTCATCGAAATTTTCATCAAAAAGTACCGGGTAAATGTCTTTTGTCCTAATTGAGGACGACGAAAATTTTACCAATTGTTTTTTTCTATTGTGGGGGTGGGGGAGTGGGGAGGGGGGCATAAAATATGAAATTCTGACGTTTTACATAATTATTAGTTTTGGGGGGTGCAACAATTATAGTTAAATTCTCCCCTGCCTGCGAATTATTTTTCATATTTCGCTTTACTTCAACGACCAACTGTGGATTTTATATTTCTTTTGGGCACTCTCCATAAAACACTCTGTACAACATTGTCGTGGGACAGAGTTGGAACTTCCTGTTGCCACTTCACTCTTAGGAATCCTTACCCCCTCCCTCCCCCCTCTGGAAACATTTTGAGATTCCAATGCATTGCGTTAACGGACCAGTAATCGAACAAGTGGCGTACTTAACGATCAACGGCTATCTTTTAATGGTAACTTCCCAGCGGAACCATGCCACAAACATCTATATATTAATTATTTAATGTTTTTTTTGGCATTCCGGAACCTCAAAAAGCCCATCCGGTTACTTAGAAGACTGGATCTTTGCACACTTTATCGACCAAAAGATATAATTTAACAGAGCCCAATTTTCAATTTCCTCCCCGGGAAGGAAGGCGCAAAAATGGGTGGGTGGGTGGGGGTGTTATGAAGAGCCATTCTAGATCCACCAAAAGCCCATTGAACTAGAAGACTGAATTTTTGCACACTTATAGTATCGACTGCTGAGCAGAATTTAACAGAGTCGAATTTTTAATTTCCTCCCCACCGGGGGGCGTTAAAATGGGCTTTTTCAAAAAGCCATTCTAAGTCCTCTTGAAGCCCATTGAACTAGAAGACTAAATCTTTAACCATTTATATTACCCACCCTCCTGGCCAATCAAACGGCTGCTGCAAATCTTTGAGTCAGTTGAGTGGTCTGGGTGTTCGGCAATTATAATATCAATCACAGGACAGAAAATGACTGAGTCGAATTTTTTATTCCCTCCCTCGGGAGAAGATTGGAGGAGGAGAAAAAGGAGAGCATTTCGCAAAAAATATTTTAGGTCCTCCAGAATCCCCCGTTTATCTGAAAAACTGAATCTTTGCACACTTGTAGTATCGATCATAGGACAAAACCTAGCGAAGCTAATTTTTCGATTCCCCACCCTCCACAGGGGCGAGAAAAATGGGGGTTTTCGAAAAAGTTTTCCGGCCCCTTCAGAAGCCTTCCTTTGACATAGAAGACTTAATATTTGTATACTTACTATATCACCTGTGGAATAGAACCTATAACAGAGTTGAATTTTCTATTTCTCCCCTAAAGGCCTGCAAAATGGGGGCGGGAGGTTGAAAACTCTTTCCAGACCAGATCGCCCAGAAACCCTCGAAGAACTAGAAATAGAACTAACATGGAACTTAGAGGACATACCTGTAGCATTGACCACAGAATAGAACCTAAATGTTTCACTTTTTTACTTTCCCTGCAATACATGGTAATGTATAGGGAAAGTATTGGAATCATGCTGAAAATCACAACTCGAGTTTTCGACGGATCTACACGTTTCGAAACCTCTAGAATGCGAAAAAACTATTTTTAGCGTGACGTCTGTGTGTCTGTCTACGTGTCTGTCAGTCTCTGCAGATTTTGTATCCACTCTAACTCAAAAACTAATGGAACGAATTTCACAAAATTTGGTAGGTAAGTCACTTGTGGGCGAATCTGGTGCTGATTAGTTTTGGGTATGATTCGTGATAAAAGAACCTGCCTATTTTGCGAAATGGCCCGCAAAAACTTTTATCCACTTTAGCTAGAAAACTAATGGACTGAATTTCACAAAAATCGGTTGATAAGTCACTTGTAGGATACCCTGGTGCTGATTAGATTTTGGTACGATTTGGAAAAAAATAACCTGGCTTTTGTTGCGAAATGACCCTCAAAAATCTTTAAAATCTAAAATAAATACATACGTATACTCAAATATATCCATTAAATGCTTGTTTTATACGTAATTTTTAACGATGAAAAGAATAAGACCAACCCCATTACACTAGGACTAGCCGTTCTCGAGATATTTTAGTTTTTTCGTATTTTCTCTACGCTACTTTTGAAAATAAATCCACTTAATAAATGAGAACGAAAAGTGAATTAAAAGTGAATTAAATTTAATTAAAATAAAGATAACGTGGATATAAGTCTGCAGGGGAAGTCATGTGCTGCCCACATCAGATTTTTTTATATAAAGATGATTATTTTCGACGCTAAGTGCCATACATTACTGAACAAAATAAAACTTATCAAAAATATTTTAACTTATACCATTAAGAGTTTTAACTCTTTGTCTTCAACAGGCTTAAATACTAGTAATATATAATTTACAGAAAATTAAAGTTATATGTTATAAAGTCCCAAAATATGACAATATATAAAAGGAGCCCCAAAAATAGTCCTCCTCTGAATACAATATGAATTCTAATGAATCTGGAATACAAACACACAGTAAGATCATTCGAAAGTGCTTATAAACTCCATAACCATAATGTTTACATATTTCACAATAACCAAGGTTGAAATAACTAAAGCAAACACAATAACTAAAACAAAATTAAGTTTAAATCTCATACTGTGCCACAACCAAAATCAAAGAGAGAGAAAGAAATTTGAACAGAATTCGCTATTTTAAAGGAACCACAAACGATGAGAAAAGTTTGAAAGGTACCAACTAAGATAGCCACTATTCCCTTCATGCTGCGGCATGGAACATTAGTGGAACATTGCATTCGGTTTCCAGAACGAGACAATTTTTCTCAAACCCCAAAATAATAAGAAATGTTTATATCTTCCTTAAGTAAATACTCCTCCCTTTACCTGCGCCATTGAAAAGCATGCATATTTACCCAAAGAAAGATTTATAGTCGGAGATGTATATACAAGAATGGTGGGCAATGGCAATTATTTTTAGTAAATTTAGGATTAAAAGTTATTTTTCCTTTATAATAGAAGGTCCCCTCTAGGCCTATCCCATCCTGGGTTTTGCTCTCCACAACTATTTTATAATTACATTAGTGCTTCCTTTTATTGATTGAATACGATTAGTCTATAATACTTTCTATGTCTGGGCGATATGCTGCATCTTAATACAGTTCGTTAATCGGACTAGAAATTAAGGATAGTCTTATAAAAGTAAGGTATGCGATATACGGGAGGAATATATTTCATATCCTAAAATTAATTTGGGATATGAGTCTGTGAGAATTATAGAGTTGGCATGGCTACCATGGTCCTACAGTAGCTGTAGAACTACTTTGCATGGGAGCAAGACGTATCAGCACTGTTTTACATACTTTAAAAAGTTACAATGTTTCTACCTTCTTTGAGCCTGTGTATTCTGATTTCTGATACCATCCAACTGCCTCTTATCCTCATAAGCGAACTGGTCCGCTGGACTAACTAAAGGTCGGTTGGAGGCGGGTTAAGGGTTGCTGGACTTACTAAGAACTTTCTTTTTAATTTCAGTATTATTGCCATAATATGTTATATAAATAAGAAGGCCAGTGAATGTTCGATATTAACTGGTGAGTTTAATGATCCATGTATTTCCCTACTCACATTATACGCAAGTGTGCGTCAGTTACAAGTACAGAACGGCTACTTCTATAATTTGAAATCTGAAATCACAAAATCAGCTGATAAACCTCTCCATGCATAGCAATAAATACGAAAACCGCATCCGGAACCGTAACAAAACAAACTATAGCAAAACTACTCTTAGATATTGACTTCCATGCACCATTAATGACAGGCACGTTTCCGCACGAATCTGTTTGACAACTTTTACAAATCATTTCACTTAAAAAACCACTTCCAGGTGTGTTACAATGCCGAAATGAAAGCATCCACCGTGTTTCCAGGTCCGAAGGTCACGGATACGGCGGCTTCCTACGGCTGCTTCAAAACACGAAACTCGATCCGTTGTCAGCTCAGTTCCTTGTCAGAGATGATCGGGATCGCAGGTCTGCTCTTTTCTGTGCTCCTGGTGAGCGGTGGGGTGACAGTTGATGGTACAGATGTTAACTGGGGTAAAAAGGTGCCCTGTTACGTGGTGGATCAGACTGTGCTGTGTCCTGGATGCAATTACAGGGCAGGTGAGTTATATAATATGTCTTTACGATTTGTTCGGTGGAAGTGCAGTGAAGATTGTGTGGTTCTCTTCCATGATAGGTTAGTTGATAGGTAACGCCAATATCCTCCAGATCTAAAGGTAGTGTGGGTCATATCATTTCGTAGAGTGAACTTTAAATTGTTCCCCAAGCAGGAGGATCCAAGGGACAAGCAGCTCAAGTTACCGCTTGGGACCTCATGTTTGCAGAAGACTTCAAATTTTGCACATTTTTTTTTCATCGAGTCTTTCTTGAATATCATTTTTCTTATTTAGATCTTCCCAATTCAAGATTTACGTAAATAAATCATCGGATAATCTATTTTTCAGATTGCCAATTTTTGGATTAGGGATGTTTTACTGCATTTTTTGTTCGGATGGGGCCTTTTAATAAAGCTCGCTTAGGGCCCCCGAAAACCTCGAGATGCTACTGTCCCCAAGAGATCTTCTTAACTCTATATAAAAATAAAGCTTATGTAGACAGTGGTGGATTAATAATTTAAGACGACACTACACTATAACTTGCGTAGGGCCTCCGTGAACTTATTGACTATATGGACGCCTGAGAAGACCCTAAAGGTCAGTCTGAAATGGTCCGGTGTGCTGCTATCAGTAGCGTCTCGAGGTATTTCTGAAGCACCAAGAGAACTTTCATGTAAGGCCTTATCTGAACAATGAATACACTGAAACGTCACAAATCTGAAAAATCGATTATAAGACAATTTATTTATGTTGTTTTGACAAGTTCAAAAATAATTACGGTCTTTTCACTTTAGGTTCTAGCACAGAATTTTGGGTTTCCGGTTTAACAGTATTTTGAGGGGTCTTTATTTGTGATATAAAACATTACCTGGTTCCAAACCAACTTGTATCAATCTATAATTCGACCCCTGTTACATGAACGTAATTTTCCTAATCTAATACTTAACGGTCCGTAGTTATGTTCCAGGCAGGAAGAAATGATATCGAATATAAAACGCTTAAGCCGAGGTCCACTGGAATCACGAGATACTAAGCTCGAAGAAACCAAAACGAATACAAAATGCTACAGGGCAGGGTCTTCCCGAGGGCCAAGCACCCCAAGCGACCGCTTCTGAACTCATGTTTGCAAAGGACCTCAAAAATTTGTACATTTTTATTGGTCTTATCTTGCATTTTTAAAGACCCATTAGTGCATTATACATTATACCTAATCCAACATTTTCTTAGTATTTTATATAATTCTACATTTTATTAATAGGCATCAGTTTACAGTGTTCTTTTCAACGTTCTGGCTATACAACCTGTGTATCGAATTGGGGTTGAGCATATTGAGATCTTGATACTATAATTCCCATGGTGCGCTTTGTTATATAACCAAAGTCGGATTATCCATTGAGACAGGGTAGTTTCGAACCCGGATGTATTTTATATCACTCAACGACCTCCAAAGTATTGCTGATGCGGGGAGAGGGGGGGGGAGGTGTCCAAAATTTTACTGCATAACGCGAAGTGAAAAGACTAAAGCATATGTTAGTCTTTTATTATTATTAATTTTTTAACGTGTAAAAACAATATAATTAAACTGTCGGATAATCGATTTTTTTGATTACCAATTTCCGGATGCGTGACTGTATTTATTATTCAGATGAGGCCGTGTTTAGGAAAATCCGCTGGGGGCCTCAGAAACCTCGATACGATATTGCTACAGGGCCT
This sequence comes from Amaurobius ferox, assembly GCA_951213105.1. Taxonomy (NCBI): domain Eukaryota; kingdom Metazoa; phylum Arthropoda; class Arachnida; order Araneae; family Amaurobiidae; genus Amaurobius; species Amaurobius ferox. The sequence continues at coordinate 60,809,815 of OX578146.1, forward strand.
ACATTAAAACTACCAAATTACAGAAAAAGCTACACCGTGAAGATTGTATCATGATCTCAATATGCTCAATTACAATCCGATAAAATGACAGTAGCCGAAACGTTATAAAGACAACTGCAAACTGATACACAAATGATTAATGACAAAATACAGAATTATTTAACGTACGATAAAACGTTGAATTAGCTATAATGTATAAATGAGACTTTAAAACATATATAAGAGGGGTCCAAAAAGTGTAATGTACAATATTTTGAGGCCCTTTGCAAACATGAGACCCCAAGCGGTGGCTGTGGATGGCCCTGGCTGCTATTAAACGCATGGCATTTATTAATTTGTGCCGATTGCTTTAAAAATGCTCGGAACGAAATATATTTTTAATCCGACCCCCCTTGTTTGATTGCTTTTTCTGATATCACATGTTACAGAATATTGCGATGGTGATGTCATACAGTTCGGTGACGTTATTAAGGCGTAAAAACAAATTAAGGTGGCTATCTTTTCGATGTGAGGTCCTACAGCTGACAAAAACCATTGCGGAATCTGATGATTTTTAAATATTCCAGACTCCTTCAGACTTGTTTATACTGAAACGCTTACAAATTACAAACCCTAGGACTTCCCTTCTTGTCATCCCTAGAGTCTTTTGTTTTTCTGATATCCACCTTTTTTCAATACGAGTTTAAATCACTATATATATATATGTCTAATATGTTTAATGTGTTTTTGTTACACCGCGTTAAGCTGTTTTTGAAGAACCAGCCTCTAAATCTAACGTGGACACATTTGAACTTTTCCTTACAAATTTCTTGGGCTGCGTAAGGACTTTCCTAGGAACCCTGAATATCGGTAGGTTGATCTTCATACACACTGAAACCACTATACTATCTCTCTTTTAGAAATAATTGGACCGAAGCACCTTCTGCTTGAAGCGATTCGTGTGTTTTCCAAACTTCTATGCTGGACCCATATTTTCGGTCCTACCAAGAAGCCGACTACGCAAGGCACTCAAACCAGATCTTGAATAGGTGCTCCAAAATTGATTAGGAAGAAAGGAAAAATAAAAACCTATCAGAATGTTGTAACGATAGTCTTATCATACTTCGAATATATTTTAAAGTGAAGTGGGGTCCAGACATCTACAATTCTGTTTTCCTATCAGCCATACTTCAAACTGCCTATTTATCGGGGCTCTTGTGACTGCCAGTCAATATTTGCAAAATCTTACTTTGTTCTACTTTTGGTTATAAATAAATGGGCACTGAGGATTTCTCAAAAAAGTTGATATACAGAAGGTCGTTCGCACTTTATGGAAACGGTTTTGTATTTATGTTCCTCGTTAGCATTTTGAGATAAAGATTTGGCATTTTCAATATAATCGTCCGCTACTGTTTTGTTAACACTTTACAACATAGTTGAAAAGTGTTTATGACTTTGTTCATTCTGTCTGTCTGTCTGTCTGTCCGTTAGCACGATAACTGCCGTAAAAATGACTTTATCAAAATGAAATTTCAGTATGTTGTTCAAACGGGCTGTGGGACCTATGGGAATATAAATGAATAATATCACCCAATTAGTTTTGAATTGAACCCGGGTTAAAAAAATGAAATACATTGAACCCTGTGGGATCTAATTTTTCAAACATTTTTTAAGCGAATTTAAAATTCACAAATTGCTTCGAAAGTTTTCAGAGATATTCAAATTATCCCATAAAATATATGAAAAAAATTTCAGAAAAATATATTCAGTAGTTTTTTAAATAAAAATTAAAATAATAATTACACCCTTTATATGAAGAGACCACGTGACCATTATATGAAGCGATCACGTGACCCACTTCAAAATAAAATATAGCATCCATCTTATGTCAAAATCTTGATTTTTAAAGTTCTTTTTAATTCATATTGAGTGTTATATCCGTCCTAAAACCGCTTGATTTTTGCTTAAATTCTGTGCATCTACATACTGAAACAACGCAATTATAATATAGTTGAGTTTAAATGATCATCCAACTTTGATTATATCTACAACGAAGCTTAATTTTCACTTATGAAGAACGTTAACACCAAAAGATGTAGAATGAGTTGTATAAGAATTGCTGCATTTCGTTAACGCGAAATTATTTAGCCCATGGAGTCTGCAATATAGCTGATATGAATAAAATATTCATTGATTTTACACACAGACGATTTTTTCGATGAAGTTTTAAGCATAGAGTTAAATTACTCGTACCTCCATGGTTTTAAGTTTTTAAATAAAATAAATTATTATAGTATTGTGATGAATGAAAGGAATAGAAAAACGTTTATGAATGAAATACTGCTTTTATAGAGAGAGCCAGGCGATTTATATTTCGATGACGTCATCTGAATAAAGTTCATTTGTTTTCGATGAAGTTTTCAAATATAATGAATTATTGTAGTATTATGATAATTTTAAAAATATTACCAAGGAATGTATCGCATTTTAGAGATGTTTAAACCAGGCAATTTATATTTCACTGCCGTCATTTGAATGAAGTTCATTGTTTTTGATGAAGTTTTAAGTTTTCAAATATAATAAATTAATGTAATATTGTGATAATTTTAAAAATATTACCGAGGAATATATCGCATTTTAAAGATGTTTAAATAAATTTGCATTGAAGTTGGAAAGTGTTTCATAATCAATGCTTTATGCATGCATGATTGATCTTTCTAGTTTTGATTAGAACGTAGAATAAAATATTCATTTTGAAAATGGCTCCTGAAATTGATATATGGCTCGAAGGTTACGTAAATGCTCTTTCCGAGGAAAAATATTCGTATCAACAAATTGTAAAGCAGTGTAAAAATCGAGGTTATTGCATTTTAAAGAAAGGTATTTATAATATATTAAATTTGAAAGGGAAAAAGCGGCTAGCTGAAAGTAAAACAATATGATGTGGGCAGCACATGACTTTCCCTGCAGACTTATATACACGTTTTCTTTATTTTAATTAAATTTAATTCACTTTTAATTCTCATTTGATAACTGGACTTATTTTCAAAAGTGGCGTAGAGAAAATACGAAAAAACTAAAATATCTCGAGAACGGCTAGTCCTAGTGTAATGGGGTTGGTCTTATTCTTCTCTTCGTTAAAAATTACGTATTAAACAAGCATGTAATGGATATATTTGAGCATACGTAGTTTTTTATTTTAGATTTTGGCGATTTTTGCAGGCCATTTTGCAAAAAAAAGCGGGTTATTTTTTTCCGAATCATACTAAAATCTAATCAGCGCCAGGGTAACCCACAAGTGACTTATCTACCGAATTTTGTGAAATGCGGTCCATTAGTTTTTTAGCTAGAGTGGATACAAGCTTTCGCGGGCCATTTCGCAAAAAAAAGCGGGTTCTTTTATCCCGAATCGTACACCCAAAACTAATCAGCACCAGATTCGCCTACAAGTGACTTACCAAATTTTATGAAATTCGGTCCATTAGTTTAATTAGAGTGGATATAAAATCTGCACAGACAGACACATACACAGAGAGACGTCACGCTAAAAATAGTTTTTTCGTATTCAAGAGGACTCGAAACGTGTAAATCCGTCGAAAACTCGACTTGCGATTTTCGGCATGAATCCAATACTTTCCCTATACATTACAATGTATTGCAGGGAAAGTAAAAATCTGATGTGGGCAGCACATGACTTTCCCTGCAGACTCAAATTCATATTTTCTTTATTTTTTTAATAATTCGTTAGATTGAGTTTAATTGCACCAAATAACACTAAATGTGCATTTTTAATTCAATTTTTGCTTTTATTTGGTAATTGGACATTCTCCCGAAATCGGCGTAACAAAAATTCAAGAAATATCAAATATCTTGAGAACGGTTAGTCCCAAAGCATAATGGACTGTGTTATGTTCTTTTCCTTGTCAAAAATTACGTTTAAAACAAGAATTTAATTGATATATTTGAGCATATATAGTCCTTTTTTTTAGATTTTGACGATTTTTGCGGGCCATATCGTAAAAAAAGGCAGGTTGTTCTTCTCCGAATCGTAACAAAATCTAATCAGCTCCAGGGTCGACTACAAGTGGCTTATCTACCGCATTTTATGAAATTCAGTCGATTAGTTGAGTTAGAGGGGAAATATACAATTTTTGCGGACCATTTCGTGAGAAAAAGAAGGTTTTTCTTTTCCGAATCGTATCAAAATTTAATCAGCACCAGTGTGACCTACAAGTGACTTAATGTACCAAATTTTGTAAAATTTGATCTATTAGTTTTTTAGCTAGGGTGGATACAGGCAATTTTTGCGAGTCATTTCACACAAAAGGGCAGGTTCTTTTATCCTGAATCATACCCAAAACTAATCAGCACCAGGGTCACATAAAAGTGAATTACCTACCAAATTTTATGAAATTCGGTCCATTAGTTTTTGAGTTAGAGTGGATACATACATTGCATAGACAGACAGACACACACAGACGTCACGCTAAAAATAGTTTTTTCGTATTCTAGAGGTCTCGAAAAGTGTAGATCCGTCGAAAACTCGAATTGCGATTTTTGGTATGATTCCAATACTTTCCCTATACATTACCATGTGTTGCAGGGAAAGTAAAAAATGGAGGCAAAATCGCATCCTAAGACTGACTGCTCGAACGCGGGTAAATATCAAGAAAGGGAAGTCTCTGATCCTAAAAGAAAATCCACAGACTCAAAGATCCATTGCATCGAAACTGGGAATGTCTTCTGGCACTGTTAAGTAAAATTATTTATAAAGATTTGAAGTTAAAAAAGATGCTAAAATCTAAAGTTCATCTGCTTTTGCCAAAGCATATTGCGGAAATAAAAACAAATTGTAGAAAATTATATGAAAAATACCTAGCAGCTGATAAATGGAAATTTGTGGTAACACTCGATGAGTCATAGGTGTATTTAAGTGAGTGTAATAAAAAAGAGCAATTTTCTATTGCTCAACTGACGAAAATGACCGTACGAAATGGCTTCGTCAATGTACAGAAAAGTTCCCAAAGGGATTCATGATAGTTGCAGGGTTTTGTTACAACGGTAAATTAAAACTCAAAAAAGTCTCAAGCAAAGCTAAAATTAATTCACTCTACTATCAACAGAATATTTTAGAACCAATTTTTGGAGAAGAAATTCCAACCTTATATGGAAAGGACATCCATAAAGTTGAGCTTCATATGGACAAAGCCTCTAGTCACAGGTCTAAGTCAACTGTCGCATATTTAGCAAAGAAAGAATCAGAAACAGGAATAAAATGTATCCCATTTAATGAAATACCTGTAAAATCACCTAACACTTCTCCTATGGACTTTTACGCTTTCAGTTTGTTAAAACGAGCCTTAGGAAAACGGTATCCAAGAACGGACTTGGAAAACGATTCAAGAGGAGTGGAATAAAATTGACATGACGATGCTAAGAAAAAGTTTATTTTCATGGAGAATTCGAGCTAGAGCTATAGTCAAAAATCAAGGCTATCGGATAGAAGCAAATCGCCGCAAGAAAAGAAATACGCCTCTATGCATAAAAATTAATTATCAAAATCGTTTCCATAAAGTGCAAACGACCTTCTGTATACAAGGTCCTAGAAAACTCCTAAGCACGCCATTTTATCTTAAAAATTTGAAAACTTTAGAATTCCATATCATGTTTTTTTATAGACATTTTATTTACCAGTTAACAAATCAGGATGTTTGCTGTAAAACATGAATATGCAGTTTCTAAATTCCGCCACAGTCATCTTTGAAACACCTGAAATGATAAAATCAGTTCCTAAACGTTGTCCTGGCTCAAAAGCAAAGTGTTGTTTTCCCTAAGAAGGATGAGTCTTTATTATGGTAATGAAAATCTGGCTTTTGGGTCATGTATTATACAGGGAAAACTACTGTACGGTAAAAGTGCCAGTTCTAAGAATTTATGCAGTAGAATTTTGAAATACCTGAAATACATTTTTTAAGTCAGATAGAAATATGTTCGAAATTACCTAAAAATCCAGTTTATTGAGCTATGATTTCCATTGGTTCGGTATTGTAGAAGAGCTTTTCCTTCGTGGCATGCTGTGTGCAGGAGAATTAACTTTAAAGGAAAAACAAAATCAAATAAAATGGCGGAAGTTTAAATTACTTATTGAAAATATACACAAGCGCCTAGATGGATCATTTACGATCATTTACGATCATTACGATAGATCATTACGAATAGATCATTACATATACAGTGTTCCTAAGAGAAAATTCTTAAACACCGGAACAACTTTGCAAGGAAAGGTCTATGATGGCCATGCCCGATCGAATAAAAGTAATTGCAGCGTCCCCCAGCGGAGACACTGTTCTCTCAATACAAAATTATTATTTTCACGTGCAGGTCTGAAGAATAAAACATTCTGGTCCCATTTGTAAACAAATTAAAAAATATATATATGAAATCAGATCAATATATGACAAAATGAAAAGGCTAAAATGGTATTAGAAGACATACCAGTACTACTTTTATTTTGCTTCAACAATCGGCTAAACACAATATATATGAATTAAATACGATATATGAGTTTGAAAAGTCTTTGCTCCCCCCCCCCCCCCCAGAAAAAAAAGCAGATGGCGTAAGAAATTGAAAATACAAACAATTTTCTCATCATCTTTAAAGCCGAAGGCCTTAGTTGACATAATCTGGTCAAAAATGCAATTCAAACAAAATTTATATTTATATACATCTATATTTACATGCATGTATATACATGCTAGCGCTCTAAAAATTTGCATCATTCATTTTCTGACGAAAAATTACCTATGAAATGATTATTCATTTATCATAAAGGTCCTAATTTTTAATGATTTTCTTTCAAAAATTCATTCGAAGATTGGGTGGGTTTCTGAAATTTCGATCGCGTTTAAAATCAATATTGTTCTAGTATTCACTGATTATAAAAATAGTATCAAATTATTTTTGAAACGTTACATTCGTTCATGAGCAGTGCTTCTTCCAGGCATATATCCGGGGGGGGGGGGGTAACCCCCCCCCCCCCGAAGTATTTTATATTAACTTAATTTCTATTTATGTGACAGCATTTAGATATATTTTTGTAGGATAAATAGAAAACTTCCTCCTAAAGTTTCATTCGCTCTTCCCCCCGGCCAAAATGCCCTGAAAAACTGTCTGTTCGTGAGACATCGCGTCCACAGACTCACAGACACGCACACTAACATACATGCATACATACATATATATATACTCAGATATCACTTCAAGAACGGTCAATTCGAGTTCAGGAATGCTTGAAATGTGCTCTTCCGTGGAAAACTCGAATCCGAATTTTCGACCCCTTCACATTACTTTCCCTATACATTTTCTACAAAGTAGGATAAAAAAGTTCGGAGACTGTGTTGATATCTCCAACCCTGATTGAAGGAGAGGGGAACTATTTTACCGTGGCGTAGAGGCACATACGACGCGAGATGTGATAAGGTTGAAGCAGGTTCGCAGTACAGGTGTTTTTCCAAACAATGCGTGTCAGTGAACTGTAGTCGTGTGCGTTCGTCGAAAACGGATACGGCGATTTCCCCCAAATGCTGGCAGATTTTGATATTCGCACGTTGTTCTTCAAACGACATTTTCGACTACAGTTCATTGACACACATTGTCAAGAAATTCACCTGCTTCTTCCTTTTTAGATCTCGCGTCACACGTGCCTCTACGCCACGGTAAAATAGTTCCCCTCTCCTACAATCACGGTTGGAGATATCAGCACAGTGCCTCCGAACTTTTTGATCCTACCTTGTATGATGAACTACACTATGAACTTCACTAGCCTTCACTATATGAACTACACATTTAATTTACACGTTTCATTTGAAAACATTTCGAAAAATGAACTTTGGTGCAGTCCTGTGTACACTACCGCAACTTCATTTAACGCCACATTTAACGTTAACGGCGCAATACAAAATCTATTATGTTTTAAGAATAGTCGAACACTTGTGGGATTGCCGAACATAAAAATACCTCTTAAGTTCCTGCAGGAAGACACGACATCCGCTTATGGTTTGCACGTGCTTTTACAAATTCACAAACAGACCACCTATCAAGCTATCCTTCAGAGCTTAGCGGTAAACGAAGTGCCGCTTTTACTTTTATGTTTCCCTTTTGAAAATATCAAAGGAAATGCCATTTCCAGAGAGAATTCTTTTAAAAGGGAAAAAATTCCGACTGTCTCATAGGAAATGGTTATTCACTAAACAATTCAGAGCTGTTAGTCATTTGTTAGATAATTTGGCCACAGCGGAATGAATTGAGGTTTTCTGTGACTTTGGAACTTTAGTAGTCTTAAACAGATATAAAGTTTACGACACTTTTCAATTTTCTCATGCATTTATATTTTATATTTTTAGATATATTTCTACTGGTGGACCCATGCAAATTGTGCCCCCACTTCCCCCACGAATATAATTTCGGCATCCCCTCCATATTTGAATTTCCCCTTTTTGTGAATTATTCGTGTTTTCACCCTACCCCCCTAAAAAAAAACAAGAAAGATCAATCATGCTTAAAGCATTGATTATGAAACACTTTCCAACTTCAATGCAATTTTATTTAAACATGTCTAAAATGCAATACATTCCTCGGTAATATTTTAAAACTTATCACAATACTACATTAATTTATTATATTTGACACCTTAAACCTTCATCGAAAAAAATTAACTTCATTCAAATGACGGCATTAAAGTATAAATTGCCTGGTTTAAACATCTCTAAAATGTGATACATTCCTCGGTAATAATTTTAGAATTATCATAATACTACGATAATTTATTATATTTGAAAACATCATCGAAAACAACTGAAATTCATTCAAATGACGTCATAAAAAAATAACACGTCTGGCTCTCTCTATAAAAGCAACATTCATAAATAATTCCCCCATTCATGTCATTCATCACAATACTATAATAATTTATTTTATTTAGACCATTGAACTACAAGTAAGTAAACTCTATGCGTAAAACTTTATCGAAAATTATCGTCCTTCTCTTTCTAAAATCAATGAATATTTCATTCATATCAGCTAAGCAGACTCCATGGACTAAATGATTTTGTGTTAAAGAAATACAGCGATTCTAATACAACTCATTCTACATATTTTGCTGTTTACATTTTACATAGGTGAAAAATAGGCAACATGACATAGGTGAAAAATATAATAGTAGAAATAATGAAATTTGGAAGAGCATTTAAACTGAAATATATTGTCATTGCATTGTTTCAGTATGCAGATGCACAGAATTTAGGCAAAAATAAAGTAGTTTTAGGACGGATACAACACTCAATATGAATTAAAAAGAACTTTAAAAATCACGATTTTGACACAAGATGGATGCCATATATCATTTTGAAGTGGGTCATGTGATCGTTTCATATCATGGACACGTGATCGCTTCATATGAGAGGTGTTATTATTATTTTAATTTTTATTTAAAAAACAACTGAATATATTTCGCTGAATTTTTTTTTATATATTTTATGGAACAATTTGAATATTGTCTAAAATTTTCGTATTAATTTGTGAATTTTAAATCCGCTTAAAAAATGCTTGAAAAATTAGATCCCATAGGGCTCAGTGTATTCCATTTTTTTAACCCGGGTTCAATCCAAAACTAATTGGGTGATATTATTCATTTATATTCCCATAGGTCCTATAGACCGTCTGAACAACATACTAAAATTTCATTTTGATTAAGTCATTTTTACGGCAGTTATCGTGCTAACGGACAGACAGACAGACAGACAGAATGAACAAAGTCATAAACACTTTTCAACTTTGTTGTAAAGTGTTAAAAATCTGAAATTAAGGAGCTGGGCCTCCTCCTGACGCTCAAGCCCCCTACTACAATTGTTTCTGCACCCACCCACCCCTCATGCAAGGCTCAGATTTCTGTACACTCAATATCATAGCGATAAAATAAACGAATTTTTAGTGGAAATTTTTTGCCATACTATAGGTTTTTTTTTTAATTTTGTCTTGAAACATTTATTTTTTAGAATATGCTACGGTTAAAGTTTATATGATGACTGATAGGGATTTAGCCTCAAATATTAGAAAGTGGGTGGGGGTTACTAAGGATATCCTTTTCCGTCTTTTTAACACTTTCCAACATAGTTGAAAAGTGATTAGACTTTCATCATTCTGTCTGTCTGTCTGTCCGTTCGCACGATAGCTGCCTTAAAACTGACTTTATCAAAATGAAATTTTAGTATGTTGCGGAGACAGTCTGGGGGACATATGGAAATGTAAATGAATAATGTCACCCAATTAGTTTTGGTTTGAACATGGGTTGAAAAGGTGAAATATATTGAACCCTATGTGGCCTAATTTTTCAAATATTTTTTAAGCGAAATTAAAATTCACAAATTTCTTCGAAATATTCAAGTTATCCCATAAAATATGTAAAAAACATTTCAGCAAAATATGTTTGGTAGTGTTTTAAATAAAAATTAAAATAATAATTACACCCATATAATATGAGGAGATCACGTGACCCACTTGAAAATAAAATATGGCATCCACCTTTTTTTCCCCAGAGTGGAAATCATAATTTTTAAAGTTCTTTTAAATTTATATTTAGTTTTGCATCCGTCCTAAAATCGCTTTATTTTTTGCCTATTTTTTGTACATCTATATTCTGCGCCAAAGCAATCTCAATATTTTTTAGTTTAAATGATCATTAAATTTTGATTATTTCTACAACAAAGCCTAATTTTAATGGATGCAGAATGTAAACAAGTGATTGTAAGATGAGTTGTATAAGAATTGCTGATTTTTTTTCACTCAAATTTATTTAACTCTGGAGTTTGGAGTAAAAGTGTATGAATGAAATATTCATTGCTTTTGCATAGAGAGCCATATTTCGATGATGTCATTTGAATAAAGTTCAGTTTTTCGATGAAGTTTTCAAATAAAATAAATTATTGTAGTTCTGTGATAATTAAAAAAAAATCACCGCTGAATGTATCGCATTTTAGAGATGTTTACATAAAATTGTATTTCAGTTGGAAAGTGTTTCATAATCAATGCTTTATGCATGATTGATCTTTCTTGTTTTTTTTCGGTTCAATTCTTTTTTTTTATTATTTTACTTGAAACATCTATTTCTCAAGATTGGCTATAGATACAGCTTGTATGATAATTGATATGGATTCAACATTAAATTCTGGAGGAAGTATAAGGCACTAAGACTTTTAACTTCTGGTTTCTTATCTGTTTTCCAGAATTGGATATAGACAAAGCTTATATAATGATTGATATGGATTCAACATTAAATTCCAGAGGAAAGGAAGAGAATCACTAACGATTTTCACTTCCGGTTCTGGTGATGTCACTTCCAATCTAAAAATTTACGTTTTACTTAAAATATCTATTTCTAGGAATCTGTTATACATAGGGCTTAGATAGGGGACAAAATACAAAATACTTTTCAAATTAAAAACTGTCACATACAAAATACATTCAAAATACATTTAAGAAAATTAAACATTGCTGTGTATTGGACTGAATTTAATTTTCAATACAAAGCAACATTTGTATACATTTTATTGGAAATAAACAAACCTCATATTTGTTAAATATTAATATTGGCATTTTAAAAAGATTAGAATGTATTGTAAAAGTATGACTTAAAAGACTAAACTCTTTGAAATTTTATATCTCCAAATTAATAAAGTAAAAATAAATGAATCTATGGGGAGAACACATTTTATACAACAGACAAAGATGTAATAAAAAATCTAATGTGGGCAGCACATGACTTTCCCTACAGACTCAAATTCATCTTCTCTTTATTAATTTTTTATTATTGTATTAGTATAGTTAGAGTTATTATTATATTAGTATAATTGTGTTGGGTTGCATTTGGCTATTTAATAATTTTAATAATTTTGTTTTTAATCTAAAATTGTTCAGAGGTCTTATTTACATAGCTATTCTCTTTTTAGTTATCCATTTCCCAATTGTTTAGGTTTTTGATATTCTTCTGTTCCAAATAGGTTCTATTCCATAGTCATTGTGTTCAAAATGGCTTAAGTTCGTTCTTTTTTAGGTTTCAGCAATTTAAATTTATTTAAATTGGCTAATTTGTGATCCCATTTATTGCCCTTTTTTATTCCCTTTGATTTGATTCTAAATGTGTTGTTCTCGGTTAAAAATTCGTTGATTTATCGTGATTTTTCTGTTTTATTCTATTTTCAGCTTTTTAAATGTTTCAGAATCTTTCATATTTAAATTATTACCGAATTCGTATATTTCAAATCATTTCACTTCATTTCCTTTTAATTTTCGTCTGCTTTAAAATTCCTGTCCTCTTCTTTAAAATTTCGAGTTTTTGATTGGTTGACCGTAATATTAAAATCGTCTGTCATTAGTTATTTTATCGCTCATCGATAATTTTGTTTACGATGATGGCAGCTGATGGAAGTTTTACCTGCCAATTAAGAATTTGTTTATCCTGACAAGCTGTGAGCTCTATTTATGAAGAATGAAATTGTCATTTCCGTAGCCCAATAGACGGACATATGCTTTGTTTTTCATTTTGATGTCAGTAGTCCGGTGCAGCAGTTTGGAGAAATGATTTTTATTACTGGACGTCCGGCTGATGTGGAGAATCCCCCTTGGAGTTGGAACTCCTGGAACGGTCGTTTTCCCAGAATTCTACTGGAGATAAATGTGATCCCGTGCCATGGTTTTCCTCTTCTGGAGTTCTTTGGATCTGCTTCTCGCTTGGTGATTCTTCTGGTGATACTGCCTTCCGCCGATCTTTGCAGCTCCTCTTGGACCCTTGGTGAAATTGCTCATTTTCTTTTAAATTATAATTGTTTTCAATTTGACATTAGTTTAAAGTTAAATTAAATTGGAGTGAATAAGACCCCTTATATATTTTAAGTACCGAATCCTGGTTTATTGTTATGTAAATTTTCTGTGATTTTCTTTAACTTTTAGTTGAGATTTTTATTATGTTCTACATTTCCTTTTTGGCTAACTGGTGCTCTTTTTTTTTTTCTAAATTGTAGTTTGGCAAATAATTCTATAGTTTTAACATAACTTAATTTAAACATTAAATGCTGTTTTCTTTAACTTTAAATATTCTAACGTTTTTACTACCACTATACGATCGACCAATTTATAAATTCAATTTATTTAATTTATTTATTTTTAATTTAATTTGCTTAGTTAATGAGATGTTTTAAAAAGTTGTAAAGTGTCTTAAAATTCTTTAAAAGTGAAGTAAAATTTTAATAAACGTTAGATTTGGGAAAACTTAAAATTTGTGTTCTCTCTCTTTTCTTTAATGAGTTTTTATTTTTAGGAAAGTGCCATTTTAATATTTTACAGGTTAACATATTTTTATGCATTTAGGGTAAAGAGTCAATAGGTCCACTTTGGTTTATTTCAGTTACTTCAGACAGATTTTTAGGAACTTGCAAGTTTTTAGGTACTTTACAAGTCATAAAGCTTTTAGAATGTTTTCAGATACTTTTCAAGTTTAGGTTTTGGGGAGCTTTAAAACTTTGCAAATTTTGGTACTTTACAGCAGTTTGACGGCTTTCAGAGTTATTTTGAAGCTCTTAGGTATTTAATATATTTTTAGAATATCTTATGCCTATTTTTCCTCTTAACAGATTATATTTTAGTATATCATAAATGCAATTCAACCGGACAAATTTGGCGTCGTTTGACCAGTCTAGGGGCTTATTCGTGCCAACTGAAATATAAAAGGTGTTCTTGCAAATTTATGTTCTTGAATTAAAAATTTTTAGTGAATTGATGCTAGGTCTATTTATTCTGAAAGTGATTGATATGGATACTTTAGAATGTTCTTAAACTGAGGCTTGATAAATTTGTTTTGATATTTTGATAAAAAGTGAAATTTCAATAGAATTGATTTAAATATTTTCATTTAGAACTGTTTAAGGAAACTTAGAATTTTTAAACTTGACTTTTCCACTTGGAATTTTTTTTATTTAAACATTCCTTAATTTAAGTTAAATTGATTTGAGTTGTTTTAATTGATGTAGTTTGAAACTGAATTTAATTCATAAGTCTAGGAAATTATAGGTACTTGAAAGACACTCTTTATAGTATTTACATTTTTGTTCTAATCCCATCTCATTAACAATTGAAGTTTTTATTATTTGTATTTTTGTTACCCATGCTCCCAGCACCATTTTGAATTTGTTTTGATGAGATAGAATAAAATTGATTGAGTAAATTTAATGAGAACATTTTTTTTTATTATTATTAGGTTAAATTGTATTGAATTAAAGCAATAGTTTTTTAACTTCGAATTTTTTATGTTCTGATTTAGAATTAAGATTTGATTGCTCACTGAAATGTGAAAGTGGCTTAAGAAGTTGATTGATTAATTGAAAATTGGATGATATCAGTTGTTTTTACACTCCAATATGAGAGTGGCATAAATATTTACTTGAATTATCTTGTTTTGAAATTAATCATGTGTTTAATTTTCACACTTAAATAGAGTGGTGACGAAATCAGTTGATTGTTTGTTCTTAGTTCTAAATCTGTTATTTTAAATACTGCCTTTAAATTTTTTGGTCGTTATAGTGGAAAATTAATTTTATTGATATGAGATTAATTTTTTTTATATGTGCAATATTTTAAATTGAGCAATGCAATTAGAGTTCTTTTGGTTTTAAAATTTAAATAGGGATTTGTAATTTGATTTTTCTTTTGATATTTTGTTTAAAGTAATTTGATATATTTGGCTGTTAGTGAATTTAAATGTATCACTTACACGCATACACAATGAGATATATTGTTGTATTTTGAATTGTGCTTTTTTTTTTGGGGGGGGGGGGGGGGCAAGAGTTCCAGATATACGGATGTGGTATTTGAGTTATGATATTGAGATTTATTCATATTGTTGGGAGTGAAAGATGTTTATTCTATCAATTTTTGTTTTCATTTGGTAACTGGATGTATTTTCAAATCTGGCGCAACAAAAATGCAAAATCTTCTATATAATAAAAGGCAATGTCTGTGTGTGTGTGTGTCTGTCTGTCTTATACACTATACGTTTCGCGACCGCGCGTCGGAGAGCTACGAAATTTGGCAATCGGAGACCTGGGGGGGAGGGAAGGGGACACATGAAAACCGATTTTTAAAATTTTAATTATTTTTTTATTTATTTAATGTTTTATGCGATTTCGACCGTTTTTTGCCCTTTTTGCCCTTTTTTCTCCACGATCCAGACATCGTAGAAAAAAAGAAATTACACCATCGGAAAGAGCAGAGAATTTCGAGTAAAAATATATCAATTTCAAATCTGAATTTCGATTTCTAATATTTTTTAAAGATTTTAAAACAAAACTCACTTTTGGCTCAAAAAATCAATTTTTTGTTTTTAAATTCTCGCATCGTGAAAAGTACTCATAATTTCGACTAATAATTTACATTTTTAGAAAGCTGAAATATCTGGCATTCTTACAAGTCTAATGTGGTCCAGAAATAATGAAAATTGCCTTCAGGATGGCAATTTTAAAGACGCCATGATTTTAAATTTCTCGGCGTTCCGTTCGTTTCTCCCCCGCTGAAGCAGGGAAGGTGGTGGGTGGGGACGTCAAGGTGGAGGTGACGTCACGATTCTGAATAGAGCGCCTTTGCTCTATATAAATTATTATATTTATATTTTAAATGATGGGACGATCTGGATTTTTTAAATGTATATTTTAACTTTTGGATATTTTAAATGGATATTTTAATTTTATGGATATTTTAAATGATAGAACAATGAAACAATGGAATGAGGATGATGGAATTAAGCATATGGTCATTTTAAATTGCAAATTAGCGCGCGGGAAGTTAGCGGTAGGCCCGGGTTCGATTCCCGCCACTGCCAAAACTGCCGCCGTGTTTACGTGGAATACGATCACGTTAAATATGTGGGTCCGTAAGTCCTTCCGAGAGGTTGGTGGTAGGGGAAGGAGGATACGGCCCCTGTGGATGCCTCCCCCACTGGGTTCCCGTCTAAATTGGGTGAATATGTAGAAAGTTATGGATATTGTCGCGGAGGGCGCGGGAATTGCACTCAGTAGGCCCGGGTTCGATTCCCGCCACTGCCAAAACTTACGCCACGTTCACGCAGAGTACGATCACGTTAAACATGTGGGTTCGGGAGTCCTTCCGAGAGGTTGGTGGTAGGGGAAGGAGGGTACGGTCTAAATTGGGTGAATAAAAAGAAAGTTATGGAGATTGTCGCGGAGGGCGAAGTAGCCCAGTGGTTAGCGCGCGGGAATTGCACGCGGTAGGCCCGGGTTCGATTTCCGCCACTGACATGGAGTACGATCACGTTAAACATATGGGTCCGTATGTTTTTCCGAGAGGTTGGTGGTAGGGGAAGGAGGGTACGTTCCCTGTGGATGCCTCCCCCACTGGGTTCCGGTCTAAATTAGGTGGCACATCCTGGCCGTCCAACCAGTTACCAGGCCCGGGTTCGATTCCCAAAATTGCCGCCGTGTTTACGCGGAGTACGAGCACGTTAAACATGTGGGTCCGTGAGTCCTTCCGAGAAGTTGGTGGTAGGGGAAGGAGGGTACGGTCTAAATTGGATGAATAAAAAGAAAGTTATGGAGATTGTCGCGTAGGGCAAAGTAGCCCAATGGTTAGCGCGCGGAAATTGCACTCGGTAGGCCCGGGTTCGATTCCAAAAATTGCCGCCGTGTTTACGCGGAGTACGATCACGTTAAACATGTGGGTCTGTAAGTCCTTCCGAGAGGTTGGTGGTAGGGGAAGAAGGGTACGGTCCCTGTGGATGCTTCTCCCACTTGGTTCCGGTCTAAATTGGGTGAATAAAAAATAAGTTATGAAGAATATCGCGGAGGGTGAAGTACCCCAGTGGTTAGTGCGCGGGATTTGCACTTGGTAGGCCCGGGTTCGATTCCCAAAATTGCCGAATAAAAATAAAGTTGTGGAGATTGTCGCGGATGGCACGGTAGCCCAGTGGTTAGCGCGCGGGAATTTCACTCGGTAGGCCCGGGTTCGATTCCTGCCATTGCCAAAACTGCAGCCGTGTTCACGCGGAGTACGATCACGTTAAACGTGTGGGACTGCAAGTCCTTCCGAGAGGTTTGTGGTAGGGGAAGGAGGGTACGGTCTCTTTGGATGCCTCCCCCATTGGGTTCCGGTCTAAATTGTGTGGCACTTCCTGGCCTTCCAAGCAGTTACCTTACACCTTTCTGGTAGGTCGCGCCAACGAGTTTGCCACGGTCAGAATTTTCAAGGGTAGCGAACAGGCTGGTCGCCAAAGGCGGCTAGTCTTAAATAATAAAAGGCAATGTCTGTGTGTGTGTGTGTCTGTCTGTCTGTCTGTCTTATACACTATACGTTTCGCGACCGCGCGTCGCAGAGCTACGAAATTTGGCAATCGGAGACCCGGGGGGTAGGGAAGGGGACACATGAAAACCGATTTTTAAAATTTTAATTATTTTTTTATTTATTTAATGTTTTATGCGATTTCGACCGTTTTTTGCCCTTTTTGCCCTTTTTTCTCCACGATCCAGACATCGTAGAAAAAAATAAATGACACCATCGGAAAGAGCAGAGAATTTCGAGTAAAAATATATCAATTTCAAATCTGAATTTCGATTTCTAATATTTTTTAAAGATTTTAAAACAAAAGTCACTTTTTGCTCAAGAAAACGATTTTTGGTTTTTAAATTCTCGCATCGTGAAAAGTACTCATAATTTCGACTAATAATTTACATTTTCAGAAAGGTCAAACATCTGGCATTCTTACAAGTCCAATCTGGTCCAGAAATAATGAAAATTGCCTTCAGGATGGCAATTTTAAAGACGCCATGATTTTAAATTTGTCGGCTACCGGCTCAGTTGCTCAACGGCATTTTTCCCCCATCCGCATTAGTTTCTTCCCCGTCTCCATGGAGACCGCGCTTTCGGTTTTAACTGAATTACGAGCATAAGTGTTGTATACATCGGGCGAAATTATTATATTTATATGATATTTTAAATGGATATTTTTAAATGGATATTTTAAATAATTTAAATGATTGAATTATGGTGGTTTGAATTGTGGTGATGTATTTGAAATTATTATATTTATGGATTGGTGGAACGATATGGTTGATTTTTTTATTTTAAATGGATATTTTAATTTATGGATATTTTAATTTATAGATATTTTAAATGGATATTTTAATTTTATGGCTATTTTAAATGATGGAACGATGGAACGAGGATGGTGGAATTAAGAGCCTAGCATATGGTCGTTATAAATTTAAATTAGCGCGCGAGAATTGCACTCGGTAGGCCTGGGTTCGATTCCCGCCACTGATGCGGAGTACGATCACCTTAAACATATGGGTCGATAATTCCTTCCGAGAGGTTGGTGGCAGGGAAAGGAGGGTACGGTCTCTGTGGATGCCTCCCCCACTGGGTCCTGGTCCAAATTGGGTGAATAAAAAGAAAGTTATGGAGATTGTCGCGGAGGGCGCGGTAGCCCAGTGGTTAGCGTGCGGGAATTTCACTCGGTAGGCCCGGGTTCGATTCCCTCCACTGACAAAACTGCTGCCGTGTTCACGCGGAGTACGATCACGTTAAACATGTGGGTCCGTAAGTCCTTCCGAGAGGTTGGTGGTAGAGGAAGGAGGGTACGCACCCTGTGGATGACTTTCCCACTGGGTTCCGGTCTAAATTGGGTGAATTAAAAGAAGGTTATGGAGATTGTCGCGGAGGGCGCGGTAGCCCAGTGGTTGGCGCGCGGGAATTGCACTCGGTAGGCTAGGGTGCGATTGCCGCCACTGCCAAAACTGCTGCCATTTTCACGCGGAGTACGATCACGTTAAACATGTGGATCCGTAAGTCCTTCCGAGAGGTTGTTGGTAGAGGAAGGAGGGTACGGACCCTGTGGATGCCTCCCCTACTGGGTTCCGGTCTAAATTGGGCGAATAAAAAGAAGGTTATGGAGATTGTCGCGGAGGGCGCGGTAGCCCAGTGGTTAGCGCGCGGGATTTGCACTAGGTAGGTCCGGGTTCGATTCCCGCCACTGCCAAAACTGCCGCCGTGTTCAGGCGGAGTACGATCACGTTAAACATGCGGGACCGTAAGTCCTTCCGAGAGGTTGGTGGTAGGGGAAGGAGGGTACGGTCCCTGTGGATGCCTCCCCCACTGAGTTCCTGTCTAAATTGGGTGGCACTTCCTGGTAGGTCGTTCCTTCTGGTAGGTCGCGCCAGCGAGTGTGCCACGGTTAGAATTTGCCACGGTCAGAATTTTCAAGGGTAGCGAACAGGCTGGTCGCCAAAGGCGGCTAGTAAATAATAAAAGGCAATGTCTGTGTGTGTGTCTGTGTGTCTGTGTGTCTGTCTGTCTTATACACTATACGTTTCGCGACCGCGAGTCGGAGAGCTACGAAATTTTGCAATCGGAGACCCTGGGGGGTGAGAAGGGGACACGTGAAAACCGATTTTTAAAATTTTAATTATTTTTTTTGTTATTTAATGTTTTATGCGATTTCGACCGTTTTTTGACATTTTTGCTCTTTTTTCTCCACGATCCGGACATCGTAGAAAAAAACAAATCACACCATCGGAAAGAGCAGAGAATTTCGAGTAAAAATATATCAATTTCAACTCTCAATTTTGATTTCTAATATTTTTTAAAGATTTTAAAACAAAAGTCACTTTTGGCTCAAAAAAACGATTTTTGGTTTTTAAATTCTCGCATAGTGAAAAGTACTCATAATTTCGACTAATAATTTACATTTTTAGAAAGCTGAAATATCTGGCATTCTTACAAGTCTAATTTGGTCCAGAAATAATGAAAATTGCCTTCAGGATCGCAATTTTAAAGACGCCATGATTTTAAATTTGTCGGCTACCGGCTCAGTTCTTCAACAGCATTTTCCCCCCATCCGCAGTAGTTTCTTCCCCGTCTCCATGGAGACCGCGCTTTCGGTTTTAAATGAATTACGAGCATAAGTGTTGTATACATCGGGCGAAATTATTATATTTATATGATATTTTAAATGGATATTTTAAATAATTTAAATGATTGAATTATGGTGGTTTGAATTGTGGTGATGTATTTGAAATTATTATATTTATGGATTGGTGGAACGATATGGATGATTTTTTGATTTTAAATGGATATTTTAATTTATGGATATTTTAATTTATAGATATTTTAAATGGATATTTTAATTTTATGGCTATTTTAAATGATAGAACGATGGAACGAGGATGGTGGAATTAAGAGCCTAGCATATGGTCATTATAAATTTAAATTAGCGCGCGGGAAGTTAGCGCGCGAGAATTGCACTCGGTAGGCCTGGGTTCGATTCCCGCCACTGATGCGGAGTACGATCACCTTAAACATATGGGTCGATAATTCCTTCCGAGAGGTTGGTGGCAGGGAAAGGAGGGTACGGTCTCTGTGGATGCCTCCCCCACTGGGTCCTGGTCCAAATTGGGTGAATAAAAAGAAAGTTATGGAGATTGTCGCGGAGGGCGCGGTAGCCCAGTGGTTAGCGTGCGGGAATTTCACTCGGTAGGCCCGGGTTCGATTCCCTCCACTGACAAAACTGCTGCCGTGTTCACGCGGAGTACGATCACGTTAAACATGTGGGTCCGTAAGTCCTTCCGAGAGGTTGGTGGTAGAGGAAGGAGGGTACGGACCCTGTGGATGACTTTCCCACTGGGTTCCGGTCTAAATTGGGTGAATAAAAAGAAGGTTATGGAGATTGTCGCGGAGGGCGCGGTAGCCCAGTGGTTGGCGCGCGGGAATTGCACTCGGTAGGCTCCGGTTCGATTGCCGCCACTGCCAAAACTGCTGCCATTTTCACACGGAGTACGATCACGCTAAACATGTGGATCCGTAAGTCCTTCCGAGAGGTTGTTGGTAGAGGAAGGAGGGTACGGACCCTGTGGATGCCTCCCCTACTGGGTTCCGGTCTAAATTGGGTGAATAAAAAGAAGGTTATGGAGATTGTCGCGGAGGGCGCGGTAGCCCAGTGGTTAGCGCGCGGGATTTGCACTAGGTAGGTCCGGGTTCGATTCCCGCCATTGCCAAAACTGCCGCCGTGTTCAGGCGGAGTACGATCACGTTAAACATGCGGGACCGTAAGTCCTTCCGAGAGGTTGGTGGTAGGGGAAGGAGGGTACGGTCCGGTCCCTGTGGATGCCTCCCCCACTGAGTTCCTGTCTAAATTGGATGGCACTTCCTGGCCCTCCAAACAGTTACCTTACACTTTACTGGTAGGTCGCGCCAGCGAGTGTGCCACGGTTAGAATTTGCCAAGGTCAGAATTTTCAAGGGTAGCGAACAGGCTGGTCGCCAAAGGCGGCTAGTCTTAAATAATAAAAGGCAATGTCTGTGTGTGTGTCTGTCTTATACACTATACGTTTCGCGACCGCGCGTCGGAGAGCTACGAAATTTGGCAATCGGAGACCTGGGGGGCAGGGAAGGGGACACGTGAAAACCGATTTTTAAAATTTTAATTTTTTTTTTATTTATTTAATGTTTTATGCGATTTCGACCGTTTTTTGCCCTTTTTGCCTTTTTTTCTCCACGATCCAAACGTCGTAGAAAAACACAAATCACACCATCGGAAAGAGCAGACAATTGCGAGTAAAAATATATCAATTTAAAATCTGAATTTTGATTTCTAATATTTTTTAAAGATTTTAAAACAAAAGTCACTTTTTGCTCAAGAAAACGATTTTTGGTTTTTAAATTCTTGCATAGTAAAAAGTACTCATAATTTCGACTAATAATTTACATTTTTAGAAAGGTCAAACATCTGGCATTCTTACAAGTCCAATCTGGTCAGGAAATATTCCGTATTGCCCACAGGATCGGGATTTTAAAAGTTTCCGAATTTCAATTTCTCGGCGTTCCGCTCGGCGTGCCGCTTCTTAACCGGCGTTTCTCCCCCGCAGAAGGAGGGGAGGTGGTGGTTGGGGACGTCAAGGTGGAGGTGACGTCACGGTTCTGAATAGAGCTTCTTTACTCCATATAAATTATTATATTTATATTTTAAATGATGGAACGATATGGATTTTTTAAATGTATATTTTAACTTTTGGATATTTTAATTTTATGGATATTTTAAATGATGGAACAATGAAACAATGGAATGAGGATGATGGAATTAAGCATATGGTCATTTTAAATTGCAAATTAGCGCGCGGGAAGTTAGCGGTCGGCCCGGGTTCGATTCCCGCCACTGCCAAAACTGCCGCCGTGTTTACGTGGAATACGATCACGTTAAATATGTGGGTCCGTAAGTTCTTCCGAGAGGTTGGTGGTAGGGGAAGGAGGATACGGCCCCCGTGGATGCCTCCCCCACTGGGTTCCCGTCTAAATTAGGTGAATATATAGAAAGTTATGGGGATTGTCGCGGAGGGCGCGGCAGCCCAGTGGTTAGCGCGCGGGAATTGCACTCAGTAGGCCCGGGTTCGATTCCCGCCACTGCCAAAACTTACGCCACGTTCACACAGAGTACGATCACGTTAAACATGTGGGTTCGTGAGTCCTTCCGAGAGGTTGGTGGTAGGGGAAGGAGGGTACGGTCTAAATTGGGTGAATAAAAAGAAAGTTATGGAGATTGTCGCGGAGGGCGAAGTAGCCCAGTGGTTAGCGCGCGGGAATTGCACGCGGTAGGCCCGGGTTCGATTTCCAAAATTGCCGCCTTGTTCACGCGGAGTACGATCACGCGGAATAAACATGTGGGTCTGTAAGTCCTTTCGAGAGGTTGGTGGTTGAGGAAGGAGGGTACGGTTCCCGTGGGTGCCTCTCCCACTGGGTTCCGGTCTAAATTCGGCGAATAAAAAGAAAGTCATGGAAAATGTCGCGGAGAGCGAAGTACCCCAGTGGTTAGCGCGCGGGAATTTCACTCGGTAGGCCCGGGTTCGATTCCCGCCACTGCCAAAACTTCAGCCGTGTTCACGCGGAGTACGATCACGTTAAACATGTGGGATCGTAAGTCCTTCAGAGAGGTTGGTGGTAGGGGAAGGAGGGTACGGTCTCTGTGGATGCCTCCCCCACTGAGTTCCTGTCTGAATTGGGTGGCATTTCCTGGCCATCCAAACAGTTACCTTACACCTTTCTGGTATGGATATTTTAAATGGATATTTTAATTTATAGATATTTTAAATGGATATTTTAATTTTATGGATATTTTAAATAATGGAACGATGGAACGAGGATGATGGAATTAAGCGCTTATCATATGGTCATTATAAAATTTAAATTAGCGCGCGAGAATTGCACTCGGTAGGCCCGGGTTCGATTTCCGCCACTGACACGGAGTACGATCACGTTAAACATATGGGTCCGTATGTTTTTCCGAGAGGTTGGTGGTAGAGGAAGGAGGGTACGTTCCCTGTGGATGCCGACCCCACTAGGTTCCGGTCTAAATTGGGTGGCACATCCTGGCCGTCCAACCAGTTACCTGACACCTCCCGGAAGGACATGCTGCTTTTATATAGAGGCGATTTATATTTCGATGACGTCATTTAAATAAAGTTCCTTTGTTTTCGATGAAGTTTTCAAATATAATAAATTATTGTAGTGTTATGATAATTTTAAAAATATTACCGAGGAATGTAACGCCTTTTAGAGATGTTTAAACCAGGCAATTTATATTTCAATGCCATCATTTGAATGAAGTTCATTTTCTTCGATGAAGTTTTCAAATTTAATAAATACTCTCGGTAGGTCCGGGTTCAATTCCCGCCACTGCTAAAACTGCCGATGTGTTCAGGCGGAGTACGATCACGTTAAACATGTGGGACCGTAAGTCCTTCCGAAAGGTTGGTGGTAGGGGAAGGAGGGTACGGTCCCTGTGGATGTCTCCCCCACTGAGTTCCGGTCTAAATTGGGTGGCACTTCCTGGCCGTCCAAACAGTTACCTTACACCTTACTGGTAGGTCGCGCCAGCGAGTGTGCCACGGTTAGAATTTGCCACGGTCAGAATTTTCAAGGGTGGCGAACAGGCTGGTCGCCAAAGGCGGCTAGTAAATAAATAAAATATCTCGAGAATGACTAGTCTTAGAGTAATAGGGTTGGTCTTATTCTTTTCATCGTCAAAAATTACATGTAAAGCAAGCATTTAATTGATGCATTTGAGTATACACGGTCTTTTATTTTAGATTTTAACGATTTTTCTCAAAAAAAACCTTTTTTTTATCCCAAATAATACCAAAATTTAATCAACACCAAGGTCTTATCAGCAAAAGTGACTTATCTACTAAATTTTATAAAATTTGGTTTATTGGTTTTTTTAGCTAGAGTGGATACAGACCTATTTTGCGGACTATTTCCAAAAAAAAAAAAAAAAGACAGGTTCTTTTATCCCGAATCGTACTAAAATCTAATCAGCACAAGTAACTTACTATAAAATTTTATGAAATTTGGTCAATTAGTTTCTGAGTTAGAGTGGATACATACATTACACAGACAGACACACACACACAGACGTCACGCTGAAATAGTGTTTTCGTGTTCTAGTGACCTCAAAACGTGTAGATTTGTAGAAAACTTGAATTGCGATTTTCGATACGATTCCAATACTTTCCCTATACATTCCCATGTACCAAAACAAGAAATTTATGAAGAAACCTTTATATGGTGCCAAATGTTTCGTGCACTTCATGTTCCTCAACGTGATAGTTTCGTGTAAATTTTCTTTAAAAAAAAAAAGGATTTTTTCCATTTTGGGATTCTGCCATAAAATTAAATTTCAAAAGGATCACGCTACCAGAAAAGTCTGTAAAATACTGCCTTAGTGAATCCCGCTATTCTATCTGGAATTCGCCTCTGAATCCATATCAGTTATCATCTAAGTTCTATCTATAGCCAAAGAAATAAGTTTAAATTTTTTTTAAGAATTTTTTTTTAACCAGAATTGAAAAAAGGACTGGAGGTGGAAATCCTTAGTTAATCCCAAATCCGCTCCGGAATTTTATACTGAATCCATATCAGTCATTATCTCTGTCTGCAATTCTGGGAAATAGATGTTTCAAGGAAAATTCTTAAACCAGAAGTGGAAGAGAAACCAGAAGTAAAAATTCTTAATGAACCACCCTACTTCCTCTAGAATTTTATGCGGAATTCATAATATCAGTTATCATCTAAGTTCTATCTATAACCGATATTGAGATATAAACAGTTCAAATAAAGTGATAAATTTTGAACCAAAAATAAAAAAAGACCGGACGTAAAAATCCATAGTCAACCTCCAACCCATCAAAAATATGATGTTAACTTCAAATCAATCATCATCCAATCTCTATCTATAGCAGATCCCAAGAAATAGATGTTTCAAGAAAATATTTTCCCGAAAAAATATAGAAGGGAAAATTTTTGCCAAGAATAAAACTCATAATATAGAGCAGGCAACCTCGATTTAACGAATGAACTAAAATCCTACTTTTAGATGTGTTTTAAAAATTTGTGTGGTTTCGAAAGTCCCACAACATATTTTGGTTTCCATATTGGCATTCCGCCTTACTTTTCCATTATTTTCAACAGATATTATTTTAAAACATTTCCCATCTAATGCTGCACACCATAATCAATTAATTATATAAATGCATTTGCATAACTAGTAGCAGTATCTTTCATCTTTTCTCATGTCTTTGCAATAATTAACTGCATTGTATCTCTTTAACGATTGTACATTGTATGTAACTTTCAAACGATTTTCAACCTTTTCGTTTGAATAAACCACGGAGTTAGAGTGGAACTCCTAGGAAAAAGTTTCGTTTTTCATTAATATCTCGATAACTCCTGGTCTTAGAAACTCGAAACTTAGGCTAAATTTATGGAGAGCTATTTTAAGGCTATCCACAAAATTTCATTAAATTCGGTTCAGCCGTTTTCCCGTCATGATGAGACAAACAGAAGTTTCGTTTTTTACTAATCTCTCAAGAACCACTGGTCGTAGAAACTCCAATCATGCACTAAATTTTAAGTGGACCTATTTCTAGGCTCCCCGCAAAATTTCATGAAATTCAGTTCTGCCGTTCTCCCGTGATGATGGGACAAACAGACAGACAGATTTTCAATTTTATTTATATAGATATTTTCGGGGATTATTGATTCAGAGATTATTGATCTTTTCAAGTTATTATGCCATTGTTTTATTATGGCAAAAATTGTTGAAACTCATATACAGTACGTTGTACGAGTAATCTTCTGCAAATGCACGGGTATATCTTCTAATCTACGAGAATATAGAATATAAGTAGTACAGGTATTTTGGCATATATTGGAATCAAGTACGGCCTTCTGGTATGAAGATTACATGGATTATAGATATTTTCAATTTAAAACGTCATCTGTTTTATTTTGGCAAAGATTTTTGAGACTCATATTGTAATACGGGTAATCTTCTACTAACACTCGGACATATCATCTAATCTACGACATTGTAAGTAGTACGGGTATATCTTCCCATACAATTTTAGCACTTCCATTTTGGCATATATTGGAATCAATTACTGCCTTCAGGTTTAAAGATTACGGGTTTATTAAAATTTTCAATTTATTCATGTAATCTACTAATACATGTTATATCTTCTAATATTCGCGTATATAAGTAGTACGGATGCCATACAATTTTAACGCTTTTATTTTGCATATATTGATTCAATTCCATATTTTTTGTAAATTTGCTTACAAAAGGGGCCAGGATATTTTATTCTTCAAATCTGCCCGTGAAGATAATTCTGTATAGCGAGAACAGAGATTCTTAAAGTTCTTTTTAGGAGCATTACATTAAATATTTTAACAGAATGTATTGATTAAAAATGTCATTTAGTATACTATAGGAATTTGCACATGATTGTGAATTTTAAGTTTCTTTATATTATATACTCCGTACGAAGAACGAGTTTGCTGCTAGTAAATTATATATGTGTGTGGAACATTTCTTAAACTAATTACAAACAATCTGTGTGCAGTACAAAAAGTTCTTAAATACATGTATTTTCATAGTATTACTTTAAAACCAAAAAATACATAATACATGATTTAAAAAATCTGATGTGGGCAGCAGATGACTTTCCTTATATAATGCAATAAATTTACTACTTTTACAGTAAAAAAAATAAATTTTTTTTATAGTAGATATTTATATTCTATCCAAGCTATTGAATTTTCGTCAATGAGTCGTCATTTTCATTGATTTAGCGTTCTTTTTATCCATTTGGCGAGTTTTTTGTTAATTTAGCAACATTTAAAAAAGTCGCCAAGTTGACGATATTCCACCAAATTCGTCGCCAAAATCTCGCCAAGCGTTATGGACGGAGGAATAAGTTATTCTTACAGCAGGTAAATGGCTATTGGCTTTCAAATACAAAAGTATTACTCAAAGTATCTTTTTTCATGAATGGAACGAGCTAGAACCACGAGAATGATGTCACCAAATTTATCGCATGGTATTACATATAAAAAGTGAACATATTTCTCAATAGGAAATATTTTTTTTTTATTTTATATGACTTTTTGATAATTTTTTTGAAAAATGTGCAATATCTCGAGAACGGTTCATGTTTGCGTTCTAAAATTTATGCCAATCGTTTTCTAATGAAAAATTACATAAGAAATGTCTATTTGCCTAACTATATTAGAGGCTCTGATTTTTTGACGATTTTTTCATAATTTCACTCGAAAATTTAGGGGGGTTCTAAACATTCGATTGCGTATAAAAACAATAAGCTTCCAGTGTTTACGGATTGTAATTTTTGTATCAAATTTCGTTTGAATCGGTCCATTCGTTAGTCAGTTATCGTCTCCACAGACTCACTGACACACACACACACATACACACACACAGACATCACTTCAAAAATGTTCAATTCGTGATCAGGGATGCTTGAAACGTGCTCTCCTGTCAAAAACTCGAATTTTCGACCCCGTCACAATACTTTTCTTATAAGTTATTGTATATAAGGAACGTAATAATCGGATACAAATGTATCTAATCGGTCGTCATGAACAATATGGCGGATTAAAAACAATTCCCCTTTCCCTCCGCTTTTGCAGGAGTTGCAAGAATAGTGTACCAGAACTGGCGATAAAACGACGTTTGGCGTGTGATGTGAAAGGAGTGTTTAGGATACTTTTTGGCTTACAGCATACTAAACATCCCGCTAATTAACGTCTTTATCTGCGCCAGGTTGTAAAAAAAATCTGATGTGGGCAACACATGACTTTCCTTATATAATGTAATGAATTTACTCCTTTTACAGTAAAAATATAGGATTTTCTTATGGTAGATACTAATATTCTTTCCACGATATTGAATTTTCGACAATTAGTAGTCATTTTCATTGATTTAGCATCATTTTTATCCATTTGGCGAGATTTTCATTAATTTGGCAACATTTCAAAAAAGTCGCCAAGTTGGCGACATACCGCCAAATTCGTCGCCAAAATCTCGCCAAGCGTTATGCACTAAGAAAAAAGTTATTCTTACAGCAGATAAATGACTATTGGCGTTCAAATACAAAAGTATTATTCAAAGTATCTTTTTTCATGAATGGAACGAGCTAGATCCACGAGAATGATGTCACTCAATTTATCGCATGGTATTACATATGAAAAGTGAACATGTTTCTCAATAGGAATTTTTTTTTTTATGTGACTTTCTCATTATTTTTTTGAAAAATGTACAATATCTCGAGAACGGTTCATGTTAGCGTTCTAAAATTTATGCCAATCGTTTTCTAATGAAAAATCACATAAGAAATGTCTATTTGCGTAACTTTATTAGCGGTTTTGATTTTTTGACGATTTTTTCAAAATTTCATTCAAAAATTTAGAGGGGTTCTGAACATTCGATTACGTATAAAAACAATAGGCTTCCAGTGTTTACGGATTGTGATTTTTGTACCAAATTTGGTTCGAATCGGTCCATTCGTTCGTCAGTTATCGTCTCCACAGACTCACTGACACACACACACACATACACACACACAGACATCACTTCAAAAATGTTTGATTCGTGATCAGGGATGCTTGAAACGTGCTCTCCCGTCGAAAACTCGAATTCGAATTTTCGACCCCGTCACAATACTTTCCTTATACATTATGTATATAAGGAAAGTAATACGTTTAGATTAATTAACTCATAGAAACGAAATCAATGACTCGACAAAATGCAGATTAACCGTTTTCTCTTTTGCGAATTGTTTATCTACGGTTTAAACACGATAGTTGGAAAGCTGAAGAACTGTATTTTGAATATTTTGAAAATACAAAATACTCCGAAAATGTATTTCGATACATTACCAAAATACTTTACTTTTTTCAGTTTAAAATGCAAAATACAAATGTATTTTAAAAATGTATTTCAAATACGTGTATTTTCGATACTGCCCAACTCTGGGCTTAGATAATGACTGATATGAATTTAGCCTGAAATTCTGGAGAGGGTTGGGGGGGTTCACTAAGGATTTCCTCTTCCAACTCTAGAGATGTCACTTCTGGTTTTTCCGAAAATTCGCACGACTGTAAGAAATAAGTATGCAAAAGAGAATACAAATGCTTTATAGCTGCATTAAAAATGAAGTTTACACATTATTTGCTATCATATGATGGCTTCTTCATATGATAGCAAATGGATAATGAAGACATGAAAGTTCTTCAATACGTGAAAGTTTTAACAGTACAAGAATTATTTTAACTATCAGATAATTTGACTTTAATCGGAAGAAATCTAAGATAGCAATTAATTTTGCGATTTTTACTTCTGGGGTAAAGGAACTTTTCTCTCTTTTGAGACTTACTTTATTTCCATTTATTAGAGCTTTTATTTTAAGCAATCCAAAAGTCTAACTTTTTGAATGTCGGTTTTCTAACGTCGCTAATTTAAAAAATGTAGCATATAAAGCATACCTATAATAATAAAAGATGTCTGTGTGTCTGTAGCGGAAATCTAAGCAACGTACGGCCGTGAAATTTGGCACAGGGGTACCTAATTCTCGAGAAGAAACACCTCATCAAATTTTTTACTTTTTTCATACGTGGTATTGTTTCACAAAAATTTTCGAATTTGAGGCCAATATTTTTAAAACCTCCTAAACACGTTTCGACTATTTTTGGAGTGATGTCCGTCTGTTTGTGATCGATTTCTTATGTACACGATAACGGCCACAAATATTAATGGATTTTCACGAAACTATATATCCGGCTTTGTTATCTAAAAAATCTAGAACGACATAGAATTTTTTTAAATTCCAGCGAAAATTTTGAATTTTATTCGAAATTTTATATTTTCTTAATAGGGTAACATAGGACAAAATTTGAAATAATCATGCATAAAAGGGTTTATTTATGGCTCACTGATCACGAGACTTTATAATTTCAATCATTATTGTGAAAAATCTGATGTGGGCAACACATGACTTTCCTTATATAATGTAATGAATTTACTACTTTTACAGGAAAAAAATAGGTTTTTCTTATAGTAGATACTAATATTCTTTCCAAGATATTGAATTTTCGACAATTAGTCGTCATTTTCATTGATTTAGCATCATTTTTATCCATTTGACGAGATTTTCATTAATTTGGCAACATTTCAAAAAAGTCGCCAAGTTGGCGACATTCCGCCAAATTCGTCGGTTATTCTTACAGCAGATAAATGACTATTGGCGTTTAAATACAAAAGTATTATTCAAAGTATATTTTTTCATGAATGGAACAAGCTAGATCCACGAGAATGATATCACTCAATTTATCGCATGGTATTACATATGAAAAGTGAACATGTTTCTCAATAGGAATTTTTTTTTATGTGACTTTTTCATAATTTTTTTGAAAAATGTACAATATCTCGAGAACGGTTCATGTTAGCGTTCTAAAACTTATGCCAATCGTTTTCTAATGAAAAATTACATAAGAAATGTCTATTTGCGTAACTTTATTAGCGGTTTTGATTTTTTGACGATTTTTTCAAAATTTTATTCGAAAATTTAGGGGGGTTCTGAACATTCGATTACGTATAAAAACAATAGGCTTCCAGTGTTTACGGATTGTGATTTTTGTACCAAATTTGGTTCGAATCGGTCCATTCGTTCGTCAGTTATCGTCTCCACAGACTCACTGCCACACACACACACACACACACACACATCCTTTCACACACACACACACATACACACACACAGGCATCACTTCAAAAATGTTTGATTCGTGATCAGGGATGCTTGAAACGTGCTCTCCCGTCGAAAACTCGAATTCGAATTTTCGACCCCGTCACAATACTTTCCTTATACATTATGTATATAAGGAAAGTAAAAATAGTCCCGATGCAAATGTTTTTTGTTCGCAACGTCATTAGTCCCCCTTGGGGAGGGGGGGGGGGTACATTGTCAAGTATGGTATCAATTAATTCAAATTAATTTTTTAGTTATTAAATGTTGAAGAGCCATTTAGATTGATTTTCGGCCAAATCGGTTCCTTACGGTCGAAAATATTATCGCAGGGTTACCATATTAACACCATTGGTAATATCGAAGAATTTTCTTTCAAAAAAAGTTTTGAACGGAATCCTTACTATCAATAGTCACATTATAGAGAACGCACTTGACTCCTTCGCAGTGAGTGACTATGCTTTTTGAAAAATTAAATGAATAAATACAATGAATCCCGAACAACGCCGGATACATTTCCTACTTGAGTATTTATGTGTCGTTCTGGCAACGATCAGCGAACCTGATGTTTGTGCACATGCGTGACGAAGTGCAGCGCGCTTATTTAGGGCGTATCTGTATTAAAGTATCGGGCACTTATTTTCATACATTTTCTAGTCCTATATAAAGCTGGGTCATATATTTTCTAGTACTATATAAATCTGACTATTATCCAACATTGATGTGGTGCAAAAACTGACAAAGGGAAATGAGAGGGTGCAGACAGATTCAATTCAAAACAACAATATATAAATTTTATCATTATCGGTATTATGCAAAATTGTTGAAACTGTTTCATCTGCCTACATCCTCATTTCTCTTCGACTATTTTGCATAATACCAGTTTTGGATAATTGTAAGATTGCTTTGGGGCGCGGTAGCCCATTGGTTAGCGCGCTGGAGTTGCACTCGGTAGGCCCGGGTTCGATTCCAGCCACTACCAAAAAACTGCCGCCGTGTTCATGCGGAGTACGATCACGTTAAACATGTGGGTCCGAAAGTCCTTCCGAGAGGTTGGTGGTCGGGGAAGGAGGGTACGGTCCCTGTGGATGCCTCCCCCACTGGGTTCCGGTCTACATTGGGTGGCACTTCCCGACCGTCCAAACTGTTACCTTAGACCTTTCTGGTAGGTCGGACGGTCTGGGTTTCAACAACAACAGTATTGCTTTGTATTAAATTTGCCTTCACTATCAATTTAGTTCACTTTTACATGTGCTTAAAATTTATTTGCTTCTTTCGCATGCCTTTGTGTAGGACAGGATGTTAACCAATATCCTCTTCTACAAAGTAAATAAAGCATGATTAAACAAGAAAGACCAATCATGCTTAAAGCATTGATTATGAAACACTTTCCAACTTCAATGCAATTTTATTTAAACATCTCTAAAATGCAATACATTCCTCGGTAATATTTTAAAACTTATCACAATACTACATTAATTTATTATATTTAAAAACTTAAACCTTCACCGAAAAAAATGAACTTCATTCAAATGACGGCATTGAAATATAAATTGCCTGGTTTAAACATCTCTAAAATGCGATACATTCCTCGGTAATATTTTAAAAATTATCGTAATACTACAATAATTTATTATATTTGAAAACTTCATCAAAAACAACTGAAATTCATTCAAATGACGTTATAGAAAAAATAACAAGCCTAGCTCTCTCTATAAAAGCAGCATTTTATTCATCACAATACTATAATAATTTATTTTATTTAAAAACTTTAGACCATGTAGGTACAAATAATTAAACTCTATGCTTAAAACTCATCGAAAAAAATCGTCCTTCTCTCTGTAAAATCAATGAATATTTCATTCATATCAGCTATGTAGACTCCATGAGCTAAATAATTTTGCGTTAAAGAAATACAGCAATTCTTATACAACTCATTCTACATATTTTGCTGTTTACATTTTACATAAGTGAAAAATAGGCTTCGTTATAGAAATAATCAAATTTGGATGATCATTTAAACTCAAATATATTGTAATTGCGTTGTTTCCGTATGTAGATGCACAGAATTTATGCAAAAATAAAGCAATTTTAGGACAGATAAAACACTCAATATGAATTAAAGCGATCACGATTTTGAGACAAGATGAATGCCATATTTCATTTTGGAGTGGGTCACGTGATATCTTCGTATAATGGTCACATGATCGCTTCATGTAAGAGGTGTAATTATTATTTTAATTTTTATTTAAAAAAATACTGAATATATTTTGCTGAAATTTTTTTTATATATTTTATGGGATAATTTGAATATTACCTAAAATTTTCGAAGCAATTTGTGAATTTTATATCTGCTTAAAAAATGTTTGAAAATTTAGGTCCCATAGGATTCAATGTATTTCATTTTTTCAACCCAAAACTAATTGGGTGATATTATTCATTTATATTCCCATAGGTCCTACAGACCGTCTGAACAACATACTAAAATTTCATTTTGATTAAGTCATTTTTACGGCAGTTATCGTGCTAATGGACAGACAGACAGACAGAATGAACAAAGTCATAAACACTTTCAACTTTGTTGTAACATGTTAAAAACAAGTAAAAAAAACATGGTTTCTTTTTCTCATAATTCTCTAATGAGAGCGATTCTGAGAGATGTCAGTACATACAAACTTAATCATTGTTTTTAATCATATCGATATTGCCTACCTTTCCTTTCTATTTACCTTTCATAGCACATCTAACATGCATTTCTTTTTTTTCAAATTAGGTCTATCTTGCCCAAGAGGTTTAAAGAATTCAAGAAATTGCCTACAACCAAGCAGTACGCAGCAATCGCTAGTCAGATATCCAATAAAACCTACACAAGCAACTCAGGAAGAAATTAGTTCTACCGAAACAACTCTTGAAGAAATTAGTTCTACAGAAACAACTTTTTCATCCTCTGCAGTATCAGACTTAAATGCAACCCTACAAACTCCCACTACGACAATGAATCCAGTAAGCATGGCGCTCCACCTATACCGTATGGTAGGGAAAAAGTACCCAGTATACAGATACAAGAGAGAAACGGAGAAAATAATACAACAGGAAATAGACACTGAAGATGACAGTGATGTCTGCAATTGGAATGGTGATTGTGCATGTCCCCTCATTTGTTGCAGAACAGGACCAGGATGTCCAAAAAGATGCGTGATGGGAATTCGATTGCCACCTCCTTGGGGTTGAGATATCAGAACATTCATTTTTAACATCATATAATCAAAATTGCTACACCATTCATGTAAAAGAAATTAAACATTCTCCGAGATACCAAGATAAGCTAAATTATTTTTAGCCTGAATAATAAAATTTTCACTTTCCACAAAACAAAAAAAATAAGAGTTTCATGGACCTCGATGATTCGAAACATTATTTTATAAGCTACCTTTCCTCTACATATTTGATAAAAGTTACAAAGTTCTTATTAAAAGCTTAACGCTTAATTCTCAAAAGTAGAATGTGCTTTCTCAAACAGATGAATGCATTATATTTTTCTCACAAATGTATTGAAAATTGCTTCCTCATAATTATCAGCAAATTTGCTTCCACAAAGGAAGTATTACAGTGAAACCCCCAACTTTACTTTGTCCAGAGAATCGGGATAAAATATTGTACAGTTTTTAGGACCCTTTGGCACATTATTTACTTAAAGCAAAAAATTTTTTTTTTCTTCAATCTGAAAAATAACTATTTTTACCCTGAATAAATTTGGCAAGAAAATTCTAGACACAGA
The DNA here is from genome assembly GCA_951213105.1 of Amaurobius ferox. NCBI lineage: Eukaryota > Metazoa > Arthropoda > Arachnida > Araneae > Amaurobiidae > Amaurobius > Amaurobius ferox. Next base: position 60,844,770 of record OX578146.1, read on the forward strand.
CTAGGGTAAAATTTGATCCCATATTGACAAGAGAATACCAATTTTATGCAGTTTTTATAAAACACTGCAATATCATTGCAATCATACAAAATTATAAGCAATTTTCCCTGAAATTTTTAAGGATTTTAAATTTCATACTTTTAACCTACTTTCAAATTACCCGAGGCATTCACATTCTTCAAGTGGTGTAGCAACACTGTTTATATATATTTTATTTAACTCAGTCAAGTTAAGCCAAAAAGACTCATCTCAACATTTTGTTGTTCTAAATTATAAGTGTCCAAATTGCTTAAGCTGTTTAGTTTTTGAGACACAGCTTATATGAATATAACTTTACCAGCATAACACAAATGAGATGCATCTGTTATGTTATGAAATATGTAGACCTTAACCTCAATTGTCCTTATACGATAAGAATTACAATTTAGTAAAATTTCAGATATGTCTATTTGGCTTATGTGGGGGGGTAGAGTCCTCTATTGAATAAGTCCAATATCCGGCAACTTATTCGATTAGATTTTATAATTTTTTTAATATGCTGTTTTAACATTCATTCAACAGAAATGAAAGAAATACTTCAGACTGACTGCATGTCACCTTGAAAACGGATGTTAAAATAAAGTGAAGTGTTCTTAGTCCATAGTCACTTGGAGCTACACTGGTAGGACAGCTGCACTTGTAGTGGGACCTTACCTGAAGTCTTCTTATTTTATAGTTCCTATCAGAGGCAAGAACCTGTGCACTTTGTAATGATTAGATGCATGTTAGTCTTTCATGTCAGTCTTTCTGTATACATATTCATATATGTAGTTTGCTTGGGAGGAAAAAAAAAACATGATTAAATGTATGGTTTCTAATAAATAAAGTTTCTATGTTTTAAGTGAATTATTGAGTTGAAGATTCATAGCCACATTATAAATAGTTGCAGAACCTACCTATAAGGATAGGCAGCAATCCCAAAGTTAGAGTCATGCATCCACTGCAGATAGCAGCATCTAAGAACTGGTTTCATGTTAATCAACCTGAAATAGCCTATTATTTGATCTGAATATGGCAAAGCTCCCCCTCCTCCCCCGAGAGAAAATGAGAATAAATTTTATTTTGTGCTAGTTTTGTTGTGCTTCCCAAAATTGCAGAGCTCAAGGCATTCCATAATATGAACCCAAACATAATTTGCAAAAGTTATAAAATTCTATACTAGCTACGTGATAGAACTGAACTTAGTCTCAACTGAGGTTTGTAAAATTGTAATACATGACAAGTTTTCTTGCTGCTATTGCAGTATCCACTATTCCATGCTAACGAACACGTAAAAATCACGAAACTAGTTCATAGATGCTATTTGCAATGGAAGCAAAACATTTTTTAAATATGTGCATCAGTGTTTCGCACATTTTCAAGCAATCATGTACCCCGTACCTCTTTTCATATAGGATCAATCCATCTCAAATCAACAAATTAATTTACAGTGGGATAAATATTCTTTCAATGAGTAAAATCACCAAAATCTTGTTCTTGAGATATAATAACTTCTTTTCAGGGCAGATAATTCAAAATCATCATTTTCGACTTTTATTTTGTGAACGTTAGAATTTTAACTATTCGATTAGCTCCGAAGGATTCAAAGCTTATTGGAAAGTATAAATTTAATTTTTTACTTTTGATATACTTTAAAATTTATATTAAAATCCCCCCCCCCCCTTCTTATTCAAACAGAAGTGGAATCCAGTGAAAAAACCTAGGCAGACAAAAATTATCTGACAATTATGCAAATGGACACCATATAATAGTTGGACTGGCTACACAGTCATTGCTACTGATCAGTGGTAATCCAAACAAAAGCAACATTCATATTTTACACCCGACTCTCTTTGATCAGTGGCAATAACTGTGCAACCAGTCTTAACTATTATATGACAGCCATTTGCACCATTGTCAAGCAGTTTTTATGAAAAAATTTTGGACTCGATGTGTGCTTTAGTTATAAGAGTCTAGAAAATAAATACAGTCCAATACAACTTTATAATTTTATTGAATTGATCTATTTGTATACAAAATGCACATCTTTTATTTTCAAACAAACTTCAAAAATATGGAATGGGTAAAAATCTAAATAGCTTTAAAGTTTAATATTTACAACTCTCTGGGTGCCAAAATTAAATAAATGCCCTTGGTAGTTAGCCCACAGATAAATGAAACAATTACATGAAAATTTTTACTCACAATTTCAGTTTTAAATAGTATTATTTCCTAATCTTAAGCTTTTAAAAGTTTCTTTAAAAATCAAGGTAAATAAATCCACTTGCAATAATTATTATAATCAAATGCAACCAGAAAAAAAAATCTTTTATTAACAATACTGTGCAAATCTAAAATCTTTTGAAAATATCAAATTTTAAGGATAATCAAAATATTAAATTATATTTTTTTAAATTGTATTTACTATTAATATTTGCATATATATATGTATATATATATAGACAATATATATCTGCAAATTAGTTAAAAAAATCAATGAAATAAAAAAGTTCTTATTTCAATTAAAATTGAGCAATACATTTTTGTACTATTTCTGACACATTGTGAGATAGTTTCAAAGAAAAATAAGAGAGTATGAGAAGAAATTTAATAGAAAACTCTCCATTTTTTTTACAACGTATTATTAAATACAAACAGATCCTATTTTATAATATTTCCTCTTGAGTTTTTCCCCTTAATTTCTTTGCTGCAATAAGTCCCATAGAAGCTATATTGTAGACCAAAGGGGTAAAAGGCAGAAGTAAAACCATCACCTCAGTAACCATATCGATCCTACAAGACAAAATAAAAATTAGTACACAAAAACAAGTATTTTCAGTTGTGAAAATAAGTAATAAAACAGAAATATGTTTTAATAATTCACAACCACGAGAAACTTTAAAAGGCTCAATGATAAAAGCCAGTGAGCTATTGTAATACAATTGTAATATAATGCTATTGTAATACGATCATTGTAAATACTTTCTTATTTATTTATTTTTTATATGACATTTATCTTCATCAAATGAAAAAATTTCATGGTTCCTTCTATTTTACTAAATTAGATTACATATGTATTTTTTTCAAGTTAGATCAATTTTAATGGACATTTTAAATTTATTACATGTGAAATATGGCATTGCAATATTACAATCAAAGAAACGTGTATGCACACACAATATTTATTCACAATCACTTTGCATCTTATTATACATATTATAATCTCATTATACATATCTTATTTCTACATATCTCAGTTTGCATCTCTTGTATTAAGTTAGATCAAACAGCAAAATGTATAAATTTTAATAAACATTTAAAATTTATTACATGTAAACCATAATCGTAACAAATTTGGAACCGCCAATGTGACAACTTTGGAGAAATGTAGCTAAGTCAATGATAATTTAATATCCTTGAAAATTAAATTTAATTTCTTTGATAATCTTTGTCACATTTGTGGGAATTATTAATTTAATATTCGGGACTCAAAACATAGAGAGTTTCACTGTTTGTATAAGTGGCTTACATGAATTTATATTTTGGTGGAGTTAGGGAGACAAAGAAATTACATTTTGTTTGGAGTCATACAGTTATGTCTTATTAAGGATAGGGTTAGGGGGTCAATGCAGTAATAAGGTAAGAAAAACTTAAACAATTATGTACAAATTAATAAACAATGTAGCCATTAATTACATTTATATTTTACTTGAACCAATCACCTGTCATTGCCCAACTTCTAAATAAGTGCTCGGTACTTAAATAATACATACACATGTAACATCATACTCAATTTCCAAATCACCTGTTTTGAACTAAAATCGTTCTACAGCACAAATAAAAATCTTCCGCAAACAATGTAATTTTTATATTTCCAATACTAAATTTTGACTGCATATAAAAACGTGAAAGGAACTAAATGGCTACCACTTATGATTACACATCAGGATGATCACATATCACAAAAAAAAATGAAACCTCTCTCTGGAAGTTCTTCCTGAATGTCAAAAACCTACCCATTATGCACAACTGCTTACCCCTCTTTAAAATGAATCTGATCCAGAAAGGGGGGAAACGGAAGTGCCGATGGTCTAAGTTGAAGTGCAGACAGTCCATTGTGGTAGCTAAATGCAATCACTTAAAAAAATTACAAAAATTAAAGTTACTTATGAAATTGAAAAACTTCTTTTGTTAAAATGCTCATATATATATATGGGGATGTTTTAGCCAAATTATAGAACTGTGCTGATATTTGTCTTTTGGATGCAACAATATATCTATCAGATCATGTAAAAAAATGCAAATTTTGATGTATTTAAAAAAAATGAACATGAAGGAATTATCCTACGGATCTCGTTTAAACATTGCTGGAAAGAACGTTCATTGATCTTTCTGATGGTGTCAAAATGGAAACTCAGAGATACTATTTCAGATTGTTAAGGCATCAATTTGTGTGAATATTGCCCTAAATCAGAGTAAAATATAAAATAACTAAAACACTAATTTGAATGTAAAAAAATAATAATGCTGAGGTACACTTTTGGGGGGTCCTGAAGTACCTGTGTACCAAATTTCATGATCATAAGATGCTTAGATTTCCTGCTACAGATTGCACAGAGAGACCAAAGAATGAAACACACACACAGAGACATCTTCCTTTATTATGTAAGACCAGAAAATGTACCATGCCCAGGAGTTAAATCAGGGTAGTAATATAAAATAACAACAACAAAAAATGTATAAATAACAGTAAAAATTGCATGCAATCCAAGTACATCACCGCAATGGGCGTGCAACCATATTAAAAAAATATGTTTGGCATATTCATTCAGTGATTCGGTTTCTAATAGACTTTCTTTTGCTTTCTTGACCACTGTCTTTTATTACAAAAAGATTTTTTGACAGGTCTGTTATGTGACACATTTTTAAAATTACAGTTCTCACAATTACCATTAGCTGATTTTGGTTAAATGTTTTAAATGATTTTCATGATCTGACAAGGAAAGTGTTAAAATGAAATTAATTTCCTACCACCTATTTGTGTGAAATGACTTTTTCCCAGCTCACTTGCGTGAAATTTAAATTGAGAAATAGATTGGAAGTTGAGAATAAAATTATTATTAATTGAACCAAAAATTGGCTCTCTAATTCTATAGAGCAGCATCATTGTTCACATTAAACTATTTTGATTGTTATTAGTAATGTAACAGACTGGTTAAAAGTTCTTTAATGTTCATATTTAAATGCAACTTACACAAATTTCTTGAACTGATAATCCTTAATTTCTGATCTTAATAAATGTCCTTCCTTACTAGAAACTAAATGTTTATTTTATTACATATATTCATTTATATTTAGAATTTTAAAGATATATATACAAAAGAATGAATTACTCGGCATTGCCCAGATCCTAAATAAGTGCCCGATACTCAAATAATACATTTACAGATAACACCACTCAGTTTCAATCCCCATCAGTTTAAATTCAAATTCCTTAGTTTAAGCACATGCACAGTTGCATACACAAAAGTCTACTGCTCTATGAAAAATTAAATAATTCTAATGCATCAGGAAACTAGAACATTTCTACCAAAAATTTTAAATAACACTAGATGGCACTAGAACCCTGCAATTTTTGCAAAACTAATTCCTTGGATCATTGCCTTCATATTTTAGTTTTTCATTAGGATGCTGACTAAGTTGATAATATAAACAAACGCATGTGCAAGCATTTGTAGTTGTCTGGCAATTTAAAAGGCATATCAACTGAGATATTTAAAGAAAGTATTTCTATCATGGTAATCGTTTTGTGCTTATTTTAACTGAAGGGTCATATGTGGTATGTTTAGCATGTTAAGTGGGAGGGGGAGAAAATTTGTATTGATGAAAGTTTTTTGCATGAAAAAGAAGATTAGGTTTTCGACAATATATTCCATCAAAATGCTCATGATATGGAATTAAAATTTATAAACTATGTAAGACAATTTCAGGTTACATATGGAATTTTTTGGTGTATACAGGGAAAGACACACAACTTTTGGAAATAAGCAGATTGTATGGAGGAAGAGTAGCATAGACTTTATTAGTGGACTTGTCACGTCATGGATATAATCTGTATCTCGACAGATTTTTTGTTTCTCCGGAACTAGCATTACACCTTATTTCAAATCAAACAAATGTTTGTGGTACTGTTTTGAAGTACAGGAAAGGCATGCCTAAAAACTTACTTTGGAAGTTTCCAAAAAATCAAATCTTGGCATTTCAGAAGAAAAGCGTAAATACTTTTGAGTTTAACGAAAGAAAAAAATGTAGCAATGTTAACAACTTTCCATGGAAATAATATAGTATACATTAGCAAAAAAGATAGGAACACACAAGAAGACATTTTGAAACCACATTGCACGGTTGATTATAATAAGAATATGGGTGAAATAGATAAGGGAGATTCAGTAATGCACCATTACCCAGCTATCCAATGTTTCCTATTACATAGGCATAGCTGATGAAGGTTCATATCCTAAATGCAAGAGCAATAAATAAGCATGGCTGTTCATTATAATTTATTCATATTTTATATATTTGTTTTTTATTTTCAATAAAAATTAAATTTTGCTACATTAGACCTGGGCCTAGACATAATTATGGGTAGATAGTCACTGTAAATCTCACGGACTGAAATGCTTACTCTGCCATTTATTGGGTGAAGCCATTTTAGCTAGTACAGTAAACAGAGTTTGATATACCTAGCATATACAGGGTTTTTTCTTAATTCCTTATTTCAACTGAATTCCCTTTATTTCAATTGAAGTGCTGTAGAGCTGCAGAAGCAGGGTCTACTAATAGGAAAGCAACTATGTGCTATTCATTGGGAAAGTCTGTAATAAATTGAAGAAGTTAGAATTCCCACCTTGAAAAGAAATCAAAATAAGCAAAAATTTTTAATTACAATGTCGTAGAGTATTCTCTATTTAGTATGAAAAGACGTGTGGTTTGCAGCAAATAGTATGTACATAAATGATAAAACATGAAGTAAACAAAAAGCAACAATTATACAAATGTCTTGTTTAATACTGGAGTACTCCTGAAGGAAATTGCGAAGTATATGTGTGGAAAAATGATAATCCATGTAATATGCTAATTTTAATTTATTTAAAATTATCCTTTATGCAGAAATTCTAACTTCTTCAATTCACCACTAGAGGTGCTGCAAACATTCTCAATTGGTAGTGCAGAGTAGCCTTTTTATTAGTAGATCCAGCTTCTACAGCTGTAGAACACTTAAATTGAAAGTTAAAGGGATGCAAAATCTGTATACAAGTTTCAATTTAATATAATAGGATCCACAAAACTTTTCACATATTCCATACATTCTATAAAAATACTAATTAGTCACTTTAGAATGTAATAGAGCAAGATGCTCCTTACCGAAGGATATTCGAAGAGAAAAACTATAGCAGATGAGCATCATTTACGCTGAAATTAAAAGTGTGTCTTGGTTAATGACATGCAATAGTCAATAATAGTAGTCAACAGAGAAACACATGCAAACACTGCAAACTAATACCACCACCACTAGACCTACATGCAGTTAATACAGGATTGCCATGCCATAACCAATTTGTTATTTTTTCCCAATTAGATAAAATAAGTGTAAAACTAAAAGGAATAAATACTTTTCAGAATGTCAAAGAAACTTAAAAGAAAATTCAAAATATGCAGAAAGTCATTTAAAATTAAACTAATTACTAAGGATACGATTTTTATGATTTGGCAATTTTTTTTTTCTGACAATACTAGAACACTGATCAAGGGTATATAAATATGGTTCATAAAAACCTGAAGATGATTTAGTACCTTTGTTAAGGCATTTTTTCATGATTTTTAAGTGACATACCATTTTCTTATGCTTTTCAGTCCTTTTTGATTCACTATTTTTCATATTTTGGTATTAAAAAGAGCATTCGTGTATGAATTCCCCTGAAAGCCAGAAGTAAGACTAAGAAAATAGGGGGTGAGGAAGTGCTTGTGATGAGAACATTCTAGACTGATGAAACAAAACATTCTGGATTAGCAATTTTGAACAGATGGAATTCAAACTTTTTAAGTTGCCCTGGTGAACTAAACATATTAAATTAAATATTTTTATTAATAAAATGCAAACTTCTAATTTGGTACAGAAACTGTCAGAAAATGCAAGTTACATTTTTGTCTTTTTTTTTTATTATTATTATTGTTTTCTTTTATAGGGCATACTTTTGTGAACGAAATAAAAACTTTCAGTTTAGCACAGAAACTGTTTTCATTTATACAACATATTTTTTGTTAACAAAATAAAAACTTTTATTTTAGTACAGAAACCATAAAAAGTTAAACTGCATTAAGAATTTTTTTTTCTACGTTATAGGGCATGTGTTCGAGCAACACATTTTTACATTGGTACAGAAACTGAAAAAAATTAAGTTGTATTTTTTGTTTTTTTTTATTGGTCATATGTTGGTTATTAAAATAAAGAATTTCAGTTGACAAATAATAGTCAGCAGATTAAATTATATATTTAAGATTATTTTGTTTCGTTTCATACACTTTTTTTTTTAATTTTTGCAAGGAATAAAAACAAAATTGGAATTTTTAGATCACTCTTATTTTATAGAGCAGGTTTTTTCCTAGTTTTTGGGGGTCATAAATACATTTTTCACAGGGCATTTTTTCTAGTCATTGTTAAGTCATAAAAATCCTAGCCCTAACAATTACCATGATTGATATAATTTGAAATTTCACCAATCAATTTGGAGCCTCAGTTGCTTAGTAGAGCAAAAATTTAAGGCTTGATACTGATGAATACCTTAATAATGTTGACTGGCAGTTGAAATCAATTGTAGGGATAAAATAATGGATTGTGAAGCTAAAAAGTCTTACTCTCTTAATTTGGAGGGAAAGAGAAAATGTGAGGTCTACATCTGAATCAGGGTAAATCCACTAATAGAGAACTGGTCTCAAGATTCAGCGGTCACAGGTTATTCAATCCTTACTCCTTAGACATAACTTCATTCAGCTTTTTAAAAATGAATATTGCGGTGTAACGGATAATATCCCAAATTATGTTACATTGAATGTGCCTAAAAATGCAAATGGCAGTGTCCTGGCAAGGCTTCTTTAAAATATGTTAACCCTAACTTAATGGCCTTAAAAGATATGTAATTTAATAGCTTTAAAATACATGAATGAAATTTAATAGCTTTAAAAGACGTGCAAGTAATTTAATAGCTTTCAAAAGTACATGCAATTTAATAGCCTTAAATGACTTGCATATAATTCAATAGCTGTGAAAAAAGATGCATGCAATTTATTAACCTTGAAAGACATACATGTAGCTTAATGGCTTTAAAATTTGCATGTAATTCAATAGCCAAAAGACATGCGAGTAATTTAATAGCTTTAAGACTTGCATGTAATTTAATAGCTTTAAGACTTGCATGTAATTTAAGAGCTTTAAGACTTGCATGTAATTTAATAGCCTAAAGACTTGCATGTAATTTAACAGCCTAAAGACATGCTGATGTAAATTTAATAACTATTTTTAAAGAAAAGAACCTTAAGTCACAACAATTTGATAGTCTAATAATTAAGTAACATATCACTATAAAGGTCATTATATGTATAAAAGAAAAATTATCCAAGATTTTAAACAGAATATTTGAACTTTCATTTCAAAACAAAGTGACTTGTGTTACTGCAACATAAAATGAAAAGAATTTTCAAGGTTGTACTTAGCTAAACTCCAATTAAACCAAAACATTATTTCACTCATGACAATATTGAGAATCTGTTGCTAAGTATTAGAAATTTAGGAAAAAGCAGAACAAATGAGTAACAAATTCATAAAAAATATATTTCTTTTACTGCGGGGGTAGGATGGGGGAGAGAGAGTAGTATAAACTCTCAAAAGTCTCAGAAGCATACTAATATTGGTACAATATTACTCCAATATTGGCATGTCTTATCAGTATTAATTTTTATCAACATTATCAATATAAACTTTACATTCACAATATTTCCAAGTTCAGTCAATATTAACATGTTGAATAAATATTAACAGTCAATATTGCAAAATCACTAGAAATATTTTTAATGTAAAGTCAAGAGTGCTAAAGTACAGTATGGATCAAGTTAATTATTAAATGTTTACACGCCGATATCGGAAAAGTATTGCATGCAAATATTAACTTGTTGAATAAGGGAAATAGAAAAACAGTGTTTTAACAAAGTGTTTTAAATATAAAACCATTTAAAAGACTAGCATTAAAATGGCTAGCATTAAAACAGCTAAACTTTACAGAAATTCAGCAGTAAATGTTAAAATCACATACAATGACATTTTCCACAAATTCTTTATGATCTTTACCTGTAAGGAGTTCATGACACCATTTGCAATGCTAGACAACCTTCCAGCCACTTTGGTAACTCCATCTCGGACACCTTCCTTAATGTCATACAAGTTAGGAGCAGCATAAGATGAGGCACTGGCACTTCTTCGAGAATCACCACCAAAATAGTCCTCGCTGCTTATACTATTTGAGCCTTCAAACCGGGTAAGATTTGCTTTCCTTTCATACTAGAGTTAAATAAAAGTGCACATAAGTATTAAGCTGTGTTAAGAAATGTTTCCACATTGCTAATTTAACATTAAAAATTTTATTTTAAATATCTAAAAAGTATCCAATTGACTTTTTCATTCCTTCATATTCTATGCTGTTAAGTTCACTTATAGAAAAAGTTCTTATAGTTTACTTATAGTAAAAGACTCATACAGTCACTATTACATAGTTACACTTAAATAGTCTATAATAATAAAAAAGAATGCCTGTTTGTAAGAGTGTATCATGTATATAGGGAAAAATCCAAGGGATGCGCAACTATGAAATTAATTTCGATAGATATTTTAAAATTCAAATTAGTTTTGTGGGAGTTATTTTATGTTGAATCACAATTTTGAGTGATTTTTACAAAATTGGTTCATTAGTAATCAAAAATCGCAGTTTCAATCTTAACACCATCAGAAAGATCTTTACAAACATCTCTCTTTACAAACATCACACAGAAAAATCACTCAGAAGTAGACATAAACATTAGTGTTTTTTTAATGTTTTATAGCAAATATTATAATTCCTTCAAGATATATGAAAAGTGTTGTTGTTGTTGAAACCCAGACCGTCCGACCTACCAGAAAGGTGTAAGGTAACTGTTTGGACGGTCGGGAAGTGCCACCCAATTTAGACCGGAACCCAGTGGGGGAGGCATCCACAGGGACCGTACCCTATATGATATACCCTATAGATATATGAAAAGTGTGAAAAAACAAAGTTGATATTTTTAAATTAAATATAAAATATAGAAAAAAAATTTAAAAATACACACCTTATATTTAATATAATAGTTAATAACTATTCACACTAATAGTTTGAGGAAATTTTTTAATGCGTTTCCAAATGGGAACATTGGACTGTATGCAGGTAAAAAAAACCTATCCTTACAGAAAGTCTAAAATATTAACTACTACCTAGAAATGACACATCTACTATTCAGTAATTATACAGTTACCAACAATTAATTACCAATAATTACAAAAACGAAGATAACTTAAAATGAAATAAAAATAAATCACAAATACACATTTTTATTTTTAAAACTATCTGTAACAGTATCATTACTTCACTGTCTTTTGAAGATCCAAAGAATTGGTCGGAGGATATGCCTTTTGCATTGCCAAACTTTTTTTGAGCTTCATCTGTTTGAGCTATATTAGATGTAGAGGCAGACTTTCTTGCACGCCCACTACAAAAGAATTTTTTTAAAATGCTAACATGTATAAAAGAGAAAACACACATCAATCAACTTCGCGTGCAAATCACAAAAGTAAATCCAGATTTTCCATGAGGTATTATACCAACGACTTAATTATCTTAATTTTGAATTCTGGTAGAATTTCTTTTCATTAAAAATGCAGCAAGAATGGAATAATTTTATGTCTGCTAATTTTATATTCACATATCAAATGCAGCATAATTTTATGCTTACATCAGGGCTCAAACTTATGCACATATATTTAACATATTATATGTATATGCAAATTTTAATTACCTATAAAAAAGTATACTACAAATTATCCTAAATTAGTAGATATACTCAGTGTTGATGGTGATTTAAAATATGTGAAAATTTTAAAAGTATTCATATTGTTTTTAAAAACAATTCCATTTAAATATCTAATTTGATTCTCCTATAAAAAATAAAAAGTATAAGAATAAAAAGTCAATTCTCACTATAAAATGTTCGCAGAGGCTAAAAATCTGCACAGGTAAATGAGGTTAAAAATTTACACAGGTAAATCTGAAGAATAAAACATCTCAGTCCTGAATATAAACCAATTTATAAAAATATGAATTTTGGTCAACATATGCAAAAAAAAAAAAAAAAAAACAGTAATTAAATTCCTGGATGAATTTTCATTCCATTTTAAGAATCATTTAAAAACATTTAGAAATATATGAATTTAAAAGTATTTTATCCCCACCACATACACACACAAAAAAAAATTAGCTTAAAAACGCTTATTAAATTAAAAATGTCAATAATTACCATATTCTTATATCCTGTGGCCATAAATTATATAGCACAATCAAAAATGTATTGTTCACATATAACAGTTATTTTTATACCCATTTTTAACACTTTACAACATAGTTGAAAAGTGTTTATGACTTTGTTCATTCATTCTGTCTGTCTGTCTGTCCGTTAGCACGATAACTGCAGTAAAAATAACTTTATCAAAATGAAATTTTAGTATGTTGTTCAGACGGTCTGTGGGACCTATGGGAATATAAATAAATAATATCGCCCAATTAGTTTTTTATTGATCCCGGGTTGAAAAAATGCAATACATAGAACCCTATGGGACCTAATTTTTCAAACATTTTTTAAGCAAATTTAAAATTCACAAATTGCTTCGAAATTTTTAGGAAATATTCACATTATCCCATAAAATATATAAAAAAATTTTCAGTAAAATATGTTAGGTAGTTTTTTTTATTAAAAATTATTTAATATAGGGAGAAAAACAAATTCAATTAAATTCTTACTTATGGGATATCCTCCAGAAAGAAAAGAGAGATATATTATATAATAAATATCTTTCCAAGAGTTTAACTATCTTGTATATGAAAGAAGCTTCACATTTTAAAATAAATTTGGTAGATAACAATTTTTCAAATTTTTTTTAAATTTTATATAACTCTTCATAATATACTTATTTGATGGCATTTTTAATGCACTTTCGTACGTCCTAGAGAGAGTTAAAATTTGGTACACAACTTAAATTTGTTGAACATTTTATTCTACAAAAATTTGGTGGATCTTTAAATATAGATCCCACATTTTTTTCGAAATGGCCTGCAAATAATCCCCGTTCATTTCTATAAATCATTGTTGTGATATTGTTAAAAATTCTGATGTGGGCAGCACATGTCTTTCCCTGCAGACTCATATTCACGTTCTCTTTATTTCTTCAATAAAAATTTGAGTTTATCTGCACAAAATAACAGCCATAAGTATTTTAAATGACATTGAATTTACACGTGAAACTTAAATTTGGTTCTCATTTGATAGCTAAACTTATTGTCAAAGGTGGCGTAACGAAAACGTGAAAAAACTAGAATATATCAAGAACGGCTAGTCCTAGAGTAATGGGGTTAGTCTTATTCTTTTTGTTGTCAAAAATCACGTATAAAATAGGAATTTAATTGATATAATTGAGCACACATAGTCTTTAATTTTTATATTTAACAATTTTTGCGGACCATTTCGCAAAAATAGCCTGTTCCTTTTCCCGAATCGTACTAGAATAACCAACAAATGATTTATATACCAAATTTTGTTAAATTTGGTATATAAATCACTTGTAGGTTATTGAAATATTATACACCAAATTTTGTTAAATTTGTTTCATTAGTTTTTAGCTAGAGTGGATAAAGGCAATTTCTGCCGGCCATTTCGCAAAGAAGGCAGATTCTTTTATTATGAATCGTACTATAATCTAATGAACATCAGGGTTTCCTACAAAAAACATACCAACCAAATTTTATGAAATTTGGTCCATTAGTTTTTCTATTAGAGTGGATGTAATATCCTCACAGACACACAGAAACATACACAAATATACCCTTATACACACAGACGTCTTCCTAAAAATAGTTTTTTCGTGTTCTAGAAGTTCCAAAACGTGTAGATCCTTCAAAAATTCGAGTTCCGATCTTCGACACGATTCCAATACTTTGATTACATACACACGCACACACACACGCACACACATATATTGTCTGTGTATCTGTGTATTATCTGTGTATCTAAATTCCGTGCCTACAAAATTACAATAGTTATGATTTTAAATTATCCCTAAACTTTTATTATTTCTTCAACGAAGCTTAATTTTAACTTATGCAGAATGCAAATATCTCAAGCGATTGTAAGGTGAGTTACATAAGAATTGCTGAATTTTTTTCACACAAAAATATTTAGCTCTGGAGTCTGGAATACAAGTTATATGAATGAAATATTCATTGATTTTGCAAAGAGAATCAGGTGATTTATATTTCGATACAGTTTTAAATATTTAAGTATAATAAATTACTGTAGTACTGTGATAATGTAAAAGATATCACCACTGAATGTATCACATTTTAGAAATTTTTAAATAAAATTACATTTCAGTTGGAAAGTGTTTCATAATCAATGCTTATGCATGATTGATCTTTCTTGTTTTATTATTTAAATTGCATAAATTGTGCAGATATTGTCTGCCGTATAAACACATTTGATTTCATTCTATTGCAAAGACATATGATACAAATTTCTTAATATAAAGTTAAAAATAAAAAAAAAAATCTGCATAATATTACTTCTATGGTTCTATGAAAGGTTTAAATTTGTATATTATTTCAATAATTTCTTGAAAACCCTCATCCTAAAAACATGCTCAGTGTTACTTGCAGTAAAGTATAAAGTAACTGTATCAAATTTGAAAATATTGGTCAGTAACAGTGGATTTGTATGCAAACCAGGCAGATAGTCAAATTGTTATAGTAAAGAATTACAAGGAAGGAATTTAATATTCAAATCCAAAAAATCAAAATTCCCTGCAATTCCCACCATAACATCTGAAGGCAGAGGTCACCAACTAAATTTGCCACAATTTATCCAAAGGAAATTAAGAATAATTTAACTTCAAATGTTAAGGGAATTGTATAATTGTATAATAGGGATTTAATTTTGAATAGTTATACAATGTATCGTGTTTTCATTTTAAAATTAGATGCTTATGCTGCATAAAGGCACCAAGGACCTATAGTATATAAAATACATATATGAATATTTGAATTATGCTTATTTTTTATTTGAATTATGCTTATTTTTTATTTAAAAACTGAATATCATTAATGCTAGTCAAACTTTCTTACTTTAGCTAGGCCTCATTATAACACATCATTATAGCCTCATGATAGCCTCATAATGACACAATGCAGAAATGCATCATAGGCAAATAATATCTGCTTCTTATCTTTAATGAATCTTTGGCATGGATGGAAAACATTTTGAACAAGTTTTGAAATCTTTGTGTAAAGTTATTATTTCTACACTGTGTAGATACTTTTGTACCAATAAATAGCAAAATTATTATTTATTTATGTAATCATTGTTTTCTTTCGTAATTTGTGTATGACCCCTGAAATACGATCTGCCGACATGATTTTTCCCCTCTGTGAACCAATGTCGATACATCGAAAAGCGGTTTAAGTCAGCATTTTTGTCTTTTCATATCTCTGAGAATTTTTATGATAAAATGCTGAAATTTTGTACATCACCTTATTAGTGTATGGGGCATATTTTACTTATTGGAAATTTTTTTGTACAGGGGCCGTATAAAAATTTTAATTTTGTATTCCTTAAAATTTAATTCCCTTGAAAACTTTAATCGATTTCATAAAATTCTGTACCGTTTTTTAAGCAACTTTATAATTTATTATTTATGTCTAAGATCAATATTTAAGGAATAAAAGCCGAGGTCAATGTTTTTGGGACACCCTGCATATATATATACATAGTCAACTCTCATTAATATGCAATCCTATAATCTGCAATACATTTTGAATGTAAACAGTTAAATTTACAATACATTTCAATGGTGCATTAAATCCCGCAAAAGTTAATTCTAATGATAAAGGAGAGAAAATTACTTTTGAGCAGGGCTTAACTCTGAGACATAAATACCTTGACTTTATACAGAAACGGAGTATTATTATAGAAAAAAAAATAATGACTATTCATAGACTGTAAAGAAAAATATTAGATCAAAAATTCTTAAAGGACAATTAAATCTGTTTGAAAATCTTAAAACAAGATGCGAAATTTATAAAATTAGCTAATTTTGCTTTAAATGTAGAGTGGTTTTTAATTAAATAACTCAAGATGTACTAGTGTCTCATTTTTACACATTAGTTTATGCAACAATGACCTACAATCCACAAAATTCTATAACCTCTGGTCCCAAGCTGTGTGGATTAGATGGGAAGTTTACTCTGTGTCTATATATATATATCAGGCTTCGGGAAATCGGCAAAATCTAGCCCGTCCATGAGGACGGCTAGTTGTTGTTGTTGTTGAAACCCAGACCGTCCGACCTACCAGAAAGGTGTAAGGTAACTGTTTGGACGGTCGGGAAGTGCCACCCAATTTAGACCGGAACCCATTTTTACTCGTCCTCGAAAATGTTTACCAGCCCTCCTAAGAATATATAGCCCTCCTTTTTCACTTTATATTCATAAATATATGTGCTTAAATACATCGCACAACAATAATAAATTAGAACCAACTGCCTCACGATGAAGTGCGATAACTGCATATTCATACACCACCCCCACAGCACTTAACCAACGCAATCAAACTCGCCGACAAGGAGTCTCCAATAAAGGACCAGACTGGCGGAATTCTGATCTATGGGTGGGGGCAGAGGGGTAAGATATGTAAAGAATCTCTCCTTTTTCCAATGTTTGGTAACTTGAAGACTTGATAAATAAATAATCATATAAATCCGCTTGTCTCTAAGCAGTTTAAATCTTATTGGCACTCTTAATTTCTAGGGAATGTAGTCAATCAAGATTAAAATCTTCAGACTGAATAGATGTTTCATACCTGAACTTCAGTTGTCAAACAACTGGAACAAATGCCATGAATGTGTTGGGAGGGAAAAGAGCATTTATGATATACTAAAAAACATTAAATCATTTTCCAAATCATTCGAAACATTCTATATTTTCTAAATTATCAAATTATAACTGTAAAATTCTCAAAACCTAAATCTGAAAATGTACCACTTGGCCAGTTTCTCCCTAAATTTACAAATATGTAACTACATAAAATTAAATGGAACTTTCCTAAAAAAATAAAAAATTATTAAAGTAAAAGAGAGAGAGCAGAATTTAGGTTTTCAAAAATCTAACGTTTATTAAAATTTAAACTTCATTTTTATAGAATTTTCAAAACATTTTACAACTTTTAAACATCTCATTAACTAAACAAATCAAATAAACAACTTAAATAAATAAATAAATAGAATGGCCGGTCGTAAGTGGTTAGTTAGTACAAATGTTAGAATATTAAATTTAAAGTTAACAATGTTAAACTTATTCAATTATTTGTCAAAACTAGAAATTGGGATAAAAGAACATAAGTTAGCCAAAAGGGAAATTTAGAACAAAAGTTAAACTTAACCTCAGGTTCAGGTGACCTAAAGTATATAGGTCAAAAGGGGTCTTATTTTATGCTAACTCAATTAAACTTTAAAATAGTCTAAACTGACAGAAGCAATTAAAAATTAGCATTTAAAAGATATCACCCGGATGTAGAGCTGTCATGGAACATGCTGGATGCATCAGATCCCAACAGATGAGACGAAGATGGAAAGGCAAAAGTCCAATCGCTTAAACATGAGGAAAACCATCCATTCCAGTCCAAAAGAAGGGCCGCTCACACGACAGCAAGCTCCTCAACGTCGTAACAATTTGATCAGCACCAAACCTCAATCAACGATTTCTTCATCGGAAACAATGGATACTTCTTTACTCATCAGTATTAAACGCCGAGCATATAGTCCAGTAAACTCATATGGAAATGCCGACTCAATACGCCATTTAAAGAATGCACACGGATAACGATAAACAACCGCTTAATTGGCGTTATAGCACTTCTCAAATCTACAGTGCAGGCGAGAACTTGCAGACTAAACAAAGCCTTCCTTCACAGACCGCTCGTTAGAAGCACTCCGAAGACAAAACATTGTCCAGCCACTCTATTAATCGATTTAAATGATGAAGACTTCTCGGATGTGAATAAATAACATCATTTAGAACATCGTTGAAAGTAACCAGGTGCAGATATTCACACGAACAGAGATGAGGAAATAATATATTTTGTTCCAATGCGATGGAATGCATAAGAGCGCCGAAGCGCTAAAAAAAACTTTGTAGATCACATCTTGGGTTCTAATTCATTAGGAAGAGCAAAAACAGAAGAGAAAAGAGATCAAAAAAGTGCGCGATTTTGCTTATATACTGCGAAACATCGCTGCCACAGATTGTAAACAAAATTATCGATGAACGATAAAATAATTAATGACAGACGATTTTAATATTACGGTCAACCAATTAAAAACTCGAAATTTTGAAGAAGTGAAATGGAATTTCAAAGCCGACGAAAATTAAAAAGAAATGAAGTGAAACGATTTGGAAAATACGAATTCGGCAACAATTTAAATATGAACGATTGTGAAATATTTAAAAAGCTGAAAATAGAATAAAACTGAAAAACTGCAATGAATTAACGAATTTTTAACCGAGAGCAATAAATTTGGAATCAAATTAAAGGGAATAAAAAGGGCAATAAATGAAATTGCAAATTAGCCAATTTAAATAAATTTAAATTGCTAAAACCTAAAAAGAACAAACTTTCGCCGCTTTTAACACAAAACCTATGGAATAGAATATATTTGGAACAGAAGAATATCAAAACCAAAACAATTGGAAAATGAATAACTAAAAGAGAATGACTATGTAAATAAGACCCCTGAACACATTTAAATTAAAAACAAAATTCCTAAAATTATTAAATATCCAAAAGTATAACCCAACAACTTTGCAGAGGCTGCAATTACAGCGAAGAAACTGCAGCTCACATTCTATGTGAATGTGAGGCCTACTCTGCTCACAGATTCGAACACATTGGTCGTCATGTGATTGAACCCTGGGAGCTGAACGACATTCCTGTCAAGTGCCTGCTTATTTTCGCATCGGCTACTGGTCTCTTTTCTTAGGGATCTTCGTTTTCTTTTTGGGGTAGTACAATAGACCTCTGGTCGATGTGCTGGGCTCTTTTTGAGCCACCCACCTTTATTTCATTCATTCATTCATAACCCAACAAATGAATTTTAACCGTTTTAGTTTTAAAGTTGAAACCAAAGAGGGGGAGAAAATAAAACACTTCTGGCTGAAACTAGAAGAATTCATTCCAAAAATTTAAACTTGTTACTTACTCCCGTCTATTACAGCAAATGGAAATTTTATAGTTTGGGTTTTAAAGAGTTAAAAAGGGATTTGGGCTTAGGTCCGGGCTGGGCTTGAGTTTTCTGTTGTTACAGGCTAGGTTGAGCCTTTTTTTTTTTTTTTTTTTTTTTTTTTTAAACATCCGTTACGACCAGGCCGAACATATTTATTTTTAAAATTTTTAAAATGGAATTAAATTGAATACATGAACTTATTGCTTTTATTTCAGCTATGTAAAGATAAATGTTTAAGAAAACAAACTAAATTCTCCGTACAAAATTTTGACAAATTTGTTTTTAACATATTTGAATACAAATCATTTCGGGTCTGCTGAGACGCAGTTATCTTCAGGCCGAGTTCATTCTACATTTATAAATTTCTTCGGGCATGGTCCGAGTTTAAGCATTGGTATTGTCGGTCTTGTTAAAATCCGAAATTTCGGCACATGTAGACCTCAAAAAGGAGAACAGAACATGTCATTTCGATCGTGAGAGTGCTATCGCATTTTTGTTCGGTCATCGGATTCACTGGGTGGAGGATGAGGGGAGAGAAAATAGCTAGCGCCTGTGGTTACAATGCGGATCTGACGGCTTGCCTAGAAAGAAGACATTGATAATGCACACTAACTAAGTTTATGGGGGAGGGGGGGACGACATTTCAATTTTCATTCATGGAATGGGAAATGGCAGCTTTCGCCAAAATTTTACGATGACAATAATTTATCAACAATTATGATGCCAACAATCTGGATATTATTCATTTAGTCTTTCACAGTAAAAATTAAAATAATCAAGTACGCATGAAGAATGAATTATTACAAAAATATCCACAGATGACCGCAGTATGCTTTCATCCCTAACAGGTATGGTGAAGGTGAGATGTAGAATTGCATTTATTAGAAGGGCATACATAAAAGATAACTTTATTTACAAAAACATAACTAAAACTGTGCTACATTCTACCATGAATACACCATAGCCAGTAGAAATAAGAATGAACTGAAAATGTTCTGGGTTTGCTTTTATGTGCCTGCGCAAGAGGCATTGTGCATGCGTCGTATGTAAATTTTAGCGTCTCTGTCAAGTTCAAGAAAGTTTTATGTTCGTCAACTTATCTGAACGGGTGCTGGCATACAGGGAACAACATACTTAAAATAAAAAATTATCACCAATATAGGACATAATTCAGTTGCAAAGACATAAATATACAATTTCACAAAAATTATGAAATGAATAGATAGCCAATAGTAGATAGTTTGTCAATTACTCATCACCGATTAAAATTTATTTTAATATCAGTCATTTCTTCTCTTATCACACATAGATTATGTAAAATTCGCCGTATTGGTGAAATCAATATAAGAATCAATAGATAAACAATATCTAAAAATTGATAATTTAATTACTGTAATGGTGGTTAAAGAATAAAATAAAGAATAATTTTCTGTCGTAATTACAGATACTATAAATTAGTAAAATGGGGATGAGCATTGAAAATCCAATATTGATATACTGTCATCAAACTAGTATAGCATTCTGGGCATAGTTAATAAAATATAGAGCACTAAAATATGCTCTCTTTCATCCATAACAATTTATCACTGTGGTTAACTTGAACTTGCAGCATTATATTAAGTTACCATGTCATATAGCCTTGAAGATCTCTTAAAATTTACACAAATTTATTTCTTAAATCAAGGCATCTTCTTTGATACACTTGGGAAAGATTGAAATTATATATCTATAAATTTTATGTATGTACATGAAAAATAAAGTGGCGGGAGCATATCCCTCAACAAGGAGATGGCCATGCCAACAAAACTTTTTATTTTCTTCCTCAATTTCTTCAAAAAAGTAAATGGCTAAAAAAAAAACCCCTCAATTCCCACTCAAAGGAAAAGAGTCAAGTTTAGAAACAAATGATTTTTGTGGTTCAGAGCCAAAGAAAGCATCATCAATTGGTCAGAAGACAGAACAGAACCGCTCTCCATCAATTAGAAGAGAGATCCCTGTCTTAACTTAAACAGGCCATCAAAAAATGTAGCAACATGCTCTTGGGTAAGGAAGTAAAAAAAGGACGAGAAATTTTGTCATCTTGACTAACATGCAAAAATTGAACTCTTTAAGTTCAAGGTGACTTACAAAGAGTGTCATGTAATCACTTTACAATAAGGAGATAGAATAAGTTGATATACTGATGGTCACAAACTGGATTGATTTGCAGTGAAGAGAAACTCATCATTTAGAATATTATATTAGGATGGCAGTAATTTAAAATAGCTAAATAATTAATGCTGATCCAATAAATAATCTAGAATAAGGAATTCAATTTTATGAAATTTTATAAATTTGAAAAAAAAAAGGAAATGATAGTGCTACAAAATTCAAAATTAACACAAAACAAGACTTTCAAGTATATATATATATATATATATATATATATATATATATATAGGTAACAAGAAATAAAGCAATTAACACATGCACAGTAAACAGCAAAAAACTCTGCCAAATTAAAAAATGTTTGCCAATTATTTCCATTAAAATTTCAAGAATTCTGGCAGCATTCCAACTATAATTTTCCAAACTTCGGAAATTCCTGGATTGCAATCACTCCTGGTGTGTCATATACTGAAATTGCCATACATTATAATTCGCTCTAGCATCATCGTTTTTTATTCTGTAAATATTTTGAGGTCAGTAAACTACACAAATATTTTGTTTTAACCCATGGAATCTAAATGACAAGACTATGATAAAGAGCAATACAAATGTTAACACAGAAATAAAAGTATTAAAAAAGACGAAAGTTAAAGTACTCTTACCTACTATCTTTATTAGATGAAGTACTGTATAAATCTATGGGCGTTTTCTTCTCTAATTTTTCATTAACCCAAGATCCCTTGGCTGTTATATCGTTTAGTCGATCAGAAGATGAGCGAGACATAAAAGGACTATCTCCATACCTATAAACAAAGAAGAATGAGCATATAAAATATGTAAAACTAGAAACTGTACCCACTGTTGCCCAGGATTTAAACTAGGGATTAATTAAATTTTTTTAAAAGTTTAGTCGTCTGCTGCACAAGCACACACTTAAATTCACATGCGTGCACCTGCAAGTCCTAAATAAGCACCTAATCACATCTTAGACCACTGTTCAAATACATAATACACCTTTGTCCTGGTGCTGGGCACATCCAATAATTTTTATTCCAATTACAGCTAGTAATCCAAATAAATCCCTAAGAAGATGGTGTCAGTTTCGGCAGATAGCATACATGACCTTCCTACAGCATTCTAGATCTATGCTTCAAGAAGTCAACTCTCGACCCCATACCAAGAACAGGTGGTAGAAAACCTCCATTCCCCATACGTGAGATTGGAACAGTTCTGGTGGAGTCTGTTGCCTGCTAGATTTAAAAAAATCTAAGACATGCTATGAATAAAGGAAATTATAATTAATCAACAGATGGGTTTACGCATTTCTTTTTTTCTCTGGGATATATTTAGGAGATGCTGGAAAAAAAAATTAATGGTGGCACGTCAATTTTAGTATATTATAAGATAAAAGTCAGAGAGGTGTTTAAAACACACAAAATATATATATATATTTTTTATTCACCATATGGACTCTGTTCAAAGTTTATTTGAAAGAGAATTTTTTTACCTTTCCTTTGGTGTCAAGATGGAAACTTTGTGATAATATTTTTGTTCACTAAGGAATTGATTTGAGTGAATATCACCCTAAAATATAGAACTAAAAAAACTAATCCAAAATTTAAAACAATAATATCGAGGTGCACCTATGTACCAAATTTCAACTCTATCCTTATCAACAACTATCTTCATCAACTCTATGATGTCAATTCATTTGCATACAAATATCAAATAGTCATGTACAGATGTGATCAAACTTCCTCCAACTTACAGCAGGGGGTCAAAATTAATTGCTAAGGGTTCATTAAAGCCTTACAATTTAGGTTCATAAGATAATAACCGGATAATAATTATTTAAAAACTATACAAGCTCATACAGACACATTTTTTCAAGTTTATATTGCTTTATTTTCTATTCTAAAATTACTAATTTTATTTTTTTTCTGCAAGGCATAAACAAAAATTAAAAATCAGATGCACAGGCAAAATATATAGTACACAGTATACCTAAGAACCAGCTAATTTTAATCAACTTGGTGTATCTAAATTAAACTTAAAAATGTTACCAATGTGCAACATGTATAGATATAAAAATTACTCATAACATACTTTGGAGGTCCACTGGTAAAACTTAAGAACTCAAAATCATCATCAAAATCAAGATCCATATTTTTGTCTTTATTCTTTTGGGAATTGGATGGTGTGTCTTGGGAAATAATCTTCATTTCAGATGCCGCGGAGTGAGTCACATGATTCGCACTTCGGCCACCAAACCCCATACCAAGACGCTCTAACTGTTCAGCTTTTTGTGGGTTTGTTTGCCGCATCTTTTCTTCTGTTTTCTTTTGCTCTAAGCTCAAATCTTTGTAAGCTAGCCGAACTGAAGCGCTGTACAAAAAAGATAACAAACAACAGTTTTAATATAGCTTTTGATAATATAATTTTAATATATTATATTATCGAGTAAGTCTTTATATAGTGGCTTATATATACACATTTTAATAGTCATTTTAATTTACTCGATAAGTTTTAATATAGTCAACAGCACTTAAATATAATTTACTGTCTTTAGTAAAGAAATGTTAAATTAAATGGATTGCCAATAATAGCACTTTACAAATCTATAAATTACATGAAAAAGAAAAAAAACAAAACAAAAAAAAAAACAAAAAAAAAAAAACAAAAAAAAACAAAAAAAAAAAAACCAAAAAAAAAACTAGAGAATATAAAACATCTAATTGGATTTCATTTCTATTTTAAAATATCTAGTAATCAAAAAATATTTTTTATAGACACACTAGAACAAATTACCCGGTATTGTCTGGGTCCTAAATAAGTGCCAATTACTACTTAAATAATACCACCCAGTTTCCAAATCAGCTTCAATTCAAATCATCACAAAATGTGAAAACCTTAGTTTAAGTGCAAAGAGCACCCCCCCCCCCCCCCTCTACAAACATTGAAAGGTAAAAAAAAATAAATAAAAATAAATGATCTTTCAAAAAGATTCCGTCTTCTGTAGGCATGGCTTAAATCCCATTGTCAGGTGGGTAACCCAATCAGCAGGTCGAAAAATGTATGGAACTTGATTGCAGAACATAAAAAATCTTACAAGTTCACTTGCTTCAAAAAATAACAAAACAAAAAAAAACTTATGAAATCAATTTTTTTTTTATTATTAGAATTCAAAGATATACACCTAACATTTTGCCAAACTATAGAATCGTGCTATAGTTTTCAGATGCACTGAAAGAAGTATCACATTACCTAAAAAATGCAAATTTTAATGTATTTTTGAAAGAGTAAATAAATATGAAGAAATTGTCCTAAAGAAGAGGTTCAAACATTTCTAGAAAGAATGTTTCTCGATCTTTCCGATGGTGTTAAGGTGGGAACTTTGTGATAATACTTTCACTCACTAAGGTACTAATTTGTGTGAATATCGCTCAAAATCATGCTAAAACATAAAATAACTGAATATCTAATTCGAATTAAAAAAAAAAAAATTGCCGAGGAGAAGTCTTCCCAGGTTCTGAAGTACCTACATATAAAATTTCATGGACATACAATGTTTTTATTTCTTGCTACAGACCTCACAGACATCTTTTATTAAGATGTATTATGTAAACTCTTGATATGCTAACTCCATGCAAGTTAGATTTCTGTTTATGTCAAAGAATTTTTAAAGTCCTGAAGTCCTTGCCAATAAACTCTAAAATAAAAGTACTCTTGTGAATCTACTCTGGCTCTTTAAAGTTTCGGAAACTAAGATTTTATAATAATTGATTAAAATGTAGTCTATAATTAAGATTATACTTTACAAGCAAATACTAACTGATCGTACCGTCACTATTCATGGACAATGGTTTCATAGTTATTACCACTTATTTGCCCAGGACAGGCTACAGATATGACTACTGACAATGATGTTGAAAGCATGGTTGAAAGCACATTTCAAAGATATCTGAACTCAAATTGAACTTTTCTGAGGCAATGTCTGTGTGTGTATAAGTATATTAGTAAATGTGTGCATACGTGTATGTATGTAAATGTGTGGGAGTCTGTGGATGCAATTGGACTTTCACGAATAGAGCGTTCGAAATAAATTTCATACAATCAGTGAATACTGGAAACTTATTTATTTGAAATGCAATTTAATATTTGAAAGACCCCTAAATTTTTAACGAGTTTTTCTAAAAAATCAGATCATTCAATAATGTTAAATAATCATTTTATACATAATTTTTATTAAAAAATGAATTGCATAATTTTTAGAATACTAGCTCTGTATTGCATGTTTTTCAAACAAATTTATCTATAATATTACATAAAATTCCGTCTGTACCATTTGATAATAAATTTGGCTACCTTGGCCATTAATTTAGTAAAATATCACCAACTTGGAGACTTTTTAAAGGAGGTCAAAGCCCTTCAAGGGCTGTAGTACCATGATGATGATGATGGAGACTTTTTGAAAACAATGTCAAATAAACAAACACATTACAGTTACAAAGTTGTGTTAAAGTTATGAAAATTATGGCAAATTGATGAACTAATTATTAGCATCTTTTATTGTAAGGACTACATTACTTAGAAGATGTCAATATTTCCTATTGATGTCAGATTTCAACAAAATGTGAGTTAATTTGGCACTTCAAAATAGTGTTACAAGTTGTTACCCAAAAAAACACCAACTATGCAATTCAACATTAAAAGCATTGTGCTATGGATCTTTTACAACATTATTTTGCTGTGAAAGAAGTAAAATCATTGCATTATGCAGAGAAAGTCATGTGCTATGGCCACATTAGATGTTTCCTTTTTGGCAGTGCAATTAATATTCAATAATTAAGTTTGCATTTGGCAAATATATAAAATACATATATATTAATAAATTGTTTTCAACTGAAACAAAACTATGGTTTACATCTGTTTTTCTTGCTCCTCAGGAGGAAGGGGAGCAGCTGCTTCAGATTCTGCCTGCTCCCTTAAACGATCAAGCTTCTCAGCCTCCTTTTCAATATCATCAAAGTTGGTATTCACTCGTTGAGCTCCAAGTCCTTTCTTTCCTCCCAGCTAGTAAAGAGAAAATAATTAGTTACTTAACCTTTTACAAAAGGGGATTTTTTTTTGTTTTTTTGTTTTTTTTTTTGTTTAGAATAAAATTTTATAGTTACACCCAAAAATAAGCCTGTATACTTTCAAGTATTGTAGGGTGCAGTAATTATGATACATGTGTATATTATGCTATAAAAATCTAGGAATTTTAACATTATATATAATATACAATTTTCAAATACAATCAGGTATTAAATAGAGATTTTGCTATGAAAATGATTTATTTTCTTTTTGTTCCATTGCTACCTGTGATTAACATATTTTATGAATTTCAATGATTATATTTCGAGGAGTAAAATTTACCTTGACTCAGTGCTAGAGTTCCTGAGGCTCAAAGTGAATACATGGAGTGAGCCCCTAATCCCACCCCTTAAGACAAAAGAATTCCTTAAGTACTTTAGATAGGATCTCGAGAAACAAGTATACAAATAGGAAATACTGTTATATTTGTAAACGCATGTTTTCTTCCATTCTGAATAAAGGACATTTATAGTTTTCCTTTCTCATTTTCCAAATTTTAGAGGGCCAAAAAATGCTATGATTTTGCTTCCAAATTTCAGGTGTTATATTAAAAAAAAAAAAAAATGTTGCATTCAAGTACTATATGGCCAAGGTCATAATGACGACCTTGAGCTTACCATATCATTTTGGAAACCAGCAGAAATCCTTAAAGTATGAGTGCGACGTCTTATATGTCTACAGAAATTTAATAAAATAGAACTAATGGTATAATAAGTATAAATATCACAATATGTTACAATTTACAATAATTATTTAGCAAATAATTACATTACAAATTAAATAGTCTATATTTTGATTTCAATAACATTTATTCCAAGATCTGCATCTCTTATTTAAGACTAACCTATACTTTCTGGACTCAGTATCTGCACTGTGAAACTTGTAAAACTCCAGACAGACATCCTGACTGACACACACGACAGGCACATTACAAGTACAACAGTGCAGACTTTAGTGGACAGAAATTGTATTCCACAGCTATATGGCCAAGTACTATATGGCCAAGGTCATAATGAGGACCTTGAGCTTACCATATCATTTTGGAAACCAGCAGAAATCCTTAAAGTATGAGTGCGACGTCTTATATGTCTACAGAAATTTAATAAAATAGAACTAATGGTATAATAAGTATAAATATCACAATATGTTACAATTCACAATAATTATTTAGCAAATAATTACATTACAAATTAAATAGTCTATATTTTGATTTCAATAACATTTATTCCAAGATCTGCATCTCTTATTTAAGACTAACCTATACTTTCTGGACTCAGTATCTGCACTGTGAAACTTGTAAAACTCCAGACAGACATCCTGACTGACACACACGACAGGCACATTACAAGTACAACAGTGCAGACTTTAGTGGACAGAAATTGTATTCCACAGCTATATGGCCAAGGTCATAATGACGACCTTGGGCTTACCATATCATTTTGGAAACCAGCAGAAATCCTTAAAGTATGAGTGCGACGTCTTATATGTCTACAGAAATTTAATAAAATAGATTTAATCGTATAATAAGTATAAATATCACAATATGTTACAATTTACAATAATTATTTAGCAAATAATTACATTACAAATTAAATAGTCTATATTTTGATTTCAATAACATTTATTCCAAGATCTGCATCTCTTATTTAAGACTAACCTATACTTTCTGGACTCAGTATCTGCACTGTGAAACTTGTAAAACTCCAGACAGACATCCTGACTGACACACACGACAGGCACATTACAAGTACAACAGTGCAGACTTTAGTGGACAGAAATTGTATTCCACAGCTATGGAAATAGCACTTTGTTGCATTCTCATATAATGTGTTAATTATACACAATATCATGTAGATTTAGTTCTGATAATACATATTTGAAGTTATAAAATTTTTTTTAAATACTTACTCCTTTCTTGGCTGCTACAGGTTTTCTACCTGATATTGTAGATTTCCTAGGTTCTTGTTTACTTAAATTTGTGACATCAAATGATACCTCTACATCTACAAACAAAAATAATATAATTAGCAAAACAAATAGAATAAGGTTCATATCCTCAAAATCCGAAAATATAAGTACTTTGCCAATAACAGTATACGCAGCTGATTAAATGTATAAATTGGCTTCAAAGGCAAAAAAGTCATCAAGATAAATAATACAGAGCAATCATTACAGGAAAGGTAGAAACTTACAATCTCTTGACACACACAGTCATGTACCTCTTTTGATAATTATTAATTACTATATGCACCCCTAACAAAGCATAATTACTTTATGATTCCTTAGACTACTGTCGGCTTGGACCCCTAAGAGCCCCTGTGAGAAATAGTCTCCTGACAAGTGAAAAAAGTTTTGCAGTTTGGAACATTTTATTTTTTATTTAATTTTACAATACGAGAGGGCACATGAACTCAAATACACGTTTAATTAAGGCATCTACAATTGCACCTTGCTTTAGGTTAGAAGTGAGTTCCCTTTCAACATACATAAATAAGAGAGGATCAAACATTTCTTTACTTAACAAATTTCTTAATTTAGTCTTAATAATCTTTACCTTAAAAAATACTCTTTCACATGATAGAACGTGTAGAAGGAATAGTCAAAACAAATTTGCAATATTTATATAAATTATGATACATGCATTATGATACAAAATTTGTTGAATAACTTTAATGCACAACTGGCACATGCCATGAGAATCACATGTGTCAGCATGCATGGCACATGGCATTCTCAGAACTCATGAATTGACTTACTGTTAAAGAGAATGCTTTACTTCTGGCTACATCTGCATTACATGCTTTGTATTATATCTATTAAATCCACTTCCCTCAAATTTCCGTAAATGTGCCAAAATGAAACAAATGGATAATGGAACACAGTAACTTCAACGTAACTAACACCATAACATGTACAATTGCTTGTAGCTAAACTAACTGTTGATTGTTCAATGCTGAATGCATGCACATAAAGTAGAAAACCAGAAAAAGGTTGTATAAAGAGTTCTGTTCACTTCATAAACATTTTCTTGAAAAAAGCAAAGGCAACAAATTGTTAAGGAGAAGAGGGGGGGGGGGGGGAGGCTGAGGACCATTGTGCCATGACATCGGTGGCCCCAGCAGGATATGACCACATCCCGACTGGGTAAAGCCAACACTGTCTTAGACCCCCAAATAAATTGTAAATTCTGTTCAACCCCCTAATGCAACAAATCAGAAAATCTATACAGCTTTCTAACAAAACATGCCTGTACTAAGGATAGTGAAACTAAACTTGCTACATTTTGAATCAAGAATATTAAATGAATAATTCACTTAAAGTAATAAGGGTTTCCAAAAAATATATTAACTTTCAGTTTAAGAGCTATTGAATTATCATCCATTTGGTGATATTTCCCAAAATTTGCTAAGCTTGGCAATTGTGTCTATTAAATGGCATATTTCTCTGCAGTGAAATTTTAGCTTCATATGTAGGGTTGCCATATTTTAAAAACTGTGAAGTAGTACAGCTCCAAACAATTCAATAAAAAAACCATTGAGTTTTTCCCTACAGAATATAGAACCTTAGATTTCTTTTTTCAATTTTATGAAAATATCATTAAACAAAAAATAGTATAATTAAATACAAAGTTAGGATATATTCTGAACTTTTATTTGGTGAAAT
Organism: Amaurobius ferox; assembly: GCA_951213105.1. Lineage (NCBI taxonomy): Eukaryota > Metazoa > Arthropoda > Arachnida > Araneae > Amaurobiidae > Amaurobius > Amaurobius ferox. The sequence goes on from OX578146.1 coordinate 60,875,395, forward strand.
TGATTTAATTAGTAAACAAAGTGTTCTGGAACGTTGTTATACAAAGAGATCCATGATTTGCTATATCTATATTGACCTATCATATCATTAATAGTTCTCAGCACAGCTTTAATTTTAGATCACAAATATATTTGATTTATAAATAATCTAAATATTTTTACTACATATTAAATTACAAAAATAAATGAAAATATATATTACTTAAGTCATTAGAATTAGACACTGAGCTTTTGATACAGGAACCATTTCTTAACTGAGCTTGATTGGCATTTTCAGATTCAACTTGATAAAGATTAGCTTCGGTAATATCTTTAAAGAAATCATGCTCTCGCTTTTCAGGGGAATTCGGTGGTTCAGCATGAGGAATATCGATATGTAGCTAAATGTAAAGAAGGTGAAACATTAACATGCAGTAAATTACAAAAATTTTACAAAATCAAAGTATTGAATAAATTCAGTATGCATTTGCATGAAATATAAAGCACATTAGCAAGACATATGAGGCTGACATAATATTAGAGATGGGTGAATACTATCCATAAATGTTTGAATACCTTGACTATTAAAAAGTATTTGAGATTCAAAATCTTGAATGTGTTACTACAAGAAATTTGAATACCTTGAATATTATACCATGATTAACTTCAGATTCTGGAAGTCAGGATACTTCAGAACAAACGAAAGTGCCTAGAAGAAAGAATTCAAAAGTACCCAGAAGAAAGTTTACTTCCACCAAACAAAAGTCTTTTCATGTACTGGAGAAAGAACAGTCTGTATCCTTACTTAAAAGAATTATCTTTGAAGTATTTAATTATGCCACTATTAACAGTTTTTTGAGAGTGACTGTTCAGTACCTCTGATTTCATTGCAATAAAAAAGAAGCAAAATAGATCCTAAACATGTTTAAATACTTATTTTCTTATATCTCTAAAGTAAGTGAGAAGCATTTACAATTATTCAATTATTGTAGTTAAAAGAGTACCTAAAATAAAAAGCTACTGTAAATAATTAAAATTTAAAAATAAGTTTTATCTAAATTAATGTGGTTTACTACACTTTTACTTTTTTGTCTTGCTTTATTAATTAATTTACTTATTAAAAAATATAAATATTATTTATTAACAATTTGAAATAACTATTTGGTGTATTTGAATATTAGAGACCTGGTTAATATTTGAATGAGAAAAGTGTTATTTGCCCATCTCTGCATAATATTCATCTGAAGTTAATCGTAGCAGACTTTACCAAGCATTGGCATTAATGGATTTGAAAAGATGCAATTCCTTATCTAGTAGTTGATACAGAAATGTTACATTATGGCTTTTAATATCATGTATTCAGATATACCATACTTCTTTATATTAAACTTGCTTTAAAAAATAATTAAGAATTCATTTCATTTTTTGATTTATAGTAATTTGTTTAAAAAAGAAAATTAAATTTATTTTTTACACATTCTATTAATTTTTGGCACATAAATTCAACATAGATTTTCTTTTTTTACAGATAATTGTTTTAATTACATAAAATTCATATTTGAATGCACAAGCATTTAATTTCTCCTTCAAAATTAAAACAAATTATGCAAATGTTTATATAATATTTAGACTAATTTATAAAAAGCAATAAAACCAGGAATTATATTACACATTTTCATACCTTATTTTACTTTGAGAACTTAAGTCGGATGCAATATGAAATGTTAATATAAAATCTATACTGAAAGTAACTAATACATGCACAAATCAGTGGTGAATCCTGGTCTAAAAGCAGGTCATGCGGAAATGCATCTTACATATCACCTCCCCCCCACATACACACACACGTTATCAATCATACCACAATACTCAAGGAAATTAATTGCGATAATAATAATGATAATTAATAATATTATTATTATGTTATAAATTGTAACTAGGGCAGGTTTTTTTTTATGAATTTGGTATGGCGGGGCAATACAAATTCTATGGCAGCATTTGCAGCTGGTGTGAATAAAATACTTAATGTAGCTCTTAATTAAAAGCAAGCATACAATAAAATGATGACATGTTTCAAAGATTTTATCATAAACTTTCTTCAAGTTAAAAGAATAATTTATAATAATTGAAATTTAAGAAATCATTAATTAATGTAATTATGAAATTGTCAAAAGCTATGCAATTGCCAAAATCACAAAGCTATTTGCATATAAGCTGTTGACAATTACACTCTGCTTTTCTGATCTGAAGAGTTTTCATAATATCCTCAAAATATGTCACTATCAGTTTACTGAAACATTTACTTTAGTCAATGTTGCCAAAAACTAAAAAGAAACAGGGTTCATAATTACTAGCATTTTACATGTAAATCCAGGAAAACTTGAAAATAGTGATTCACAGATTTTGAAACTGTGAGTCAACAAATGACTTGTAAATATTGTAAACATTAGGTTTGAAATATGAAGAATATTATTAATGAGATAGAGATATAGTTTCAGAATTGCATTATTAAAACATTATGTATTTAAGCATTTTGAATGATTTGGGTGTATTTGAAATACATTTGGAGAGCATAAATTAAAATTTTATATATTTGCACCCCAAAAATTTTTTTCAACTGACTAGCAATTTTTCATTGACTAACTCAATGTTTTCACTAGCAAGTCAGGCTGACATAAAATTTGAAGTCTGCAAACCCTTAATAAAACATAATGAAACCAAATCACACAATACAATATTTGTGGTTTCATTTAAAAAAAAACATAGTAATTAAGTAGAAATGATGCACATTTGTCATAAAATAAAAACCACACACTTACTTATTTGACATGACATTTTTGGTTTTGTCACCTAATAGAAAATCTGACCTATTAAAAGCCTTAAATTTATTAGTTAGCATCTAAAGATTTTTCAAAGACTTCGTGATTTCTTAGAATTTCAAGTACTTTGTGTTGTTGTTGTTGAAACCCAGACCGTCCGACCTACCAGAAAGGTGTAAGGTAACTGTTTGGACGGTCGGGAAGTGCCACCCAATTTAGACCGGAACCCAGTGGGGGAGGCATCCACAGGGACCGTACCTTCCTTCCCCTACCACCAACCTCTTGGAAGGACTTTCGGACCCACATGTTTAACGTGATCGTACTCCGCATGAACACGGCAGCAGTTTTTGGCAGTGGCTGGAATCGAACTCGGGCCTACCGAGTGTAACTCCAGCGCGCTAACCAATGGGCTACCGCGCCCTCAAGTACTTTGTGTGAAACTCAAATTAACAAAATTAAATGAAAGTACTTATAGAAGGCATTCAAAAACAAGGAAGATCCTGTTCTGACTAAGAAACTTTTCTTATGAGCCAGAGGCGTAGCAAGAGAGTGTCAGATGGAGCATCTGCCCCAGGCATCAGTCAATAGGGGTGCCAGTATTGGGTAGGATATTGAAGAAAACATTTTTAAGAGAGCACGCAAATATTAATAAGTCTTATTTTGTTAAGTTTCAAATTTCAATAAATTTTATTTTTGTGAAAATAGCTAAAAATTAAAATCCTTGTTAAGATTACAGAATAAAACAATAAATGATACCATTACTAATTTGTTTGAATGTATCTTTTCAACTAATGCTTTACGTTTTAGCTTTATAGCTTGTTTTGCTGCTAGACAATTGCATCGGCATTTCAAATTAGGATATTATTGGATGGACAGTTCAGAGGGGATTACCAGGACAGTGGAGTTGAATGTGCAGTCGGTAGCTGTTGGGTGGCGTCAGAGTAGGTAAAAATATACAGACCGACTCCTAAATAAAACTATTTAAACATTTTACTTTGGAATATATAATTTTTTAATAGTTTTTAAAATAACTTTTAGGTGATAAACTTTAAAAAACATCAAATGTCTACCAATTAAAAAAATTTAGATATAAAAAATAAAAAAATAATTGCTATTTATGTCAGTATTGGAGTAGGATATTAGAAAACATGAAAAGTAGGAGTCGGACAGTAAAAATAAAGAAGAGTTGGAGTCGAGAGTTTGAGGTACTGACTCTACAGCCATGGTTTGAAAAGTACTATTACACCAAAATCATGAAGTAATAAAAAATGGATATGTATTAGTCTTAAATTCAAAAACCTTAACTAATTACAAAAATTAAAATTCTCTGAATCAGAGAAATATTCTTGGACTCTGAAATGCAGAAAAATATCTTTTATGGGTAGTTTTCTAACTTAAAGATCTATTTTTTTTAATAAATGAAAATAATATTTTAAATTTTCATTTTAGAAAACTATGCATAAAATTTAAGAATAATTTACACACAATTACAAAAAAATCCATATATATATATTGAAACATTTATGTTTTCCCAATATCTATCTATACCCCAGTTAAATTTCAAAACTGGAAAGCAGTAAATATAAATATCAAATACATATAAATTAAACAAATAAATCAAATTAATAAGCAAAAAATAGCAGAATTATTTTCCTCATAATACTCGAAAGATACTTCCTTGTTCAATGAGCAACTGCCACTGCTTATTAGATAAAACTTGAAGGCTACTATGCCAGTTAACTTATCAGAAACAAGCTGATAAAAAGTCAGGGTAATAATAAAAAAAAATGAGCAGTAAAACAAAGGACACAAGGAAAATATAGCTGCACAAAATTAATAATCAAGGCACAAGATGAGACAATTTCATTTTCTATAAATTCAGAGAGGATTTTACTCAACTTTAAATATTTAAGAATGACAGACAAAACCGTATTTTAAATAAAAAAGTTACTATTAAAAAAATACAAAAATGTAAGTTAAAACCACAATTATTTTGACCATATATTATTTTGACAATAAAGAGAAGCAGCTGATAAAAATTAAAAAAATGCAAATTGGCTTACTTTATATATTCTAAAAAACATATATTACAACAATTTTCAATTTAAAATTACTTTTATAACAATAAAATTAAAAACAGAACACCAGTTTATCCTTATCATTTGACCGCATTAAAATAGGCTTTTTTTAGAGTTCACACACTATCTAAATCCTCAAAAAAGTAAATGTATAAAATGAAAATAAATAAAATGTGATTAGTAAATGATGTACAAACAGTGTTATGGAACTCAGGATATATTAAACAGTTATTAGAAGACAGTAAAATTTAAGGAGATAACTAAGGCACAACAACCGATTGCAATAATTATGATCCTATGAACATCAAGAGTCCCAAAATCTAAGAAATGAGCAAAAATGGAACAAATATAGAAAAGAATAAAATTACAGAGCACCCAGCCTGATGGTGGGAAAAAGAAATACTTGACAGAAACAATATACAGTGAATAGCTCGATAACTATATTACAAGATCACTAAATAACTGTTAGGTGCAATAAAACAGCAACTGAATGCTTGACTAATTCAAAAAATAGCTATTCCCAAAATACTGACACATCTCACAATTCAATTTGACTTGTGCATCAACAACTCTCCAATGGCTTCCTTATATACTTTCCACAGAAATTTCTAGAAAGTGCTCATATCTCCGAAACCAGTCAATATTTCGAGAAAGTTCTAGCACTCTAGTACATTTGGAAACTTGCCAAAACTCACCAAGTTAGCAATATTTCACCAAATCTGGCAACCATGCCCTAAAAAGTTGCCAAGCTCTGTCAACTCCATTTTTATGCAATTGCAATGGTTGCCTGTAAAGGTTGTTTAACCTTGGAGATAAGCAATATGCCACTAAAACACATTATACATTTGTAACAGCATACCTCAATAATTTTACTAATTAAAAATATTTTCGTAGCCATTCTCAAAATTATAACTAAATGAATATTTCTATTTTTCTTTTTGTCTCACTAGCAATAAAACTGTGATAGAAGTTCATTTTATAAATGTGTGATTAAAGTGCATATGTGCACACTTAAAACATGTTTTAGCAAATGCATTTTTAACGATCATTGTTCCTTATGCAAAGGACATGCTATTTGTAAATAAATACACAGAACCGGAAATACTTTTGGGACTGGAAATTAAAAATATCTATTAAATGGAGGTGACCACCATTCGGAAGTGTCTTTAAGGAAGTTTTACTGAACATGATTTTTAAATTAATATTGCACAGTAATATCTACTATGTACAATTTCAATATTGAAACAGAATGGGTCTCTGGGGAGCAGTATGGCCACTAAAACTACATCTTTGGCAATGCCACTGGTAGGGTGATAAAGCTTAATGTGTCTTATGGGCATTTTTACTGTGCTCTGCCCATATTTGGGGATGAAAATGCTATGCAGATCTACTTTCTATGTTTTTCCCAAAACATTTCCCTAGCAATTATGCTTTTTCCAAATTCTTTTTGAGCAACATCGCTTTTATGAAAATTTCCTCAATGGCTTTGTCTGGAAACATCACAGAGTGCCATTTCATTCTTTACTAGGTGCTGACGAGTTGTGGCAAGGGTTTCTGGCATGACGGAAACACAAACTTTTTAGCTATTTATTTAAAGTGTCTTTAAACTAATAAAAGTATAACTTTAAACTAATAAAAGTATAACTTTAAACTAATAAAAGTATCTTTTATTAGTTAAAAGTCTCTAAAATTACTTTTTGGATAGAAAGAGTGAAATTCTTAACTTCACCTAAACTCATCACACAAAGCTGCAGTCCAAATAGAAATTCTGATTTGTTGCACAAGAAATTCTTAAGATGCAAATTTGCATCATTCATCAAAATTATATCAAGAAAATATTGTTCCAGGTAGAGTCTTTAGATTTTATCATTGTGAAATGTCATATCTTAGCTCTACAAAACTTCAATTCCTTTTGTTGTAACTTTATTTTTTAATGAGTCATATTATTACTTTCAGCTGGAAAGTGGCTGTATCTTTTTACTCCATTTTCTACATTTCTGCATGCTCTTCAAGGGAGGTATAGATGTGATCAGTCAAGTGACAAAATTCAAGGAATAGGAGTGAGTAGTAAAAAGATAGAGGCAGTTTTCTCTTGCAAGATCTTTTAATGTATGGAGTAGCACTTTTTGCTTGCTCTGACTTAGATGCCATTTTCATGTTGTATTTTCAAATTTGCAATGGACCCACTAGACTTGCTCATGCTAAATTTTGTCCAATTTTGCTGCTTTGTGACTTTTGTGCCTGCACAAGGGGAAAGGCAGCAACAGAAGAAGGCTGTCATGGGGCTGGATGGGGGCTTTTCCACTGACTGCGTGGGTGTAGAACTTGCTAAAATAACTAATTGCTACAAAAAACTGGTTGCTATATATTTAGTAACTACTAGCGGACAAATCCCACTAGTTTTAATTATAAATAGAAGAATTTTAATTTCTTCATAGTATGTTTTATAATTAATAAATATTTTAGTAAAATATTGATAATTCTAAGTATGATTTTTTTTTTCATACAGATACCTTACAATAAAACTGATGAAGTATCTATCCTCTTTCATCCATTCAAATTTTTGAAGAATCCAACATTGGATTGAAAACATTTTAGAGTCCCATTCATTGTCAATTTCATAATAATATTGCCTTTTTAAATAAAATAAAAACTTGAGGGGCTGCCCTGGAGGTAAGTTCACAATGTAGAATATATCTTGTCACAAGGGTGCTTGAAAGTAAAACAATGGTTTACATAAAAAGTTTGTTTATTTCTACAAATTGCTAATAGTGGTCTATGATAAGAAAAATAAGTTACAAAGGACGAACACTTAACATCTGGGTATTTTACAAACATTAAATTTAAATGAGAGCTGCTTAATGTTATTGGTACAGTCTACAGAGCGTTCCATAAAGAGAGTCAGACATCACTAGAGTAGAGGGGCTAGGGCTCAAAGTGGGCCCGGATCACCAGTATTTTCTTTTGACAGCTGGAAAGAACATGAAAAATTCACAAAAAATAAAAAAATCAAATATGGAGGGAGCCAATGATGAATCTTTGCAAGGGGTTCAGAATTTCTATGGGTGATCCTTTAATCTGTATCAAACCCATAACAAAATGTCTCTTCATGAATTCTTGAAATGTTTTGTTTTCATCTTTGGTCATGTCAAAATTGAAGTCACCAGTAATTATTTAAGAACAGCCAGTTTCAGCCACTTCCTTCATTCCTTCTTCTACTTTTATCATACACATTCTGTCAGAACCACTGAGAGGTCCAGTTTTTTTTCTTTTTTATTTTCAGTATTCTGTCTTCTTTCTTCCCGCACTTGAATGTTATAGGATTTTGAATTTCTTCTTTGTAAATGTTTTAACATTTTGAAATGAAGTCCAAATTTTTATTGAAAATTGCTAATAAACCCAATTGCTCAAGACTATAATTGCATTTGATGTAAAAATAGCATTTATTCAATGATAAATTTGTTCTCAACAAGAAACATTTTCATACCTTAGTGGTGGTAGCTCCAGTCCGATGAAGCCAAAATGGTTTTGAATGAATAACATTTTGCAAAATAAAACTTCAGTAAAGTTCAATAAAGCTATTCGATTTTTTCAAATTCATTTATATTGTTTACAGGATTTCAAAGTGCTACAAATGACTCGCTAACTGTTTATAGCTAGTTAGTACTTTAGTTTTCACAACGATTTTATCTGGATGCTTCGACCATAGACTTCAGGTTAAAATATAAAATTATTTTACGAACTTGTTTTTCAGTATATAAATTAAACTTATCTGACCTGTAATCAGCCTGACCTATAATTTAGAAACTTGCCTGGCGGCACATAAATATGTAATTGAATATGTAAATTTTAATTTCTTTTGTTCAAACCTAACCAATCATTACACATTTTTAGAATCTCCAAGTTCATTTAATGCCCTAATTTTTTAAACAAAATAAGATTATCTCATACTTATGCACAAATATTTCACCAAGGAGTAAGTAACAGATTCACACACAGCTGAAACAATAGTAACAATTAACGCTTTTAAGTAAATTAAGTATATAATTATTTAAGTAAATTAACGCTTCAAAGAGCTCATCCAAAATCCAATTATATACACTTGTAGGGATTTCAAAGTGCTATATTCTTGCATAATTGTTTGCCGGTTTAGTTTTTGAGATAACATTACAAACTTGAAAAAGGGGAAATTTTCACTCTTCTTCACTCGACAAAACGATTACTCGAAAACTATAAGTACATTTTTTAAATATAAATATAGATTTAGCAATTAAATTTCCTAATACATATTTTTATCCCTTACTATTTATATCTGTTTCTCATGGTTTCGAAGATATTTAGAGTGAAAATAAGCAAAATGAAAAAAAAAAGCACTTGCTCGGACAGATACTTTTTTAAGTTTTTCAAGAAACAAGTTCAAAATATTAAAAAATTGAAATTAATTTTATATATTCACAATCTTGACCCTATTTCCTACAAAACAAGAAAATATATTTACATTTTTGTCTATTAGACTTGGAGGTATACGTGACAAAAGTGTTTACATTTTTTTGCAATGCTCTGATTTTCGTCATAAAAATTCCAAGCATAAATGTTATTCAAACATAAAAAATATGTGCCCTTTTTTTCTAAGAAGTGCCCATTTTCTGGTAACAGCACCCTGCCCTTCTTTAATCCTGGGGGAAACTCTAGTTAAACACACATGTAGCTCCTCTGGTTGCTTAGTTACAACTGCTAGAATGGTGAAAAATGTGGTAATTTTTATCTTATCTCGCATTCAACTACATCCGTCTCTCAAGCATGTTGCTCTGATGAGTCATCCCTCATAACACATATTCGTCTTCTGCCTAAAACTTGATACCCCTGCAATCACCCTCTGATTATTACATGCCGATCTACAGTCTTTCTAAATCTCACTCATTTCATCACCCGATCAGTCTATACCAGGCACAGACAAAGACGCATTCTGATTTTATATACAAAAAAAAAAAAATAATAATAAAAAAAAATTAGGTCCCATTGGGTGTCAATACCATAATAATTTTACATTTTATAGAAAAGGGCTCATACTCCACAAGCTCATTGTTGAAGAAGGCGATGTTAGCATTGAGATCTATATAGTTACCACAACTATGCTTCTGTCATAAAATGGTTCCGTGTGTCACTGAGGCCTTAATAAACTTCTGAGTCATACGAGTGTCACAGTGAAATTTTTTAGATGCGGCTAAGTGGTATAAGTTAAACTTACCAACTCTTTCGAGTGTTTAAAGTACTCCCCTCCAACATCAATGCACTTTTGTAGGCCATTTTTCCAAAGATTAAAATGCTTCTAGTCATCCATATCTTGGAATCGATGAAAAATATGCTTTTATAGCCTCATCAATCTTATCTTCAGAATGAAAATGATGCCCACATAATTTTTGTTTTAGATTAAAAGATAGACAAAAGCCACACATAGCAAAATCAGGGAAATAGGGTGGATGTTCTATCCTTAGATACCATTTTGTTCAAGAAATTCGACTGTCATTCTTGCTGAATGAGAAGATGCATTGTCATGGTGAAACATGAGTCCCGTAATATTCACTTCCTGAAGAATTTCTGGAAGGCACTTAGTGGTGTTCCAGTTAGCTGTAACTGTCTTCTGTCCCTCTAGTTTTATGGCTTTGACTAGACCTGTACTTCTGAAGAACACAGCATACAGTACTTTTTTCATTGCTCACTGTCCTTTTACCATTGTTGGTTTGAGGTCATCTTCAAAGACCCATACTTTACTTTCTTGACGTGCTGGAACATCAAAAAATGGTATGTACATTTCATTACCCCTTATGATTTTAGAAATAATGCAGTGTCCAACATCATTAAGTGATTTTAGGGTTTCTTAACTGATTCTGACACTCTGCTTTTTGGTGTTCTTTTAAATTATGGGGGATCCAATGACAAACTAATTTTTCATATGCAGTTCTTAATGAATAATTTTATGTATAGCTGTGGATCCAATGTTAAGTTCCATCTGTATCAGTTGGTAGGTACAATGATTATTATCGATTAGCATTTTTCGAATGGCCGACACATTTTCTGGAACTACAGCTGACAAAGGTCTTCCTGTGTGTTCTTCATCCAGGAGAGAATTTTGACCTCCTCTAAGCTCTGTAAACCTTCTGAATACGGTGGCACGAGATGGAGCATCATTTCTATATGCTAATTGTAGACGTTGAAGACATTCTTCTTAATTTAGCCACACTTTAAAATCATAGAAAATCATAGCTTGATAATGCCCTCATGTCAATTCCATTTTCTTCTCTTTCAAAATTTATTCTAAGATAGCTAAATTATAATTGTTACCACATATTATCATCTGTAGACATAAAATAGCTAAAATTTAAATATCCAATAAATAATTTTTTTCTAGTACATATAGTCTGCCCCTGTCTCAAAAATTTCAGTGTGACCCTCGTACTATTTCATAGTTAACTTTTTCAAACTACAACTTTCCAATGATTCACAAGAGAATAATTTAATGCGGAGGGTAAGTGAAACTGAGATGTCATACCATTAACTACAAGTTTTCTTAATAAATTCTCATCACACCAATTATATAATTATACATAACCCGTTAAACATTGAAGTATAGAATAACATTTGTTTCTTAACAATGAAAATAAATGCAAGATATTTCACATATATGACAAAAGTTAATGAGTTAAATTTATTGGGGTCACAAACGCTTTGCCCTTCACAGCTTTGCATTAAAATATATAAAAACATTACCTGACCCTTAATATTTTTACAAGAAGAACAAAATAAAATCTTAAATTTAAAAATATGTTAAAATTTAGGAAGTTACATTGATTAGGGTGGGTGCGGGTCCATATGTGCTCGCCAATGGCATTAAAATGCAAATACTATCATTATCAATAACTTTACCTGAATAACTTTTTCTTGTAGATACTCACATGACCAGTAACATTTTTCAGTTGGGGGGGGGGGGGACGGTAATTAAGTTTAGTAAAGAAGTTAAAATAAACTTACTTAAAATAAAATTACTTAAGTAGTTAAAATAAACTTATCATAAATTATTTAAATGATAGTGTGCACATGCCTGCAACCCATAACTTTGAACAAAATGTAAGAAATGCTTCTAATGCAAGGAGGAGGGATTTAATAACCTGTAAAACTTAAGTATTTAAAATAATTTTATCATAAATTATTTAGATAATTGTGTGCACATGCCTGCAACTCATGACTTTGAACAAAATGTAAGAAATTCTTCTAATACAAGTTTAAATAAAATATTGTGAACTCATTTCAAATTGTCATACTTTTTAAAACATAACAAAAATAAAAATGCATGTTTGTTCATACAAAAGTGCCCTTTTCAGGAATAGGTTGCCCTTTTAATAACATATATATCATGCTCAAATTTGATTCTGGGGGTAACACTAAAACTTAATTACAATATTACTTTGACTGAACCTTACTGCCTGAACAAAATTAAATCAACATCCATTATGTAGTTTCAGAGATATTTAAGTTAGAAACATGGCTTGAAATGTTCCCTTTTATATATTAGATTACATAAACATAATAAAACAGCTAGTACTTATAATTGATTATACAAAGATAATAAACTTCATATTTATGCTGTACACAGACAGAAATATGAAGTAGTGCAGAGCAAAAAAGAGTAAAATGAGTACAATAAATTATATTAAACTTTTATAGTAAAATGTGTGTTTAGAAAATATTTACTTTAGTTCCATGTAATCGCATAGCAGCAGCAGCTTGATGATGAAGCTTTTCTCGGTATAACTGGGCTGCACGACTATTATATTTTTGCTGGGCATCCTGGGAAGCACATCCATGTTGCTGGAAAAATGACATCTGCAAAATTTTCTTATATTATTTTTAGTCAAATTAATATTTATTTAGACAGTTCTGCATGAAGAAATGAATAGTAAATTTCAAATAACCAGTTTCTAAATATAGTATAGGCTAATCCGGAGACCAACCCACTGCACTTTTAGCTCAGTCGCCAAGTCGCCGCTAAGTGTTCCGATTGCGAGTGCTTTATGTTGTAATCTGGTAACCTCTTGTATCGGTGTTTTTCTGTTGTAATTGTGTAACATCCAATAAGAATATTCACGAAGGTGACATAAGAATGCGTTTCTGTGGTTGCTACAGATTTCGGATGTAGAAGCACATTTCTTTTGCCATAGTTGCACGTGCTTTTATTATTTGATTTTTTGTATAAAATTCTACTATAATTTGGAAAATAAAGGTTTGAAAGAAGTGATTAATTGGTATGTTATGAAAGAGATTATGAGTGATAAGTATGTTTGTCCTAAATGTGGGGACAAAATTAAGTTGAGTGTGAAAGACGAACGACTGATTTGTTTGAATGGAGAGTTTTTAGCATTTCAGCCGGAAGAAGAAACAAGAGTCCTGAAGGTTAGTGTCTTTTGTTTAATTTATCCAGTGTTTTGAAACTTGGTTTATATTTTTCTGTGTTTAGAAAATTGCTTCCTCCTTTAAAAGTTCTTAATCTTTTCAGTTAGAGTACAAACTTCTTTATAAGCATAAATTTTTTGAAATTTTGTTAGAGTACAAATTTTTTTCTAACACAGAACACTGGTACATTCGTTTCACAAATTTCGACCTTTAGGTCGAACCCCTGGTATATATGAACCACTGATATATTTGTTCTACAGATTTCGACCTTCAGGTAGCATCCCTGACCTTGTACGGATCTTCGGTTGCATGGAAAAAGTGATCTTGCTACGTGCGACATGCACAGATAAAAGTGTAGCATATTCTGGGTCTGGACGCCACAGGCAACCATTCCTAATAAACCGGAGATCACTGGGAATCCTGTTCCGGTGTAGAACAACCTTTAGGTCAAACCCCTGCCCCTACATGGATCACTGGTATATTCGTTTCACAGATTTTGACCTTTAGGTCAAACCCTTGACCTTACATGGACCACTGGTATATACAGATCACTAGTACATTCGTTCCATAGATTTCGACCTTTAGGTTGAACCCCTGACTCTACACAGACCACTGGTACATTCGTTTGACAGATTTCAACCTTTAGGTTGAACCCTTGACCCTACACGGACCACTGGTATATTTGTTCCACAGATTTTGACCTTCAGGTAGAACCCTTGACCCTGTACGGATCTTCGGCTGCATGGAGAAAGTGATTTTGCTACATGCACAGATAAAATTGTAGCAAATTCTGTGTCTGGGTGCCGCAGGTGACCATTCCTAATAAACCGGAGATCACTGGAGGCCCCGTTCTGGTGTAGAACAACCTTTAGGTTGAACCCTGCCCCTACATAGACCACTGGTACATTCGATCCACAGATTTCGACCTTTAGGTCAAACCCTTGATCCTACATGGACCACTGGTACAAATGGATCACTGTTCCATTCGTTCCACAAATTTCGACCTGTAGGTTGAACCCTTGCCCATGTACGGATCTTCGGTTACAAAGTCATTTTGCTACGTCGACATGCACAGATAAAATTGTAGTATAAAAATTTTTGATTAATTTCATGACGGAATAGTCAGTTTTTTAATGAAAAGTACCTAAAATCTTTGTTAAAAACACGACATAAAACCAATGAATGGTGCCAACCAGTTTTGGTGAACAAAATACAGCCTCTTTCTTCAGGATGCAAATATTGAACAATCACACCAACAAAGGTAAGCAAAAATCTGTCTCTGTACCTTTGTTGGCAAGACTGCTCTATCTGAATCCTGAAGAGGCTGTTTTTACACTGTTTTATTTAGGTTTTCATTCTCTGTTTATTTGCTTGGACCAAATCTTGAAATAAAGTTTTGACTCACTTCTACAAAGCCAATTTTCTTGAAATTTTACACACATACATATTTTCGGCTGCTCATACCCTAGGGTGAGTCAGGTGGTCTGGGTTTTCAACACATACATATTTGCAATGAGAATACAACATTTCATAGCATTGATCCACTCCCTGGATATTTTTGGAATTTTTAGTGTATTTTACTAAAATAGTAAAACTAAAAAAACAAGTTTTTATAATATTTTTTAACCTTCAAAACCTGTTGATACTATTACTAATTTGTCTTATTCTTGCTATAAACCTACATACAAAAAAATTGAACAGAAAAAAACATAATTTGATATTTTTAATTTATTTTACAATAAGATTATTTTGGGAATGTGGTTTTTTTTTAAGAAAAATCTAAAAACTATTTAGAGCCTGCATTGTCAGTATATAATTACACATGCTTTTCTTTTTTTTAATTATTATAACCGTAGAGTGATAGACAATGTGACCAAATGAAACAAATTATGTACTGCTTTTAGATTACTTATTATATTCACATACATTTCTGTATTACTTAACAGTTTTTACCATTTGCAGAATCATTATGCTTTCACTTGTTTTTCATACTTTAAGAGAAGCCAAAAAATTAAAAAATGTAAAGTATATGTATAATATGTAAATGCATATCAAAATTAAAGTAAAATATTTAGCAACAACAGAATGTATAATAAAAATCAAAGAATTAAGAATTTTCAAAATGAATACAGAATTAACTTATCACTGCGAAGTGTTCAGTGTTTCGTATACATACATCACAATTTGTTAATCTCTACTATGTTCATAAATACAAATTGGTCATTTATGGAAGTTCATAAGTAGAGGTTTGCATGTACAATTGTTATAATAGCCAATCCGAAAACTTGTTGAAGGTCTATATTTTATTTCTATTTTATCAATCTGGTACACAGTAGAAATACCAAGGTCGGAAGTTTAATACAATCAAGTCAATTAATTCACTGGTCTCTGTCTACTAATTACTACTATATAAGAACAACAGTCAATATGAAATAGTTAATACATATACAAAATTATTAATTTATGAACATTAATAGTTAACCTTGACCTCATAATGGAAAACTATAACTTGTTATGAGGAAACTTACACATTTTTTCAATTTTCTTTATAAAAAGATATATAAACAACATACCGCATTGCTATTTCCTCCAACCTGCATTGCCCGTAACTGAAGCCATGTCCAGTTAGTATCCAACTGGGTAGATCGAACAAATGATAGATGTACACCAAGAGAACGGTGAACAGCCGAACAATCCATACATATAAAAACTCCATAAGTTACACTAGCCCATGTTGGATTCTTAGAACCACAATCAAAACAAACCTATAAAAAATGTTAAGCAGATTTCATGACACAAAATGCTAAAGGTTGCGAAAGTTTCACATTAAATAAAAATGACAACAGAAATGGTAAAACACTAATGTTAAAGTTTTAACTTCGTTCTCATAGATATGAAATATATTAATAATTATATAGGGATATGGGTAAAAGTATTTCCGACAGATTTTTACCCCCTCGTAAGGTCCTAATGAGTATGAAGATTTCAAACAAGAATTTAATCTAAAAATTATATGTATAGATTTTAATACTTTTTTTCTAAAATTAGATTATAAATTACGTACTTTATTAGATTGAATACTTCGTAAACGTTTGAAAACGACAGCTATGTCATTTTTACAGACTTTCTCTTCCGCCATGATGCCTTGTTGTAAGACAGTGATGACGTAAAGTAAACATAAGCAACAGCTGCTTGCCTTTAAAAATCTTGGTAAAGAAAACTGCAGGGTCATTTATTTATTTAAATTTATAAATTCATTTCTTTCGACCGTATGGCTGTTTATAAAAGCAGATATATCTCAGTTTTGTATTCTTAACAAAGTAATTTTAATTGCAAATATGATTAAGCTTTTCTACTAAAAATGTGTTTATTAAATATTTAGTTTATATTAGTAATATAAACTAAGAAGAGCAGTTATTTCAAAGTGAAGCCCTTTAAAATTTAAAGAAATACTGCCATACTAGTGAAACAACTCAACTTGCAGTTGTTTAGAAAATATTTTCGATGCGTCTGCTTGATTTCCTGATTAAAATTGAGTCTAAAGTAAACACAATTTTAATGGAGTGTTTATTGATAAGAATCATCTAATGTTGAACTATGTTACAGAAATTTAATGTTTAGACATTTATATATACATATTTACCGTGTTCATACAAATTTCAAGCATGAATCTTATTCGCACTTTAACACGATCAACATCTATTCGCGTAGGATACAGAAGTTTTGTATGTGATTCATTCGTTTTAAATAAGCAAAGTGATGCTGACTTAAAAATTTCACAAGCTTGTGTTGAAAGACTGAAGAAAATAGCTTCGAAGGACGTTTTCTTGCGTGTAATTGTAGATGGAGGTGGATGTTCAGGATTTCAGTATAGATTTGATCTGGATACTGATCTTCATGATGACGATGAGTGTTTTGAAAAGGATGGAGCTAAAATAGTTGTAGACAAAATGTCACTTCCATTTTTGAAAGGATCCACAGTAGACTTTCACGAGGAACTTATTCGATCCGCGTTTAGAATCATAGATAATCCACAAGCAGATAGTGGATGTTCTTGTGGGGCATCATTTGCTGTCAAAATGTAGTAATGCAACATTGACTAAAGTATTAGTTATCATATTTATTTTACAACTAACTCACTTATATTTTCTGCCATATAACTCCTCTACTATGCACTTTAATTGAATAAGATATTATATTTTATATATGTAATAATGATTTATAAAATAATATTGATTAGTTAATTAAAATTGCATTATAAAATATATTTTTGATGCTTGGATAATGTTTTATTTCATAGAGTGTTTTAGGCTGCTGGTCACTAACTGATCAATAGAGCTGGTGTTAGGGCAAAAAGCGAGCATGGCAACTGTCTTGGGTTTCGTGTTCTCAAAGGCCTTGGCCAAATAACATTTGAACGCATTTTTTTTTCTTCTAATTTTAATTTAGCATCAGAAATTAGAATGACAAATGATGGTATTTTTTGGCCCCCTAAAATCTTGAAAATCAGAAAGAAAAGCCAAGCATTTTTTCAGACCTTTATTCAGAATGACAGATAAGAAGATGTTTACCAATAAAATAGTACTTCTCTTAGTACCCCGTATAAAGTACGTTTGAAGCATGAATGTACGCCTGCTTACCTTGCCCGTTTAATAATGAAATCACAGAATTCACAAGAAATCCACAGCCCCGCTGGATGTCGGAGGTTACAAGTAGCAATAACTGTTTGTCTAACAGGTATTTCATGGCACATAGAGCACAGGCTTACATCCACTGCACAGACGTAACATGAAAATCAGAAAATTTAAACTTTCACTCTGCAAAGAACATAGTTGAAATGAACCGTTTCAAATCAGAACCAAATACACACACATGCATATTCTTTGCTCTTATGATATGGTGCACTTAGCTACAATACTGCCGTGCCAAGGGATACCATATCACACCATTTATCGTACCAAAAATCTTGACAAATGCAAATTCTGTATACCAAAGCTGTACCCAATCCACTAATACAAGTTTCATATCATGGGGATAGAAAGTTAAATTTTGATTTTGTGAAAGGTGGAGCATATGAACATAGAAATAAAAAAAATTGATGTGGCCAGCACATAACTTTCATTATATAATGCAATGAATTTACTCCTTTTACAATAAAAATATAATGTATAAGATCCACGGTACTGTGTTTCTAACGTTAAATTGTACATTTGGTGATGTTCCGCATGACAACATGTAATACTATTTCTCAAAATATCCAATTAACTTATATTTCACACAATTATCAATATTGCTAGCATTTTCAATAAGTGATATAGTCCATATATTAATATATCCATAATTTAGCATCATTTTTGCAATTTTGACGAAATCTTCGTCAATCTGGGGCAAATTATAGCCAAGTTGGCAATATTTGCTAGATTATTTATTAACTAAATTTACCAAATACATAACCAAATGTTACAGACAAACGGAGAGAAGAGCATTTCTTATATATACTAAAATGTATGCCCCATCATATGACGGGAATCAGAATTTGAGAACCATTACTTCTCATTTGGTGGCATTTTTGTCACTTTGGCAACCTTTCAAAAGTCAACAAGTTAGCAATATCCTGCTAAATTTCTCCCTGAGCAGTACAAACAGACAGTGAAATGGGTTATTCTTATAGTCTATTCTTATGTTCTTTCCAAGGTATTGAACGTTCATCAATTAGTCATCATTTCATTGATTCAGCTTCATTAATTTGGTGAATTTTTATTAATTGGATGACATTTTCGTCAATTTGGCAATATTTGAAAAGTCACAAAGTTGCAGATATTCCAAAACTTCATCACCAAAATTTTATCCAAACATTACGGAAGGAAAAATAGACTATTCTTTTAGTACTTGTAGATTCTTATATTCTTTCCAAGATATTGAACTTTCATCAATTAGTCGTCATTTTCATTGATTTAGCATCATTTTTATCAATTTGGCAACATTTGAAAAAGTCGCCAAGTTGGCAAAATTCTTTCTAATTCTTGCCAAGCCTTTTGGGCAGAGAAATAAGTTAGCAGATAAATGACTATTGACATCCAAATACAAAAGTATTACCCAAAGTAACTTTTCTCATGAATGGAATGAGCTAAATCTATGAGAATGATGTCACCAAATTCATTGTATGATATTACATATGAAAAGTGAACATATTTCATGATAGTTAATATTTTCTTTTTATTTTATGTGATTTTTTGTTACATTTATTTGGAAAATGTACAATATGTCAATCATTTTCTAATGAAAAATTGCATACGAAATGACTATTTACTTAACTACTTACTTATACTTTACTACTTATTGAAAGTTTTGATTTTTTGATGATTTTTTTCAAAATTTCACTCGAAAATTTAGGGGGGTTCTGAATGTTCTATTGTGTGTAACAACAATAGGCTTCCAATATTCACTGATTGTGATTTTTGTACCAAATTTTGTTTGAATTGCTCCTTTCATTTATGAGATATCATTTCCATAGACTCACTGACACACACACACACACAGACATCATCTGAAAAACATTTGATTCATGTTTAGGGATGCTTGAAATGTGCTCTCCCATTGAAAACTCAAATTTGAATTTTTGACTCTCACAATACTTTCCTTATACATTATACTATGTATATAAGGAAAGTAATATAAATGATACAAAGATATGATAAAATAATCTGATGTTAGCAGCACGTGACTTTCCATAGATAATGCAATGAATTTACTTCCTGGATCTACAAACCTTACCTGGATCTACAAACTGGCCAGGCGACACTTTACTGTTAAGGTACTGGGGAAGAAATTGCAAGCTCTTATTGTCGAAATGAATGTATAAGATCCATGACGAACTGTATTTAACATTGAATTGTACATTTATTTATGGCTTTTCTGGATCACAACATGCAGAACTTTTTCGTACCCAATTAACTTATATTTCACGCAATTCTAAATTAATAATTATCAATATTCTTTTCATCTTCAATAAGCAATATAGTCCATATATTAAAATTTGTAAATAATAAATTTATCAATTAGGCCTTATTTTCAAACTTGGCATTATTTTTACAATTTTGGCTGTATGTTAGTCAATCTGGGGCTAAATATTGATAAGTTGGCGATATGTCATTAGATTTATTTACTAAGTTCGCTAAATGTACCGCCAAGTGTTGCAGATAAATGGGGAAAAGAGCTTTTTAATAGGAGTATACTAGAAGGTATGTCCATCATATGATGGAATTAACAATTTGCAAAACATTACCTTCCATTTAGTGACATTTTTATCAATTTTGTGGCACTGTCATTAATTTTGCAATATTCAAATTGGCTCCAAGTTGGTGACATCCTGCTAAAGATATTGAATTTTTATCAGTTAGTGATCATATTCATTAATTTAGTGTCATTTTTATCAATTTAACAAAATTTTCGTTAATTTGGCAACATTTAAAAAGTCACCAAGTAGTCGCCATTCCATCATATTTGTCACCAAAATGTCACCAAGCATTAAGGATAGAGAAATAGGTTATTATTATAGTCGATAAATGGCTATTGGCGTCCAAATATAAAACTATTACCCAAAGTATCTTTTTTCATGAATGGAATGCACTTGATCTACGAGAATGATGTCAACAAATTTATAGCATTATCTTACATATAAAAAGTGTACATATTTCACAGTTAAGATTTTTTTTCTTTTGATAAATTTATTTGGAAAATTTGCAATATCTCGAGAACGGTTAGTGCTAGTGTTCTAAATTTTGTGTTGTTTTCTATTGAAAAATTACATAAGGAATGATGATTTGCATAACTTTATTAAAGGTTTTGATGTTTTGATGAATTTTTCAAAATTTCACTTGAAAATTTGGCGGGGGTTCTTAATATTCGATTGCGTTTAAAAACAACATGCTTCCAGTATTTATAGATTGCAATTTTTGTACAATATTTCATTCAAATTGCTCCATTCGTTCATGAGATATTGTCTTCACAGACTGAGACACACACACACACACGTACTTTCACACACACACACACACAGACATCACCTCAAAAATGTTTGATTCGTGTTCAGGAATGCTTGAAATGTGCTGTCCCATCGAAAATTCGAGTTCAAATTTTCGACCTCATCGCAATACTTTCCTTATACATTATACTATGTATATAAGTAAAGTAAAAACAATTGAAGAATATTGCTTTTGTTTTCAAGAATGTCATATTGAACATATTTTACACTTTTTAACCCTCATCCTCTCTTCCAAGAATACATCTCTAATCAATAAACAAATAAATTTTAATAACTTGAAGGAATGAATTCTTGTGTTCCTCTGCATTTTCCTTTTTTAAAGACTCTTGTGCATTTTATTGTATTCTAATACAAAATAATACTATAAATTATCATAGCTGCATTTCTACTGAATCTAACAATTACCTACTGATCATTTCATGCATGTATGTGCAGATGTAATGATTAGTAACCAATTGGTAAGACAAGCCAATCTGTTTTCCTAATCAAAGCCTTTATTTCAGTATCATAGTTTTTCAATGGATAACAATAATGTGATCTTACAGGAGAGCTTTGCTATGTTAATAGTGATATGCATGCGACTACAGATTTTATTTACCTGTAATATAGAATTTCGTAGCATTATATGTTCTGATATCATGTTCCTTTAATTGTAGAGATAATATTTTTTACAATGAATAACCTTAAATAGCCATTATACATTAGAACCTTTCATGTTCAGTGATCATTTATTTATACTTTACATGTTTTGTAAAGAATTTTTTAAAATTGCATACAAAAAGGGTTTTATTTTTTTATTCACTTCCTTCAATCTTTTCATCTTCAATATTCCTCATATAATTAAACTCATATATAATAACAAAGTTAGAAATAGCAAATATATGAAAATAACATAGTAAGTTTTTTCTACAGCAAAAAGCAACACTTTTGTAAATTTGATAACAAAATTACAGCTTTCAAAAAAAATTTCATAAGTCCTTACAAAACAGAAATGAGGAAAATATCATTTTAATGTCACAAAAAGTAAACAATTAATATATGTAGCAATATCATCTGTTACTTTTATTTCTTACCTATTTCGAACTAATAAATACAGTTTGGCAACATGTAGTTAAAAAAAAATTCAAATTAACCATTGAAATGACTGTTGCTATGACTGTTCCATCACTGGCCAGGAAGGCATTGGCATTGCACTTGTTGACCAAAATGAAAAAATTTACAAATGTTTCTTAATCTTATATTTTTTGTTATCTGAGAATTCCTTGGCCTTTATAGCTAGATATTATAGCCTATAAAATGTGCTTCTGATAAGAATAAATATTAAATGGTGGTTTGATAAGTGTTGTACTAGCCCATTATTCATTGGAAAGATTCCACTGAGTTATTCAATAGGACCTATCAGCTTTTGTAGACTAGCTGACATGAACAACTGCCTCTTGTATTGATTGGAAAATATATAAAAGGTTATATTGTCATTTTTCTTATTAGTGTGTTTCACAGTATGGTCCATTATGACTTCTTGAATATTCACAAAAAAATCCAGAAATATGTATTTCTTATACTATAGGTACAGAATTGTATCTTTTATCTGTCATTTTGAAAGTTAAACTGATCCCTTAAGGGTGAGCGTCAGTAAATCTTCTGCATTATCCGCTCTTTGTTAACTTTCGCGGTACACATTTTTCACCGAAATTCTGCTGAAACAGTTGCGAAATATTTTCTGAAAGATAAAATGCAATGCTTAGATTATATTAAAACTAAATTTAATACCCAATAAAAGATAGAATATATTTTTTATTTTAATCCAAAATATTTTTGGTGCTGCCATATGTTGTCGTAATTTAATTCATACCGATTATTTTTATTTTTTAATGAACATTTTTAAATATCTATTCCTTCCAATACAGTATTAAATACAACAACAGATCATATATAATAATGCCACAATCACAGAAAGGTAATTTCTCATTCTATAAATTTGATAAGGGGATCTGAATGTACATGACTGAGGACTGCAGTTTTGTCTTCAAGTTCCTTTGTCTTCAACTCCAAGTTCAATTACGTTTCTCTGATTGTGGCATTATTATATATGATCTGTTGTATTTAATAGCGTATTAGAAGGAATAGATATTTAAAAATGTTCATTAAAAAATAAAAATAGTCGGTATGAATTAAATTACGATAACAGATGGCAGCACCAAAAATATTTTGAATTAAAATAAAAAATATATTCTATGTTTTATTGGGTATTAAATTTAGTTTTAATATAATCTAAGCATTGCATTTTATCTTTCAGAAAATATTTTGCAATAGTTTGAGCAGAATTTCGGCGAAAAATATGTGCCCCAAAAGTTAACAAAGTGCGGATAAGGTAAAAGATTTACTGACTCTCACCCTTAAGCCAGTGGTGTGCAACATTTTTGCTGTTATGACCCTACTGAAGTATTTTATTTAGGAGACCCCTGTACTACCATGTAAATAAAATAAGGGGTTATTAGTTATTTTTAATAAATATGTATTTTGACAAAAGCATTTATTTTACATTCAAGTTAGATTTATCTTAGTTACATTTACCAATTAAAAATGTCAAAATGTTTCAACTAACTGGAAATAGTATGTAGGATATTTTTTAAACAAAAAAACACTCTTGATAAAAAAAAAATACGCAAAATATTTGATAGTCCTAAAACAAAAACGAACCCCATTTTTATTACATTCTCCCTATCATCATTAGAAAAATTGTCAGCGACCCTTCAATAAATCCCTGCAACCTCATTGCCCACCACTGGCTTGAGCAACACTTTTAGAAAATTAAAAGAAAAAAAATCTCAAGTGTGGATTCACTTTATTTCATTATTTCCCATCAAATTAGAAGAAGGCAATTAAGATGATTCTTTTTTAATATTTCCATATTAAAAAATAACAGCAATTGCAACATGAACTTTTGGAAATGCTAAAAAACCAAACTTATTGAATTAATTATTCCAGCAAAAATAGATTAGATGTAAATTGATTTAGTTGTAAATAAAACAGCTCTTTTGTAAATTATGTTGCATCAAAATTTAGATTTCTAAAATTTGTAAATAAAGAAACTTCTCATTTTCCCTTATTCTTCACCTACTATACTGCTTATAGAGTATATTTGTCATGTGTGGTACATTTCAACATCATGCGACTTACAATAATTGGCAAGTGATAATCCAAGGGACCCATCGGAACCCATTGAAATCCGTAAAAATGATATTTGGAGAAATAGGAAACATGGTACTTGGTTACCAAAACCCCACCTAAAATCTTTTTCTGGCAATGCTACTACTAGTTTCAAGGTTCCCCCAATTGGTCTAACACTATATCAGTTTGTATTTTTGTCTTAAAAAAAGTAATTATATTGAATTGCAAGTCTTTAGGTCATTAGTGGTTAAACTTAGTAGTCACCAGTGATTCCCAAGTTTTTACAACTTAGGAATCACTAGTTTTGAATATCCAGAGAATCAGTCATAATGTTCTATAGCAAAGAAAATAAAGGTACTAATATTTTATTTTTCAATGCTTACTGTCAAACTGAAAATAGAAAAACTGGCTCCATCCACCTTTTCCGAGATTCTGGTTATGCGTATTGTAAATGTGCTATTACACTGAGCAATTTCTTCCAGCAATATTTCAGCAACATCATACATTTCAATGGGAAGAAAACTTGGCTGCCATTGAATTGTCACAATTTTTTCGTACATAGCAAGAAAAATTAACCAGTTCTTAACAGGCCCCCCCACATCCAATTTTGGGCCTGGGTACCAAGTACAGCTCCAGGCCCTAGATAAAACATAAAGCGCAGGGGGGTATCCCTTTTTTCTGTATTTGGGATAGAGTTAAATTTCATAAAATATATCAAGTATACAAGGTGATTTATGAGAGATCTTTCATATGATGGCAAATGGTGTGTACATTTCCTTTTAGAAGAAATATTTTTACACTCTTTTGCACACTCATATTTTGTATAGTCATACAAATTTTTGGAATAATAATGCTGAATCAGACATTATATAAGCTATTCCTATAGCTAATCCTGAGAAATAGGTATTGTTAAAAAAAATGGCAATTTTTAAATCGGAAGTGACATCTGTAGAACCAGAAGTAGAAATCCTTAATGAATTTTCCTATCCCCTAAAAAATTTGATACTGAAACCATATCAGTCATTATCTAAGCTCTATCCATAGCCAATCCTGAGAAATAAATGTTTGAAGGAAAATGAAATTTTTTATCCAAAATTGGGAAAATAATTGTAAATAGAATTCCTTAATGAACCCCTCCTTCTCCCTGAAATCATATCAGACATCACCTAAGCTCTGTCTATAGTCAATCGAAATATACGTCTGAAGGAAATGTTTTGAACCAAAAGATGAAAAACCGCAAGTATAAATCCTTAGAAAACCAAATTCCAGAAGAAGTCCCCTACTTCCTCTGGAATTTAATGCTGAATCCATATCAGTCATCATCTAAGCTCATCCAAAAATATATATAGATGTTGCAAGGAAAATGTACATTTTTTAAATGAAAGAGACATTTCCACAATCGGAAGTTGAAATTCTGATTTCTCTAATCCCTTCAAAATTTGATACTGCAATCATCGTCTAAGCCATACCCAATTCCAAAAATTGATACTGCAAGGGAATGTTTTTGAACTGCAAGTGGTAAAATATCTGAAAATTTTTTCTTGAATCCCTTTACTTTCCATCACCAAAGCTCTATAGTCAGTCTTAAAAAATGGATGTTTCAAGGAAAAAGGAAAATTTTGAGCTACAAATGTAAAAAGAACCGTATATGAAAATCTTTAGTGAACTTTGTTACCGTATATGAAAATCTTTAGTGAACCTTGCTACCATATATGAAAATCTTTAGTGAACCTTGCTACCTCCTCCAAAATTTGATGTTAGACTATGTATACCATACGTCCTGGATTTTCCCGGACAGTACGGTTTTTGAAGGTGCATTCAGGTGTCCGGTCCGGGGTAAGCAATCAAGTAAGCAAAAAAGAAATTAAAAAAAAAAAATCAACTAAAAATATTTATATCATTGAACGTAAAAAATAATTCCATAGACTTATTAATTTTAAAGAAGATTTTATCTTCCGAAAAATATGAATGGTCAAAATGCAATTTGCTTGAACTTCCAAATTTAGTATGTACTGGTGATAATGAGGTTGATGAACCACACCCAGGACCCAGTTCAAAATGAAATAAATGAATTACAGAACAACTTTGATTTTTTGTGTAGCTTCCTGTTTCAATAAAAAGTGGTATTGTATTATGGAAAGTTTGTGCAAATTATTTTAATTTTACCTTGTGACTAGTAGCCTATTCTGTATTCTAAATATTATTTATACATCCTTTAGACGAGGCTAGTAGGAGCGAATCTATGGGTGGGGGATAGGGGAAATTTTTCCCCCCTCCCCACCAAAAAAATCACTCGATTAACATTACATTGGTAGTGGCAGCAACTATCATCATCATAGCCGTTGTTAATTGGGCAATACAAGTTCCCACCCAAAATTTCTCTCCTGATCCTCCCGAGACTAGGGTTTCACCATGGGACGCGACAGTCCAGTGGTTAGCACACAGGGATTGGACAGGGTTCGATTCCAGCCACTGCCAAAACTACTGCCGTATTCGCGCAGAGTATGATCACATTAAACCTGTGGGTCCGAAGTCCTTTCGAGAGATTGGTGGTAGGGGAAGGAGGGTACGGTCCCTGTGGATGCCTCCCCACTGGGTTCCGGGCTAAATTGGGTGGTACTTCCCGGCCGTCCAAACAAATATCTTATACCTTTCTGGTAGGTCGGACGGTCTGGGTCGAAGAAGAAGAGGGTTTTACCATAAGGGAGGGGTGCTGTATGCATAGTTAGAATAAGGGGCAATTGCTAGCAAAAAGAAATATTTCAATGCAATATCCCTGTAGTAGAGTGTCCACCCCGGTCACGCCTCTGTATATTTTCACTTTTAAAAAAGTGTCCTGGGTTGGGTTTCCAAAATTATGGTAAGCCTATGTTAGATTCATATCTTAGATCCTGAGAAATTGATGCTTCAAAAAATTCATTTTTGCAGTCAACAACCACTCGGAAGAAACAGTTATCAGTGTTACAGCTGAATTACCTCCAATTTGTGTGCATATGCAGCATATAAATATAATATAATATGTCCGAAATATGATATTTCGGACATATCTCTGGAACTTATCAAACAAACAATTTTCATTTGTTTCGTAACTTTTTTGATAGAAATAGTACATGCATAGATACGTGCCGTTTTTGTGCATCAATCGTTTCAACTCATTGAAAAATCCCAAGACGTAACGTTCTCTGCTTTTGAAAAAAAATTCGTTTTTTAACAGCTAGCAGCAAAAGTTAAGTGTCCTCAAAATGCTCTACTAAAATTATCCTAAGAGGTTCTAATCTCCAAATTTTTTAAAGCTACCGATTGAAATCATTTTTGATTTAATACATTATATCAGTCTAATACAAAATCATATTTTTTTAATTATATTGATTTTGCAGTTTTTCATTGAATTTCATCTTTTATATGGTAAATTAACTCTATTAGAATGCCAATTCGCCAATTATCGTGCCGCAATTAAAAAAATGATGGCGTTGAGAGCAGTTTATACCAGCATAACGGGAGCAGTAGCATTTTATTTTTTTTATATTTTCTTACTAGATACTCCCACATTCGGACAAACCGCTAATATAACTTTGATGAAATGAAGTTCATCTAAAATATTTTTGTTTCATAACTAATTCTTTTATTCTAATTTCTTTTTATAATTACATTAAAAGAATGAAAGCATGAAGTTAATTCAATATTATATTGTCATTTGTTGTTCTAAACTCATTCATTATGTTCATAAAATATATCTTCCAAAATGTATCAATTCTGATATGAGATAAAATGTCAAATGAGTATCCAGAATTATTTATCGAGGGATTGGATTTACACAAGAGTAAGGCCAAACAACACAGTTTGTATGTACAAAAAATCCCATATAATGAAAAAATCCTTTTTTAATTAGGATTTAGGGTGAAGGGGCAGATCCCCAAATCTCCCCCCTCACCTGGATACACATTGTAATATATAATAGAAAATGTATGAATTTTCTCTTTCAATGAGCACAGTTCCTATTAATTACCAAGTTCGACATAAAATCATACAATATAAAGTAAAAGTTTAAAAGCGTATTATAAACACACTAAAGCATTCATAAAATTCTTTAATAATGCAATATTTTGCCTGAAATTTTGTACATATTTAACTATAGTTATTTTAAAGGAATGAACTTACAAAGCAATGTAGAAATGTGATAAAATAAATTTAATTTATTCTAAGATTAACTAACTCTGTTTTATGATTAAGATATCTAAAAATAATATTTGAAAAACATAAGAAAATTATTTTGAACATACCGTAAATCTTAGATGGTAGCATTGAGATGGATATTCCCTCTTTTAATCTATTGTTTCAGCTAATAATTTTTTTAATAAAATTTAGTTGCATGTTAGGAGATACATTAGCACTGATGAGATTATTATAGTATTGCATGGGAAATTAAAATAAACTTGCTTTTTGCATTTCCTTTAAAGCAATATCGGCTATTACATCATTGAAATCAATGTGAGAAGCAAGTTCATGCCTTCGAGGAGCAATTTAATCTGATAGTAGCTCTTTGGTTCTGTAGAAAGAAACTAGAATTTTCCTTTCTACAGAACTGCATTTAGTTGTCACCTCCGAGAGGTGATGATTTAGTGGGACACCAGAACACTCTGTCGCGTTAATTGGTTTACGAGAAGGGAAGATAAGATCTTCCTTCCCAAACTTGTAATTTCACAAAAAAAAACTGTAAACAAAGATGGTGTCAGTTGTCAGTTGGATGTGATTGATATGAGCTATAAACTTCAATGAATGAGCGAAAGCAAACTTATCCACTAAGGTTATAAACGTATCTATTTTATCAGTGCAATTCTAGAAAATTGCTAACTGTTTTCCTTGTAGGGATCGGTTTTTCTTATTGCCTTGTTCACATCGTCTTTCTTAACAACAAATAATGGACAGATTCTGCCATTAAACACAATGACACTGTGAAGCTATCTCTACTCAAATGACTTGTATTGAACTAAGGATACCTTCTTTCAGCCTTTTTTAACTATTTCGGAAATCGGACAATCTTCAAATACTTTAGAAAAAAAATATATAAATTCATACACAGCTGTTCTATAGTAAATATTTTTATTCTCAGCAATGTTCATGGGCCCCTAGCAGTATCTGGGCCCCAGTACCGTGGACAACTGACCCCCCCCCCCCCCTTTGTGGGGGCCCTGGTTCTTAAGCATAATCCAGTCAGAGGATAAGAAAATTTGACATCACACAGCTCCACCTTCAAAGATAGTGGCTATGAATGCAGCTCTAAAGTGAACAACGAATATGGAACGACAATTCAGGAACTTTTATCTAATTGCATGAATATATGGTACATTAAAGATCATAATTATACTATAGATATACTAAGATCATAATTATGCACTTAGAAATGTTTTGTGGAGGGAAAGTGGTGATATTCTAGAACTTATTTGGCCTGAAGCTAAACAAGCTAAATACAAATAAGTAGCAAAGCACTGGCAACCCTACGATTAGCTTCTGTGTAATAGCACTATAAAAGTGTAACCAGTAAATATATTAAGTACTTGATGTTTATTTAAAAAAAAAAATACATTAATTTAACAGCATATATGGTTCAGTAAAAGTATCAACCGGTTTTGGAAGCAAAAAGAACAGCCTCTTTCAACAGGATAAAAAGCCAGAGTACCAGTACTAACAAAAGCGCAAGAATGTGTCTTTATTTGTTGGTGCTGATTATTGTATTAATATTGATAAATTTTATTGTTCCCAATGGGCGCTCATGGCATGTGTGTAATTTTTCGGCCTTTTATATCACGGAGACTTCACTTCCTATTTGTATACAAGACATATTTTTGTTGGTGATTGTGAAATTTTTAAACTTTAGTTTTCGTGGTATGCATTCATGGAATGGTTGAGAAACCTCTGTGCTAGATCTTTACTTGAATTCCTCTGGATGGAACTTTATTAAATTAGAACTCTATATCATTAAGTAGACACACAACATGGAATACGAATGCATAAAAAAATCGAATAGAATTTTATACTTCAGACAATTGTAATTATTAAAATAATAATAATAATAATAATAAATAACTTTTTGTTATGTCACCAGTTGGACATGTACTTTCGTTGAGGAGCATTTGGTAGAACACTAAACCCGGATATTGTTTTTTTATAAATTCAAATAAAGGAGACAAAATGTCTAACTTGTCATGCTGTTTTCCGTTGGGGATGTTTAGAAATGCCAGTTCTGTGAAAACTAATTAAATTAATTTTCATTGTCTTGTTTATATAGACGGCGATCGATATAATGGAAGTTATCTTATATGGCTGCCCCACTAGCCACTTACGGGGTACGTACCCATTAAACGGTTTTTACGTCCTACGAACTTGGTGCTAATTTAAATAATTTAAACAAATGGAGTTGCAGTTGAACCTGCTACCAACAAAGTTCCAAAATACCGTCTGAAATAGAGTTCTATTGCACTTCTTTAGAAGAGTAAATGTACAATATTTTATTGTGTCCGTTTATTTTGTCGAAAGATCCATCTGATTACAAAACTTTAAATCCAGAAATGATATTTATACGTTCGCCCAACGTCGAACGTTTACTTAACTTACGCACCTCAAAAATGTAAATATTTGAAAACTACAATATATTCTCCTTACTACTAATCAATTGCTTACTTTTGTTTTTTGACGATTGATGTTGAATTGGTTTGAAGATTGTAATTCAATTTGTCTTAGAATTGATGTTATCGGGTGTTAGAAATGAAAATGCTAATGGGCTGCATAAAATAAATAATTTTGGGTATTCTTCAATGACGAAATCGTAATATACCTCTTTCAATATTAAGAGTTATGATTTTCAAATGTACATTAGAAATTTCCTAAAATTCAAGGATTCTTAGGCCTCACTCTTTTGTAAAGACAGTTCTGGATACCAACAAAATTCACACCAAACCTCATTCTTTTAGTAATGAGAACTTCAGCAACGTATACAGGGTGTCCCAAAGACATTGACCTCGGCTTTTATTTCTTGAATATTGATCTTAGACATATATAATAAATTACAAAGTTGCGTAAAAAAGTTACATAATTTCATGAAATCGATTAAAATTTTTAAAAGAATTAGATTTTAAGAAATACAAAAATTAAATTTTAATACGGCCCCTGTACAAAAATATATCCAATGAGTAAAATGTGCCTCATACACTAATAAAGTGATGTTCAAAATTTTAGCATTTTATAAAAAGTCCGAGAGATATGAAAAGACAAAAATGCTGACTTAAACCATTTTTCGATACATCGACATGGGTTCTCAAAGGGGAAAAATCATATTAGCAGATCGCGTTTCAGGGAGCATACACAAACTACGAAAGAAAATAATGATTACATAAATAAATAATAATTTTGCTATTTATTGGTACAAAAGTATCTGCACGTGTAGAAATAATAACTATTCACAAAGATTGCAAAGCTTTTTTGAAATGTTTTCCATCCATGTCACCGAGTTGCATTCGCCTGATAACACGTCTGTGCACTCGATAAAGTTCTTGTTCGGTGATGTCATGACAATAAACAATTGTGCGTAAACCACCCCACAAATAAAAATCCATAGGTGTTAAATCAGGCGATCTAGGGGGAAATTCGGACTGGCGCATGCAAGTCAATCCACTTGTCTGGAAACTCGTTATTTAACCAGTGTTTCACCAATTTTTTTATGAAATCGAAAAAAAATTTCAACGGATTAAATTTGAAGAAATACAAAATTTAAATTTTTATACGGCCCTCGTGCAAAAACATTTTCTATGAGTAAAATGTGCCCATACACTAATAAGGTGACATACAAAATTCAACATTTTATCACAAAAAGTCCCACAGATACGAAAAGACAAAAATGCTGACTTAAACCACTTTTCGATGCATCGACATGGGTTCTCAGAGGGGAAAATCATCACAAATTAAAATGTAAATGTTTACAGCAAGAGTGCAAATGACGCAACGCAGAAATGCATCATTGGCAAATAATATTTGCAAATAATATTAGAATTTTTCAAAAATATGCTTCCTGAAAAATACCTTAAAATTTTACATGATTAATTACAGAATAAAACTTGGAAATGGCACAATCAAATGAACATTAAAACAGTTTAGAAATAAATGTATGCATATGCAAATATCTGCCTCTGATCGGCGCGTCATACAATCGCATCATCACATGAGAAAATTGTTTTTGCTCCGGCATTGATAAATCGCCTCACTTACACAAGAGTAGCGCGCACAGTCTGAGTGACCCTTAAGTATTTCGCATTCCTGCTACATTTCGAGAGTGTAGTTAGCCTATACCGATATGTCGCAATACAGTAACAAAGAACTTTTGAAATGCTTATGCTGTACAGTTTATGCAATCGTAATGCTAACGAAACTGCACGGAAGTATCAATGTACTTTTCCCAATTCTCGATATCCTTCTGGGAGCAGAGTGAGTGAAAGAGCAAGCGTACATCATGTAGGTGGACTAGGTAATCACAGACTTCACTCAACTGATGTATAAATTGATATTTTGACTTACTTTTGGAGTCATCCACATAGTAGTGTTCGCACCGCTGTTGCAGAAATGAACGTACCACATATAACAGTATGGAGAATACTGAGATGGAATAAATGGCATGCGTTTTAACATTCATGGTGTGCAAGGACAGGAGCCAACAGATTATCAACGTCGTCTAGATTTTTGGAATTGGGCTTTAAATCAGGAAGATGCAAATCCCTCTTTCGTGAAAAACGTAATTTGGACTGATGAATGCTGTTTTAAACAAGATGGATGCATAAATCCTCAAAATGAGCACTTCTGGTCTGACACAAATCCATTCGTGGTATGTGATATTCATCATCAGAAGCAATTTTCTGTGAATGTATGGTGTGGTATTTTCAGAAATCGTTTGCTTGGACCTATACTGTATGATGGTACATTGACGGATGATAGATATGTTAATGAGATTCTGAACGCAGTTATTCCTGATTTTATGGATGAACTGCCCCTAACAGTACTTCCGCATGTATGGTTTCATGAAGACAGATCTCCAGCTCATTATACTACAGTTGTGAAACATTAGTAAAATAAAGCGTTTCCAGACAAGTGGATTGACTTGCATGGGTCAGTCGAATTTCCCCCTAGATCACCTGAGGATTTTTATTTTAGGTCGTTTACGTACATCTGTTTATTTGTCACCTTCCTTAAATAAAGCAGTGTTGCAACAATGCATTCAAGATGGTTGTCGTGACATCACCGAACAAGAACTTGATCGAGTGCACAGAAGTGTTATCAGGCTCTGTATTGGCATGGATGAAAAACATTTTGAACAAGCTTTGCATAAAGTTATTATTTCTACATAGTGTAGATACTTTTGTGCCAATAAATAACAATATTATTATTTATGTAATCATTGTTTTCTTTCGTAAGTTGTGTATGACCCCTGAAAAGGCGATCTGCCGATCTCTGGGACTTTTTGATAAAATGATGAAATTTTGTACATCACCTTATTAGTGTATGGGGTACATTTTATTCATTGAAAATGTTTTTGTACGGGAGCCATATAAACCTTTTAATTTCGTATTTCTTAAAATTTTAATCGATTTCATAAAATTATGTACCTTTTTTATGCAACTTTGTAATTTATTATATATGTCTAAGATCAATATTTAAGGAATAAAAGCAGAGTTCAATGTTTTTGGGACACCCTGTATATATATATATATATAGTTATTTTCTTAAATTTTGGTAAATGGGCATCACATTATAAATATGTAATAATGACAAATTCTGAATTTGATATAAAGATAATTTCATGTGAAAATAAATTGTTCCAACAAATATAAATAGCAAAATAGATTATTAATTTGCCGAAAAAGTTATGTCTCAGTCACATGTTTTATATTAATAGTATTAAATTGTCAAATATATATAAATCATACAGCATATAGAATAGAACATATACTTTATTTCTTTTTACATAAAATATTTGGTATGAAAATTGTCTTGATACATAATCACAATAAAATATGGGGTGAACATACTTTCTGCAGGCACAAGGGGCTTCTATTATAAACAAATATTTAGTTTGTCTAAAAATATCAAATAATCAATCGTATAAGAGTACACTCATAGTATCACATGTTTTTGGTTTCGATTTAATTTTCAAGCAATAGCACTTAGTTGCATTACTGATTTACTTAGCATACATTTGATTCTACAGTATTCTTAAGAAAGTCTGTATACACTCTACAGCTTTTAAAAAACCCTATATCATAGCAAAACAGAAGTAATATATACATATAGGAAAGTGACCATGCATGGTCGAATGAATGTGCTTATAGCTCTCCTAGTGGTGAAATACGAAACTTCAGTAACAAAGAAACCAAATTGGATACAATAGACTCATGATTTCCACAAGACAAATGGTTGCAAGTTTATACCGATGGCTCTTTACTTGATAGAACTTAGGGGACCGCAGCTGCAGTTTCTTGCACACTGTTTAATTTTTACTTACCTGTTGGTGCTTCTACAACACACTTTGATGGGGAGAACGAGGCAATGTATGTGGCATTGTAACAACTCGCACTTCGTCCTTTTTCAATCAACAGAGCGGTTATCCTGTCGAACTCTATTTCGGTTCTGCAGGCAAGTTCTGGCAACCAATGAAGCAATGGTACCCGGATTCAAGATATCAGGGTGCTTTAAAAGACCTAATGCACAGAATCACTTTACAGTAAGTGCCTGCGCATTGAGGAGTACCAGAAAATGAAAAAGCAGACTTTTTGGCCAAAAAGGGTGCTATGGTCGAGCAGAGATTCTCAAAGCCTATGACTTTCCATTCAGCACAATTGTACATTAAAATGCTACACAAAAAAGAAATTGAGGCAGAATCTCTGTAGGCATCTAAGGGACAGTCATGGAGCATTCTCAGCAAGAACATTTTAATCATTCCAGAGGTTCCTTGACGAGAAGCAGTTGCCAGGTTCAGACTTCTGACTGGTCATGACTGTCCAAGGGCTCATCTTCATCAAATTGGACTTGCTGCTTACCTGGATTGTATTTTATGTGATTTAGGATGGCCTATGTCTGGAAAACATTTGGATGAGTGCCCTGCACTACTGACTTTTAACTCAATCATTGAAAAATTCTGGAGAGCTCGCTGTCTAATGGCCTAGCGGCCAAATGATCGGCATTTGTAAACAACACAAAGAAACCAATAGAAATAGACAAAAGCTTCAATTATAAAATGAAATAATGGTACTTAATTAATGCAAAATGATACTTGGTTCAAGCAAACTTGGTAAAGCAATATACCGTCAAAGCCTGTGATTTTGTAACCCCTGTGATGCTGCATGCTGTTTGAGATGAACCCTGTCCTGAATTTAGATGTGCATCTTTGCTGATGGTGCACATTTTAAACACTGTGTATGCAGACTACTCCTCAACAGTTTACTTACACTTGTAATGCATGAACTTTAGGTTATGTCTGTGTTGTTATAGATGTTTATTACTTTCACATGTCTAGTATTTCTATAAGTGTTTCTGTTGAACCAAGTATCATTTTGTACTACTTAAACACCACTCTTTTATTTTGTAATTGGACTTTTTTGCCTATCTCTGATAGTTTCTGAGTTAGTTTTCTTGAATTCCGTATTTTGTCACTAGGGGGTGCTATGAGAACGTTCAATTGACTGCACAAGTTTATTGTCTTATATGTACATTACTTCCGTGGTGCTATGATACCTGGTTTAAAAGTTATATACAGTATATGGACTTTCCTATAAACCTTGCATATTTAACAGTGTCTTAAAAACACAACATTGTTTTGTAGTTTTTAAATTTATAAATTATTTAAATTATGCATTTTTAATACTTCAGATACATAATTTAGGATTTCAAATTTTACTACAATTTTAATTGTTATTAATCATACTTTATACTAACAATTTCTAAATGATGTTTAGAATTAGAGAGTTCTTTGGTTATTTTGGGAACAGGCATGCCCAATTTACTTTGATTCTTGTCAAGATAGAACAAGGATATGTTGAAGTTATGTAAATATCCCTACTGATCTCTTGGAACTTGTTTTGTCCATTGAAAATCTCACCTGTGACTGAATTATTAGGACAGTGGTCACTGTATATTTAAATCACATTCGTGCAGTGTTTTTTAGTCAATAAAGTGGCTAAATCAAATAACCAGCAGAATAAATATTCCAGCACATAAATATTCCAAATTAAATGTATATATATGATGTTTTATAAGAAAAGGGTCCAGTTCTTAGTAATTTTATTTCTGTGATAATGTGGTATATAGTCATTATACCGACAACTATATATTTTTAGTTTTTAGTGGATTTAGGTATCCGCATACTTCTCAAACACAAGAAATGTTTTGTATTAGGGATGAGAATCGATTAAAAATTTTAACTAATATCAAAAAATTTCAATTTATTAACCGACCTATTAATCATATTTTTAATCGGTTATTTTAAAATATTAACTAAAGCTTTTTGATTAAGTATATGTATATATTTTCATAAAAAACTGTCAAAATGTAAACATTACAAAAGTGAAAAAAAATTCATATTTTTATAAACAAATACAGGGTAATTAAAGACTCAACATACAAACTTTTAAGGGAGGTAGCGAACACAAAGCATATTCATATAGGAATATATGACAGGAAACACCACCCTAATGTGATAGAGGGGTGCTGTTCACCAGCATTGCAGTTGGGTGGTTCGGTCTTCCTCATTTGAGGCACTGACTTTATACGGAGTGATTTGAATATTCCGGCAAATGTGGTTCCAGCACATTTTGGCATTCTTTCGCAGTATTTGAACAGGACTTTGGGGGCTTGATGGACACATCACATGGTCACCACAATCGCCTGATTTATCTAACATTGATTTCTTTCTGTGGGGGGACTTAAACCCATGATGTATAAGA
Source organism: Amaurobius ferox (assembly GCA_951213105.1). Taxonomy (NCBI): domain Eukaryota; kingdom Metazoa; phylum Arthropoda; class Arachnida; order Araneae; family Amaurobiidae; genus Amaurobius; species Amaurobius ferox. Next base: position 60,912,913 of record OX578146.1, read on the forward strand.
CACGTGGGCTCTGAAACTAACCTAGTCGCAAAAATCACCATCTCCACTGCTAATGTCTGAAACACTGGGCATTTTCACAAATGTACACCTATCAATGTGTCGCTAATGTCGACTGCATTATTGTTAATGGTTGGGACTTTGAGCACCTGTTGTGAAACTGTACGTTTACAAGTACTTTTTTCATAACTTATTGTCTTGTCACTTCTGCATCTTAGTGTATTCTTTAGCACACCAGGGTGGCATCTCTGGTCATACTTTCCTATGTGTATGGTTTGTTTTGTGCTCTCTACCTTTCTTAAAATTTTACATGCAGAGTTTTGAATCACCCATGAGAGTTTTGAATCACACATGCAGAGTTTTGAATCACCCAGAGTTTTGAATGTGCTTTAAAAAATCTATTGATAGTTTGATTTTTTTATTATCTTAGCTATATTTTCCTTTAACCAGTTTCATAAACAAACAAGCAAGTTTATATTTTTTGATTCTAAACTTAAATCTAAATATAGTGATTATAAATCTAGCACTACTAAATACTCCCACTGCTGGTATTGAAATAACAGTCAAACATAGCATTCGTTTTTGCTAATTGAGCAAAGAAATTCGACTACTCAATTAAAATTTTTAATCATGAATAAGATTTAGTGCATCTCTAGCTTATACTCTTCATGTTGCCAATTCTGAGAAATTGAACTTTACCTATCAAACTAAAATATCAAAGTGCGTTAAACAGGAGAATAGAAGTTGGTAGGGACAGGTTAAGAGCTGGAACTGTAGAAGAAAGATGGAGAAGTATTCAAGATCTGATTGGAGATACAGTAAAAGAGACGTTGGGAGAAAAGCAAAGAGATATAAGATTGGGGTGGTTCGATGAGGATTGCGAAACTACTGTTAGAGAAAGAAATAAAGTGAGAGAGAGGACGCTACAGAGGAAGACTAGACATACAGTGGATTATTATAAACAGAAAAGAAGTGAAACAAAAAACTCCTCAGAAAAAAGAAAAGAGAATGGGAAGGAAACAGACTGAGAGTTATAGAGGAACAACATGAAAGACATGCCACTAGAGATTTTTTTAAGGGAATCAAGGAGGTAAGAAAAGGATTTCAACCTAGAACAAATATTTGCAGAGCAAAGGATGGAAAGTACATTGGTGGAAGGACGGCGATTTTGAGAAGATGGCGTGAATATTTTGAGGAATTGCTTAATGCTGAAGAGGATGGTTCTGAGGGGAGTTTACAGGAGGAAATTGAGCGATCCGAGGGAATGGATTGTCTGAAAAAAGAAGAGGTTTATGGTGTTATTAAAAAGCTAAAGAATTATAAGTTTCTGGGTGAGGACAACCTTACTGCAGAACTATTTAAACATGGAGGTAATGTTTTCATGGAAGAGATCTATTATATGATTAAAGAAGTATGGGATAATGAAGTAATGCCGAAGAGTTGGTAAATGGCAATCATTTGCCCAATGCATAAAAAGGGGGACGTGACAAATTGTAATAATTATCATGGAATTTCTCTTTAAAACATTGCATATAAAATCTTTGCAAAATTCATTAGTATTCAGTTGGAGGAAGACATGGAAAAACTGGTGGGAGATTACCAGTGTGGCTTCTGGAAAAACCGATCCACGGTTGACCAAATTTTCTCATTAAAAACTATACTAGAGAAATGTTATTAATTTAACATTGATATTCATCAACTTTTCATCAATTTTAGACAAGCTTATGATAGTACTGACAGAGCTAAGTTGTTTTTGATTTTAAAGGAGTTGAGTATTCACCCCAACTTAATAGGATTGATCCAATTGACTTCTGATCAATACTTCAACAAAAATAAGAATTCAAAACACACAAAAAAAGGGTTGAGACAGGGAGATCCACTGTCAACTGGTCTGTTCAACTTGTGTTTGGAATATGTAATCCAAAAAACCAATATTCAACCCAGAGGGGCAATTTTTAACAGAACTTGCCAAAATTTTGCATTTGCAGATGATCTGGTTTTGTTGAGCAGAAACCAAAGGGCACTCAGTGAGTGTTGTTCTGATCTGCTTGTGTTTTCGAGGGAAGTTGGTTTAAGTGTAAATGACTCAAAAACTAAGTACAGTACAACCTCGAAAATGCGGACTTTGCCGATTCCGGATTTTCGATTTTTCCGGATTATAGAATTTGAATAAAATTCAGATTTAATATTAACTAAATACACTATAAAGCACTATTTTTAGTAAAACTAATGGCAAAAGTTAAGTTAATCAATTAAAACATATTATTTAATCTAAAAAATAGGGCAAAAAAAATTTCTAAGAAAAAATATACACATTAATAATTTAGAATGTGTGAACGAAATGATAAAATTCCATTTTATCATTTCGTTTAAATATTTGAATTAACATTTGTTATTTCATTAATTTTGGTTTATGGGAAAGCAGTTTTCTTTATCCTGTAGATGGACATTATTTCTGCTCGGTTATAAAGCTTCTTTGTTCAAGACCTTTAATTGCATGTTTGATTGTTTGCATAAGATTATCAATGGGTATTTTTTCTTCTCCACATTTATCGTCACTACTTCGATCTTTTTTTATTTAATATCAAATCGCGAATTTCGCCATCATTCAATTTATTTACGATTGGTGTATCATCATCACAGTACACAACTTCCGTTATATCGGCTTTGTTGAATTTAATGAAGCGCCGGAAGATTTAATGAAGTGCCGAGATTTAATAAAGATCGAGGATTAGCACTTTTGATGATATATTTAAGGTGTAAATGTGTTTAAACCGTTTTCACTATTAACAAACGAAAAACAAAAAATAGGAACTTAAAAGCTTATTCTCTAGCATCTATATAATGTTATGTTTAAAAAGGCCGATGACTCTGAAAAAAGTAAAAATTTTATTAGTAATAGTCAAATATGTAAAAAATATCACACTAGATAAAATAAATATCTTTTCCAAATAAGAAAAATATCTCTCCTGTCAATGATTTTTCTAAATTAGGATGAGTCATTACTAGGCTGCAGCAGCACCGGGACGTGGTGGGGCAGGGAAAGCGAAGAAAGGAATTTGCTTAGTTCCTAAATCCTAATCGTAAACGCAGCCAACCCCTTTGAGAGTCTGTGTGACCTTGTTACTCGGTTCTGTGCAATACAATATTATTTAGTTATTTATTTGCTATATATAATAAGTAAATATGGCTTTCTAAACAAAAAAGGCAAAATATACAGTCGATTTCAAACTGACACGTTCGACAATAACGAAAAAATCGTCAGATATGTATCGGGAGGGGGAGGAGATTCCAAAGATAAAACAGAATACATTGAAAAATGGAATTCATACTACGAAGCAAACAAAATAAATTTCCGTGAGCGTTAATATGAATTCTCGGGATTTTTAGATTTAATTGAACAATCTGTGATAAAATGTTACGATAACATCTTAAAGTGTTTAATATTAAAAATTACACTGTTTCAGAAAAATATCTTTTTTAATAATGAGAAAAGGAAATTTTGATAATAAAAATTCCGTATTTACATAACTATGTATATTTTACACGAAATAATTCATCGGGAGTTGTGATTTGAATAAGGGGGAGGAGGGATTAATGCTAACAATGTAATTCACGCTCCAAACACGAGCCGATCTATGGCCGTCCATCTAAACTTTTGTTTCATTTTCGGGTTCAGAAAGTCGACCGGAAAATACGGTAAAATAAATAATCTTACCCTGTTGTTTTAAATCCGCGACTTCGTCAGTCCGGGGAAAAAAAAAAAAAAAAAAAAAAAAAAAAAAAAAAAAAAAAAAAAACCCCCGGAAATTTGGAAAACGTCCGGATTTTCGAGGTTGTACTGTATATGGTAAATACTAGAAGTAGTGAAAGATTTCAAGGTATTAAACTTTTTGACTGTGAAGGAAACTGGGAAAGAGTTAAGGAATTTAAATATTTGGGTTCACTTGTTACTGATAATAATGAGATTAAACTAGAAATTAGAGCAAGAGTTTCTGCTGGAAACAGATGTTATTTTGCCTTACAGAAACTCTTGAGGCCAAGCTATGTAAATATTAAACTCAAAATACTCATCTATAAAGTGATAATAAAACCAATTGTTTTATATGGACCGGAGACTTGGACATTAATTAAAAGAGATACCGATCTTTTGGGAATATGGGAAAGAAAAATTCTGTGGATAATTTTCGGAGCAATATGTGAGGATGGACATTGGAGGAGTAGAACAAATAAAGAGGTTTATGAGAGGTATAAAGAGATAGATATTGTTACAACTATAAGGAAAAAAAGAATTCAATGCCTCGGATATATGATGAGGATGGAGGAGAAGAGAGTCACTAGAAGGCTTTTGGAGGGAAACCCAGGTGGGTCAAGATTTCGAGGAAGACCTAGGGTCAGATGGAAGGAGCAGGAGGATTTGAAATTGCTTGGTATTAGCAATTATAAGAGGAAAGCGGCCAATAGAAAGGAATGGTCAAAAATCTTAAAGAAAGTCAAGGCCCTACAAGGGCTGTAGTACCATGATGATGATATCCAACTAAAACCTATTTTAAGGGTTTTGCTTGATTAATAATGCAAAATTTATAAGATAAGCTGGAAATATCACAAAGACGTGCGGTATTTTTAGAATCAGCCTAAACAGCAGTATTTAACAAGGTCCTAAACTCAATTTTGAAAATTTCCAACAACTGGACTATTTTATTTGTAAATTATCACATAAATTTGAGTCTGTCTTCTGTATACAAATCCAGTTTTTAACCGAATGTTTCCAATTTGGTATATTTATTCTAAACTTTACTGCATTCAGGTTTCTATACCCAGAAGTTTACAAGTTGTTAATAACAGACACAAAATTAGCCCTCTGCAAAAAAAAAAAAAAAAATTAATGGATATTTTTTTAAACTTTAAAATTGAGTGAATACTTTTTGAATAAAATTATATCGGGTTGTTTAGAAATGGAATTAAATTGTTTTAGTTTTGAAAATTAATGTTCAGCAGTCACATATGTTACTGAGGCTTATGGTTTTAATTTAATTTATTCAATCTAAATAACAGAATTGATAAAAATGAATGTTATAAATGGGCAACATAATTTGGACTATGTTTTTATCAGCTGTGGCTAAGAGTAAAATAAAATTATGAGAATTATTGATATTTTCAATTAGTTATGTAATCTGTTTCATTTTGGCAAAGGTTTCTAAAATTTGAATATATTTCCAAACTGAATGTTGCAAGGAGATAAAATTAGTATGGGAAAGTTTTTTATTATTTCAGATATTTATTTTGACACATGTTATCCAAACTTTGTTGACTAAACTAAAAAAAATATAATGGTTTCATAAATTGGTTTACAAATAAGACTAGGAATTATTTAGATAGAATAGGATTAATTCTTTAGATTTGTTCATAAAAATACTTTTGAATAAATGCAAAAGAGATGCTTTTATATTTTTATAAGGAAATTGAATAAATTTTTTTTAAAAGAACAGTATGATTTAGAATGCTATTAGAATTTGGACATTTTAAATCATGAACAAAGTCAGGTATATCTACTACTATAAGATAAAAATGATTACTTTTTGTGTAAACATTTCACCTGGATTTTAAAAATTTACATAATATTTGAACTTCTACTAAACTTCAATTTATTTGCATATTTACATCTTATATTCAGACCTGAAAATAACTTTTATAAATACTAATATTCATTGAGAATTTATAGTCAAAAATTTCAGAAAAATTTTCTGTTGTAATTGACCTAGATGTACAATATGTTTCGCCTCTATTTATGCTAAGCAAAAAAAATGAAACTCATCACACAAGTACCACGTAAAAAAGGTTGTTAAACAACAGATATTTTACATACTAGATTGTATCATTACACAAAATAGTTCAAAATCATAATACAGGAGAGACAGAAATATTGCAGACAAAACTAAATAAAGTCATACGGCAAAATCTTTGTTACTTTCTACATGAATTTAACACATTTGAGTCAACATACTAGATACATTTTGCTTATACCTCAGGCATTTTCAGTAATATAATGGCTATATCAATAATGGCTACTGAAGATTGCCAAGGTATGGGCAATATGCATACTAGCATCTTAATGTCACAAAAAGTAATCATGTTTATATAGAAATTTAGATGTATTTTTGCCTCTTAATGTATAAATTTTTATTTATCTCACAAAATAAATCTGGCTAGAGACGATATACTATACAATAGGAACATTATCAGCTGTTAGGGCTATTAGAATTATTAACAACATCTGAGCAGTCTTCGGTGCTAAGGATACTGTCACCACAGTCTTCTCTGTGTAGCTGCCAGTCTTTGCGTTGACAGAAGGAACTACAATAGCTTACTCGATGGCAACCAGTGCATTCAGAAAATGCTTCTCTGTCACAATTTGCACATCTCTGAAAAAAAAATAAGATAAAGCATTTTTGTAATGTTTTTATAATACACTACAAATTATCAATGAATCATAGACTTAGCAAAATGCTTTACTTAAAAAAGTATAATAACTTTGCATTTTGACAGCATTTGTTAGAAAGTGCTTATGATAAATAGTTACAATGATATAACGCATAGAGGTTAACAGTAACACTTAAAAAATTAACTAGCCATTATCGATCAGGATAAAAACAACTTTATTTGCAACAGATCAGTGATAAAATAAACTATTGGTTCCAAATTCAAGCATAATTATCAATTACAGAATGTAGAAACAATTTTATTTAATTTCCAATATTTATGCACTTTATATAAACAAACATAGATTTTATATAATTCTTTCTTAGTATATCGAAATCTGTTAAAATTTTCACAAAAGAAAGAAATCTTTATCATTTTTATTTAGTTTAAACCCTGTTGTATAAAGTTCCATATCTGTCAACTTTCAAATTTCAATACAATGTTTTACTACCAAACATATATGCAATCTACACACATCTTTCATGGATGTAAAGTAAATATAAAATTCACAATGACGCTATCAAGTGTAATATCTGCATATATCAAATGAGTAATTAACTCATAATAATAACTCCATTTAAATTAATTAAAAAGGATCGAAACTAAAAGTTTTTAAAAATATCATATATTTATACATACAACATGAAACTAAATATACATAAAGTGTTATTATGAAAACTATTTTTAGTATATATTTATAGTTTCAAAATATGAAATATTAAAATTGTTATGTTTATATAAACTACCGATTTTTAAGTGATCGTTAAGTACAAGATAATTGAGAATGAAAATACTGGTCCGAATTCAACCATAATTTTGAAATACAAGTAAATTCCTTGAGAAATGAAATGATATATAAAAAAGAAATTTTAAGAATATATTTTTTTAAATTTTGACTTTTCTCTTAATTTACATTAAAAGAATTTTATATAAGAAATAAAATAGACTAAAAAATTACTCAATTAAGTGGCAGACTGATTTTATTATGAGTTCAATTGTTTTTTCTTCAATTTTGATTAAGTAAAACAGCGGTGCTAATTAACCAATAAACCTATCAAGCAGTAGCAACTGTACTTTTGTAGATATTATGAGAGAGACTGCAAACATTTGTTTTTCACAACAGTGTAGGATGTGTCTTCACATCCAAACATACAAAATTACTGTTATTTAATATGCAGAGTAATTATTGTACCTAATTATTGTGAAAAACTAAATAAAAAATACAGATAATATACAGCAGTTAGCAAGTTAGAACAGCATGTAAGATATTCAACAAACATTACTGCAGTTAATGAATTTATTTCTGAGTAGCAATACATAAAACTTTGAATTAATGCATATTTTACCTTAAGTGGTTCTGCTCCATTAGCAGTAGCTGCAGATTGCATTTCAACACGGGCCTGCTGCAGAGCCTTTACTACTGCTGCTTCCTTTTCATTTTTGGCTTCTAATATTGCTTTAGACAATGCAACTTGTGCTTCTAGGCGGCATGAATTCAAAGCCTAAAAACAGACATATATACATGTTATATTCTGATTTAAATATAATAATTATCAGATTAGCAATTCTCAGATTCTATAAAAATAAACATGAATAGGAATGTAAAAGTATATTCACTAAGGAAAAAAGACATGAATAAAATTCTACTCAACTGAGAACTAACTGATGATCTATAGAAGAATCCCCAAGATCAAAAAGTGACAATACAAATTTTATATTGAGGATCTGTAGAAGATTCACTATGATCAAAAATTAAGAATACAAATGCAATTCAACTGAAGATTGAAGATCTGTGAAAGATTCACTAGATAAAAAACATTAAACAAGAATGCAAACTGTATTTGATTGAAAATGATTCAGTAAGATCAAAAATGAGAGTATACACAGTGAGTCAAAGAATTTTTAAGACTGGATCTGTAGAATGAAATTGAAACAAGAAATTATGATTTGTTTTGGTTTATTATTCGAAATAAGCCCCTCTGGCTTCAATACATTTGTTACAACGATTTAATAATGTTACGAATGCCTGTTCCATTTAACTTTGCAAAATGGTTTCCAAAGCATGCGTCGAAGTTGTTTGTATAGTCGAAATATGATCAAAATAACACCCTTTTAAATTCATTTTAAGTTTTGGGAATAAAGAGAAGTCGCAGGGTGCTAAATCAGGCGAATACGGTTGATGATTCAACACACAGATGTTATTTTTTGCCAAAAATCTATGAACAATAAGTGAGTTTTGACTGGGCGCATTATCATGTTACAAACACCTTTCAAACTGCTTTCATCCCGATATTCTGGCCAAATGCAACGAATTATGGGGGTCAAACGTTTCAAAACATTTAAATAATACACATCAGTAATTGTTTGTCTAGTTGGAACAAATTCTTTGTGGACAATACCCTTACTAGCGAAGATTGTAATGAGCATTGTTTTGATTTTGGATGGAACTCTTCTTGTTTTTTTGGCTTGTGGTAAGTTTTTTGACTTCCATTCCGCATTTTGTCGCTTTGTTTTAGGATCATACTGAAAACACCATGTTTCATCGCCTGTAACAATCGATTTCAAGAAGTTTGGATCATTTTCAGTGGCTGAAATGATGTCTCTGCAATGTGCACTTCTCCTTGATTTTTATTTATTGGTTAAAGTGTGTGGAACACATTTAGAACAAACTTTTGTTTTGGCCAAATCTTGATGCAGGATGGTTCAAATCATTTCTTTGTTGATGTTTAAAGACTCTTCCATCATTCTTAGTAACACACAGCAATTGTTTGCCACGAAATCATGCACTTTTTCAATAATTTCAGGTGCCCTAGGTGAACTTGGTCTTCCAGTATGCTTATCATCTTCTAGCATATCTCTTCTGTCCAAAAAATGTTTGTGCCACAGGAAAACATTTAATTTACATAAACAAAACCGTAAACTTGTTTCCTCAATTGGTACATTTATGAGGCACTTTTACCAAGTTTTGCGTTAAATTTAATTACAGCTCTTTGTTCCATCTCAATAATTCAACATGAAAAAATTTTACTTCTGTAATGAACGGCCGTACCTTTTAAGTTAGTTTAGCAAATGTGTCGAACTTTTGGCAGTGCGCCAGCAGATGGTTGAGGTTTATCAGGCATGAACGATTGCACTGATGAAGTCACTGGACGCTGACATCTAGCGCCAGTCTTAAAAATTCTTTGACGCATTGTGAATATTCAATTCAAACACAGATGGAGGATCCGTGGAAGATCCACTATGATCAAAAAGTAAGAATGCAAATGCAAAATGCTATTCAACTAAAGATTGGGGATGTGTAGAATATTTACTAAGGAGGAAAAAGCAAGAATTCATTTCTGCTCAACTGACATGTGATGATCTGTTAAGATTCACTAAGATCAAATAGTGAGAATACAAATTCTATATTAAGGATCTGTAAAAGATTCACTATGATTAAAAAGTAAGAATAAGAATGCAATTATACTGAAGATTCTCCAACAGTATAGCTGGAATAAAAGAGAAGATCCACAGAAAATTTTATCTAACAATCTTCATTCAAATGTGACATTTTTGAACCATGATAACATAAAATTAAGCACAGGAGTTTTTGTGAATTTGAACATTAAAATTTCATTAACCTCTGTAAATTGTGATATTTTCTGTGTTTTTCTTTTCTGAAAATTTATATATTTGCATTAATTTTATTTAAAATATTATCCTCTTTCTAAATACTATGTCTCACATATACAAGTAGCACAACATCACACATACAAAAGTAATACATCACACATATAAAAGTAAATCATTACACATTTTGAATCTCTCGATATATGTTGAGTCCTTTCCATAAATATTCAGAAAGATTTCATAACAATCTTGGTGGTAAAATGCATATTCAAATTACTTTTAACAAATGCATTTTTAAGGAGCTGTGATAACAGTGCTTCAAATCTTTAGCTATCTCCCATAAACTGACAAAACAGTAATTCATTTCAATTGTATATTGCTATTTTGTCTCAATTTTAATTTTATTTGTTGATTTAAAAATTGGGTATTAGGTACAATCCTTCACCTCTGTATATCTGTATTATTCATATGCTAACTTGCCTTCACGTTTATTAAATAGTGAAAAATATAAACATAACAACCTTAAGCACCATAAAGAAGTATAAATACAAATATAAGACATGCACATTAAGAATAAAGTGCATAGTAGAAAAAAAAAATTAGAAATTAAGGTTGTTTTACTTCTTTCTTTTCATTTTCCATTTGGTTCCTGAGCTGTCTTAAGGCAGCATTTCTAGCAAGAGCACTTTCATTCTTTACACTGTCTACCTGCTTTTGAAGCTCAAGAACATGACGGACAGCATTTTTCACCATCTACAGATTAAAAAATCATATCTATAATGAAATCTACAATTAATATAAGAAATATTTTATTAAAAAATTATATGAATTGCCTGTTAAATAGGTTTACAGTCCCATTGCAGATAACAACATTCATGAACAAGTTTCATATTTATTATGCACTTGTCAGTATAGAATAGTTGATACCTGCAAAACTAACAAGAAAACTTGCTTTACGCTACAATTTTGTGAACCTCTCCAGAAACAGACAAATGCAGTCCTACACATTTCTTAAGATTAAGCTCAAAACCATCTTAAAAAAAATTTAAGTTGGCTACATATTAGAACTGAATTTGATGACCCTCATAAAGGCTTGCTAAATTGTGGCACATAGTAAGTTTCCTTGCTGCCATTGCAAGTATTGTTTATTTCATGCTGACGAGCACATTATAAATGCAAAACTGTCCATGGATGCTGTTATCTGCAACAAGAGCACAATTCTTTGTGAACAATCTCTATAGGTGGATTCTGTGAGTATCAATGCTAAATAGTATCACCCCACTGTGATTTACAGTTTTGGAACTTGCTGTATTGGGAACATTTTATCTATTGCATTCATTTAAAAATTTTAAGTTTTGTATTTATTTAATAGTTTGCATACTAATTGTTCCAACATATAGTTTTTTATTTTAAGTATTGCTTATGTCTACCAGAGCAAAAATAGTGATGTGTAATATGGAATGCAGTGACTTAATGCAAGTGTGAATTCAAGTTTAAGCCAATGCCGCAAGTAAAAAATACTGAATTGAAATATCAGGTGATAATACAATAATCATGACATCAATTTCTAAACCAAATTATTATTAATGTATTTTCTTATTACTTAAATATTATGGAATAAGGCCTGTGGCAAATTTATCCTTTTCTTCTAAAGTGTTTGATGGTTTAGTGTATAGGAAAATTTATACTAATGTACAAAAATTTATTTCAATTGAGCAATATGATGGGTTTATGCAGAAATGTTCTGCTATCACCAATTTATTGAAACTTAATAAAATTGCTTCTGTACTGGACCAAAATGGTCAATTGGGTATCATTTATACCAATATTTTGAAAACTTTTGATTCTGTTGATTTCGATATTTTGTGTAGAAAATTAGTAGACTTCAAAATGAAAAAAATAATAACGCTGAGGTGCACCTATTCGGGTCCTCAAGTACCTGTGTATCAATTTCATGACCGTACAATACTTAAATTTATTGCAGAGACGTCTTCCTTTATTATGTAAGAATAAATTACTAAAATATAATACCTCTTCCAGTTGCCACCATTGCCTTTGTTCACTAAAATCTATAGCTGTAGGGGCACACCTGGGTGTCTGAGGTGTAGCAGCAGGTGTTACAATGACTGATTCTATAATGACAATATATATATATATATATATATATATATAATACATTATAATTTCACAATTATAAGTGTACTAAGCAAATATCACACATTTCAGATAAAGAAAAGGGGGGAGGGACCAAAATAGGGACCTTATAAAAACTATGAAAACAACAAAAATGCCACTCATAATATCTTGTTAATGTCTAAAAAAGTTCTAACACTAAGCCTCTTATGGACAAACCAAAAAACTTCTTTTAACTTTTTTCATTGCATATTAACTCGGAGTTCAATTTTTAGCTTGTTTTTCAACTTTAACTAAACTTTTAAGTACATCAATTAATGTAGCCATAGTAAATGACAAAAAATAAAGTTGTTTAATTTCACCCTGAATAGAAGAATATGGCTAATTTTTATAGTCAAGATACAGTATTTCTTTACAGCATTAATCGTGATCCAAAAGGTGTGATTTCCTGCTGATGCACAAGTTGGAAAAAATCGATTTTTCTGTCATCTGGCATGAAATATTTACTTTGGATGCAAAGACAGTAAATTTTTATTTGTCTTGTTAAAAGCTAATGAATGACATAAGTTTCATCCATGTACTCGATGGGTTGTTGGGGGTAAATTGGGAACACAAACCGAGTGAAAATGATATTTCTGCAGATTGTTTCGTTAAATTAAATAACACTCAGAAAAGAAGTTTCATGATTGTTCAATGCTAACTTTTTTTACAGTTGGCAATAGAAGTTTGGAATTTTCAATATTAAATTGCCCCAAGGAATTTTCAGCTACATTTCATAAAAATATTTACTTATTGATTTAGTTCTTGCTTTGAAATATATAGTAGGATAACCCAAAAGAAATGACATAATTAATATACTGAAAATAAAAAAAATTATGTAAATTATTCAAAATAAATTTTATATACCTATTTTTGGTAACTTTACCTAGATTTAAAAAAAAAGAGAGATTTTAGGGACTTTGTTTCAGTTTAAGTACTTTAGGGACCCTGATCATTGGATTTTAGCAGAAAGTATAATATTGCTATATTTCAATGATCACTCAGAGATTGGCACATCAATAATCATTTATAAATAAAGTTATAATATATCTAAAGTGTGGCCAATATCGCTGAAAATATTAAATTTTGCATTTTCTTTTATAAATGTAACCTTATTATACTTGTTTATGAGCATATATTATAGCGTCTTAGGTGTGATTCTCATAGTACTTTAGGATTTGACATGTCTCAATTTCAAAAATTTACACAATTATTCAGTACCAAGTGATACAAATAACAATCAGCAATTTAAAGAAGTTCCATCAATTAATAGAACCTATTATGAGCTGTAAAGATGCAGGAATTTGTAATTAATGTGATTAAGAATATTTTAGGTTTTCTAGAAATTTATCAGGCCTATAATTTTGTTTAGATTTGCAACATGCATTTAAAATTAATTGAGAGTATAACATTTTTATTATGCCTTAAAAGACCAAAATTTATTATTATATAATGTTTCTAATTAGCAATAAACAATTGAATAAAAAATGCATTTGTTTTATTTTCAATTTCTTTTATATCACCAATTCAAAAACTTATCCAAACATTTCTATAGTGCTTGAAAGTCAACTGTCTTAAGGATGACACTTTTATAACTCATTTTAGGCAGAGACAAGTAACGTTATATATAAAATAGCATACATTATCTTTGGTCCAGCTTAATCTTGAACCAAGCAGTTAAAATCTTCTTCTTAGCCAATAGAAAATATTTAAAATTTTAAATTCTATTTTTCTTTTCATATAGTGCTTGTCTATCATACATGATATAATACATAAAAACACAAATTAGATTATTCTATGTTGTTGTTGTTGAAACCCAGACCGTCCGACCTACCAGAAAGGTGTAAGGTAACTGTTTGGACGGTCGGGATGTGCCACCCAATTTAGACCGGAACCCAGTGGGGGAGGCATCCACAGGGACCGTACCCTCCTTTCCTTCCCCTACCACCAACCTCTCGGAAGGACTTTCGGACCCACATGTTTAACGTGATCGTACTCCGCATGAACACGGCAGATTATTCTATGTGGAATTACTTAAAACTCTGAATATTCATATGGCTTATGGTGAAAAGATTTTTTTTTTCTTAACAATTTAAGGTTTTTATTTACTAACAGACAGGTAAATCCTGAAATAACTTTCACATAATGTGCAGATAGATAAAAACAAGAATCCACCCCTTGTATTTTGTTAATATTTTAACTGTTGTTAAAATTATAATTAATCATATCAACAACACCATTAAAGAATTTAGATTTGCTTAAAGCTGTGCTTTCCACCTAATGGGTCCATCTTGGTGTGTCATGACTTTTTAATAATATGGTTTATGTGCTCATACTGTAATGCTCATTGATTTACAAATCTAAATTAAAATTGCGGATCAGAAAATGGAAACTATGTTGTGAGGATTATTACCCTTTTTTACACAACTTTATGATTTATTATATATGTCTAAGATCAATATTTAAGGAATAAAGCCGAGGTCAATGTTTTTGGGACACCCTGTGTATATATATATATATATATATATATATAGTTTGAAATTCCAGTGACAGAATAGAGAGAAGTTGCAACTCAATCCTAAACTTAAATAAAACCTACATAATAAAAAGAAGTATTAAATAGCGAATCTTCAAGCAAATGGAAAAAAAAATGCAAATTTAGAGTCATCAAGCTAAGATAATCAACAAATATCAAAGTTATGGAATCGATAATAGAAAAACAAATAAATTCCAAGCATTAATGCTATACACATGGACAAGGACTAGGCCTAAATAATTGAATTGTTCATTTCGAAAAAACTCTTCGTTGGGTCCAAGTATTTAATCGAAATGAACATAAAATATGTATGTTTCTGAAGAAATAGATAGATTATATCTATAAACTATTTCTACTTGGACAACACACATAAAGATAGAACAATTATAAAGGAAACAAGAATACCTAGATTATAAAACACAGAAAATGTGTAACCATAAGAGCCGAAAATGAAGAGACCAGTGTTGCCAATCGCAAAATTTAAAAGTAGAGAAATCCACCATTGCCAATCGTGTGAAGCAAATAACGGTAATGCAAAAAGGCAATAAAAGGTGATATTCTACAGTAAGAGATACAAAATAATGGGGCATATAAACGAAAACAGTGAGGCTAATATATAAGGGGATGTAATTAAAATGTAATGTTACAACAAGAGAATGTTGATGTCTAGCCAATATAAGATACAAAGAAGAGAATTCATTAAAATTCAGCTAATCCAAACTTTTTAACAATACCATTAACTAAATATGCTGGATATTTGTATAATTTGCTGGTAATTTGTTGGTTACTTATATGCTTAGCATGAAATTTTTTATCTGATAATCTATAAATTCTAAAAAGTTGATTAAGGATAATATTTCTAAACAATTGAATCGAGTTGCAGGAATTAAATGTAATATTTTATTAATGTTGAAATTGAAATTGTCTTTTTTATCATATAAATTAGTAACTATACCATTAGTAAGATCAATAATTATATTTAAATCCAAAAAATTAATATTATTGTATTTGTATTTAATATATATATATATCAAATACACATTAGATATTATATTCCTAAATTATATATAACAATAAGCACAGAAAATGGCTTGTAACAAATTCTATAAAATTATAAACATTTTACTAAGTGATCAGTAAGACAGTTCCTCTTGTTTATGTTTGCACAGTTCAATAATGGTTGGGATTATTTCATAGTATACCCTTAAAAAGTTTACCACATATCGCCAAAAGGTATATTGAGAATTACTGCTCTAGAGATTGGAGGAAATTATGCAAAATAGAATAAATTAAAAAAATATCTTACCAGGCAAAACAGTTGTGGTAGTTTCTGCAGTAACAAAAGGTACTATAAATAAAATACAAGAAAATTATGCTTACAGCTAAAAAATTAAACATTTTATATATAAAAATAGAATATGTTATATACCATTCAAGCTGACAGAATCAGAAGATGTTCCGTTTGTAGTTAAGTCTTCTGTTGTTTGTAACTCAACAGGGGCAGACACAATATCTAAAATAGAATTTTACATTAAAGTCAAATTTTAGTAAAATAAAATAGGGTGGATAAATGCACTAAAAATATATTTGAAAGCAGAGTTGGAGAGAGAGTGGATGAAAAATAAACATAGCAGTCACTTGCTTAGACAGTTAGGGTTTATTAATGGCTGTACTGTTCCATGGTAGGAAAGAATATAGAAAATATTTAAATACACAGATGTTAACTGTTGCATAAGGGTTTGGAGCACTTTAGAGGACAGTTTGCAAGCAGTTTAAAATGCGGTTTATCTGGATTGTAAGTTGTACAAACAAACTCTTCGTATTGCCCATCTCATCATCACTATATTGTAAATGATAGACTTAATTTGTCTATTTGTTTATATTAACCCTTGAAAGACAAATTTGAGATTGTGGATCCATTGTACACAAAACATAAGAAAATGGACAACAAAAACAAATCAATGATTTGTAATACAAGGCGATCAAAAAGTTGCGCACATCATTTTCAAAATCATATAACGCATCTAGAAAATGAAGTAGTAGAATTTTTTGGTGCCTTTTAGTTTTGGCCAAAAAGAGCCTTTATACATAGAACAATTTCTTTATACATGTTTATTTACTTTTCAATACATTAATATTTGCATTTGTTATCTGATACTTATTTTGCTACATCTAAAAAAGGAAAATTAGCACAATTCTACAGTTTGGCAAACATATGAGTGTATATCTTCACATTCTAACAACAACAACAACAACAAAAAATATTAATCACAGTATAGGGATCTATTATCCGGAAAGCTTGGGACTTTCGTGATAAGGGATTTTTCTGTAATTTGGAAGACTTTTTTAAAATCTACTGAATTATTGTTATAGATAATTATAATTCAAGTTTTAAGCATAAATGTATTACATAAAGCTTTATTTTGCAAACTCTATGAAAAAGTATAAAACTTTATATTATTAAATTTTATATTATATGTAATTAAATTATAATCAGATCTAGTCAATAAAAAAAAATTCTGCATTTTTGTCTAGAAAGACATCTTTAACTTTCATGATGATTATCATCAATTATAATTAAAACTTGATTCCTCAAGCTTCCAGAAAGTCATAGAAGAAATTGAGATAACAAATACATTTTATTAAAAATGTCAAATGAAACTTTAGGACCTAAAAAATTCATTAGCATAACTAGAAATTCAAGTTATCAGAAGTTAATAGCGAAAATGTACTATATCCACAAATAACGAAGTAAATAGCATACTCTCTGAAAAAGGCCTATTTCAAAAAATCAAAAATAAAAATCCATGTGTTTCTTAGAAGCAAAATTAATAAATTACTTACTATCACTACTAGAAGTCTCTAAATTGACAACATTTGTGGTTACTTTGAGTTTAGGGTGGTTCTGGCGTTTCCGTCTTTTGTAAGGAGTAAAAAGCCTTATAGGTCCAGTCTGAAAATAAAAATAATAAATATTAAAGTTTTAAAAAAACTAATTTCAGTATAAGATATACAAAGTCTAAGATAATGAGACTGACCAGTCATCAATAAATAAGTCAAAAGAAACATCCTTATGAAAAAAAAAAGACAACCTTGTTTAACAATCACATGCTTCTCAAATTCTTGTATTATTACTGAAGATTGAAAAGGTTCCATACTTTCTCATAAATTGGTGAGTAATACCAAAGTGATATGTGCCATTTCAATGCAATCTGTTAAAATGAATTTACCTTATATTAAGTAATTACTGCCATGTAGTAGAAGTGGCTGTCATCCTGTGTAGTTGTGAGATTTTCTGGTCCTCTTCCCAGATTTCTGTGTATCTGAGTAACATCTGTCTATTAATGCCATATTCGCATCACTATATTGGTGTTTTTTCTGGCATGACTGGTAATTTCAAGGTAAAAAAATTCAGCTTCTCTCATTTCAATAGGCATTCATTGCCTCATAATATGACCTTTGTTGATGGGGGTATAGTGAGTCGGTTCAATGTCGGCTGTTCACAAATTGCATGTCATTTGAATCATCTAATACCAGAAAGTTCAGAGGGTGCTGCTCTAAAATCGCATTTTCACTGACATTAGAATCGTTTGCATGTCTCAACTTTATATACATATCTGTTAAGTGTCAAGTCATGAATATCATCAGTTCTTCATGCTGTTGCAATTTTCAAACACACTAGCTTTTTTTGCTTTGAATTTTAATGGCCTGATCTAATAAATTATTCTTCCATTTTTATAAACAGGAATCACAGCATCCATGCCCAGAGGTGGAATTTGAAACCCAACCTAGCAGTCAAGAAAGCATGAGGAAACTATTGCCTTTTCAGCAACTGGGTTGGCTCACTAACCCTAGTGCAATTTCGGATCAAGAGAAAAAATAATGTTAAAATATCAGCATTTTAACAGTACACTAAAGGAGATCCATTTAATACAGAAATTACACTTTAATTATGAAAAAAATATACCATACTAGGTTATCTCTTGTGACCCAAAGTTAAAGCAGGGTATCCAGCTACATATTAACCAAGACTTTTTTCTTTATAAAGGTAGTAAAAAACTCAAAATATTAAATAGTTACTGCATAAGACAACTTAGGTAATTTATACAATTGTACAAGACATACCAAACTAATAGAAAATTATGTTTGCTACATGAATGTTTAAAATAAATTTTTCTCCTCTGATTTAACATTATCTGACCTTGGACTTCAGATATCTCAGTATACATAGATAGACTGAAATTTGAAATTAGGTACATGGCCTAAAGCATGATTAGTTAGAACCATACTAAAATTTTATTTAATTGGTTGAGTTTTATTATGTTAACAAAACTTTCCTATCACACAGAATAAGATTTTTTCGGTATTACAGAAGCTACGCTCGGATCTCACTTTGCTTCAGTAAGTGTTAGTTTACGAGAGCAGAGTAACTAGAAATTTTTGTCCCTTATATAAAACAAATAAAATCCCCAACAACAAATTTAGTTTTCCAAAAACAAAAATTTTGACACTCCAAATTTTAGTTTTCTCAAACCAAAATTTTTCCTGAAATGATGAAAGGATTTGCAAAAATGCTTTCATAAAAAAAAAAAAACGCATGAAACAAAAGGCTTTTATTTTTGGGAATTCATAAGTGAAACCATTTCAGAAGTGAACTATACTCATGTGCTATTATCTGCTGTCGAGTGCATTTGGTGTTGAGCTTAATAAGAGCCCACATTTTTCAAATTCTGAAAAACATTTTAACAACTAATGGATATTTTGTAAATAATCATAAATTGGGACCGCAAGGAAAAAACTTAATTATGACGATGTATTTTTGTAGCGTACTGTATTGTTGTATTGTAAAAACTTAATTGTGGTGATGTATTGTTTACGAGTGGTGGTTGGGACCACTATGTAAAACTTAATCATTGATCGCTTTTTATACGGTTTTTGGCCTAGGGACAATTAAAAACCGAATTAGTGTTTGGTTGCTTTTTATACGGTTTTTGGCCTAGCGACAATTAAAAACCGAATAAGTATTTGCTTTTTACACGGTTTTTGGCCTAGGGATAATTAAAAACCGAATTAGTGTTTACTTTTTATAAGGTTTCCGGCTCATTATGCTGGATTGAATTATGCCGATGTATTGTTTACATTGGGTGGTGGTTGGGACTACAATGAAAAAACTTAATTGTGGCGTACTCTATTGTTGTATTGTACAAACTTAATTGTGGCGATGTATTATTTACATCGGGTGGTGGTTGGAACCACAATGAAAAAACTTAATCATTGATTGCTTTTTATACGGTTTTTGGCCTAAGGACAATTAAAAACCGAATAAGTTTTTGCTTTTTACACGGTTTTTGGCCTAGGCACAATTAAAAACTGAATTACTGTTTGCTTTTTATAAGGTTTCTGCCTCATTATGCTGGATTGAATTGTGGCGATGTATTGTTTACATCGGGTGGTGGTTGGGACCACAATGCAAAAACTTAAACACTGAAGAAATAAAAAAATAAATAAAAATAAAGTTATGGAGATTGTCGCGGTGCATTTATGCATCGGATGGTGGTGGGGACAATCTTTAAAAAAAAAAAACTTTTAAAACTGAATTAGTGTTTACTTTTTATAAGGTTTCTGGCTCATTATGATGGATTGAATTGTGGCGATGTATTGTTTACATCGGGTGGTGG
The DNA here is from genome assembly GCA_951213105.1 of Amaurobius ferox. NCBI lineage: Eukaryota > Metazoa > Arthropoda > Arachnida > Araneae > Amaurobiidae > Amaurobius > Amaurobius ferox. The sequence goes on from OX578146.1 coordinate 60,933,385, forward strand.
TTGGGACTACAATGAAAAAACTTAATTGTGGCGTACTCTATTGTTGTATTGTACAAACTTAATTGTGGCGATGTATTATTTACATCGGGTGGTGGTTGGAACCACAATGAAAAAACTTAATCATTGATTGCTTTTTATACGGTTTTTGGCCTAAGGACAATTAAAAACCGAATAAGTTTTTGCTTTTTACACGGTTTTTGGCCTAGGCACAATTAAAAACTGAATTACTGTTTGCTTTTTATAAGGTTTCTGCCTCATTATGCTGGATTGAATTGTGGCGATGTATTGTTTACATCGGGTGGTGGTTGGGACCACAATGCAAAAACTTAAACACTGAAGAAATAAAAAAATAAATAAAAATAAAGTTAAGGAGATTGTCGCGGTGCATTTATGCATCGGGTGGTGGTGGGGACAATCTTTAAAAAAAAATAAAAATTTAAAACCGAATTAGTGTTTACTTTTGATAAGGTTTCTGGCTCATTATGATGGATTGAATTGTGGCGATGTATTGTTTACATCGGGTGGTGGTTGGGACTACAATGAAAAAACTTAATTGTGGCGATGTATTGTTGTGGCGTACTCTGTTGTTGTATTGTAAAAACTTAATTGTGGCGATGTATTATTTACATCGGGTGCTGGTTGGAACCACAATGAAAAAACTTAATCATTGATTGCTTTTTATACGGTTTTTGGCCTAAGGACAATTAAAACCCGAATAAGTGTTTGCTTTTTACACGCTTTTTAGCCTAGGCACAATTAAAAACTGAATTAGTGTTTGCTTTTTAAAGGTTTCTGGCTCATTATGCTGGATTGAATTGTGGCGATGTATTGTTTACATCGGGTGGTGGTTGGGACCACAATGAAAAAACTTAAACACTGAATAAATAAATAAATAAATAAAAAGAAAGTTATGGAGATTGTCGCGGTGCATTTATGCATCGGGTGGTGGTGGGGACAATCTTAAAAAAAAAAAAACTTTTTCGCTAAGCAGCATCGTTAAAAAGCGAGCTTGCCACTGTCAGGATTTTCAAGGGTAGCGAACAGGCTGGTCGCCAAAGGCGGCTAGTTATTATACTAAGAATAAAATACTCCAATAAAATTTTCAGGGGGAAAAATAGGTTTACTCTATGTGTTGCAAATATTTCAGCTTGTTCTGGACCCTATGTTTCTAGGTCCCTTAAGCATCACTTAACCATGCTTAATACAAGTCACACCACTGGTTTATGATGTTTCCTCTAGTCCATTTCAGTGCGAGTCAAAGCCACAAAAAATTACTTACTGTAGTTACTGGAGTGTAAGCACCTTCCGAGGTATTTTCATCACAGCATGTTCCACAAGTGCAAGAAGTAGCATGAGGCCTTAGAATGCCTTCATCTATGAGGCACATTAGAGTGCGGCCAGCATATCGTATACTCCTCTTCCAGTCCTTGCTGTTTCCTCGGCCACATAGTGCTTCAAATTCAGATGGTGTATACCACTGGCCGTCAACTGAAATACTACGTCCTCGATTTCCTGAAGAAAAAAAATGTTATATGAAATATGAAGAGATTTAAAACTATTTAGTAGGTAACATAAACATGATAAATGGTATTCAACCAATAATATATAAAACTGTATGAACACATACAAGGTAATGAAAAGGAGTTAGGGTATATCTTGAGGAGAATATATATGGCCTTATCTCTGAGAATATGATGGCATTATTGAAATACAAAGATCCCAACACAAAGGTTTTAAAGATCTAGTGGGAAAGTGACTAAATATTTATAAAACATGACCTGTATTATAAAGATTGTCTCATTTTTTTTATTTGTGACATGTATATATTTGAAATATTTGTTCCCAACCTCGGAGTTTTTTCCTAATGATGCAATTTCACTTTCGAAGGAGGCAGTTGAATGGATTATTATAGTCTATGGAGTAATAAGGGTACATTGGAATACCATGGTATGTTCTAGATGGTTTATCTTCAAACTTCTGGAAATGTTCCGAGTTCATTCTCACACCTCTATAAATACTAGTTCAAATATAAAACAAACAGAAAAAGTTTGAGTTTATATGTGAGCAAATACACAAGATATTTAAAAAAAAATATCTTGCCGCCGTGTTCATGCAGAGTACGATCACGTTAAACATGTGGGTCCGAAAGTCCTTCCGAGAGGTTGGTGGTAGGGGAAGGAGGGTACGGTCCCTGTGGATGCCTCCCCCCACTGGGTTCCGGTCTAAATTGGGTGGCACTTCCCGACCGTCCAAACAGTTACGCCTTTCTGGTAGGTCGGACGGTCTGGGTTTCAACAACAAACAACAAGATATTTTATAGAATGCTCTCTTCTCTTTCTATAAAGACCATTCAATTCTCTTCATTTACTTGATAATGTATTGGGCATTTATCATAACTGGATATCACATATTTAACACAATTTAATCATGCGGGCGCGGTAGCCCATTGGTTAGCGCGCTGGAGTTGCACTCGGTAGGCCCGGGTTCGATTCCAGCCACTGCCAAAACTGCCGCCGTGTTCATGCGGAGTACGATCACGTTAAACATGTGGGTCCGAAAGTCCTTCCGAGAAGTTGGTGGTAGGGGAAGGAGGGTACGGTCCCTGTGGATGCTTCCCCCACTGGGTTCCGGTCTAAATTGGGTGGCACTTCCCGACCGTCCAAACAGTTACCTTACACCTTACTGGTAGGTCGGACGGTCTGGGTTTCAACAATTTAATCATGCACAATATATCAAATAATAAAATTGGTGTTGTACAACAAGAGTGGAAAAATTGGAAGTGTGTGTTCATCATGGTCATTTTATGTACATCAGAGCTAATTTTAAAATGTGTATGGATTGCAGACTGATTACACCACAGAATATTGTATCTGCTTATACTTATGCTCTTTTCATGGAATATTTTTTATTAATAAAATTTAGTTAAATTTAATTTTGTGAAATATTTCATTAGATAACTTTTCTTACCATTTAAAAGAAAGTTTTTTTTATTGAAATTTTGAAATCTCAGGAAGTAATGACATCCCCACACATAATAGTGACTAGGGGCAGTGCGATGACACAATTTTCCTATAAAGGGGGCAGTGAGCAAAAATTGGGAAACACTGATCAGTTACATTCTACTTTAAAAAGTAGCTTGATGAACAATACCATCTTGTATAGATAAAAGAACCTGATATGACAAGCATTTAGGATTAGGCTATTATTAATTTTTCCTCAACCAAAGAGACTGGTAAGATCATAACTGAAATTTGCTCACAATATACAAGATTATGAAGTATATAAAGCTGTAATCATGGATAGTGTGTGCTCATTTTTTACAAATAACACAAAGCCGTAAAAATATCCTGATTACAGAAAAACAAACTTACTTGTACATTTGAAATTAAGTAATTACATAAACTACTTTTTCAATTATTTATCTTTTAATTTTATAAATCATCTAAGATAAACAAAATTGACCTCACAAAAAGCTGTAGAAATTTCAGAATTTTATTTTTGTTATACCTGTAATTGTGTAATTATTATACTTGTAATTGTGACTGCTTTTCAATATTGCCGTTACTAGATGAATAGAAGCTAATATGAAATAATGACTATACTTTCAAAATTAATGGAAAAAAAAGTGACTTGCTGAATAGTGATCAGTAATGTACGAGTGATTTAAAATTGTAAATTTTTAACTACGAATTAAAATAAATATACTTGGCATATGGGCATTAAAGGATCCTTATTTCGATGTAGACACTTTTATTAAATGTTAATATATTTCATATAGACAATGTCCAAATACATGCTTCAATAAAACATACCTGACCCAAAACGACTTTTGTGGAGTTCTCCTTTAATATTTCTACAACGAACAGGGAGCACAGAATCATAAACAGAGGGGTCCCAGTTGAAATTCTTCTCGGGTACTGATAAACTCCTATTCAGGGGATTAAAAGTAATTGCTTGGGCTCCATTAAGTACATTTAAGGAGGACGGATCATGAATAATTATTCGAGTAGCTCTTAAAGTCTCTTGATCACTGAATAAATTAGCAGAAGTAGTCGAAACCAAAACATTTGGGGGTATTCCAGTTACAGTCAGTACCTGTGGCCGTTCGGCATTGTCGGAAATGCCGGATATGGCGCTCTCGACTTCAACCGAACGATCATTCGGGAGCTCTTCGTCGGTCAGCCCGATCTCCATCCAGTCCACCATAAACTTATCGGCACCTTCTTACAACGAAATAACACTTACAACTGGCGCCATTATTATCTTAGATTAGTACAGATATGATAATTCGGAAACATTCTAAAAGACAGAATGAAAGAGAAAGTAATTCGAAGATAAATTTCAATATGGCGACTGCTTTGAATCTGGGTTTTCGTGTCGTATTCGTGTTGCGTTCGTTGTGTGACCTTCCGCCGGAAGTGGGCTGTCAAATACCACGTGCAAGTAACCTTCCGAGGTGTTTTGAAGTTGGAACCCGATATGTAAACACAGACATGCTTTTCTGAGAAATGGGCGTTATCGTTAGGTTGTTTTTCTTATTTAACTACTGACATATTTTACTGTTTAACTTCTAAGTTGCGCAATGAAAATTGATTAATAAAGTAACTGCTGCAAAATACGAATACCTGAAATTTAGAGAAGTATTTTTTAAATAATAAAAATATTTGAAGTGAGAAACTTCACTCGACTTACTTAACTTTTATGGGCGCACACAATACATTCAGATTTAAGTATCAGCAAATATCGATGCCTGCCTTTTTCTACGTACATCTTTTGCAAATTTGTGATATTATCATATGAAATTAAGATAAACATCATTTATTGCATACAGAACTCGTTGGGTTTGCCGATAGAAATGTAATTAATTGTTCAGCCAATAAACCCCCCACCATCATTCGCTGAACAATTACCATATGCGCCCATATTGGAGAGCAAGAGGAAGGAGCTTTCCCCCTTGACGTTCAAGGTTACAAGGGTGGGCATCAAACCAGTGGATGTTATAAATTTTATCATTGAGTTTTCCCAACTAGCGTCAGTGGTTCTCCCCCTCCTCGAAAAAAAATTCTATGGGCGCCCATGACAATGACATTCCATATTGAAAAGCAAAACTAGTACTCTAAACAGCCCCCATAAGGGCCACCCATAGGCGGGACCTGACACCACTTAAGTGGGGGTCTAAACCCTCAATATATTTTTTAGGAAGGAAAAGATATACAAATTTCACAAAAAGGTAAAAATCAAATATGAAAAGAGCCCGTGATAATTGTTTGTAGTGGTCAACAATTTGTATGAACGGCCTTGACCCCCATTCATGTGTCTGTGTGTGCAGATTTTGTATCCACTCTAACTAAAAAACTAATGGACCGAATTTCACAAAATTTTGTAGGTAAGTCACTAGTGGGCAGGATTGATGCTGATTAGTTTTGGGTACGATTCGGAATAAAAGAACCCGCCTTTTTTGTGAAATGGCCCGCAAAAGCTTGTATCCACTGTAGCTGAAAAACTAATGTACCGAATTTCTCAAAATTCGGTAGATGAGTCACTTTTGGGTTACCCTGGTGCTGATTAGATTTTGGTACGATTCGAAAAAAAATAACCTGCCTTTTTTTGCAGAATGGCCCGCAAAAAACGTCCAAATCTAAACTAAAAAATCTGATGTGGGCAGCACATGACTTTCCCTGCAAACTTATATCGACGTTCTATTTATTTCAATTAAATGTAATTCACTTTTAATTCAAATTTCGTTCTCATTCGGTAACCGGGTTTATTTTCAAAGGTGGCGTAGGGAAAGTACGAAAAACTAAAATATCTCGAGAACGGCTAGTCCTAGTGTAATGGGGTTGGTCTTATTCTTTTCGTCGTTAAACATTACGTATTAAACGGGCATTTAATGGATATATCTAAGTATACCAAGTTCTTTAGTTTAGATTTTGAAGATTTTTGCGGGCCGTTTTGCAAAAAAAGGCAGGTTATTTTTTTCCGAATCGTAGCAAAATGTAATCAGCACCAGAGTGACCTATACGTGACTCATCTACCGAATTTTGTGAAATTCGGTCCATTAGTTTTTCAGCTAGAGTGGATACAAGCTTTTGCGGTTGAAAAGTGGCGTAGGGAAAGTACGAAAAACTAAAATATCTCGAGAACGGCTATTCCTAGTGTAATGGGGTTGGTCTTATTCTTTTCGTCGTTAAACATTACGTATTAAACGGGCATTTAATGGATATGTCTGAGTATACGTAGTTCTTTAGTTTAGATTTTGAAGATTTTTGCGGGCCGTTTTGCAAAAAAAGGCAGGTTATTTTTTTCCGAATCGTACCAAAATCTAATCAGCACCAGAGTGACCTATACGTGAGTCATCTACCGAGTTTTGTGAAATTCGGTCCATTAGTTTTTCAGCTAGAGTGGATACAAGCTTTTGCGGGCCATTTCGCAAAAAAAGGCAGGTTCTTTTATTCCGAATCGTACCCAAAACTAATCAGCACCAGCCCCGCCCACAAGTGACTTACCTACCAAATTTTGTGAAATTCGGTCCATTAGTTTTTTAGTTACAGTGGATACAAAATCTGCACAGACAGACAGACACACAGACAGACAGACAGACAGACACACAGACAGACAGACAGACAGACAGACACACAGACAGACAGACAGACACACGCACAGACGTCACGCTAAAAATGGTTTTTTCGTATTCTAGGGGTCTCGAAACGTGTAGATCCGTCGAAAACTCGAGTTGTGATTTTCGGCATGATTCCAATACTTTCCCTATACATTACCATGTATTGCAGGGAAAGTAATATACATTACCATGTATTGCAGGGAAAGTAAAAACTACGTATGCTCAAATATATCCATTAAATGCTTGTTTAATACGTAATTTCTAGCGAAGAAAAGAATAAGACCAACCCCATTACATTAGAACTAGCCGTTCTCGAGATATTTTAGTTTTTCGCATTTTCTCTACGCCACCTTTGAAAATAAGCCCGGTTACCGAATGAGTACGAAAATTGAATAAAAGTGAAATAAATTTAATTAAAATAAAGAGAACGTTAATATAAGTTTGCAGGGAAAGTCATGTGCTGCCCACATCAGATTTTTACTTTCCCTGCAATACATGGTAATGTATAGGGAAAGTATTGGAATCATGTCGAAAATCGCAACTCGAGTTTTCGACGGATCTACACGTTTCGAGACGTCTAGAATACGAAAAAACCATTTTTAGCGTGACGTCTGTGTGTGTGTCTGTCTGTCTGTGCAGATTTTGTATCCACTCTAAGTAAAAAACTAATGGACCGAATTTCACGAAATTTTGTAAGTAAGTCACTTGTGGGCGGGGCTGGTGCTGATTAGTTTTGGGTACGATTCGGAATAAAAGAACCCGCCTTTTTTGTGAAATGGCCCGCAAAAGCTCGTATCCACTGTAGCTGAAAAACTAATGGACCGAATTTCACAAACTTCGGTAGATAAGTCACGTATAGGTCACCCTGGTGCTGATTAGATTTTGGTACGATTCAGAAAAAAATAACCTGCCTTTTTTTGCAGAATGGCCCGCAAAAATCGTCCAAATCTAAACTAAAGAACTACGTATGCTCAAATATATCCATTAAATGCTTGTTTAATACGTAATTTTTAGCAAAGAAAAGAATAAGACAAACCCCATTACATTAGGACTAGCCGTTCTCGAGATATTTTAGTTTTTCGTATTTTCTCTACGCCACCTTTGAAAATAAGTCCGGTTACCGAATGAGAACGAAAATTGAATTAAAAGTGAAATAAATTTAATTAAAATAAAGAGAACATGGATATAAGTCTGCAGGGAAAGTCATGTGCTGCTCACATCAGATTTTTACTTTCCCTGCAATACATGGTAATGTATAGGGAAAGTATTGGAATCATGCCGAAAATCGCAACTCGAGTTTTCGACGGATCTACACGTTTTGAGACCTCTAGAATACGAAAAAACCCTTTTTAGCGTGACGTCTGGGTGTGTCTGTCTGTGCAGATTTTGTATCCACTCTAACTAAAAAACTAATGGACCGAATTTCACAAAATTTTGTAGGTAAGTCACTTGTGGCCGGGGCGGGTGCTGATTAGTTTTGGATACGATTCGGAATAAAAGAACCCGCCTTTATTGTGAAATGGCCCAGCTTGTATCCACTGTAGCTGAAAAACTAATGGACCGAATTTCACAAAATTCGGTAGATGAGTCACTTATCGGTTACTCTGGTGCTGATTAGATTTTGGTACGATTCGGAAAAAAATGACCTGCCCTTTTTTGCAAAATGGCCCGCAAAAATCGTCCAAATCTAAACTAAAGAACTGGGTATACTCAAATATATCCATTAAATGCTGATTTAAAACGTAATTTTTAAAGACGAAAAGAATAAGACCAACCCCATTACACTAGGACTAGCCGTTCTTGAAATATTTTAGTTTTTCGTACTTTCCCTACGCCACCTTTGAAAATAAGCCAGGTTGCCGAATGAGAACGAAAATTGAATTAAAAGTGAAATAAATTTAATTAAAATAAAGAGAACGTTAATATAAGTCTGCAGGGAAAGTCATGTGCTGCCCACATCAAATTTTTACTTTCCCTGCAATACATGGTAATGTATAGGGAAAGTATTGGAATCATGCCGAAAATTGCAACTCGAGTTTTCGACGGATCTACACGTTTCGAGACCTCTAGAATACGAAAAAACTATTTTTAGCGTGACGTCTGTGTGTGTGTCTGTCTGTCTGTCTGTGTGTCTGTCTGTGCAGATTTTGTATCCACTCTAACTAAAAAACTAATGGACCGAATTTCACAAAATTTTGTAGGTACGTCACTTGTGGCCGGGGCGTGTGCTGATTAGTTTTGGGTACGATTCGGAATAAAAGAACCCGCCTTTTTTGTGAAATGGCCCGCAAAAGCTTGTATCCACTGTAGCTGAAAAACTAATGGACCGAATTTCACAAAATTCGGTAGATGAGTCACTTATCGGTTACTCTGGTGCTGATTAGATTTTGGTACGATTCGGAAAAAATGACCTGCCTTTTTTTGCAAAATGGCCCGCAAAAATCGTCCAAATCTAAACTAAAGAACTGGGTATACTCAAATATATCCATTAAATGCTAATTTAATACGTAATTTTTAAAGACGAAAAGAATAAGACCAACCCCATTACACTAGGACTAGCCGTTCTCGAGATATTTTAGTTTTTCGTACTTTCCCTACGCCACCTTTGAAAATAAGCCAGGTTACCGAATGAGAACGAAAATTGAATTAAAAGTGAAATAAATTTAATTAAAATAAAGAGAACGTTAATATAAGTCTGCAGGGAAAGTCATGTGCTGCCCACATCAGATTTTTTTTACTGTAAAAGTAGCAAATTCATTGCATTATATAAGGAAAGTCATGTGCTGCCCACATAGGATTTTTCTTTTTTTTCTTAATGCACATTCTATTTAAAAACTGTATTGATTAGTAATTTCAACCATTTATTAATAGTGTGTACCCATAAATGAAATAGTTCTCATTTTTAAAATGTTAACTTAAAAATAGTTTTCAAGGTTTATTTTCTTCAGATTCGTCTTATTTCACTATTTTGCACAGGTCTTTAAAATGCTTATAGCTTCACTAGCCATTCCACGTGGCTAGTGATCACTAAATATGACACCCACACACTTAATAACAGTTATGAATCTCAAAAACGGTTTCAAATGTCAGCATAAAAATGGATCGGCGCATATTGTTGAGAGGCAAATGGTATAAGTTTATGTGAATCTCTTCGCATGATCATCCGTAAGTCGATTCAATTTTTTCAATCAGCGACCCGAGTTCGATTTCCGCTTTTGTCCAAACTGTCACCGTGTTCACGTGGAGTACGATCACGTTAAACATGGGGTCCGTGAGTCTTTCCGAGAGGTTAGTGGTAGGGGAAGGAGGGTACGGTTCCTGTGGATGCCGCCCCCACTGGTTTACAGTCTAAATTGGGTGGCACTTCCCGGTTGTTCAAACATATACCTTATGGTAGGTCGGACGGTCTGGGTCGAAGAAGAAGAACTTTCATTTTGTTGATCTGGAAAATGAGATAGATCGAATGAGACGAAAAATGGGATTCTAGGTAGAGTGGAAGTACTTGGTCATTAAGAAAATATTTCATTACCTTTTTGTTCCGTCCCCTAATTTGAATTTTTTAATTTTAGAATTTTCCCCTTAGTCCCGAAGCTGGGACGGATCGAATAACACCCAAACCAAGATTCTAGCTACAGTGGCAGTACTTTTTCACTCACTCTTTGCTCACTTTTACACTCACGGCAACACCCTTTCACTCACTCACTCAGTTCAGTGTATATTATTGTTGCGACATATTCTCTGGAATCATGGGTGTACCCCCAGGATATAAGAATGAGTCTACATTTCTGGATAACTAAAACGTTTATTTACAAGCACAGCGCGAACAGAACAATATATAATAGCTCGATAACTCTCTCACAAGATCTCTAAACAACTGCCAGGTACAATAAAAGAGCAATTAAAGGTTTCACTAATTTCATAAAACAGCTGATACTATTCTCAAAACAATGACGAGTCTCACAATTCAATTTAACTCGTATCACCTCAACTGCCCCCAACATAGCGATATCTCCTTTTATATACTTTCCGTAGAAACTTCCAGAAGGGATTCGTATCTCGAAGAATATTCGTTATATCGAGAAGGTTCTAGTACATTCGAGAAGTCATCAAAAGGCGCCAAATTTGTGATAAATCACTAAATATGGAAACCACTGAACGACAGTCCTGATATACCAACCCTATATTCACGCCATAGAAAGGTATTTTCTCCTTCTGATTCTCAAAAGAACCTTCAGTGCAGGCATTTTTACGTTCGTAACAATATATAGATATAGTCAAACCTGTTTGAAAAGGAACCTGCAGGAAACGGAATGCCCCCCCCCCCCCCCCCCCCCCGCGAAATGGCTGCAAAAATCTTCCAAGATCTAAAATAAAATACTACAAATGTATCGATTAAATGCATGTTAAATATGTAATTTTTGGCAAAATAAAAGAATAAGACCAACCCCATTATGTCTAAATTCTCGAGATATTTAGGTCTTTTTAATTTCCCTGCAATTCATGGTAATGTATAGGGAAAGTATTGGAATCATACTGAAAATCGCATCTTGAGATTTCGACTGATCTACACGTTTTGACACCTCTAGAATACGATATAAGCATTTTTAGCGTGACGTCTCTCTCTCTCTCTCTCTTTGTGTGTGTGTGTGTGTCTGTCTGTCTGTTCAGATATTTTATCCACTTTAACTAAAAAACTAATTGACGGAATTTCATAAAATTTGGTAGGTAAGTCACTTGTGGGCGACTGTGGTAATGATTAGTTTTAGGTGCAAATTGGGATAAAAGAACCCGTCATTTTTTGCGAAATAGCCCACAAAAATTGCCTGCATCCTATATAGCTGAAAAACTAATTGACTGAATTATAAAAAAATCGGTTGATAAGTCGCTTGTGGGTTACCCTAGTACTGATCAGATTTTGATACGATTCGGAAATAAAAATCTGCCTTTTTTTGCTAAATGGCCAGCAAAAATCTTCAAAATCTATTACGTATGCTTAAATATATTCATTAAATGCTTGTTTTATACGTAATTGTTATCGATGAAAAGAATGAGACCAACCCCATTACACTAGGACTAGCCGTTCTCGAGATATTTTAGTTTTTTCGTATTTTCTCTATGCCACCTTTGAAAATAAGTCCAGCTACCAAATGAGAACGAAAATTGAATTATATGTGAATTAAATTTAACTAAAATAAAGATAACGTAGATACAAGTCTGCAGGAAAGTCATGTGCTGCCCACATCAGATTTTTAATTTTGGGAACTGAAAACGTTTTTCTCTGTAGTTAAAAAAATATTTAATGAAATTTCTTAAAATTTAGTAGTTACGTCTCTTAAGGGTTATTCTGAAGCTGATCAGATTTAAACATGATTCTGAAAAATATGACCGATTCGTTTTTGCGAAAAGACCCGCAAAGGTCGAAAAAAATGTGAAATAAATGATTAAAATTGCTGAAATATATAATTTAAGTACTTGTTCTTCATGTAACTTTTAACAGCACAGCGAATACGAATGACTTCATGACTCTAGGATGAACCGTTCTCGAGATATTTTAGTTTTTTGGAATTTTGAAAAGCTAAAAACTTTAAAGAAGAACCTGAATACGAAAAAACTATTTTTAGCGTTACGTCTGTGTGTGTGTGTGTCTGTCTCTTTGTGCAGATTTTGTATCCACTCTAACTGAAAAAGTAATTGACTGAATTTCATAGAACGTGGAAGGTAAGTCCCATTGTGGGTGACCCTGGTGCTGATTAGATTTTGGTACCATTCGGGATTAAAGAATCTGCCTGTTTTTGCGAAATGGCCAGTAAAAATCGTTAAATCCGAAAGTAAAATACTAAGTAGGCTCAAATATATCAATTAAATGCTTATTTTACACGTAATTTTTGACGACGAAAATAATAAAACCAACCCCATTACTCTAGGAGTAGCCGTTCTCGAGATATTTTAGTTTTTTCGCATTTTCGTAACGCCACCTTTGGAAATAAATCCAGTTACCAAATGAAAGCGAAAATTGAATTAAAAGTGCAAATTCAGTGTCATTTAAAATAATCATGGCTGTTATTTTGTGCAATTATACTCAATTTATTTAATTATTGGAGGAATAAAAAAAGAACGTGAATATGAGTCTGCAGGAAAAGTCATGTGCTGCCCACATCACATTTTGTGAAACGGAACCTGTACAACGTCCCAGGAAAACAATAAGTCCCAAGAGATCAAAAAATTAACTGAAGTTTGGCTCATCTCGACTTTCTCTTACTAAACTCGTTTTTTTTTTTTCAAATTTTACAAGAAAAATTTTGAAAAATCGGTATCGTGAGTCTAAGTGATTACAATCATAGCGTGTTAGCCTTCACTTTAAAGATCTTAAAAAAAATCATTCAATTGATACTATACTTGACAATGTACCCCCGGGGGGCGGGTAACTTGCCCCCAAAGGGTGAGGGGGCTAATGACGTCACGAACAAAAAATTGTATCGCAGCTCTGTTTCACAACAATGATTGAAACTTAATTCTCGTGATTATTGAGCCATAAATAAACCAATTTATTTGTGATTATGTCAAATGTTGTCCAACGCTGCCGCGTTAAAAAAAATAGAAAATTTGGAATAAAATTCAAAATTTTCACTCGAATTTAAAAAAAATTCTATGTAGTTCAAGATTTTTTTATAACAAAGCCGGATATAAAGTTTCTTGAAAATCCATTAATATTTGTGGCTGCTATTGTGTGCACAAGAAATAGACCACATACACAGACAGTGGACATCACTCCAAAAACAGTCAAAACGTGTTTAAGAGGTCTTAAAACATATATTGGCACTAAAATCTCGAAATCGAAAATTTTCGTCAAAATAATAATATACTACGTATGAGAAAGTAAAAATATTTGTAGATAGAAATTATTTTTCATAAATCCAGACATGAACCAGGAGGCAACACGGGAGTCTGTACCTACTTCACCCGCCTTTACGGGCCTGGTTTTTCTTTCTGCAAGTTTCGAAGTATCCGTGAACAAACACCTACCTCATTAGCAGAAAATCTGCAAAAAAGTTTCAACGCAGATTTGAAGATGTCTGAAAATGTGAAAAAATATTTTAATGCGTTCGCAACACCGCTCACGATAAATGTTCAAAAACAGAGCTTGTCTATTCTAAAATGGATTTAATTGATCTCCAGAATAATTCCGAATTGGCGAAATGTTAGAAGTTTCACCGCGAGGAAAACTTCTGTTAAAATTTTACAAAAATTATTTGCCATTGCCACAGGATAATGGATCAATGGAACATTTATGCTAAAGATAGCAGTGATTGATTCCGCGTACTTATGCAAACAATAATTTTCAATAATTTTTTTTTTTGAAAAAATTAAATCAAGAAGCCATTCTCGTCTGACTGATGAACATTTGGAGAGAAACTTGCGGATTGCTGTGTCCCTGCATTGATCCAGATATTGACAGATTTGTGAAAAACAAACAATTTCAAGTTTCGTACTAAATCTGCATAGCATGGGAGTTATTTTGTTTAATGAATTTCTGTGTAATTTTGTCGATAAATCTTCTATATATATTTTTTATTTTTAAAATAAAGAAATTGGTTTTGGAATCTAGCTCTTATTTTGATGTGTGTATGTGTGTGGACGGGGGGGGGGGGGAATGTTGTGGACCGCTACTGTTCAGTTAAAGTAAAATTAGTCCACGGGCGTTAAAAGATTGTACACACCTGATTTAAAGTATCAACCAGTTTCACAGGGAAAAAAAAGCAGCTTCCTTTTCAGGACAAAGCAAACACACCAACAAAGCGTCTGTCGACAGCAGAAATGATAAACGCCTTCTTGATTTTAAATTCAGATAATTTTAGATAGCAGCTTGAGCGAATTTTTATATGTCCATATATATTATATTGCTTATCAAATGTGAATTAATTAATTTGATCAGGTACCCTTCTACCCGCTCCTCCTTTCTTGATTCAATGTCGTTATCTTCTCCTTCATTTTAAGAAAGAAATTTCTCAGAAGTTACGAGGATGAACTTATAGGCCGAAACGTTTCTCAGGTATCAAAGAAAATTCTTATTTCAGATCTTAAATGACTGGAATGATATAATTACAAATTTACGACTCGCTTGAGAAAAGATGTTTAGCACTTCACACTCCTTGACAGTAACGCATCAGTTCCACCAACTTAACGGTTCCCGAATAAAAAGAACTCAAATTACTACTGAATGCTTTTTCTGTAGTACTCGCTTTTCTCGATTCACGATCTTGATGTGATAGTCATTTGAAAATCGTCTGTGTTCTCTTGCATGATTGCGGAAGAGCAGGCGCGCCCTCTATTAAGTAGCGCCGGCATCACGCAACAACCGAATCCAGTATGTATTGTAGTGAATCTGACAGCCGCATAAGTTCGGTTGGATGTTGTGAGATTTGTTTTTAAGATTTGTGTGGAGGAGGAAAAAAGAAAGAGAGAGAGAGGCGAACTAGAAAGGAAACAAAAAGGGTATGTTGATTCTATTATGTATTAAGAAACTTACAGGTTTCACAGAAATGTATCGGTTTCACAGAAATGTATCGGTTTCACAGGTGTAAAAATACCTTAAGGTATCAATCAATTTTTATATTTTATGCTTCCCTCTTCTGTACTATATATAGTTTAGAAAAAATATTGTTTTACTTTAAAAATTTCCGAACCTGAGATTTTGACAGAATTGCACGTTTATGGAAATTCTGAACACGTTTCGCATGGGAGAAGATTCCGATTTCGCTTGGAAATGTTCGACTGTATCCTTGTATGTCTCTACACTTGCATATCTCTGACATGATAACTTAAGCACAAATTACCGTATATATTTAGATAGAATATGTAAAAAATAAAACCAGATAATTTTTTTGTATGTTCTATGATTAGAAAGTACATTATTCGAAATTTAACAGTTTGTAAATATATTTTGCTTCAATTTCAACTGATATTCATTCAGACAATTATCCACTGAGACAATTATGTTTTCTTCTGTATTTGAAACGAGCACCTTTCATTTTTCTGATCGAAGTGCAATTTCTGATCTTTACGACTCCTCATTCCCAGTTTATTTATTTTTTTAAACGCAGGATGGCATCCTTCCCATCGAAACAACCCGAAAATAAATATTGCTCTCATAAATCGCAGAATCCTCGAAGAATTATGGTTTTAGTGTTTATTGAGACCTTAGTCGTACAATGCATCTAAAACGCAGCTTTTAATTGCGCGGACGAAATCTAAAGATCTCGTGTCTCATCAGAGAAAGTTTTTTTTTTCAGAGCAATGATAATTCCCGGAATAATAATTGAAGTATGGAATTTATAGAGGAGAGGGATAATTTGAACTGTGCTATGTTATTTTGATCGCATCAAAATAGTTTATATTAGCACAGATAAACACAAGAAAGATCAATCATGCATAAGCATTGATTATGAAACACTTTCCAACTGAAATGTAATTTCATTTAAAAATTTCTAAAATGTGATTCATTCAGTGGTAATATCTTTTACATTATCACAGTACTACAGTAATTTATTATACTTAAATATTTAAAACTGTATCGAAATATAAATCATCTGATTCTTTATGCAAAATCAATGAATATTTCATTCATATAACTTGTATTCCAGACTCCAGAGCTAAATAATTTTGTGTTGAAGACCCAGACCGTCCGACTCGTCCTGAGGACTTAGAGTAACTAGTTGGACGGCCGGGAAGGAAATAATTTTGTGTGAAAAAAAAATTCAGCAATTCTTATGTAATTCATCTTACAATCGCTTGAGATATTTGCATTCTGCATATGTTAAAATTAGGCTTCCTTGAAGAAATAATAAAAGTTTAGGGATCATTTAAAATCACAACTATTGTAATTGCATAGGCACGGAATTTAGATACACAGATAATACACAGATAATATATATGTGTATGTGTATGCACTCAAAGTATTGGAATCGTGCCGAAGATCGGAACTCGAATTTTCAAAGGATCTACACGTTTTGGGACTTCTAGAACACGAAAAAACTACTTTTAGGAAGACGTCTGTGTGTGTAAGGGTGTATCTGTGTATGTTTCTGTGTGTCTGTGTGGATATTACATCCACTCTAATTGAAAAACTAATGGACCGAATTTCATACAATTTGGTAGGTATGTTTTTTGTGGGAAATCCTGATGTTCATTAGATTATAGTACGATTCGTAATAAAAGAATCTGCCTTCTTTGCGAAATGGCCGCAGAAATTGCCTTTATCCACTCTAGCTAAAAACTAATGAACCAAATTTAACAAAATTTGGAGTATAATATTTCAATAACCTACAAGTGATTTATATACCAAATTTAACAAAATTTTGTATATAAATCATTTGTAGGTTATTCTACTACGATTCGGGAAAAAGGAACGGCCTATTTTTGCGAAATGGCCAGCAAAAATCGTTATAAATAAAAATAAAAGACTACGTGTGCTCAATTATATCAATTAAATTCCTATTTTATATGTGATTTTTGACAACAAAAAGAATAAGACTAACCCCATTACTCTAGGACTAGCCGTTCTTGAGATATTCTAGTTTTTTCGCGTTTTCGCTACGCCACCTTTGACAATAAGTCCAGCTATCAAATGAGAACCAAATTTAAGTTTAACGTGTAAATTCAATGTCATTTAAAATACTTATGTTGTGCAGATAAACTCAAATTATCATTGAATAAATAAAGAGAACGAATATGAGTCTGCAGAGAAAGACATGTGCTGTCCACATCAGAATTTTTAACAATATTACACCAATGATTTATAGAAGTGAACGGGGATTATTTTCAGGCCATTTCGAAAAAAATGTATGATCTATATTTAAAGATCCATCAAATTTTTGTCGAATAAAATGTTCAACAAATTTAAGCTGTGTACCAAATTTTTTTTTATATATTCTATGGGATAATGTGAATATTTCCTAAAAATTTCGAAGCAATTCGTGAATTTTAAATTTACTTAAAAAATGTTTGAAAAATTAGGTCCCATAGGGTTCAATGTATTTCATTTTTTCAACCCGGGTTCAATAAAAAACTAATTGGGTGATATTGTTTATTTGTATTCCCATAGGTTCTACAGACCGTCTGAACAACATACTAAAATTTCATCTTGATAAACTCATTTTTACGGCAGTTATCGTGCTAACGGACAGACAGACAGACAGACAGACAGACAGACAGACAGACAGACAGACAGACAGACAGACAGACAGACAGACAGACAGACAGACAGACAGACAGACAGACAGACAGACAGACAGACAGACAGACAGACAGAATGAATGAATGAATGAATGAATGAATGAATGAATGAATGAATGAATGAATGAATGAATGAATGAATGAATGAATGAATGAATGAATGAATGAATGAATGAATGAATGAATGAATGAACAAAGTCATAAACACTTTTCAACTTTGTTGTAAAGTGTTAAAAATGTATCTATCAGCGTTTCTAAACTGTTGCCAACTTACAAAAAAAAAAACGAAAAGAATTTTTACAAAATAGTTTCAAAAGAATATCTTGAGTGCGGAATCTGAAAAAGATGCGTATTTTTAACACTTTACAACAAAGTTGAAAAGTGTTTATGACTTTGTTCATTCTGTCTGTCTGTCCGTTAGCACGATAATTGCCGTAAAAATGACTTCATCAAAATGAAATTTTAGTATGTTGTTCAGAGGGTCTGTAGGACCTATGGGAATATAAATGAATAATATCACTCAATTAGTTCTGGATTGAACCCGAGTAGAAAAAATGAAATACATTGAACCCTATGGGACCTAATTTTTCAAACATTTTTTAAGCGGATTTAAAATTCACAAATTGCTTCGAAAATCTTAGGTAATATTCAGATTGTTCCATAAAATATATATAAAAAAAATTCAGCGAAATATATTCAGTAGTTTTTTAAATAAAAATTAAAATAATAATTACACCTCTTATATGAAGCGATCACGTGACCATGATATGAAAAGATCACATGACCCACTTCAAAATGATATATGGCATCCATCTTGTCTCAAAATCGTGATTTTTTAAGTTCTTTTTAATTCATATTGAGTGTTGTATCCGTCCTAAAACCACTTTATTGTTGCTTAAATTCTGTGCATCTACATACTGAAATAACGCAATAACAATATATTTGAGTTTAAATGATCATCCAAATTTGATTATTTCTACAACGAAGCCTATTTTTCACTTATGTAAAATGTAATCAGCAAAATATGTAGAATGAGTTGTATTAGAATTGCTGTATTTCTTTAACACAAAATTATTTAGCCCATGGAATCTGCATAGCTGATATGAATGAAATATTCATTGATTTTACAAAGAGAAGGACGATTTTTTTCGATGTTTTAAGCATAGAGTTTAATTACGTGCAGCGCCATGGTCTTAATTTTTAAATATAATACATTATTATAGTATTGTGAGATGAATGAAATGAATGGGAAAATGTTATGAATGAAATGCTGTTTTTATAGAGAGATCCAGGCGTGTTATTATTTCTATGACGTCATTTGAATGAATTTCAGTTGTTTTCGATGAAGTTTTCAAATATTATAAATTATCGTAGTATTGTGATAGTTTTAAAAATATTACCGACGAATGTATCGCATTTTAGAGATGTTTAAACCACGCAATTTATATTTCAATATCGTCATTTGAATGAAGTTCATTTTTTACGATGAAGGTTTAAGTTTTCAAATATAATAAATTAATGTAGTATTGTGATAAGTTTTAAAATATTACCGAGGAATTAGGGGTCAAGTTTTTTTATCTAAGTGAGGTAACAAAAATAGTAACTAGTTTAATATAAAATGTCATGGAGGTGGAGAATAATCGTACGCCCCGGATGTATGCCTGAAAGAAGCACTGCCACCATGATCTTAGTACACCTAAATTCTCGATTTGATTGTGACCCGTTGCCAATTTAGAAAAAGAAAATTTTAAAACACTTGAAAGTTAATTATTTGAAAAAGCGCCTATGATGCCATCTCATTACACTTACACCTAAAATAAAACACAAAAACAGTCAACGCTTACACAAGTTATTTGCAATAGTAAACAAGAAAGATCAATCACGCATAAAGCATTGATTATGAAACACTTTCCAACTTCAATACAGTTTTATTTAAACATCTCTAAAATGCGATATATTCCTCGGTAATAATTTTAAAATTATCATAATACTACAATAATTTATTATATTTGAATACCATTTTTATCTAAGTGATGTAACAAAAATAGTACCTAGTTTAATATAAAATGCCTTGGGTGTGGGGAATAATCGCATGCCCCAGTTGTTTGCCTGAAAGATAAAACGGTTTTAGGACGGATACAACACTAAATATGAATTACAAAGAACTTTAAAAATCACGAACATTATTCAAATTATGTCATCGAAATATAACACACCTGGCTCTCTCTATAAAAGCAGCATTTCATTCATAAACTGTTTTCCATTCATTTTAGTCATCACAATATTATAATAATTTATTTTATTTGAAAACTTCATCGAAAACAAACGAACTTTATTCAAATGACGTCATCGAAATATAATACGCCTGACTCTCTCAAGCAACATTTCATTCATAAACTTTTTTCCATTCATTTTATTCATCACAATATTATAATAATTTATTTTATTTGAAAACTTCATCGAAAACAAACCAACTTTATTCAAATGACGTCATCGAAACATAATACGCCTGACTCTCAAGCAGCATTTCATTCATAAACTTTTTTCTATTCATTTCATTCATCACAATTCTATAATAACTTATTTTAGTTAAAAATTTAAAACCATGGAGGTACGAGTAATTTAACTCTATGCTTGAAACTTCATCGAAAAAATCCTTCTCTGTGTAAAATCAATAAATATTTTCATTTATATCAGCTATATTGCAGACTCCACGAGCTACATAATTTTGCGTTAAAGAAATGCAGCAATTATTATACAACTCATTCTACATCTTTTGGTATTTACATTCTCCATAAGTGAAAATTAGGCTTCGTTGTAGAAATAATCAAAGTTGGATGATCATTTAAAAACTCAAATATATTGTAATTGCGTTGTTTCAGTATGTAGATGCACAGAATTTAAGCAAAAATAAAGATCTTTTAGGACGGACGGATACAACATTAAATACGAATTAAAAAGAACTTTAAAAATCACGCTTTTGACACAAGATGGATTCCATATTTTATTTTAAAGTGGATTACCTGATCTCTTCATATAATTGTCAAGTGATCTTTTCCTATAAACGGTGTAATTATTATTTTAATTTTTATTTTAAAAACTACTGAATATATTTTGCTGAAATTTTTTTTATATATTTTATGGGATAATTCGAATATTTTCTAAAACTTTCGAAGTAATTTGTGAATTTTAAATCCGCTTAAAAAATGTTTGAAAAATTAGGTCCCATAGGGTTCAATGTATTTCATTTTTTCAACCCGGGTTCAATCCAAAACTAATTGGGTGATATTATTCATTTATATTCCCATAGATCCCACAGACCGTCTGAACAACATACTAAAATTTCATTTTGATAAAGTCATTTTTACGGCAGTTATCGTGCTAACGGACAGACAGACATACTGACTGACTGACTGACAGACAGAATGACTGACTGACTGAATGAATGAATGAAGTCATAAACACTTTTCAACTATGTTGTAAAGTGTTAAAAATAAATAAATAAAATAAAATAAAATTAAAGGAATAACTTCATAACTCGGCAATATATTCATTTTTTTAACACTTTACAACATAGTTGAAAAGTGTTTAAGACTTTGTTCATTCTGTTTGTCTGTCTGTCTGTCCGTTAGCACGATAGCTGCCGTAAAAATGACTTTATCAAAATGAAATTTTAGTATGTTTGGACGGTCCGTGAGACCTATGGGAATATAAATGAATAATATAACCCAATTAGTTTTGGATTGAACCCGGGTTGAAAAAAGGAAATACATTGAACCCTATGGGACACCAATTTTTTAAACATTTTTTAAGCGGATTTAAAATTCACAAATTGCTTTGAAATTTTTATGAAATATTCAAATCACGTCATAAAATATATAAAAAAAAGTTTCAGCAAAATATATATTCAATAGTTTTTTAAATAAAAATAAAAATAATAATTACATCCTTTATATGGAGGTCTTGGTGACCATTATATGGCATATGGTGATCATTATATGAAGAGATCACGTGACCCACTTCAAAATGAAATATGGCATCCATCTTGTCTCAAAATCCTGATTTTTAAAGTTCTTTTTAATTCATATTTAGTGTTGTATCCATCCTAAAACCGCTTTATTTTTGCTTAAATTCTGTGCATCTACATATTGAAACAACGCAATTACAAAATATTTGAGTTTTTAAATGATCATCCAACTTTGATTATTTCTACAACGAAACCTAATTTTCCCTTATGGAGAATGTAAATACCAAAAGAGATGTAGAATGAGTTGTATAAAAATTGCTGCATTTCTTTAACGCAAAATTATTTAGCTCATGAAATCTGCAATATAGCTGATATGAATGAAACATTCATTGATTGTACGCAGAGAAGCAAACGATTTTTTTCGATGAAGTTTCAAGCATAGAGTTAAATTACTTGTACCACCATGGTTTTAAATTTTTAAATAAAATAAATTATTATAGTATTGCGATGAATGAAATGAATGGAAAAATGTTTATGAATGAAATACTGCGTTTATAGAGAGAGCCAGGCGTGCTATATTTCGATGACGTCATTTGAATAAATTTTATTTGTTTTCGATAAAGTTTTCAAATATAAAAAATTATTGTTGTGTTATGATAATTTTAAAATTATTACCCAGGAATGTATCGCATTTTAGAGCTGTTTATACCAGCCATATTATATTTCAATGCCGTCATTTGAATGAAGTTCATTTTTTTGGATGTAAGTTTTCAAATATAATAAATTAATGTAGTATTGTGATAATTTTAAAACTGATTGATCTTGTTTATTTGAACATCTATAGTTGAGGTATATCTGGCTGAAATCGGAGCGTTACGAAAATGTAAACACTTTGATAGAATGTAAACACTTTGACGAAAATGTAAACACTCGAAAATGTAAACACTTATATTTGCGAACATAAAAAAAAAAATAATAAAAACAATTTTTATTAGTTTTATTGTAAATAGGGTTCTACTTATGAATGTAGGAAATTAATTTCAATATTTTAATATTTTGAACATATTTTTTCGGAAAATCCGTAATGTTTTTGTTTAAGCGAATTTTTGCCTGACTTTGCTTACTTTCTAAACTATGAAAGAACTTGTAATATTTTCCAAACTGTAAGAGATAGATATAGAAACAGTAAGCGACGAAAATGTTCAGTAGAAAATAATATTAATAGATTGATAATTTGTTTATACAAAGCTCTTAGAGCTTTTGAGGAATGGCCTTGTCAAATTGAAGAAGATTGAAAATTTTCCGTTTTTCAACTTTGTAATGCTTATAGTATTTAAAAACAAAAAGTTTAGCTGTGAATTTTAATAAGTAATTTGTGGCCCTTTGGAAATTAAAGAAATTCCTTCGATTCCCGATTATGCATAGTTTTTGAAATATAGTGGTTATAATTCGATATTTTAATATTTTGAACTATTTATTTTGGAAAGTTTATTTTGAAAACTTTCGATATCTTAATATTTTTAACTGTTTTGGAAATGTGCAAAGAAGACAATCCACCCACAAAAATGATGTTATTTACGTAAAGCAATTTCGGCTCCATCGGACGGAGCCACTGCCGATTTTTACTTTCCCTGCAATGCATGGTAATGTATAGGGAAAGTATTGGAATCATGCTGAAAATCGCAAATCGGGTTTTCGACGGATCTATGCGTTTCGAGACCTCTAGAATACGAAAACACTATTTCTAGCGTGACATCTGTGTGTGTGTCTGTCTGTCTGTGCAGATTTTGTATCCACTCTCACTAAAAAACTAACTGATCGAATTTCATAAAATTTGGTAGGTAAGTCACTTGTGGGCGAATCTGGTGCTGATTAGTTTTGGGTACGATTCGGGATAAAAGAACCCGCTTTTTTTTTGCGAAATGGCCCTCAAAAGCCTGTATTCACCCTCGCTGAAAAACTAATGGACCGAATTTCACAAAATTCGGTAGATAAATCGCTTGTGGGTCACCCTGTTGCTGATTAGATTTTGGTACGATTCGGAAAAAAATAACCTGCCTTTTTTTGCAAAATGGCTCGCAAAAATTGTCAAAATCTAAAATAAAAAACTACGTATGTACAAATATAAACATTAAATGCTTGCTTTATACTATTTTATTATTATTTAATTTTTAACGAAGAAAAGAATAAGACCAACCCCATTAGACTGGACTAGCTGTTCTCGAGATATTTTAGTTTTTCGTATTTTCTCTACGCCACCTTTGAAAATAAGTCCAGTTACCAAATGAGAACGAAAATTGAATTAAAAGTGAAATAAATTTAATTAAAATAAAGAGAACGTGGATATAAGTCTGCAGGGAAAGTCATGTGCTGCTCACATCAGATTTTTAACACTTTACAACAAAGTTGAAAAGTGTTTATGACTTTGTTCATTCTGTCTGTCTGTCTGTCCGTTAGCACGATAACTGCCGTAAAAATTACTTAATCAAAATGAAATTTTAGTATGTTGTTCAGACGGTCTGTAGGACCTATGGGAATATAAATGAATAATATCACCCAATTAGTTCTGGATTGAACCCGGGTTGAAAAAATGAAATACATTGAGCCCTATGGGACCTAATTTTTCAAACATTTTTTAAGCGGATTTAAAATTCACAAATTGCTTAGAAAATTTTAGGTAATATTCAAATTGTTCCATAAAATATATAAAAAAAAATTCAGCGAAATATATTCAGTAGTTTTTTAAATAAAAATTAAAATAATAATTACACATCTTATATGAAACGATCACGTGACCATGATATGAAACGATCACATGACCCACTTCAAAATGATATATGGCATCCATCTTGTTTCAAAATCGTGATTTTTTTAAGTTCTTTTTAATTCATATTGAGTGTTGTATCCGTCCTCAAACTACTTTATTTTTGCTTAAATTCTGTGCATCTACATACTGAAACAACGCAATAACAATATATTTGAGTTTAAATGCTCATCTAAATTTGATTATTTCTACAACTAAGCCTATTTTTCACCTATGTAAAATGTAAACAGCAAAATATGTAGAATGAGTTGTATTAGAATTCCTGTATTTTTTTAACACAAAATAATTTAGTCCATGGAGTCTGCATGGCTGATATGAATGAAATATTAATTGATTTCATAAAGAGAAGGACGATTTTTTTCGATGAAGTTTCAAGCATAGAGTTTAATTTTTTGTAGCTCCATGGTCTTAAACAAAATGTTTAAATAAAATAAATTATTATAGAATTGTGATGAATGAAATGAAT
This sequence comes from Amaurobius ferox, assembly GCA_951213105.1. Lineage (NCBI taxonomy): Eukaryota > Metazoa > Arthropoda > Arachnida > Araneae > Amaurobiidae > Amaurobius > Amaurobius ferox. The sequence continues at coordinate 60,958,493 of OX578146.1, forward strand.
GGGAGAAAGTTATGAATGAAATCCTGTTTTTATAGAGAGATCCAGGCGTGTTATTTTTTCTATGACGTTATTTGAATTAATTTCAGTTGTTTTCGATGAAGTTTTCAAATTTAATAAATTATCGTAGTATTATGATAATTCTAAAACTATTACCGAGGAATGTATAACATTTTAGAGATGTTTAAACCAGGCAATTTATATTTCAATGCCGTCATTTGAATGAAGTTCATTTTTTTCGATGACGGTTTAAGTTTTCAAATATAATAAATTGATGCAGTATTGTGATAAGTTTCAAAATATTACCGAGGAATGTATTGCATTTTAGACTTGTTTAAATAAAATTGTATTGAAGTTGGAAAGTGTTTCACATAATCAATGCTTTAAGCATGATTGATCTTTCTTGTTTAATATTTAATTTAATACTCATAGAACGCCTCGTTCTTAAAGGGGCATTCCCAAAAATAGGATTACTGGTAACATCCAAGCATTTCAATTACAAATAATATCCATGGATTAGTTTCGTGCTTAATATGCACCATCATAGAATAGCTGATATCTAAAATAGCAGCAAAAACACTTTCTGTGTACCCCAATTTTGTGAATCTTGATGGAAACCGACACTCATTCATTTCTTACAAACTTATGCAACCTAAATTCAATCTTTTAAAAAGAAATTTAAAGCTGCCTGCGTGGTAGGACTGGATTTAAATCCAGCTCTTTACGTCTGTCAACGTAAGTTTGTATTTATCCTATAAAAATTATAATAATAAAAATCTAACGCATATCTTACTTTTCTCAAGAGAACTGTTTTCTATAAAGAAACTTACAATTCGAAACAGGGTTTCGAATTGTAAGTAATAAAGTAATGTAATTCTAATAATTGTAAGTTATAAATTCTAAATTCTATTGTGAGATATTAAAAAGAAAATAATAATAAACACTAAGCCAGTTAGTTGCTTTTATATTTTACAAAGTTATTATTTTTTAATCCACTGAATTGAAAAATTATAAATCATAATCGTATTGTATAGACTCTTACCTAACAGGAAACCGTAACAAATATTTTATCCACCATAAATATATTTATAAAAATTCTTTAAAATAAAAATGAGTTAAAATCATAAAATAGTCATTCGGAGCTTAGACTTCGAGTTGTGTGGACGTACTTTAGTATTGCTCCTGCTTTTACCAGTTGGTGATCTTCTTGCTTCCGCTTGGGCGTGTTATATCTAGTTTCGATAGAGCACGTCGGGCAAAGCAATTCTACAGCTTGTTGTGTACGGGCGATTCGCCATTTTGGATTTTGTGCTTTCCATTTTGGAGTGCCACGTGTGTTGTTACCACGTGGTAGTGCTATTTTTTTGGAACTTCTCCACCCTGACGATATGGATTTGGAACGAGGCGACGTGGCAGCTACTCGCGAACTTGCTGGTGAGCTGGACGAGGAAGAATTCGGGCCTCTCAAGGGTGCCTTGATGAATTACTGCGAAACTCTACCTGATGATGGACTGATGACTGGACTGAAGGAAGAAATCAAGACCGCCGTCAACTTCTGCACCCTGGCAGTCTACGTGATGACTCTTCACATCAGGGAGCTGCTGATGAACGGACTACTGGGACAGGAAGAGGACCAAGTCTCCAAAATTCTAGGCTCGTTACTTTCTGTGAACTCTTTTTTGTTTGCCCGGAAATTGGATAGGTTTATTGATTGTGATATTTATGAGATTTCTAAATGTGAGGGATGTAATTCTAGTGTTCAAATCAAAAGTAAAATGATAGAGCTAGGCTTAATTAAGGATATTAAAGATGAAGATAAACTTAAAACGGTTGAAAATCCAAATAAAAAAAGAAAGATGGAGGGGCAATCCACTAAGGATGATCCTACTAAAAGCCAGATTGTAGAAGAAAACTTAAATGTCCATGATAACATGGACTGTAATGAAATAGCTGATAATGTTGTAAATGTAACTGACAATGATTATGTTAAAACTAAGACTTACGCTGAGATTGCCGCGCAACCAGTAGTGTTTAAAAGTGCACCTAAACCTAAAACGGTCGAAAATAGTGACAGGCTAACAACAGTTGAAGTTGAGAAAAAAGACCCAAAAGCTGAATGTTTTTTCATAAAGTTCAATGATAATTACAAGGTTCTCCTTAAAAAACTAAATGATATCTCAGGAAATAAAGTATCTGGCAAGCTCACAGGAGACATGCTAAAATTGATTCCAAATGACGCTGACACCTACAGGGTTGTACAGCGCCATTTAAGTAGTGAGAAAATCCCCTTCCACAGCTTAAACCTAAAGACGGAGAGGCCAAAAAAGGTAGTTCTGAAGGGGCTACCAACAAATTATAACATGGAGGAAATAAAAATCACTTTAACATCCGAAGGATTAGATGTAGTCCGGGTTTCTCAACTGAGAAACACTAAAACGAGATTACCCTTGCCGATCTTCTTAGTCAGCCTTAGGCCTACGGCAGACTGGCAGAGGGTCTACAGACTAACAAGATTAGGTTACTTGGCTGTGAAGGTAGAGGCCTTCAGAGCACGGGGCTTCAAAATCTGCTACCGGTGCCAACAGTTCAATCACTCCTCGGAGAACTGCAGTATGCCACCTAAGTGCCTTAAGTGTGCTGAAGAACACTTCACACGGGACTGTCAGAGACCTAGGTCTGAGAAGGCTACGTGTGCAAATTGCAATGGAGACCACCCAGCGAACTTCAGGCAATGCCCGAAGAACCCCTGGAACAGAGGAAAGGCACCGGGGTATGCCCCCCCTCCCCAAAATCAGATACCCCCTTGGAGGCAAAAGGCCCTCGGATTAAACTCCCAGGCACCCCCTCAGGGCTCCTCGCACACTGTGCCACAGCAAATTAGATACGAATCTTCAGCACCCACCAGATCGGTGCAAGAGCAGGCCCCCAAACCTTCGTCTTCCAGAGAATTGACTCCGGAAGAAGTAAAACTGGCTACTACAGCCATTATAAAGAGAAAGGAAGCCGAAAAAGCCAGACAGGCAAGACAGGCGGAACTAGAAGCTAAAATTGTAAATCAATATGCTAAATCAAAAGAAGAAATCAAAACACGTGAAGCCAAAACTAAACGAGTCAGAGAGGAAGAGCTCGCGCAAACCCAGCTGTTAGAAAAAACGGTTGAAAAAAGGCAAAAAACTACTGAGGTCCAAAAGGATACTCACGAAAATGACCAAACCGCGGTTGAGGCTGAGGATATGGAAGCTGAGACTGAACCTGCTAGTAAAACCAATGATGAAAAGATGGATGAAATCCTCAACCTCATCAGAGGGTTTATCACCATGTTCGACCTAGATGCAATAAAACACCTGTTGATGCAGTTCGCAGAGCTAATACAAAAAAAGAGTGATCCAATGCAAATGGCCTTTGAAGCTTTTAAATTAATCGCGGACTTTAAAAATAACAGTGAGAATCAAACCCGCCATGGCTAGGTCCCAAAAAGAAAGCTTTAAAATAATATTTTGGAATGCGAACGGCATATCTCCAAGAATAAATGAACTTAGGAGCTACGTAAATGAAAATGATGTAGATGCCCTGTTAATTCAGGAAACTAAAGTTAGAGAAAATAAAAAACTAAATATAGCAAACTATATTGGCTATCACAACCTAAGCTCAAATACAACTGCTAGAAACCCCCATGGAGGAACAGCAATATATATCAAAAGAAATATTCCCCACGAGGAAATAAACAACATAAATCTTCAAGGAGTAGAAAATACTAGCATAAAAATTAAAATAAATAATGTAAACCCATTTATCCTAACTTCAATATATGTCAAAAACATGAGTGGTATAAATGTAGCTGCGCAGCTGGAACTGCTTTTCTCGCGATATCCAAACACAATACTCGCGGGCGACTTCAATGCACACCACCGAGCGTGGGGCAGCAGGAGAGCCAACATACGCGGTACACAGATACACAGATTACTGAACACAACAAACACCAACATCATTGCACCGTCGAGACCAACCTGCTTCTCAGGTGCCAACGGCTCATTCATAGACTTTGTCCTAACGAGAAACATAGAATACGCTCACACTATCGATACCCTAGATGAATTCGACTCGGATCATTTACCGGTATTGGTGACATTCGATCTGAACACTCCCCTTCCAGCCTCTCTGGGACAAGAGAGGGTGAACTGGAACGTTTTCAAAAGAGCACTTTTTGAGCCGCACTTGGCAGTACCCAACATTATGAGCACGGCGGATATTGACTCTGCCACACACACACTCACAACAGAAATCAAAAGAGCTATTGCCTCTGCCACAACACATCGTGAGTCACCAAAAATGCCTACACTTTCCCACCATGTCAAACAATTAGTTAGGCAAAGGAACAGAATGCGTAAGACATGGCAGGCTAATAGAGACCCTACCCTCAAAAGGGAGCTTAACAGACTCACGTGGAAAGTCAGGGATAAAATTGTCGCAGAAAAGCAGCAACAGTATAAAGAGTTAATTGAATCCCTTAGCTCGGAAGACGTATCGCTCTGGCAATTCGCTAAAAGACTCAGAAAACCTCAAATTAAACTCCCGCCACTAATAGATGGCGTTAAAATCGCGTACTCAGACGAAGAAAAAGCAGAGGCGCTTGCTAGGCATTACGAAAAGCAATTTGAACCAAACCACGATCTAATGTGTCAGGACACCCTAAGAATGGTTAGGCAAACTCTAAACAACTTCAGGAACTCCCCGGTCACGGCTGAGATTAACCCAGCCACCCCGCAAGAGATAATTGATATCATCAAAAACCTTAAAAACCGTAAAAGCCCAGGGCACGACAAAATCAGGAATATTGCGGTCAAAAACCTACCCTTAAATATAATATTTTACTTGACCACCCTAATAAACAAAATACTAAAACTAAATTATTTCCCCAAAGAATGGAAGGAAGCGATAATTATAGCGATCCATAAGCCTGGTGAGGATGCCACAATTCCAGCCAACTATAGACCAATCAGCTTACTACCGACACTTAGTAAAATTACTGAGAAAATAATTCTTAATAGACTGAACACGCACCTTAGTGAGAATGATATTATCATTCCGGAGCAGTTTGGATTTCGGCCAAAACACTCCACCACTCATCAATTGCTGAGAGTGGTAGAGTACATATCTTCTGGACTTTATAGTAAGACACCCACAGCTGCTATTTTTCTTGACATACAAAAAGCATTTGATAAAGTGTGGCACTGTGGATTAGCATACAAATTGATCACTCTAAAAGTCCCTGACGCACTTGTCAAACTTTTAATCTCATACCTAAATAACAGACACTTCCAAGTTAGAGTAAAAGATAACATGTCTACACCCAAGCTCATTAAAAGTAGTGTACCGCAAGGATCCATCCTGGGCCCGACACTCTTTAACATATATCTAAATGACATCCCCAGGACCCTAGACACGGAGCTGGCACTCTATGCAGACGACAGTGCGATACTTGCAAAACATCCTTACGTCTCAGTAATGCACAGACAGCTACAACAACACTTAGACATACTCCAAACATGGCTGGAAAAATGGCGAATAAAATTAAACCCCAATAAATGTCATTGGATTTATTTCTCTAGAAAACGTAAACCTCCGCCGCCTCTGTACATAAACAACCATGCCCTAAAAGCGGAAAAATCTACTAAATACCTAGGTGTAACGATAGATTCCCACCTAACCTGGAAACAGCACGTAACGAACTTAATCAAAAAAGCGTATATGGCCACAGGAGCCTTATACCCAATGATAGGAAACGGAAATCTAAGTTATCAAAATAAACTCCTAATTTATAAATCGGTCATCCGCCCGGGGATGCTATATGCAGCACCCGTATGGGGATATGCCTGTAAAACTACTATAGACTTACTAGAGACAAAACAAAACAAAACCCTAAGGATTATAAGGAAAGCTCCTAGATACTTAAGAAACTCGGTAATTAGGAAAGACTTCAAAATAAAAACTGTTAGAGCCCAAATTAAAAAGCTAGCGCTTAAATTCTATAAAAATCTGCCATCTGTTCCAAATGAACTACTATTCAATCTGCATGACTATGATCATCGCAAAGCCAAATCACGTAAGAGACCCCGCGCGGTACTTAATATTGAAAATCGGAATTAGGTAAGTCCCAACTTAAATAGTTGATATTAAATTAAAACTCGATCAATGTTTTCTAAAAAATGTTCTTAAACCTTAAACTGCCAAATTGATAGGAAATCCTTAGAACTGCATCAACTCCCCAAAATTACTCAAACTCTAAATGTGCAACAAACTGCCACACTAGGAGCTAAGTCAAATAATAAAAACAGTAAATCAAAAACCTCGAACCTCCAACTATGGGCAAATGAAATAATGTCACAGTATGAAGATAAGAACCACACCTAGAGATTGGAGATTAAAGGCGCTTCGCGCCTGGTGCTCTTTTCTGGACGAAACCCACATCTCTCATAAAATAGCGCTCCCGCCACTAATTGATGGCGCTAAAATCGCGTACTCAGACGAGGAAAAAGCCGAGGCGCTCGCAAGTCATTATGAAAAACAATTCCAACCAAACCACGATCTAATGTGTCAGGATACCCTAAGAATGGTTTGCCAAACTTTAAATAACTTCAGGAATTCCCCGGTAACGGCTGAGATTAACCCAGCCACCCCGCAGGAGATAGTAGAAATTATCAAAAATCTCAAAAATCGTAAAAGCCCAGGGCACGACAAAATCAGAAATATTGCGGTTAAAAACCTGCCCCTAAACGTAATATGTTACTTGGCTATCTTAATAAATAAAATATTAAAACTAAACTACTTTCCCAAAGAATGGAAGGAAGCGATAATCATAACAATCCCCAAACCAGGTGAGGATGCCACAATTCCAGCCAACTACAGACCAATTAGCCTGCTACCGACACTTAGTAAAATTACTGAGAAAATAATTCTTAAGAGACTGAACACGCACCTTAGTTAGAATGACATCCTCATTCCGGAGCAGTTTGGATTTCGGCCAAAGCACTCCACCACTCATCAATTGCTGAGAGTGGTAGAGTACATATCTTCTGGACTTAATAGTAAGACACCCACAGCTGCGATTTTTCTGGACATACAAAAAGCCTTTGATAAAGTATGGCACTGTGGATTAGCGTACAAATTGATCACTTTAAAAGTCCCTGACGCTCTTGTCAAACTTTTAATCTCATACTTAAATAACAGACACTTTCAAGTCAGAGTAGGAGGTAACTTATCAACACACAAGCTCATTAAAAGTAGTGTACCGCAAGGTTCTATCCTGGGCCCGACACTCTTTAACATATACCTGAACGACATCCCCAGGACTCCGAACACAGAGCTGGCACTCTATGCAGACGACAGTGCGATACTTGCAAAACACCCATATGTCTCAGTAATGCACAGACAGCTACAACAACACTTAGACATACTCCAAACATGGCTGGAAAAATGGCGAATAAAATTAAACCCCAACAAATGTCATTGGACCTATTTCTCGAGGAAAAACAAACCGCCGCCGCCACTGTATATAAACAATCATGCCTTACGCGCGGAAAAATCTACTAAATACCTAGGTGTAACGATAGATTCCCACCTAACCTGGAAACAGCACGTAACGAACTTAATCAAAAAAGCGTATATAACTACAGGAGCCTTATATCCAATGATAGGAAACGGAAATCTCAGTCATCAAAACAAACTGCTAATTTATAAATCGGTCATCCGCCCGGGAATGCTGTATGCAGCACCCGTATGGGGATATGCCTGTAAAACTACGATAGACCTCCTAGAGACAAAACAAAACAAAATCCTACGGATTATCAGGAAAGCTCCCAGGTATTTAAGGAACTCGGTAATTAGGAATGACTTCAAAATAAAAACTGTTAGAGCCCAAATTAAAAAGCTAGCGCTTAAATTTTACAAAAATTTGCCATCCGTTCCAAATGAACTGTTATTCAATCTGCAGGATTATGATCATCGCAAGGCCAAATCTCGTAAGAGACCCCGCGCTGTTCTAAACATCGATAATCGGAATTAAAAGATCCCACCCCAAACATCTGATATCAAATTAAACTCGCGACTAGTGTTCAAAACTCTAAGCTGTTAAAATGCTAGGTAACCCTCAGATCTGCATCAACCTCCCAAACTGCTTAAACTCTAAATGTGCAACAAACTGCCACAATAAGAGCTAGGATAAATAATAAAAAAGTAGTAAATAAAAACCTCGAACCTCCTGTTAGGGTCACTGAATTAATGTCACAGTATGACGATAAGAACCACATTTTGAAATTGGAGATTAAAGGCACTTCGCGCCTGGTGCTCTGTTTTGTACGACACTCGACTTCTTCATAAAATAGCGGTAACGAACAAATAATGAATCTATAACTTTTTAACACGTTGAAAAGTATTTATGACTTTGTTTCTTCTGTCTGTCTGTCTGTCCGTTAGCACGATATATGCTGTAAAAATGATTTTATCCAAATGAAATTTTAGTATGTTGTTCAGACGGTCTGTGGGACCTATGGGAAAATAAATGAATAATATCACCCAATTAGTTTTGGATTGAACCCGGGTTGAAAAAATGAAATTCGTTGAACCCTGTGGGATCTAACTTTTCAAACATTTTTTAGGCAGATTTAAAATTCACAAATTGCTTCGAAAGTTTTAGGAAATATTCAAATTATCCCATAAAATATATAAAAAAAATTTCAGCAAAATATATTCAGCAGTTTTTTAAATAAAAATTAAAATAATAATTATACCTTTTATAGGAAGAGATCACTTGACCATTATATGGAGAAATCACGTGACCCACTTCAAAATAAAATATGGCATCCATCTTGTGTCAAAAGCGTGATTTTTTAAGTTCTTTTTAATTCGTATATAGTGTTGTATTCGTCCTAAAACCGCTTTATTTTTGCTTAAATTCTGTGCATCTACATACTGAAACAACGCAATTACAATATATTTGAGTTTTTAAATGATCATCCAACTTATTTCTACTTATTATTTCTACACGAAGCCTAATTTTCACTTATGGAGAATGTAAATACCAAAGTTTAAGAATTGCTGCATTTCTTTAACGCAAAATTATTTAGCTCTTGGAGTCTGCAATATAGCTGATATGAATGAAACATTCATTGATTTTACACAGAGAACCAGACGATTTTTTCGATGAAGTTTTAAGCATAGAGTTAAATTACTTGCACCTCCATGGTTTTAAGTTTTTACATAAAATAAATTATTATAGTACTGCGATGGATGAAAGGAATAGAAAAACGTTTATGAATGAAATGCTGCTTTTATAGAGAGAGCCAGTCGATTTATATTTCGATGATGTCATTTGAATAAAGTTTATTTGTTTTCGATGAAGTTTTCAAATATAATAACTATTGTAGTATTATGATAATTTTAATAATATTACCGAGGAATGTATCGCATTTTAGAGACGTTTAAACCAGACAATTTATATTTCAATGCCGTTGTTTGAATGAAGTTCATTTTGTTCGATGGAGTTTAAAGTTTTCAAATATAATAAATTAATGTAATATTGTGATAATTTAAAAACTATTACCGAGGAATGTATAGCATTTTAGAGATGTTTATATAAAATTGCATTGAAGTTGGTTGGAAAGTGTTTCATAATCAATGCTATATGCATGATTGATTTTTCTTGTTTACAATATTAACTTTATCTCCAAATCTTCAATAAATCTCGTAAGACATATACCTACTTATCGTTATTACCTTTATTTATTAATTCTCCTCCTTGGCGACGACACTGTTTCCTTACATATATAGTATAATGTATAGGCAAAGTATTACGACATGGTCGAAAATTCAAATTCGAGTTTTCAACAGATTTACATCTTTTTGGCATTCATGAACTCAAATCGAACACTCTAGTTATATGCGTAAGGGTCGTCTATTAAAAGGACAGTACACATTTAAAAATTCTACATTATAAGTTTTCTGATTTTAACATCAGTTTGTGACCTAATAAATTCTAAGACATTTTGATAGCAATTAAGTTATTGTATCTTCATTCTATTGTGAAATATTAAAAGAATAATAATAACAAACACTAAGTCAGTTAGTTGCATTGTTAGCATCAAACTTTAACCGTATTTATCTTGGAAGCGAATTTTAATTGCATTTGTCTCGAAAACGATTCTTTCGCGCATGATATATCATAAACAAAGTAATGAAATTTCCTCAAACTTTCTGAATATAAGAATTATTTAATGATGTTACAAACGAACTGTTATCTGTGTTTTAGTTTGGAAGATATATTTCTTTACATATACTTTTTAAAAATGAAGTGAAAAATGCAAATTTATATATAATCTTTAGTAGTTTAATTTTGAAAATTTCATGAATTTACCTTAAATATAGCTGATTTATAAAATAAAATGTTCAAACTTAACTCACATTTTAATTCAACACATTTTAATTCAACACATTTCGTCACATTTTAAGTCACATTATAATTATTGTTCCTTACATGTTAACGGTACCTGGTTTAGTTCACGGTATACTTTATTTTATTTGTGACCTTGCTAAAATATATAGCATGAAACTTTTTTTGCAAATTTTGGTCCCTGGTTTTCTGTTTCCCTAAATTATTTTATCACGCTTACAAAGGATTTAAACTTCCGTGTTTGTTTTCCTTTTTTGATACAAAAATGTTCATTTCAATTGAAACTCCTATTTTTCAAGACTGACTTATAGATAGAGCTTAGATGATAACAGATGCGTATGGATTCTGTATCAAATTCTGGAGGAGGTAGCGAGTTTAGTAAGGACTTCATTTTCCGATTCTTTTTTCACTGCGCCTCTAAAAAAATTTACTATAGTTAGAGCTTAGGTGGTGACTAATATGGAATCGGTATCAAATTCTGGAGGAGGTAGAGAGTTTAGTAAGGATTTACCCTACCTGTTCTTTTCCCACTTCTAGCCTAAACTCATTTCTTGAAACGTCTATTTCTCAAGATTGGCTATAAGTAGAGCTTAGATGTTGACTGATATGGGTTCAATATTAAATTATCGAGGAGGTAAGGAGTTTAGTAAGTAAGAATTTACCTTTTCTTTCGGTTTTAATTCCACTTCCAGTCCAAAAATTTTTTTGAAAGTGTATTTTTCAAGAATGGTTACAGTTAGAGCTTAAATGAAGACTGGAATGGATTCAGTCATATTGAATTCCGGACGGGGTTGAAGGTTCACTGAGGATTTCCGCATCCAGTTTTTGAAAAAACATTTCCGATGTTTTCGAAAGTTCTTATGACTGTACATTGTACGAAATAAGTATGTAAAGAAGAATAAAAATGCTTAGTAGTTGCTCCGAAAACGAAGTGTACACTATATTTGCCACTCTTCAGAAAGCGCCTTCAGAAATTTCTTATTTTGTTTTTGTTTGACAACGATTTGCTTTTTAGGTCACGTGATACTATATTTTGACACACTCATTTTTACTTTCCCTGCAATACATGGTAATGTGTAGGGAAAGTATTGGAATCATGCCGAAAATCACAACTCGAGTTTTCGACGGATCTACACGTTTCGAGACCTCTAGAATACGAAAAAACTATTTTTAGCGTGACGTCTGTGTGTGTGTCTGTGTGTCTGTCTGTGTGTCTGTGTGTCTGTCTGTGCAGATTTTGTATAAACTCTAACTAAAAAACTAATGGACCGAATTTCACAAAATTTGGTAGGTAAGTTACTTGTGAGCGAGTCTGGTGCTGATTAGTTTTGAGTACGATTCGGAATAAAAGAACCCGCCTTTTTTTGCGAAATGGCCAGCAAAAACTTGTATCCACTCTAACTGAAAAACTGATGGACCGAATTTCACAAAATTCGGTAGATCAGTCACTTGTGGGTTACCTTGGTGCTGATTAGATTTTGGTACGATTCGGAAAAAAATGACCTGCCTTTTTTTGCAAAATGGCCCGCAAAAATCGTCCAAATCTAAACTAAAGAACTGGGTATACTTAAATATATCCATTAAATGCTGATTTAATACGTAATTTTTAACGACGAAAAGAATAAGACCAACCCCATTACACTAGGACTAGCCGTTCTCGAGATATTTTATTTTTTCGCACTTTACCTACGCCACCTTTAAAAATAAGCCCGGTTACCGAATGAGAACGAAAATTGAATTAAAAGTGAAATAAATTTAGTTAAAATAAAGAGAACGCTAATATAAGTCTGCAGGGAAAGTCATGTGCTGCCCACATCAGATTTTTGTTTATGGTGGTGTGGTTACTCTGTCGTTTGATCCTATAGAAGGATGTTGTTTTTTGCCACCGAACCCTGTCAATACTTTTAATGAATTGCATGTGCTGTAACTAAGAGACGATTCTTATTTCAGATTAGATAAAGCATTTTGTAATTTGTGAATAATTCAAAATTAAGAGTTTCATAGTATTATCTTCCTCTGAATCATTCTCCTATACTGCATCAATAAGCACCATTAAACTGGTTTCGCGTTTAATAAATCTTATCATTACCGAATAGACGTCACAATAGTGACAGCAATAAAACTTATTATGCGCCGCAAACTGGCAAACTTCAATTATAATCAACAAAAAATCTGATGTGGGCAACACATGACTTTCCTTATATAATAAAATGAATTTACTACTTTTAGAGTAAAATAAATAGGTTTTTCTTCTAGTAGATACTAATATCCTTTCCAAGATATTGAATTTTCGATAATTAGTCGTCATTTTCATTGATTTAGCGTCATTTTTATCCATTTGGCGAGATTTTCGTTAATTTGGCAACATTTCAAAAAGTCGCCAAGTTGGCGACATTCCGCCAATTTCGTCGCCAAAATCTCGCCAAGCGTTATGGACGAAGAAATAAGTTATATATATATATATATATATATAACTGATTAGATATTGAATTTTCGACATATATAACTACTATTATATATTTATATACTATATAACTTATATATTATATAACTTATTATATAACTTAATATTATTTATATATTATATAACTTACCTACCAGAAAGGTGTAAGGTAACTGTTTGGACGGTCGTACTTGACAATTAGTGAAATTGCAAGCATCCACAGAGTAAAATAATCTGATGTGGGCAACACATGACTTTTCTTATATAATGCAATGAATTTACTACTTTTACAGTTAAAAAAAATGTTATTCTTATAGTAGATACTTATATTCTTTCCAAGATATTTAATTTTCCACAATTAGTCGTCATTTTCATTGATTTAGCGTCATTTTTATCTATTTGGCGAGATTTTCGTTAATTTGGCAACATTTCAAAAAGTCGCCAAGTTGGCGACATTCTGCTAATTTCGTCGCCAAAATCTCGCCAAGCGTTATGGACGAAGAAATAAGTTGTTCTTACAGCAGATAAATTGGCGTTCAAATGCAAAAGTATTACTCAAAGTATCTTTTTTCATGAATGGAACGAGCTAGATCCACGAGAATGATGTCACTCAATTTATCGCATGATATTATATATGAAAAGTGAACATGTTTCTCAATAGGAAATATTTTTTTTTCTATTTTATATGACTTTTTGATAATTTTTTTGAAAAATGTGCAATATCTCGAGAATGGTTCATGTTAGCGTTCTAAAATTTATGTCAATCGTTTTCTAATGAAAAATTACATAAGAAATGTCTATTTGCGTAACTTTAATATTGGTTTTGATTTTTTGACGATTTTTTCAAAATTTCATTCGAAAATTTAGGGGGGTTCTGAACATTCGATTGCGTATAAAAACAATAGGCTTCCAGTGTTTACAGATTGTGATTTTTGTACCAAATTTGGTTCGAATCGATCCATTCGTTCGTCAGTTATCGTCTCCACACACACACACACACACACACACACACACAGAGAGAGAGAGACACACACAGACATCACTTCAAAAATGTTTGATTCGTGATCAGGGATGCTTGAAACGTGCTCTCCCGTCTTAAACTCGAATTCGAATTTTCGACCCCGTCACAATACTTTCCTTATACATTATGTATATAAGGAAAGTAAAAAATTTTATGTGGGCAACACATGACTTTCCTTATATAATGTAATGAATTTACTACTTTTACAGTAAAAAAATAGGTTTTTCTTATAGTAGATACTAATATTCTTTCCAAGATATTGAATTTTCGACAATTAGTCGTCATTTTCATTGATTTAGCATCATTTTTATCCATTTGGCGTGATTTTCGTTAATTTTGCAACATTTCAAAAAGTCGCCAAGTTGGCGACATTCCGCCAATTTTGTCGCCAAATTCTCGCCAAGCGTTATGGACGAAGAAATAAGTTATTCTTACAGCAGATAAATGATTATTGGCGTTCAAATACAAAAGTATTACTCAAAGTATCTTTTTTCATGAATGGAACAAGCTAGATCTACGAGAATGATGTCACCCAATTTATCGCATGGTATTACATATGAAAAGTGAACATGTTTCTCATGTGATAAGGCTTTCACACCTCTGTGTTAAAATTGTATATTAAAGTATTGTTTTATTTCTGTGTGATTGAAAGTGTCAATTTCGAAATATAAATGTCTTTTCTACATGTTTTCAATTACATTGACTTTTAAGGGAAGTGAACTCTAAAATCGCAAAAGTGTTTATGTTCCAGAAAAATAGTAATAGTTTTGTATTTTCGCTTCTCAGTCGCTAGTTGGGAACTTGCAGGTTTTGCGCACGCGCGCGTTTGAAAAAGGATTTTGGAAACAGATTGGAAGGAGTCGTGGAAAAATGTAGACGTGTGTGTTTGATTCGCGTATGATCGCGAATTTTAAGAAAAGGTGGATTAATTTTGAAAGTGGAAGGATGTGATTAAAATATGTAACATAGTTCGACAAGTTGTGCGTAGAGTCGTTTGGCTCGGTTCAGAGATGAGTCACTCGTGTTTTAAATGAATCAGCCTGGTAGTAATGGAATAATGAGTCTTGTGAAAAGAGAAAATGGTTCTTTCACTGGTCGGCTTGAATCGCTAATAGGGCAAGAGGGAAAGCTCATTTTACAGCGATTTGTATTTGCCTGACTCCTCCTTGTGTCCTAAGGTACGAATCAACCAATCTCCGTAACCAACCAAGATGTCGAATTCCGCCAGCATGATGTTGTGTAGTCAAGTTTCCCGACCATTATGGATTTTGTTCTGCGCAAGAATCTCGATGAGTTTATGCCGAGAGTCCATCCTGATATCCTTTCCCATGGTACAGAATTGTAAATGTTATATTTAAAAGAGACGAGGTAAAGTTTTATATATATTTAGTCTTCCACCTAACGAATAGAGTGTTAATTGTCAAATCCTCGTGAGTATCAAGTCATTGATGATGTTATATGAAAATGTCGTATATGTTCAAAGTATACAAATGTGATATATAAATGTCAAGTATAATATGAGGAATATTGTGTTTATTTTATGTATCAGAAAATATGTGTATTCTCTTGGTTCCTCTTCCTCCAGGGGTGTTCTTAATGGTCACCCTACCGAGTGTAACTCTGAGTTATTGCGAGAAATGCTTGTACTCCACTGTTTTCGATCAACTGCCTTGTTATTTCATGTTTAATAAATGTGTTTGATTTCAAAACTTTGTCTTCTCTGTCGAGTATACCAAAACGTTCGCGACAGAATTGGTGCCGTTACTTTTCTCGGTGAGTGGGGAAGAGCTGAGAGAATTAAAATTTTTAAAAAATTTTCTTAAGAATTGAAATTTTGAAGGTTAAAAATTACCGTTGTGCTAAAATGAGTGTTTTCTTAAGTAAACAGAGTTCCATGTTCTGCTTTCGGTGTTCTCAAAAACGAGTGTTCTTGGAATTTGATATGTGCCATTTGATAAAAAAAATTGATTTGTTTGCATATTTATGTCATTTGATTTGATAAAAACTGGTTTTATTGTAAATACTGTTTAAGAACATTGCAATTGCATATTGTGTTAAACTATACGAGTATATTTGATTGTTATGCAAAATGGCTCCAATTACTAGAAACAAAAAAGTAAATGTCGGTAAGATGAGTAAAAATTCAAGTAAAAAATTAAATTCCTCCTTGAATTTGTCGCTTGATATTGCTACTGAGTCGGATACTGTTAATTCTAGAAGTAAAGTTAAAAATGTTAGCCACAAAGCTAAATCTAATGAGGAAAATATATCAGATAAATCGCCGGTATGTCTGAATTCTTCTTCTGGCACTTTGCCAAATCAAAACAGTGCTTCATCGGTAAATGATAACATGTTAAAATCATTCCATATTTTCACACCTAAGTTCGCACATCATATTCCAAAATTCTCGGGAAATTCAGAGCTTTCGTTGTCACAGTTTTTGGAAAAGTTAAATTTAGTAGCCACTCATGCAAACTGGAGTGAGTGTGACAAATTGGTTTGTTTGAGATTGAATTTAGAGGGGGAAGCAAATAGATTGATTGAAGAGAATCCAAAGCACAGAAATTGTAAAAATTTGCAGGAAATTATTCACATTTTGAAAGATCATTTTGAAGTGACCGAAAATGTTACTAAAAACATAATTTCACTCGTGAACTTTACACAGAGACCAAATGAGTCGGTTAAACAGTTTTCGATGAGAATCGAAGCTGCTTCATTTAAGGTTGTTCCGGAAGATGTAGATTCCGAAAGTGAGAATAAAATCAGGCAAACACTTTTAAAAACTTCATTTATTAATGGTTTATATCCGGAACTAAAAAGATTGGTGTTGTCACAAAACCCTAGAGATTTTTATTCGGCTAGAAAACTTGCAATTCTTGAGGAATCTATTTTAAATGAAAATAATGCTATGTTCTTGACTAATCCGGTACTTACAAAAAAAGGTGTTCTCACACCAGAAAAATATGTTCTCACACCAGATCAAAGTGAAAGTATGTCAGATTTAAAAAGAAAAGTGTTAGAACAGGAAAGGGACATTGAATTTCTTAGGGGTAAAATAGAAAAATTTAAGTTTAATTCAGATAAAGTTAACGAAAAGCGTTCACCGCGTCCAAAGTGTGACAAATGTGGTAAATTAGGTCACGTTCAAGAACAGTGTTGGAAAAAGGTTTTTCAAAAAAGAGATGTGTACGGTATAAAATGTAGGAAAATTTATACCAGTCCTGGAACTAGGTATCACCAGGGTGAAAGACACAGAGGGCAAATGTCTGCAAATGAGTGGAAGTATAGAAAGCAAGGAACGCAAAATTATAAAAATAAGGAGTCATATAAATCTTTGCAAAATTCCAAAAATCATTCTTCTGGGAATCAGAGTAGATATCCCATGCACAATTATAATAATAGAAAAACTTTTGATAGGCAAACATCACATTTTGAGGAAAATAATATTTGTCATAATATTACAAATTCTTTGTCATCTTCTTCTATTATAAAAGGAAAATTAGTGAGCAGTGAGGTGTCAATATTGATTGATACGGGTAGTTCAATTAATTTAGTGTATGAGGAAGCTTTAAATACTGTACCCATTGCACATATGTTGCTAACATACAAACCAACAATTTTGCGTAGCTTTAGTTCACAAGATACTAAAGTTGAATGTTTAGCCACTATTTCACTAAATTTGGGAAAAGAAAGATTCCCTACCGAATTTTTTGTGTTAAAATCACCAGCTCCTATTTCATATAATGTAATCCTTGGTAACAAGTTTTTACATAAACATAATGCTATTATAGATTATAATCACTTCTGTTTTAAGTTTTCAAACTCTTCCATTCCTTTTGTTGGTTATCAATGTACGAATAATTTACTTTCGATTTCAAATCATGAACCGGCAAATGAGTCGGAAAGTGCAGACTCAAACCTAAGTAGTGTCGCAAAGCGTATTGCTGTGCCTGACTCGCAGATGAGTAGTGGAAAAAATGTTCGTGTGGTAGAGGACTGTAAACCGAAAGAGTTCCATACGAATGCATGTGCCAAATGCAAAGCAGATCTGGCACCGGTAGTGAATGAGTCTCAGGTCATTCGGGAAGAGTATGTGAGCAGAAATTTTTCGGAAAATAATGTAGTGCCACATTTGGGTAGTGAAGAGGTACATATTAACGATTTGGAAAATGGAAGCAAATCTTTTAGAGATTTGGTAGTAAATGCACAGAATGTTACTTTGCATATGGGGGAAAAGCAAAATCATGTTAGAGGTGGTACTGAAGAAGTGGCACAGCATAAGAACTTAAACATTAAAACTGTTAATAACTTATGTAGAGTAAAAGAAACTCTAAATACAAAAATTAAAGAGCCAATTATTGTGAAAAATTCACAAAAATGTATAATTCCTCCTTTATCTGAATCATTTATTAAAATCAAACTTTCAGAAGGGTTTCCGGAAAATTCCACCTTGCTTCTGGAATCAGAGAAAAATGACCACATCTTCATTGCTAGAGCTGTATATAGAGCTCCTAAGGATGGAATTATTTGGGTTCGTGTTGCTAACCCAGAGGAAAAACCTTATCATTTGAATAAGGGTAGAAAAGTGGCTCATGTTCAGGAAATTCAGGTGTCTGAGGAGGTTGAAGTTAATGTAGTGAGTGAGGGAGAGTTGGACTCCAGTGAACCTTTGGAGCCTTTTGAAAGTTGGGGAGGAGATTTTGACCTGAGTCATCTCCAAAAAGATCAAAAACATAAATTATCAACTTTGTTGAATAAATATAGACAAGTTTTTGCAAAGAATGTTGCTGAGTTGTCTGGTTGTAAAACCATATTACATGAGATAAATTTGGAAACATCTGTTCCTGTTTATCAGAAACCATACAAAGTTCCACATCATTTACAAGGGGAACTCAATAGACAAGTCACAGAATTATTAGAAGCTAAAATAATTAAACCTAGTTTTTCACCTTACAATACGCCAGTACTGTTTGTAAGGAAACCGGATGGTTCTTATAGATTATGTTGTGATTTTCGCAAGTTAAACAAACTTACTATTACAGAAAATTTTCCAATTCCTAACATTAGTGAATTGATTGATAATTTAGCAGGTGCTACATTTTTCTCAACTTTGGACTTAACTTCAGGATTCTACCAATTGCATTTGAATCCACAGGATTCACACAAAACAGCTTTTTCCACGCCCACCGGTCACTACGAATGGTGTAGGACCCCTTTTGGTCTAAAAAACGCACCAGCGTCTTTTCAGAGATTAATGTCTCTTGTACTGGCAGGGTTATCAGGAATATACATAGATGATGTTATCATCTCATCAAAAACTTTTGAAGAACACATGATGAAATTAGAAGAAGTTTTTATTAAATTATCTCAACATGGTCTTAGGTTAAAGCCATCAAAATGCTTCTTTTTCAGAAAGACAATAAAGTACTTAGGTTTCAGAGTGTCTGAGGGAAAAGTTCAGCCAGACCCTCATAACATTGATTTAGTGCAAAAATTTAAAGTACCCACCTGTGTCAAGAATATCAGACAATTTTTGGGTTTGACAGGCTTTTATAGGAAGTTTGTACCAGATTATGCAAAGATTACTCTTCCACTAACTAATCTTTTAAAATCAAAGCAGAAAAAGTTTGTGTGGAGTCAGGAGGCTCAGGAAGCTTTTGAAATACTTAAGAACAAGCTTATTCAAGAACCAATTTTAAAATTACCAAATTTTAATTTGCCCTTTACTTTGCATACAGATGCCTCTAATTACGCTTTGGGATCAGTTCTTTCGCAATTGGATGAAAATGGGTTATCTCACCCAGTTTCCTTTGCTAGTCGAAAATTACAAGGTGCTGAAGTGAATTACAGTGTAGTCGAGAAAGAAGCTTTGGCTGTTGTTTGGGCTACCCAGAAATTTAAGCACTATCTCTTAGGCAAACATTTCAAAATTTACTGTGATCAAGCATCCTTATCGTTCATTTTCAAATTAAGAGATCCTACTTCGCGCATAGCTCGCTGGATCGTTTCATTGCAGGCTTTTGATTATGAAATCATTCATAAACCGGGGAAACATAATGTTGTAGCTGACTATTTTTCGAGATGTATTGATGAGTCTTCTTCAAAGAAATCTCAAAACACTCAGAAACAAACTGTTCCTAAAAGTATTGTAGAATCTGTCCCTACGAAAATTTCTGGAAAAGTAGTGGTACAGAATAATGATAGTAGTGAAAACATAAATGCAATCGTTGAAAATTCTCAAGATCAAGTACAGACTACTGTGGAAGCTTCTCTGGTAACTAGGATAGCTATTGGTCAATTGAAAGATCCTAGATGTATAAAAATCAAAAATCTTCTGGAAAAAGGTGTAAAACCATACCCACAAAAACTTTCATTTTTCATGAAAAATGATATGTTACATTGCATACACAAAAATCCAAAGCAGAGACAGCAATATAATGAGAGAGTAGTTATTCCTCAAGACTTAGTCTCAGAAATTCTATGGCTTTGCCATGATTCTCCTGTTGCTGCACATTGTGGTTTTCAAAGAACTCTGGCAAAAATTTCAGTTAACTATTATTGGCCAGACATGCATGCTCAGACTGAAAATTATGTGAAGTCGTGCACAACTTGTGTAAAAAACAGAGGTTTTCGTAACAACAAGGCTCCAATACAGAAATTTCCTATTACAACTTATCCTTTTGAACGTGTGGCTATGGATGTAGTCGGCCCACTACCTATCTCGAATTCTGGGATGAAGTACATTCTTGTCATTACAGATTACTTCACTAGATGGCCAGAGGCTTATCCACTTGCTACAGTTAAAACTGAGGATATTCTCGCTTGTTTAGAGAGATTTATAAGTATTCATGGAATTCCTGCTCACTTAATTACGGATCAAGGTAGTAACTTCATTTCTGAAGCTGCCAACAATCTATACAAGAAATTAGGCATAAAAAAACATAATACTTCAGCGTACCATCCCCAGTCAGACGGGCTAGTCGAAAGACTGAACGGTACGTTAGTTAGATCCTTAAAGAATCTGGTCTATTCTGATAAGGGCGATTGGGATCGGATGATTCAATTTGCTTTAATGGCTCATAGAACGTCAGTTCATGCTTCAACAGGCGAGTCCCCAGCACATCTTGTCTTTGGTCGAGACCCTGTGCTACCTGATGCTCTTTTAACAGGTGTAAAATATCCAGTTTACAAATCTACTCATGATTATTCAGATGACTTACAGGTTCGCTTAAAAAAGACCTTTGTAACTGTTAAGAAAAACCTTGAGGAAGCTCAGGAATCACAACAACTTCAACAACATAAATCTGCTAAAATGCCTAAGATTAAAGTTGGTGATCTGGTCTATCTTTACACACCTCATATTCGGCCAGGCCAATAAAAAAAACTCAGTTCTTTAAATCATGGTCCTTTTGAAGTTATCAAGCAAACAACTGAAGTTAACTTTGTCATTCAACACAAAAACAATCCATGTAATCAGCAATTGGTCCACGTTAATAGATTAACTCCTTTACCTCCTAGACGTAGTGAATTGATTTCTAGCACATATAATGATAACATTGATAATTCTTCAACTCAAGAAACAAGACAATTTAAAAGTAGATATTTTCTAAACCATCAAAATAGGGTTAAAACTCAAAATGTTCCTAATTCACACAAGTATGACTTGCGCCCAAGAGGCCAATTTATTCATTAGGGTTACTTGTCAATTAAGGCAATATGTCAAGAGAGCAATTGGCTCAAAAGTAAAGTAAAATGTTTAGATTATGAAATTCTCACATTTTCAAAAAAAAAAGACTGATATTGTTGTGAGATGGACAATTATGTTTCATAATATTATATTTTCAATTGTTTCACAAAATGTTTTGCAAAACTGTATGCTATGTTAAAATGGATCCAATATTTCTGAACTTCTGTGTATTTTGCTTTATGTGTCAGTCAGCTGAATGTTCTGTACTGCAAGTTCTGTGCCAGTGCAGCTTTCTGAATGTGAGTGCCATGTTAATCAGGTTGAAGTAGTGTTTTAAAATTCTAAATACTTAAATAATAATTTTTTTTTGCTTTACTTTAATGATAAGCAGTAATGTTTTAAAGTAATTTTAAGATAATTAAGTACTTGATGGATTAGAGTTTTGGTAAGGATTTTTAAGGATAACTGATAATTTTTATCTCTGTTTTATTTTATGAATGTGTGAATGATTTTTTTTTAATTTAAAGGTCTAGTAAATTTTAGAAATTTTTTTTTGTCATTTGGTGTTTGTTGACTTATTGGTTGGGGGTACCGCCACCTCTAGGTTTGCAACTTTCTAATGGACTTGTTTCTTGCCTGGGTGCCTGATCAACATTCTTGGTTTGAAAATTTGTCTCATTTTCTAAATTAGTAATTTTTTTTAAATGTCCTTTAAAGTAATTTGTTGGCAAGGTTGGATAATAGTTAATAAATTGATTTCTGTGAAAAGTAAATTTATAGAATTTTAATTGTAAAATTTTTGAAGAAAGAAAACTTTTTGTTTAGTTAAACTTTTTGTGAGTTGAGTAAATTAAATTTTCATGTCTCTGTGATACTCACCAGAAAATGTATTAGTGTTTAAATTTTAAAAGGGGCAATTTCATCATTTGTGTCTTGTTAATTTGGTGTTGTCTTGTAAAGGTCTATGCTTGTATTGAGACTTATTTTTTTGACTCACGAGTCAAACTTTAGGCCACTCTTGGATTTTGGTTATTATGCTGGTCATGATCTTGTTTGTTTTTGTTTTTTTTCTTTGATGTACATGTACATCGCTCAAAATTTACACTAAATTCCTCTCAATGGAACATATGTCATTGGGAACTTAATGCAGGTATTTTCCTAGTATTGTGTGGAAAAATTCCCCGCTTTGCAGGAAATTTTTCTCCCGGGCCCCGAAGGAGTGTGATAAGGCTTTCACACCTCTGTGTTAAAATTGTATATTAAAGTATTGTTTTATTTCTGTGTGATTGAAAGTGTCAATTTCGAAATATAAATGTCTTTTCTACATGTTTTCAATTACATTGACTTTTAAGGGAAGTGAACTCTAAAATCGCAAAAGTGTTTATGTTCCAGAAAAATAGTAATAGTTTTGTATTTTCGCTTCTCAGTCGCTAGTTGGGAACTTGCAGGTTTTGCGCACGCGCGCGTTTGAAAAAGGATTTTGGAAACAGATTGGAAGGAGTCGTGGAAAAATGTAGACGTGTGTGTTTGATTCGCGTATGATCGCGAATTTTAAGAAAAGGTGGATTAATTTTGAAAGTGGAAGGATGTGATTAAAATATGTAACATAGTTCGACAAGTTGTGCGTAGAGTCGTTTGGCTCGGTTCAGAGATGAGTCACTCGTGTTTTAAATGAATCAGCCTGGTAGTAATGGAATAATGAGTCTTGTGAAAAGAGAAAATGGTTCTTTCACTGGTCGGCTTGAATCGCTAATAGGGCAAGAGGGAAAGCTCATTTTACAGCGATTTGTATTTGCCTGACTCCTCCTTGTGTCCTAAGGTACGAATCAACTAATCTCCGTAACCAACCAAGATGTCGAATTCCGCCAGCATGATGTTGTGTAGTCAAGTTTCCCGACCATTATGGATTTTGTTCTGCGCAAGAATCTCGATGAGTTTATGCCGAGAGTCCATCCTGATATCCTTTCCCATGGTACAGAATTGTAAATGTTATATTTAAAAGAGACGAGGTAAAGTTTTATATATATTTAGTCTTCCACCTAACGAATAGAGTGTTAATTGTCAAATCCTCGTGAGTATCAAGTCATTGATGATGTTATATGAAAATGTCGTATATGTTCAAAGTATACAAATGTGATATATAAATGTCAAGTATAATATGAGGAATATTGTGTTTATTTTATGTATCAGAAAATATGTGTATTCTCTTGGTTCCTCTTCCTCCAGGGGTGTTCTTAATGGTCACCCTACCGAGTGTAACTCTGAGTTATTGCGAGAAATGCTTGTACTCCACTGTTTTCGATCAACTGCCTTGTTATTTCATGTTTAATAAATGTGTTTGATTTCAAAACTTTGTCTTCTCTGTCGAGTATACCAAAACGTTCGCGACACTCAACAAGATTTTTTTTCAATTTTATATGACTTTTTGATATTTTTTTTTAAAAATGTGCAATATCTCGAGAACGGTTCATGTTAGCGTTCTAAAATTTATGTCAATCGTTTTCTAATAAAAAATTACATAAGAAATGTCTATTTGCGTAACTTTATTAGTGGTTTTGATTTTTTGACGATTTTTTCAAATTTTCATTCGAAAATTTAGGGGGGTTCTGAACATTCGATTGCGTATAAAAACAATAGGCTTCCAGTGTTTACAGATTGTGATTTTTGTATCAAATTTGGTTCGAATCGGTCCATTCGTTCGTCAGTTATCGTCTCCACAGACCCACTGACACACACACACACACATACTTTCACACACACACACACAGACATCACTTCAAAAATGTTTGATTCGTGATCAGGGATGCTTGAAACGTGCTCTCCCGTCGAAAACTCGAATTCGAATTTTCGACCCCGTCACAATACTTTCCTTATACATTATGTATATAAGGAAAGTAAAAATCAGTTTTACTATGTGGTTAGCTGTACTTAGTAACACCTCCGCAGGTAACAGCTGAGTCTAAAAAATATCTACCACCGGTGGGTTTTGTGACAAAATTATTTTTACTTTTTCGTAGTATTTTATAAAGTATTATTTTCCCGAACATGTTCGAATTTGAGATTTTGCCGGTGAGATGTGGGCATAATAAATAAAGAACAAATACACGTACTGTTAAGAAAGTCAGGCTATTTCCACGGTCATTAACGGTGACACTCCCATGAGGTGGAATGGACACCACTAGAGTAGAAGTGCCCAGATGGCCAATATTATTCTTCTGGAGCTGGAGAAGACATGAAATATTCACAAAAGGAGAGAGAAAATCAAACACGGAGGTGGGTAGTGGGGGTGTATAAGTGCAAGACGGCCCATAATTTCTATGGGCAGCCCTGTACGTATACACTTAATAAAAGCCCTGAATATCACAATTTCAAATTGATGTATGAAAATGGGGACACGTTTTACTGTTTGTTCTATTAACATGAAAATTGCGGTATGTAAAATAATATTTCATTTCTGGTCTGAACACTGTATGTTGCTTATTTTCAATGTTTTTAGACAGTTTAATCTAAAATTCAGTTATTCATGGAAGAATATTTCCCATAGGTTGAAAGGGTAACTTTGTTACTCTGGTTATAAATGCAATAAAAAAATTGTATAAAAAATGGAATTATAAAATATAAAAACAAGAAAGATCAATCATGCATAAAGTATTGATTATGAAACACTTTTCAACTGCAATGCAATTTTATTTAACCATCTCTAAAATGCGATACATTCGGCGGTAATATTTTTAAAATTATCACAATACTACATTAATTTACTTTATTTGAAAACTTAAAACTTCATCGAGAAAAATGAACTTTATTCAAATGACGTCATTGAAATATAAATTGCTTGGTTTAAAGATCTCTAAAATGCGTTACATTCAGCGGTACTATTTTAAAAATTATCACAATACTACAATAATTTATTATATTTAAAACTTAAAACTTTATCGAAAAAAATAAACTTTATTCAAATGACGTTATTGAAATATAAATCGCCTGGCTCTCTATGTAAAAGCTGTAAATATTTCATTCATACACTTTTATTCCATTCCTTTCGTTCATCACAATACTACAATAATTTATTTTATTTAAAAACTTAAAACCATGGTGGTACAAGTAATTTAACTCTATGCATAAAACTTCACCGAAAAAATCGTCTGTTTCTCTATGTAAAATCAATGAATGCTTCATTCATATCGGCTATATTGCAGACTCCTGAGGTAAATAATTTTGCCTTAAAGAAATTCAGAAATTTTTATACAACTCATCCTACATCTTTATTTGTTTACATTTTCCAGAAGTGAAAATTAGGCTTCGCTGTAGAAATAATCAAAGTTTGATGATCATTTAAACTCAAATATATTGTAATAGCGTTGTTTCAAAATGTAGATAAACAGAATGTAAGCAAAAATAAAGCGGTTTTAGGACGGATACAACACTAAATATAAATTAAAAAGAACTTTAGAAATGACGATTTTGACACAAGTAGGGTACCATATTTTATTTTGAAGTGGGTCACGTGATCTCGTCATATAATATGGGTGCAAATATTATTTTAAATTTTATTTAAAAAACTACCGAATATATTTTGCTAAAATTTTTTTCATATTTTTTATGGGATAATTTGAATATTTCCTAAAACTTTCGAAGCAATTTTTGAATTTTAAATTCGCTTAAAAAATGTTTGAAAAATTAGGTCGCATAGGGTTCAATGTATTTCATTTTTTCAACCCGAGTTCAGTCCAAAACAAATTGGGTGTTATTATTTATTTATATTTCTCATATGTCCCACAGACCGTCTGAATAACATATTAAAATTTCATTTTGATAAAGTCATTTTTACGACAGTTATCGTGCTGATGGATAGACAAACAGACAGAATGAACAAAGTCATAAACACTTTACAACTATGTTGTAAAGTGTTAAAAATCGTCTGTGGCAACAATAAATTAAAATACCTCAAGAACGGAGTAAAACGTCACGAGCTAAGCACGTGGTTAACTGGCGAACGTGTTCACCAATAGGAAACCGAGAATAGCATAGGTTTATACAGTCCTGTAAGCGTAATAGGCAAAGTAATTAATAATTATGGTTATGTGTGCAATTTTGGGGTGCTGTAAACGCACAGGCCGAAATACGGGTATATCATTTTACCGATTTCCAAGAATCGTCAGCAAAAATGGTAGCGAAATTGAAGAACTGACCCTAAAACGAAAGAGTGAAGTCGCGGCTGCAGTTTACACTCTATCAAAGGTGAGTAAAGCATTATATTAGCATTTTAAATGTATTTATCTTGTAACATAATCTTTTTAATTTTCACGGAAAAAGTAATACGGTAATAATATTGGTGTATACTTTAAGCGAAGTGCTATTAGTACTTCCCTAAATGTATAAAATATAGCAGTGATATATATTTTTTTAAAGAGTATCCAATTACCGAAAAGAAATATATGAATTTTTTTCTTCTGTTACAATTAGCCGTAATTCTTATTTCAGATTAGCCAAAACGGTTCTTTTCCATTTCGCCGGCGCAGGCGATAAAGTCGCCAAAAATACTACAACCGACGCCAAACGGAATATCCCCGAGTATTCTTAGAAGTAAAAAATTCTTAGAACTAACATTTATTAACATTTTTTTATGTGTATACTGTGTGTTGTCGCCAATAAAGTCTGCTTGGCGAAATTTGCGCCGGCGAAATGGAAAAGTACCGATAAACTATAGATAATTAAATATATCGCTTTGAACTGATTTGTGTTCTTAAATTTTATATTGTAGCACATGCTATCAAAAATTGATATGGCATTGAAACATTATGTCCTCATTTGTAAATATATGTTTTTTTAAACAAAATAACTTACGTTTGTGCTTTAGATCAACTTTACATTTGTGCTATAGATCAAAGTCAAGTTTTCATGCAATCACACTAGCTATGTCAATGTTCTTAACTAATTTTCGGTCATAAATATCAATGCTTTTACTACAAAGTTTGCGATATGTAGCGAAAAGATCCTCAGCAATGCAAAATATAAGTATTTGCTTGTAATTTTCTCACATTAGATGAAAAACAACATAAATTGTAAATCTTTGCCATAGTAGCCAATGCAGTCATTACGTTTGCATATTCGCCGGCATGAAACTGCTTACTCCTTGCTAGGAGCAACGTAACGTCAGTGAATACTCCCTATAGCGTTAATTAAGAGAATTTAAGATATTTTGTTTTCTGCGCAAGATGGATAAAGACAAATTTTGTGTGTTTAGCCATTTTCAAGTTATAGCTGGAAGAATGTTGGAACAAAAATTCTGATATTTATCAATTTTTTCATAAAATTTCAAGATGTTACATTTTTCTCATTACTTATAGGTCAAGTCCCACATGTATGCAACATTTCAAAATTTTACCTTCTCTAGTTTGATCTATGTAATTTATCACTTTGTCAGTCTGCCAGTCGCACTCAGCGGTAGTATGTATCAGATAATCATTGTTAATTTTAGCAATGCAGAGAGAAAAACTTTAAGCAATTTCATCTACTCAAAAATAAAACTTCATTAAGGAGTACAGCACTTAAATTGTTAAAATATCAGCCAATGAAGTTCAGTACTTTGTAAAATTATCAACTAAAGGTAATAAATAACACCTTTTTTAACACTTTGCAACATAGTTGAAAAGTGTTTATGACTTTGTACATTCTGTCTGTCCGTTAGCACGATAATTGCCGTAAAAATGACTTTATCAAAATTATATTTTAGTATGTTGTTCAGACGGTCTGTGGGACTTATGGGAATATAAATGAATAATATCACCCAATTAGTTTTGGATTGAACCCGGGTTGAGAAAATGAAATACTTTGAACCCTGTGGGACTTAATTTTCAAACATTTTTTACATATTTACAATTTTCAAACTTATTTAGTGTTGTATCCGTCGTAATACCGCCTTATTTTTGCTTAAATTCTGTGCATCTACATACTAAAATAACACAATTACAATATATTTGAGTTTAAATGATCATCAAACTTTGATTATTTCTACAACGAAGCCTAATTTTCACTTATGGAGAATGTAAACACCAAAAGATGTAGAATGAGTTGTATCAGAATTGCTAGATTTCTTTAACGCAAAATTATTTAGCTGCATGGAGTCTGCAATATAGCTGATATGAATGAAACATTCATTGATTTTACACAGAGAACTAGACGATTTTTTCGATGAAGTTTTAAGGAGTTAAATTACTTGTACCTCCATGGTTTTAAGTTTTTAAATAAAATAAATTATTATAGTATTGTGATAAATGAAAGGAATGGAAAAAAGTTTATGAATGAAATGCTGTTTTTATTTAAAGAGCCAGCCTATTTATATTTCGATGACGTCATTTGAAAAAGTTCATTTGTTTTCGATGAAGTTTTCAAATATAATAAATTATTATAGTATTATGATAATTTTAAAAATATTACCGAGGAATGTATCGCATTTGAGATGTTTATATAAAATTGCATTGAAGTTGGAAAGTGTTTCATAATCAATGCTTTATGCATCATTTATCTTTATTTTCTTTATGTTGAAAAAGGTAGAAGCACTTCAGTCAAAGAAAGAGAAGTTTGTTTCTGTCGTCAGAGTGTTTTACAGGCATGGAGCTAGAAAAAAGATAAAACCCCTATGAACGAAAAGCTTGAAAATATCACAATGCATTAAGAATTATATCTAGGTTTTGCTAGTGTTATTAAAGCAGTCGCTAGTTTTACTAACGTATTTGTTAGTGTTAGTTGACACAACAGGAAGGCGTAGTATATGTAGTTTTGATTATTACTTTTTCATATGTAGTATTGAGAAAGTATTGCTGCGAACGCGCAATATTCCTTTGGCGCCTCCTCCTTCGCCTGTCTCGAAGGTCAGACGAAGAAGACACAGTCCATGATGTCAGGATGACGTGAGCCCAAGGTTTCCAGGATTTTCCAGTTAGAAGAAGGGTTGCCAGATTTGGCGATTTGTTGTCAATCTGGACTTCCGGAATGTTCCAAAAAATTCTCGAGAGAGCGATTATTCTTTGAGATATAGGGATTCCCATAAGTTTTTTTTTGAGAGGTTATAAGTAGGAGATAGAAAGTTCAGCTGACGAGTGGACAATATACGAGCTACAGTGAACTGTGACTTTTGTCAATGTTTTGAGAATAGTAGACGTTGTTTTGTAAAATTATTTTCGTCAGTATTTTGAGAATATTATAAATATTTTTGTGTAATTATTGGAGCATTTAAGTGTTGTTTTTCTGTGTACTGTTCCTGTTTCCGTTGTGCTTGTGAATAAACGTAAGTTATCGAGAAACTTGGACCCGTTCTTGTCTCCTGCGTATTACACCCACGATTCTAGAGGATACGTTCGTAACAGTATTGTTTTCACGAAAGTTTTCGATTTCCAGATTTTGATACCAATATATGTTTCAAGACATCCTGAAAACGTTTTGACTATTTTCGAAGTGATGTCCCTCTCTCTGCCTGTCTGATGTCTGTGGTCGATTTCTTGTGTACACGATATCAGCCACGAATATTAATGAAGTTTAACGAAACTTTATATCTGGCTTTGTTATCAAAAAATTTAGAACTAGATAGAATTTTTTTAAATTTGAGCGAAAACTTCGGAATTTATTCCAAATTATATATTTTTTTAACATGGCAGCATATGACAAAATTTGACAAAGTCATGCATTAAGGGGTTTATTTATGGCTCAGTAATCACGAAACTTAATAGTTTTAATCATTGCGAAAATTAGCCGCAATACAACTTTTTCTGTTCGTGACGTCATTAGTCCCCTGTTTGGGGGGTAAGTTACCCCCTCCGGGGGGGGGGGTTACATTATCAAGTATGGCATCAACCGAAATCTATTTTCAAGCCTTTAAAGAGAAGGGGGGGGGGGAGAAAATGTGAATTCTGGTATGAGAAAGTCGAGTTGAACTACACTCCTGTTAATTTCAGTTGTAGGACAGGCTGCAGAGTATATGGAGATAAAAATAAATTGAAAGGTAAAATAATTTTAATAAAATATAATTAAAAATCTGATGTGGGCAGCACATGACTTTCCCTGCAGACTTATATTAACGTTCTCTATATTTTAATTAAATTTATTTCACTTTTAATTCAATTTTCGTTCTCATTCGATAACCGGACTTATTTTCAAAGGTGGCGTAGAGAAAATACGGAAAACTAAAATATCTCGAGAACGGCTAGTCCTAGTGTAATGGGGTTGGTCTTATTATTTTCGTCGTTAAAAATTACGTATTAAACGAGCATTCAATGGATATATTTGAGTATACCTAGTTCTTTAGTTTGGATTTTGACGATTTTTGCGGGCCATTTTGCAAAAAAAGGCAGGTTATTTTTTTCCGAATCGTACCAAAATCTAATCAGCACCAGGATAACCCACAAGTGACTCTTCCACCGAATTTTGTGAAATTCGGTTCAGTAGTTTTTCAGTTAGAGTGGATACAAGCTTTTGCGGGCCATTTCGCAAAAAAAAAGCGGGTTCTTTTATTCCGAATCGTACCCAAATCTAATCAGCACTAAATTCGCCCACAAGGGACTTACCTACCAAATTTTATGAAATTCGGTTAATTACTTTTTTAGTTAGAGTGGATACAAAATCTGCACAGACAGACACACAGACACACACACAGATGTCACGCTAAAAATAGTGTTTTCGTATTCTAGAGGTCTCGAAACGTGTAGATCCGTCGAAAACTCGAGTTACGATTTTCGGCATGATTCCAATACTTTCCCTATACATTACAATGTATTGCAGGGAAAGTAAAAATATACGATAGCCCTAATACTTCTCGAATTATTGGCTTTGTCCATGACTTATTTTTGACGCTTCGTATTAAAAGCACAAATTTGACCCAGGCAATTCGGCCCTGGATCTGACTTACGACTGCAAAATGTATTCGAGGCGTGTTTAGGCTCTGTTATTGTTGATTCAGGTAAAAATCTAAATTTTCGTACTCGAGTGTTCGTATTCTCGTGGTGTACTTGCGAATATTTTGCAATTATTCAATCTGCAAGTTTGATTAAGAAAATTTAGAAGACTGGACGATGTTCAGATTAGTGAAGATCAGACACGAAGGCAACGACCCTTGTCGACTAGTAGGGATTGCAATCCCGGACATTTTTTACAATCCTGAGATTTCGAGATTAAGATTTTCCTAAAGTCTGATCCCAGGATTGGGAATTTCCTGTTACTTCATTAAAAGGAAGACATATTTTATGCATTGCATTTTAATTGTCTGTAAATATTACATATATGCAAATGATAATAGCATTTTGAGATTTTCTTATAAAAAGCTTTTGGTATAAAACTTTCGAATACGATGAGCATTTTTATAAAAATAGGAATGTCTTTTGGCTCTTTTTCACTTTTGTAATGTGTGCTAACCATGCTCATATTCCTTTTTTGGATCCCTGGTTTGTTGGTTCACTTGCACTGACGAAAGGAACCCAGCCTAGCCTCGAAACAGCTGTATGCTGCATTATTGTGTTATTTGTGGTTTTATACGTTAATCAAGTTTTTCTTATTTAAGTGGATAGTTTTGGGGATACATATTAGAATAAATGCAAAATCCCCTTGAGCGTTCAGCACATGACAGTGCACGATACAGGTGAAATTAAATAAATAAATAAATAAACCTTAATTTATGTTTTTACATTCATTTGGAAGCCAGCCTTTATATAAAATGTGGAATTATTCAGTTGAGTAGTATTGAAGAAAAATCAGTTACGAAATAGTATAGTGAAAAATGTGTATGCGCACAACAGTATGTATGCGCACTATACGGGCAACATTTAAAAATAAAATCTCAATTATTCGGTTGAGTAGTGTTGAAGAAAAATGAGTTACGAAATTTCATAGTGAAAAATGTGCATGCGCACAATACGCACTACACGGGCAACTTTTAAAAACAAAATCTCAACATGGTAAGAAGCATATAACAGGTTGTATTCGTACAAAAATTTGGTTTCAGTCAGTTGAGTAGTTTCCGAGATACAACTATGTCGTAAAAATTACATTTGCTCATATTACCCACCACTCACGCCACATTTCAAAAACATCGCCAGGTTAGTTTCGTTTCTGTGTAGCAGCCTAGCTTTGTGCAAAATTTGGCTTTATTTGGTTCAGTAGTTTCGAAGACAACGGGGATACCTCAATTTGACCACAGATCAACAAACATAAAAATTTATTTTAAACATAAAAAATCCTCGAACTGCTTATGCAACTCTTTTGGCGACGTAGATCACTTTGTTTTCTCTTGCCCCTTAACTAAGAAATTTCATCTTTCTAAATCTGCTCCTGGAAATCAAGCGGCTTGGTTTTCCAGTGTCAGCCGCAACAGTCAATCCATTTTTTATCTTAAGAACTGTGTCCTCATTGCAAGAGACATTTCCAATAAAGTAAATTGACAAGTTCGTCGGGCTTTACTGCTTTTAACTTTCCTGATCAATGAAGATTCCTCTGCTGTTCCCCTTTTCCTGCTTTTGTTTGTACAAACTTGTATATATTAAATTGTAAATACACTCATCATATTGCCAACTGATAACACTATTGTTAAATTGAAAACACTTTCATCTTTTATTATCAACTTCCCATGTGATTTTGTATTTACTTCATCATCTATATCATGTTGTGCAATGTCTCATTATTATTATCCTTGATGTTTTCCTGAATGTTTCGTGTCCATATTTGTGTCTGTTTACAGTACCTGTCTTCGTTATGTCCGTATTTCTTGTCTGTAAAACTGTCTGTCTTACGAATTTATTCTTAAATTTTAAAAAACTGGATTTTTAATAAACCTCCAGAGCGATCGCTGTCCTTGGAAGTCGGCACCTGCTAGCTTCCTTTCCCGGTCGTCCAACCAGCTACTCAAATCCTCGGATGAGTCGGACGGCCTGGGTCTTCCACATTCCACAGATCAACAAACGGACGGACTGTTAAAAAGTGTCTTTTTTGTAAAATGCACCTTCGACAACGTATCGATTTTCATTTGGTTAGGAAAAGGTTTCCTATACGAAAATAATACGTCTCTTTATTTGAAGTGAAAAGAAAACATATTTTATACAACCAAATAATAGTATTGAATTGTGAAACCAATTAAAAAAAATCTGACGTGGGCAGCATTTCCTTTTATAATGCAATGAATTTACTACTTTTACAGAAGAAAAAAAAAAGGTTATTCTTATAGTAGATACTTATATTCCTTCCAAGATATTGAATTTTCGTCAATTCGTTGTCATTTTCATTGATTTAGCGTCATTTTTATCTATTTGGCGAGATTTTCGTTAATTTGGCAACATTTAAAAAGTCGCCAAGTTGGCGACAATCCGTTAAATTCGTCGCCAAAATCTCGCCAAGCGTTATGAACGGAGAAATAACTTATTCTTATGGCAGATAAATGACTCTTTGCGTTCAAATACAAAAGTTTACTCAAAGTATCTTTTCTCATGAATGGAACGAGCTGGATCCATGAGAATGATGTCACCAAATTTATCACATGATATTACATATGAAAAGTGAACATGTTTCTCAACAGTTAATATATATATTTTTTAATTTATGGGATTTTTTGATAAATTTATTTAAAAATGTGCAATATCTCGAGAACGGTTCATGCTGGCGTTCTAAAGTTTATATCAATCGTTTTCTAAGGAAAAATTACATAAGAAATGTCTATTTGCGTAACTTTATTAAAGGTTTTGATTTTTTGATGATCTTCTCAAAATGTCACTCGAAAATTTAGGGGGGGGGGGAGGTTCTGAACATTCGATTGCGTTTAAAAACAATAGGCTTCCAGTATTCACGGATTGTGATTTTTGTACCAAATTTCATTCGAATCGCTCCATTCGTTCGTGAGATATCGTCTCCACAGTACTCACTGACACACACACATCACTTCAAAAATGTTTGATTCGTGACTAGGGATGCTTGAAACGTGCTCTCCCGTCGAAAATTCGATTTCGAATTTTTGACCCCGTCACAATACTTTCCTTATACAATATGTATATAAGGAAAGTAATAATATTACTTTCCCTATATAAATAGTATAATATATAGGGAAAGTGTTCCGACTGGGTTGAAAATTCGAATTCGAGTTTTTGACTTGTCACAATAGAAAAACACATTTCAAGCATACCTGAATTCGAATGGAACGTTTTGGAAGTGGTGTATGTATGTGTGTGTGTGTGTCCGTGAGTCTGTGGATTCGACATCTCGAGAACGAATGGGGCGTTTCGAGCATAATTCGGTACGAATACTGCAATCGGTGAATACGGGAAAACCTATTGACTTTAAACGCGATCGAACGGTCGGAAGACCCTCAAATTTTAAAGTAAAATTTTGAAGAAATCAAGACTTTCAACAATGTCAAATAAATAATCATTTTATAAGTAATTACTTTCTATAACGAAAGATACAAGCTTTAAAAGTCGAGCTTTCGACGGAAGACCTGGACATCACTGGACACGAATCGAACATTTTCGACGTTATCTCTCTCTCTTTGTGTGTGTGTGTCCGTGAGTCTATTAAGACGATTGGAGCGTTTCGAATGAAATTTCGTACAAAAATTACAATCAGTGAATA
This sequence comes from Amaurobius ferox, assembly GCA_951213105.1. Lineage (NCBI taxonomy): Eukaryota > Metazoa > Arthropoda > Arachnida > Araneae > Amaurobiidae > Amaurobius > Amaurobius ferox. The sequence goes on from OX578146.1 coordinate 60,993,687, forward strand.
CTGGAAGCCTATTGATTTTAAACGCAATCGAATTTTCGGAAGACCCCAAAATTTTCGAATTTAATTTTGAAAAAAACTCATCAGAAAGCCAGAACCTTTAATAATGTTATGTAAATAATCATTTCTTATGTACTTTTCATTAAAAAACGATTGACATAAACTTTAGAACGCTAACATGAATCGCTCTAGAGATATTGCCAAATTTTCAAATAGGTTTATCAGAAAAATCACATAAAATTAAAAAAAAAAAAGCATTAACTATTGTAAAATAGTTCACTTTTCATATGTAATATTATGCGATAAATTTGTTAACATCATTCTCGTGGATCTAGTTCGTCCCATTCATGAGAGAAGAAACTTCTTGAAATAGTTTTGTATTTTGACGTCTAACAATTCGCCAACAGTTATTTATATGTAAGAAATGCTCTTCTCTCCTTTTGCCTGTAACACTTGACCAAGATCTATTCCATTTACCTTGACACTTGAGGATCAATTTGGCGAACTTGGCGACGAATCTGGCGAAATATAGTCGACTTGGCGACATTCTTCCCCCAGATTGACGAAAATATCGTCAAAATTGCATAAATGACGCTACATTAATGAAAACAAGAAAGACCAATCATGCATAAGCATTGATTATGAAACACTTTCCAACTGAAATGTAATTTCATTTAAAAATTTCTAAAATGTGATTCATTCAGTGGTAATATCTTTTACATTATCACAGTACTACAGTAATTTATTATACTTAAATATTTAAAACTGTATCGAAATATAAATCATCTGATTCTTTATGCAAAATCAATGAATATTTCATTCATATAACTTGTATTCCAGACTCCAGAGCTAAATAATTTTGTGTGAAAAAAATTCAGCAATTCTTATGTAATTCATCTTACAATCGCTTGAGATATTTGCATTCTGCATATGTTAAAATTAGGCTTCCTTGAAGAAATAATAAAAGTTTAGGGATCATTTAAAATCACAACTATTGTAATTGCATAGGCACGGAATTTAGATACACAGATAATACACATATAATATATATGTGTATGTGTATGTACTCAAAGTATTGGAATCGTGCCGAAGATCGGAACTCGAATTTTCAAAGGATCTACACGTTTTGGGACTTCTAGAACACGAAAAAACTACTTTTAGGAAGACGTCTGTGTGTGTAAGGGTGTATCTGTGTATGTTTCTGTGTGTCTGTGTGGATATTACATCCACTCTAATTGTAAAACTAATGGACCGAATTTCATACAATTTGGTAGGTATGTTTTTTGTGGGAAATCCTGATGTTCATTAGATTATAGTACGATTCGTAATAAAAGAATCTGCCTTCTTTGCGAAATGGCCGCAGAAATTGCCTTTATCCACTCTAGCTAAAAACTAATGAACCAAATTTAACAAAATTTGGAGTATAATATTTCTATAACCTACAAGTGATTTATATACCAAATTTAACAAAATTTTGTATATAAATCATTTGTAGGTTATTCTACTACGATTCGGGAAAAAGGAACGGGCTATTTTTGCGAAATGGCCAGCAAAAATCGTTATATATAAAAATAAAAGACTACGTGTGCTCAATTATATCAATTAAATTCCTATTTTATATGTGATTTTTGACAACAAAAAGAATAAGACTAACCCCATTACTGTAGGACTAGCCGTTCTTGAGATATTCTAGTTTTTTCGCGTTTTCGCTACGCCACCTTTGACAATAAGTCCAGCTATCAAATGAGAACCAAATTTAAGTTTAACGTGTAAATTCAATGTCATTTAAAATACTTATGTTGTGCAGATAAACTCAAATTATCATTGAATAAATAAAGAGAACGAATATGAGTCTGCAGAGAAAGACATGTGCTGTCCACATCAGAATTTTTAACAATATTACACCAATGATTTATAGAAGTGAACGGGGATTATTTTCAGGCCATTTCGAAAAAAATGTATGATCTATATTTAAAGATCCATCAAATTTTTGTCGAATAAAATGTTCAACAAATTTAAGCTGTGTACCAAATTTTAACTCTCTAGGACGTAGGAAAGTGCATTTAAAATGCCATCAATTAAATTTATCAAGAAGAGTTATATAAAATTTAAAAAAAATGAAAAATTGTTATCTACCAAATTTATTTTAAAATATGAAGCCACTCCCATATGCAAAACGTTTAAACAAATGGAGAGATATTTATTATATAATATCTCTCTCTTTTCTTTCTGGGAGATATCCCAAAGTCAGAATTTAATTGAATTTGTTTTTTTCTCTATATTAAATAATTTTTTTAATTAAAAAACTACTTAACATATTTTACTGAATTTTTTTTTATATATTCTATGGGATAATGTGAATATTTCCTAAAAATTTCGAAGCAATTCGTGAATTTTAAATTTACTTAAAAAATGTTTGAAAAATTAGGTCCCATAGGGTTCAATGTATTTCATTTTTTCAACCCGGGTTCAATAAAAAACTAATTGGGTGATATTATTTATTTATATTCCCATAGGTCCTACAGACCGTCTGAACAACATACTAAAATTTCATTTTGATAAACTCATTTTTACGGCAGTTATCGTGCTAACGGACAGACAGACAGACAGACAGACAGAATGAATGAACAAAGTCATAAACACTTTTCAACTTTGTTGTAAAGTGTTAATGACGCCAAATTCATGAATTAATTATTAAAATATTTTAATATACGGACTCTATTGCTTATTGCGGATGCCATCTATATTGAGCATTGTCAATTGAGATTTGCATGAAATATAAGTTAATTGGGTACATCGAAATAGTTTTACACGTTGGCATTCGGGAAACCGCCAAACATACAATTCAACATTAGAAACATTATACCGTAGATCTTATACATCATTTTTGCATTGTGAAATAAGTGAGTTCATTGCATTATATAGGGAAAGTCATGTTCTGCCCGAATCAGATTTCTTTTCGATACAAAAGTGTTTCTATATCTATATTATTAAATATAGTGTCATAGTAGGATTTCATCAGTTTTCGCATTCCGTCTCCAATGTACGTCATTATTAAATTGAACAGTGTACCGCCCTTAATCATCTTTTGATTATCCAATTCATTTAGTGTCTGACAGAACAGTAAAAACAAAAAATATATATCATTAAAAAAAATGTAATGTTGCATGGGGATAACTAATTAAAAGTAGAATAAATTTTAATTGTATACTTTATATAATCCACATTTTGAATATGTGTTAATACTGTTCTGATGGAGTTTTGTTCCATTTTAAATGGATGTCATCTCGTCTGTAACACTTTTGACATAATCTCAGATCTGTGAAAGTATTAATTCAAAAATTTAAAAAATCTGATGTGGGCAGCACACGACTTTTCCTGCAAACTTCAATTCATCTTCTCTTTATTTCTTTAATAATTCATTAAATTGAATTTAATTGCACAAAATAACACCGAATTTGCACTTTTAATTCAATTTTCGTTTTTATTTCCTGCCTGGACATATTTTCAAAGGGGGCGTAGCAATAATGCGAAAAAACTCAAATATCTGGAGAGTGGTTAGTCCCAGAGTAATAGAGTTATTCGTTATATCGTTAAAACTTACGTATAAAACAAGCATTTATGGGTGCATATGAGCATACGTAGTCTTTTATTTTAGAGATTGAAAACTTTTATGGGCTATTTCGCAAAAAAAGGCAGGTTCTTTTTTTCCCGAATATACCAAAATCCTATCAGCACCAAGTTAACTCACAAGTGACTTATCTACCAAATTGAGTGAAATTTGGTCCATTAGTTTTTTAGTTAGAGTGGATACATGCGATTCTTGTGGGCCATTTCGCAAAAAAAGGCATGTTCTTTTATCCCGAGTCGTACCCAAAATCTAATTAGTATCAGGGTCACCCACACGTGACTTACCTATAAAATTTAATGAAATTTGGTCCATTAGTTTTTGAGTTAGAGTGGATACATACATTGCTCAGACAGACATACACACAGACGTCGCGCTAAATATAGTCTTTTCGTGTTCTGGAGGTTCTAAAACGTGTAGATCCTTCGAAAACTCCAATCGTGACTTTCGACACGATTCCAATACTTTCCCTACCATGTATTGCAGAGACAGTAATAACTGAGATAAATCAAGAAATCCTGCGAAATTTTAGCATTTTTAAAATCTGGACTTCGGGATCGAGATTTTGGCTTTTCCAGGATTACCATCCCTGTCAGCCAGTTTGCTAAATTAGCGGTTTTCAAGCAGTGATGCACGAGAATATGACTGATAGTACGTTGTTGTTGAAACCCAGACCGTCCAACCTACCAGAAAGGTGTAAGGTAACTGTTTGGACGGTCGGGAAGTGCCACCCAATTTAGACCGGAACCCAGTGGGGGAGGCATCCACAGGGACCGTACCCTCCTTCCCCTACCACCAACCTCTCGGAAGGACTTTCGGACCCACATGTTTAACGTGATCGTACTCCGCATGAACACGGCGGCAGTTTTGGCAGTGGCTGGAATCGAACCCGGGCCTACCGAGTGCAACTCCAGCGCGCCAGACTGATAGTACGTGGATAATTTGTGTCATATGGTAAAAATTTTTACCATCCCAAAACAGTAATTATTTTCAATAATATTTATTTTCAATGTTAGCATGGGCGGTTGCCTCAACTCTGAGTAATGAGAGAACCTTCCTTATACAGGGGTTGGTCTGGATTTCTGATTACTTTCACCAACCTATTCGCCAAATGAAATTTTCTTTCGCCCGATAGACTTTTTATTCGCCAAATTTTATTTTGACGTTCCATTTGAAAAAAGAAAACTGTTTTGATTTACAAATTCTCAAATTCCAAAGATCATTGTTTTGGAAAAGACATATAGTATGGTAGTTACGATTTGTATACCACGATTTTTGATTTTGACATTTCGCCAAATCATTTTTTCAATCGCCAAACTGAATTTTTAATCGACAAATTGAATTTTCTTTATTACAGCGGCCAGAGTGTGAACCATTTAGTCGTCCATTGACGTTGCCCCAGGCGCACCAGAGGGGGGCGGATCACATTGCGCCCACAACACAAACATCCATGCCTTACGTGGGGCTCGAACCCACAACGTGGCGGTCGAGCGATTGCTACGGAAACGCTTGTCTTGACCACTCGACAACCACGTTGGCTTAAATCCGTTTGTTAATCATATTTATTGTTAATCGTATAGATATGCATATCGTATAGATGTAGAACAAAAATAATAGCTATTATTTTTGTTCGATTTGTTTTTCATTAGAAACGAAATAAAAATTTGTATCACTAACTTTATTAAATGTTTAGTTTTCATTTCCTATTTGTATACAAGACATATTTTTGGTCATAGTGAAATTTTTAAATTTTAGTTTTCGTGGTACGCATTTATGGAATGATTCAGAAACCTCTGTGCTAGATCTTTAGTTGAATTCCTCTGGATAGAACTTTATTTAAATCAGAACTCTATACCATTAAAAGTAGACACACAAAATGGAATACGAATGCATGAAAAAATCGAGTACATATTTACACTTCAGACAATTGTAAGTATTTAAGAAATAAATAAATAAATAACTATTTGTTAAGTCACCAGTTGGACGCATACTTTCGTTGAGGAACATTTGTCAGAACACTAAACCCGGATATTCGTTTTCTTAAAATTCAAATAAAGGAGACAGAATGTCTAACTTGTCATGTTGTTTTCCGTTGGGGATATTTAGAAATGCCAGTTCTGAGAAAACTAATTAAATTAATTTTCATTGTCTTATTTATAGACGGCGATCGATATAATGGAAATTATCTAATTTATATAGGGCTGCCCCACTAGCCACTTACGGAGCACATACCAATAAAACGGTTTTTATGTCCTACGAACCTGGTGCTAATTTAAATAATTTAAACAAATGGAGTTGCAGTCGAACCTCCTACCAACAAAGTTCCAAAATACCGTCTGAAACAGAGTTATACTGCACTTCTTTAGAAAAGTAAATGTACAATATTTTATTGTGTCCCTTTATTTTGTCGAACGGTCCATCTGATTACAAAATGTGAAGACCAGAAGTTATGCTTATACGCTCGCCCAATAATTCAAACGTTTACTTAACTTACGCACCACAAAAATGTAAATATCTGAAAACCACAATATATTCCCCTTACGGGGAATCAATTTCTTACTATTTTTTTTTTTTTTTGACGATTGATTGATGTTGAATTGGTTTGAAGATTGTAATTCAATTTGTCTTAGAATTGATGCTATCGGGTGTTATAAAATGAAAATGTCAATGGGCCGCATACAATAAATAATTTTTGGGTGTCCTTCAGTGACGAAATACACCTCTTTCAATATTAACAAAATTATGATTTTTAAATGTACGTTAGATATTTCTTAAAATTCAAGGATTCCTGGGTCTCACGCTTTAGTAAAAACAGCTCTGGATACCAACAAAAATTCCACACAAAACCTCATTCTATTGGTAAGGAGAACTTGAGCAATGTATATAATGCTATTAGCGTGTGAAATACCCTTTTCACTGGAGTCCCTTTTGAAAACCAGAAGAGAAAACACCCTTACAGTCAACCTTTCCTATGATGTGAATCTAGGGTTGCCACGATTATCTCCCTATGATGATAAACGCTATATTTTAAATGATGGTATCAAGAGCTTAGCCTATGGTTATTATCAAATTTAAGTGACTAAACCATGCTAAATTGGATTGTGGCTGTATATTGTATACACATGATAAAGCCCTTGTCGCGGAATTCTCTGATTGTGCGACGGTTGGCAAGCTATAAAACATTCTTATAGGATTTCGTTAGGTTATGGGTTATCTATATTAATGTGCATAGGACCCATATTAAATATCTAATTGATACAGGGTTTAAAGTGCAGGTAGAACCTATCCCTTGCTTAGAAAAAGCAATGTTCTTTTGGCATCCATTTTTTTCCCCATTTGTTTGTGCTGTAAATAGATCCTTCTTCGAAGTTTTGATTCAATTATCTATATCTGCTACTGCGTGTACTATATTTCTAAAAATACTTTTATCTAACCTTTCCATATCGAATCAAAGTATCACCATTAAGGGATTCCTGTGGCGTGGAATAAATTATTCAGATTCTATCACCTCGATATTTTTTTTCCATTCTCCACTAAACTCTATTTATGAAGATTGGACACGATAGAGCACTTTCACGGCTTGCTGCCGGCTTTCAGAGCGTCACCCACCCCTCCAGGGTACCCAAAAGTAACGTCACCGATCCTCACCGCCCCGGTACTCACAGACAGCCTGTTCACGAACCGTTTCATGGAACAACGGATCTGCTTTGTGTCATCTTGGAGGAAAGTTTCATGGAGGATTCCGTCTTGTCAAAAAAGATGCGGGACTCTTCCTACGAACTTTCAAAGTTGTGAAAGCGTAAAAGTAGGAGTGGGGCACTACGGGTTAAACCTCCAGGGCTGTTGCGGCCCCTTCTAAACGCGTGTCAGACTGGAAGACATGGCGTTGCAGGTCATTGGGCTGTAGCGAGTGTTTGTTTCTTGACTTGTGTGTGAATTTCAGAGGTTGACTTCTTTCTGGAGAGGGAGTTTGAAGTTCTGTTGAAGATTGATTCGATTTAAATTTGAAAGAGTGATTCGATTCAAATTGGATGAAGAGTCTGTCATAAATGATTTTTGCCCATTTTGATGAGTTTCTGACAGTGGTGGAACTGATCACTTAGTCCAAGGATTGTTATGGTTATTCAGTTGGCACAACATAAGGTACGTGGATTTTGTTTTACTTTATCGTTCTTTCGTTGCACAGATTTTGTATGAAAGACAAATGTCAGCTTAATTATTCAATTTGGAAATATAGAGTAAAAGGTATGCACCCGAAATATCTTGTGTTCGAATCATAAGGATTAAAACCGCTAAAATCGTTGTCATTTTTACTGGGATTTAACTTACAGGGTATTTGCGGCCTGTCTAAACGTAGATTGCTGCAGGTCGTTGCGCTACAGAGAGTGTTTGCTCTTTTACTGGTTTTTAAACTCCAGCCTTTCTGGGCACGACAGCTCAGTGGTTAGCGCGCGGGGATTGCACTCGAACAACCCGAGTTGAATTCCTGCCTCTGCCCAAACTGCGCCGTGTTTACGCGGAGTACGATCACACTAAACATGTGGGTCCGTAAGTCCTTCCGAGAGGTTGGTGGTAGGGAAAGGAAGGTACGGTCCCTGTGGATACTTCCCCCCACTGGGTTCTGGTCTAAATTGGGTGGCACTTCCGGCCGTCCAAACAGATACTTTACACCTTCGGGTAGTTTCCCGGTCTCTCAATCAGCTGCTCATACCCTAAAGTGAGTCGAGTGGCCTATGTCTTCCACACTTTCGGGTAAGTCGGACGGTCTGGATCGAAGAAGAAAAGGTTCCCTTTCGGAGCGGTATAGCCTAGTAGTTAAGGCACCGTGATTGCTCTCCGAACACTCAAATTCGGTTCCCAGCTCTACCTAAACTATCCCCGTGTTTACGTGAAGTACAGGTACTTTAAATCTGTGGGTTCAAATCCGAGCGTCCTTCCGAGGGGTTGACGGCAGGGGAAGAAAGAATCCCTGAGAATGTCGCCTCCACTGGGTTCCAGTCTAAATTGAGTGGCACTGCCCGGTCGTCCAAACAGATACCTTACACCTTCGGATATGACCATCGATCTGGGCCAAAATAAATAAATAAAGAAGTTCCCTTCCTTCTGCGTGACAAAGGATTGATTTAATGTGCTGCCCAACATTGCTTCGGCTTAAATTGGAAGAGGATTTATCATAGATGATTTTATCTGTTATAATGAGTTTTTTTTCGTTTTTTTAACAATCATATCCAAGACATTTTAGGACTGTTCAGTTTACGCATCACTCATTTCACTTTTTTCCCTCTTTTGTTACACGGGTTTAATATAAAGGTCTGAAAAACCATACGCAGAGGGGGATCTTATAAACGGATTCGTCAACATTAATTCGATCTTTCGTATCTGATTTAATTTAGTTTTAAATTAGTCATAGTCATGGACCTACTAAAGAAAATATTTAGACTGGAAAGACCCTCATGCCTCTTGGCCCTCTTTCCCCTTTGCATATGCTTTTAAGTGCGTGTTTACACATCAAGGAGCCGTTTAAAAGAAGTATTCACCGGAAATAATAATACAACAAATTCTAGTCGCAGTCATGTTTGTTTTGTCCGCATGATGTATAGCTTTAGAAACGTTAGTTAAAATTTTCTCTTTACCGTACGGCACTTTCAAGTTCGTAGCCTTTGTTGTGCTTTCGAGTGATTACAAGACGGAATGCTTAAACACTTCATTATACAATTTAAGAACTTGGTATTCGTAGCAATATTCACAGTATTATTCACAGCTTGGTGTTTGTTCACAGTGACATTCATAGCACTTTAGGCGACAATTGAGACATTCCTGCTCGGTAGCCGTCATTGCTCAGGCTCACCACGGCTTCCATTTTGTGCATGTTTCGGCATATAGACATATCCAGTTGTATTTATTGACATACCTAACGATCTTTATCACTGAATGCTTTGAATCCTCTGAATTTTTTTTAATATGCTATTTCTTTTCCCCTCCCATTCGTTTTCTTTTCTTTTTATGATTTCTATTTTTCGTTTAGAAATGATTTCCTCCTTGGGTCACGTGATGCAGCTCTTTACTGATAGATGCCTGGTGATTTTTGTTGGCATGGTTGCTCTGTCTCTGTATCCTGAAGAAGGTGACTGTTTTTTGTCCCTCGAAATCGGTTGATGTCGCTATTATTTCGTACGAAGTTGCCATTTGTCGTTTCTCGTTTATGGAAACTATTCCAAGCAAGTGGAACAGTTATCCAGAGACACGTTTCAGGCTGTCTGAGGACTACAACATCCTGTGATGACCAGTACATCGCATTACTAGCCATACTTAATCGCCGAGCGACCGCACCAGCTCCCCGATCAATGGCTACCACAACAATAAAAAAGTCGATATCCACTAGTACTGTGAGGCGAAAGCTACATGTTAAAAGACTCTATGTCCGGGTACGAGTTTGTGTCCCTTTGAGCAGTGGTTTGAAAAACTACTTTATTATTGTAGTGATCTACAACTACAACTACATTATGACAAATGTAGTTAACTACAACTACAACTACTTTTTTAAAAAGTAGTGACTACAAACTACTTTTAAAATGTAGTCACTGCATAACTACTTTTAGAAGACGAATTTTGCCACAGCTTTAAATAACAGAAAAAGTTGAGGATATGGGTATACTGTAGTAATTTAACATACTTATTCTGAATAATTAAAATTTACTGATTCCCGAATTTACTGATCAACTTACCAATCTTTACGCTTTTTCCCGCTTCTGAAAACAGTAAAATAAAATAAAAGTATAAACTTTAAAATCGCGCCTTTCCTCGACTTACAAAAATTACACGGCCAAAGCGGGCCATTGATGAAGAGCATTGTGATGCACGAAAGAGCTTTGGCCGTGTAATTTTTGTATGTCGAGGAAAGGATATTTTATTAAAGGACTTTTAAACCTATTTCTGTTTGTCTTTGATTTTAAAGTTTAATTAAAGTTGACGTGTATCCATTTTATTTATTAAAAGTATAAAATAAAATAAAAGTAAAAACTATTTATTTAAAAACATGTTTGTTCATTTTTTAGTAGAATTTGCATCTCAAAATTGCAATCAGATAAGCAGGATATTTTGGGAAATAACACATCTCAATATATCCATAAAAAAATCAACTTCATTAGGCAATGGCCTTCCTAACCCTGCAGCCATTCATCGTACATCGTTGCGCAGAACACTAAATTTCATACAAATGAAGAAAGGGTGATCACATGATATGTAGAATGGCACTTTGTTTGTTTACTGAAGTAACGTTAAAAGTAGTGTCAAAACTCGATACAAACTAGCGATTTATTGTATCGCGCTACACTACTTATTTTTAAAAGTAGCGCGCTACACTGCAAACTACGAGAAAAAGTAGTGATTACAGTAGTTTTGGTACTTGTAGTGCGCTACTTCCAACCACTGCCTTTGAGCTCTAAGGCTAGAGGAGCACTATTAAAGTGGTGTCTTCAGCTTTGACTTTGATAGGCGAGCAATGGCCCAATGCATTCGTTACGGATGAGTCACGAGTTGCCCTAGATTCATACAATCAACGTGTAAAGACCCGTAGAGATCGAGGAACACGCAACCAGCGCAATAACATTAATGAATATCACGCCTTTAGTCGTGGTACTGTGTTGGTATAGGCTGGATTTTCTTTGGGATATCGCACCGACCTCCACTTGTTCACAGGAGGGGGGGGGGGCGTGATGGCTGAAAGATATCGGGATGAAGTTCTTGTATCCTTCGTGAGGCATAGCAGTAGGTTCAAATTTTCTTTGGTGTATTTTAACGTTCGTCCACACAGAGCAGGGGCAGATGGACGAGTACCTTGAGACCGTGCTCGTATACAGTGCCCGCAGCATATGTTCCGGATTTCAATGCTGTCGAAAATCTATGGGATATCCTTGGAAGAGCAGCTGTCTCTGCTCGTCTCACCGTTAAACATTCTGCAACCGTTGCTCATTTTTTTTCAGCTAATACTTTGTTGATCGTTTCGGTAAACTATCAGGAAAGCCGCAATTACAGGCTTTCATGAAAATTCCTGTTTTATTTCTAAAATATTCAGCTAATTATCGTCTGCCTATGCGTTATTTCTTTTGTGTGTATATATATATAATAACTATCAGGAACCTTACGCCCCATTACAGACAGTTGATTCCCCCCTGAAACTTTCAGTAACATGCTTGCAAATGTTTTACCCCTGCTCCAACTACTCCCCAAGAACTGAAAAATGTTCTTCTACAGGAATGTCTGTTATTGCCCTGTTCTGTCCACCTGATTGAAGAGATGAAACGTCGATGCGCAGTTTGTGTCAAAGTCAGGGGAGATCATATCCTATATTAATGCTTGTTTGGTTTGTTTACGGTATTTGAAAGTATGTTACTGAAAGTTTGAGGGGAATCTGCTGTATGTAATGGGGAATAAGGTTCCTTATAGTTATGATAATATATATATATATATATATATATATATATATATATATACAAAAATAATGCTTCAGTAGACAGTAATTAGCTGAATATTTCAGAATTGAAGCTGGAATTTTTACGAACGCCTGTAATTGTGGCTTTTCGTATCAGTTTGTTGAAATGATCAACAAAGCTGCTAAAAAAATGAGCAAAGGTTGCAGAATGTTTTACAGTGTAATATACAAAATTATGCACTAGTGTGCACTAGTGTGATGCACTAGTGTGATGCACTAGTGTGAAGTAAATACTTCAAGGGTAAAAAATATATCGAAATATACATATTTTTAATTTTATTATTTTCTATACTCATGAATATTATTTCTCATTTACGGCTGCGAATTTAAGGCCGCGTGCTTAACTTTTGGAAGGTTGTCTATTTATACTCGCATTTAGCACTTTACGTAAGACGATTAGATTGAAACCTATTACTTTCCTTATATACATAATGTATAAGGAAAGAATTGTGACGGGGTCGAAAATTCGAATTCGAGTTTTCGACGGGAGAGCACGTTTCAAGCATCCCTGATCACGAATCAAACATTTTTGAAGTGATGTCTGTGTGTGTGTGTGTGAAAGTATGTGTGTGTGTGTGTGTGTCAGTGAGAGTCTGTGGAGACAATAACTGACGAACGAATGGACCGATTCGAACGAAATTTGGTACAAAAATCACAATCCGTAAACACTGGAAGCCTATTGTTTTTACACGCAATCGAATGTTCAAAACCCCACTAAATTTTCGTGTGAAAATTTGAAAAAATCGTCAAAAAATCAAAATCGCTAATAAAGTTGCGTAAGTAGACATTTCTTACGTAATTTTTCATTAGAAAACGATTGGCATAAATTTTAGCTAACATGAACCGTTCTCGAGATATTGCACATTTTTCAAAAACATTATCAAAAAGTTATATAAAATAAGAAAAAAAATTTCCTATTGAAAAACATGTTCACTTTTCATACGTAATACCATGCGATAAATTGGGTGACATCATTCTCGTGGATCTAGCTCGCTCCATTCATGAAAAAATATACTTAGAGTAATACTTTTGTATTTGAACGCCAATAGTCATTTATCTGCTGTAAGAATAACTTATTTCTCCGTCCATAACGCTTGGCGAGATTTTGGCGACGAATTGGGCGGAATGTCGCCAACTTTGCGATATTTTTAATTGTTGCTAAATTAACAAAAATCTCTCCAAATGGATAAAAATGACGCTAAATCAATGAAAATGACGACTAATTGAAGAAAATTCAATATCTTGGAAAGAATATAAGTATCTACTATAAGAATAACATTTTTTTTAACTGTAAAAGTAGTAAATTCATTGCATTATATAAGAAAAGTCATGTGTTGCCCAGATCAGATTATTTTACTCTGTGGATGCTAGCAATTTCACTAATTGTCAAGTACGATCACGTTAAACATGTGGGTCCGTCCTTCCGAGAGGTTGGTGGTAGGGGAAGGAGGGTACGGTCCCTGTGGATGCCTCCCCCACTGGGTTCCGGTCTAAATTGGGTGGCACTTCCCGGCCGTCCATACAGTTACCTTACACCTTTCTGGTAGGTCGGACGGTCTGGGTCTCAACAACAACAACAACTAATTGTCAAGTACGACCGTCCAAACAGTTACCTTACACCTTTCTGGTAGGTCGGACGGTCTGGGTTTCAACTAATTGTCAAGTTAGATTTGCGCGAAATAGAAATTAATTTGGTATAGATTTACATGTCGTAGGGAATGTCATGTTTTGCTCATATCAGATTTTTTAACCGGTAGCAATAATAAGCTTATGAATTTTCAGCGAGATCCAGTCATGGAAAAAGCGCAAATTTATGCTATTGTTTTCCTCAAAATAGAAATTGGTTGATCGGTAGGGGAACAACCATATGTTGGACACATCCATTTTTCCCCAGTGAATTCGACAAATTTAATCTCTAAACAAATTAAAAGCCAGTAAAGATCCTCTATGTAATAGAAATATCCCTCTCTCTTTTACTTCACCAACAAAACTTATGAATGACAAAAAAAAAAAAAATCTGATGTGGGCAACACATGACTTTCCTTATATAATGAAATGAATTTACTACTTTTACAGTAAAATAAATAGGTTTTTCTTCTAGTAGATACTAATATCCTTTCCAAGATATTGACTTTTCGACAATTAGTCGTCATTTTCATTGATTATCGTCATTTTTATCCATTTGGCGAGATTTTCGTTAATTTGGCAACATTTCAAAAAGTCGCCAAGTTGGCGACATTCCGCCGATTTTGTCGCTAAAATCTCGCCAAGCGTTATGGACAAAGAAATAAGTTATATATATATATATAACATATTAGATATTGAATTTTCGACATATATTATATAACTATTATTATATATTTATATATTATATAACTTATTAGATATTGAATTTTCCACAATTAGTCGTCATTTTTATTGATTTAGCGTCATTTTTATCCATTTGGCGAGATTTTCGTTAATTTGGCAACATTTCAAAAGTCGCCAAGTTGGCGACATTCCGCCAATTTCGTCGCCAAAATCTCGCCAAGCGTTATGAACGAAGAAATAAGTTATTCTTACAGCAGATAAATTGGCGTTCAAATGCAAAAGTATTACTCAAAGTATCTTTTTTCATGAATGGAACGAGCTAGATCCACGAGAATGATGTCACCCAATTTATCGCATGATATTATATATGAAAAGTGAACATGTTTCTCAATAGGAAATATTTTTTTTCTATTTTATTTGACTTTTTGATAATTTTTTTTAAAAATGTGCAATATCTCGAGAACGGTTCATGTTAGCGTTCTAAAATTTATGTCAATCGTTTTCTAATGAAAAATTACATAAGGAATGTCTATTTACGTAACTTTATTATTGGTTTTGATTTTTTGACGATTTTTTCAAAATTTCATTCGAAAATTTAGGGGGGTTCTGAACATTCGATTGCGTATAAAAACAATAGGCTTCCAGTGTTTACAGATTGTGGTTTTTGTACCAAATTTGGTTCGAATCGGTCCATTCGTTCGTCAGTTATCGTCTCCACAGACCCACTGACACACACACACACACACACACACACACACACACATACTTTCACACACACACACACACACACACACACAGACATCACTTCAAAAATGTTTGATTCGTGATCAGGGATGCTTGAAACGTGCTCTCCCGTCGAAAACTCGAATTCGAATTTTCGACCCCGTCACAATACTTTCCTTATACATTATGTATATAAGGAAAGTAAAAATGAAAAAATGAAAAATATTTACACGCTAAGGTTAAAATGAACCACATCGACAATGACGCCTCACCTTGCAATCCACTCAGGATCCTTAACTCAAGGTCGACCGCTTTGAAACTTAAAAAAAACTACTGGGTGACAATAGTGTTTCTGGGTTTTAATGACGTTCTTCACAATGCCTGTGTGGAACAACCACATAGATCCGCAGAGTTCCAAAAAGAGCGTTGCGTAACTAACTATACCATGATACAACCTCATTAGGTGGAAGCAATTAAAAATATATAATAGACTGGATACAATAAAGGATTTTTTTTTTCTTGTAAGAGAGATACACAAGTCTTTTATGTCTGAAGGACGAACAGGGGAATTTAAGTTTGTTCGGCAGACCCATTGTGATCTCGAAAAATCACTCTCATCAAATTTTAAAACCACATAATGTGAAATTAAAACAATGGAATTTTTTTTTCAACTAGGCGACACTAACATGGAGGTAAAAGTAAGGAGTTAAAACTTCCTAGTAAGAAAACGCCAATATCGTTTGAGACAATCATTCAGGTGGCGCTGGGATAAGATAAGTAGCCCTGTATTATATATGTTTCTATGGCCAAAATCCTAAAATATTTAATTAAATTGTCAATTTTGTAAAAATAAATTATTTGCGCAATGCAAAGCAGAACTGAAACAATAAAGAATATTCCTACATATTAAAATTATTTTGCATTTTAATTCATTTTTATCTCCTATATTCTGTATCCTACAACTATGAAAAAATATTGGTTAATCAGACTCATAATTTGGGAACCCTTAATTTAAAAATAATCAAAGTTACATATACTAAATATTACGCTTTCTTGTTAAACTAACACTACCGACAAGTTACCCCCCCCCCCCCCCCACACACACACACACGCGGGCCAACGGCCGTACCGTGCTGAAAACACCGGTTCTCGTTAGATCACCGAAGTGAAGCAGCATCGGGCGCGGTTAGTACTTGGTGGGTGACCACCTCGGAACGCCGCGTGCTGTTGGCCATCTCGGGTGCGGTATCCCCGTGGTTTGCGCGCTAGATTTGCACGCTGCCACAAATGCCGCCGTGTTCATGCGGAGTACGATCACGTTAAACATGTGGGTCCGTAAGTCCTTCCGAGAGGTTGGTGGTAGGGGAAGGAGGGTACGGTCCCTGTGGATGCCTCCCCCACTGGGTTCCGGTCTAAATTGGGTGGCACTTCCCGGCCGTCCATACAGTTACCTTACACCTTTCTGGTAGGTCGGACGGTCTGGGTCTCAACAACAACAACACACACACACACACTCATCAATCGAAAGATTTTTAAGCCCATTAAACTGAAGAGCTATAATTAAAATGTTATAATTTTGGTCATTTGTAACAACAATATAGATTTTTCAATGTTTTTTTTTTTGTGAAAGTTGGGGGGGGGGGGGGATCACAAGCTACCTAAAAATGGTTTTAAAAAATCACACATCAATTAATTTCTTTTCGTTTTTTTGCCAACCAAAAATACTAAAAATAGAAAAGCTTGGGCGTTTTTAAAAAATCGGTAAAATAGAAGTATATTTTATATTTATCGAAAGGTAACACGTTTATTTTACAAAAACATTAGAAATACTTCTAATTATTTTATAGATTTTTAAAAGAAACGCAAACCGTCCTATTCTCAGCATCTATGCGCGGTAAAAAACATGGAGAAATTTAAAAACTAAACTAAAACAACTAGAAGTTAGGAACTATCAGGTACATAGGAAAATGAAACAATTAGCATATATATAGCATATATTATAACAAAATTTTGTTATAATATATTAGCATATATTATAACAAAAAGCTCTTAAGGACATTTTTAGGAATTTTGTATAACTGTATTTTCAATTCTATCAGTGTCTATCGTTAGCTGCGGCTACTTAAAATGTGCCTGCTATAAAAAAGTGACCGCTAAAAAGCGACCGCTAGTTGTGAGTCGAGTTTTTACGTAAGTCTTACCACTGTTCAGGGACGTAAGTACCGGGGGGGTGTGGGGGGTGTCACACCCCCCCTGACTCAAAAAAGTCGGAAATTTTGGCAATCACTCGGAAAAAAAATCGGAATAAGAGTGTGTTTTGTTCTTCATAAATTTCATTTTAAAAACTTATTTTTTACTTTAATTTTCTAAATGTTCACTACAAAATTACCGATTCTCTTTCGTGAAACAAAATCCTTGAAGCCCGTGTTGAAGCAAAGCCATCTGATGAACGTGGGGCAATGGTTTCTTTGCGATGTCATAAATCTCATTTAAATACGTATGAGCCACCTGGATATGGGCTATGTCAACGAGGGTGGTCCAGGAAGTCCCCAAACTTTGTCGGCATTTTTCTTGAGGAAATACGGAGAAGCAGATCTTGCAACAGGAGGGTGCAGATCATTTGTAGTACACATATGTGGGGACCTTCGAGAAGCAATCACGTGATTCTAGCTCTTTGGTGGGGACAAACCATGAAAGAGCAATTAGGTTCTGGTACGAGTTCTTCAGACAAAACCTATTTTCTTCTCTATGCTGTCGGCAAAACAGCAGGAGAAAAATACTGAAACACATTGTCCAGGGATTTGGAAAGTAAACCCAGTATGTATTCCCTTAAAAGTGTCTATAATTGGGCAAGTAATTTATGACTCTCAGAAAATGTGAATGTCTTTTCTGTAAAATGCTGAAAAGCATGGAATCTTCATTCAGTCCAGATTGCTTCAATTTTTCGCAGAGCTAGGTTGTGCCTGCGTAAAGTAAGGTAATATTTTTAAATTATATAAAGGCATGCATAAGAATCGTTTATATACGTTTCTCATAATTATTATTATTTATTTTTATTGCTTTTTTAAATTTTGTTATAAAATTGTGCTTTTAAAGGTATCATTTAACAATTCATACGTCATTTAAATCAATTTTCTGTGACAAAATAAAATCGCAAATTGTGAATGAAACACTAGACTATACAAAAAGATCAGCAGTGGTTCCAATACGGGTCAGAACGGACCGAAAATTTAGAGTTTTTCCCTGCCTGGCACGACAATAGCAGTACTTAAACCAGTCCCGAAGACCATTGAGTCTCGGCTTGATCCGGCCCGAAATAATTTATATTCATATGTGTTAAAAACATGAATGTGTAGAAAGCCCAGGCCGCCCGACTCACCCGAGAGTATGAGCAGCAAAGTGAGCGGCCGCCGAAAACATGAATGTGTTGAAGACCCAGACAGTCCGACTCATCCGATGACATAGAGCATCCTCTTGGACGGCCGGGAACATGAATGTGTTGAAGACCCGGACCGTCCGACTCGTCCTGAGGACTTGAGCATCTATTTGGACGGCCGGCGGGAACATGAATGTGTCGAAAGTCTAGACCATCCGACTCGTCCGAGGACTAAGAGCAACATAATGGATGGCCGGGAACATGAATGTGTGAAAATTTTCTACGAAGAATTGAAATAAAGTTTTTTTTTAAACATTTATCTATATATAGCTGAAATAAAGATAATTATTTCATGTATTCAATTAAAACTCATTTGAAAAATTTTCAAAATTAAATATGTTCGGCCTGGCGAAATAAATATATTCGGCCCCAGAAAAATTTTCAAAATAAAATATATTTGACCTTTTTTAAAAGTCAAGTTTGAGCCCGGCCCGAAACAGCTTTCTAAAATCAACGGCATGGCCCGAGTCGAAATGATTTCGCTTGAATAACATTTTTCTATGTAGATAGTTTATCTTTTTTGACAATTTTAAAATAATTTTAAATAATTAAGAACCACTTTTTCAAAATGGTTCAAAATATTAAGACATCGAAATTAGGATCACATCTACAAAATATTAAAATATCGAAATTGTTGCCACTATTTTTCAAAAACTAAGAACCTATCCAAAATCCAATTGTCCACTCCTATATGGTTTTCAAAGGACTACAAATAACCTAATATTATTTATAGCTACCACTTTTTGTTTTCGAGAAATAAGCATTTATAAACTTAAACAAGAAAGGTCAATCATGCATAAAGCATTGATTATGAAACACTTTCCAACTTCAATGCAATTTTATATAAACATCTCAAATGCGATACATTCCTCGGTAATATTTTTAAAATTATCACAATACTACATTAATTTATTATATTTGAAAACTTCATCGAAGAAAATGAACTTCATTCAAATGACGGCATTGAAATATAAATTGCCTAGTTTAAACATCTCTAAAATGCGATACATTCCTCGGTAAATTTTTAAAATTATCATAATATTTCAATAATTTATTATATTTGAAAACTTCATCGAAAACAAATGAACTTTATTCAAATGACGTCATCAAAATACAAATCGCCTCTCTATAAAGGCAGCATTTCATTCATAAACATTTTTCCAACCGTTTCATTCCTTACAATACTATAATGATTTATTTTATTTAGAAATTTGAAAAATTGTTATCTACCTTATTTATTTTAAAATATGAAACCTCTCTTATATATAAAATAATAAAACCCTTGGAAAGATATGTATTATATAATATATCTCGTGTCTCTTTCTGGAGGATATAGCGAGAGTCAGAATTTAATTGAATTTGTTTTTCTCCCTATATTAAATAATTTTTATTTAAAAAACCACCTAACATATTTTACTGAAATTTTTTTTGTATATTTTATGAAATAATTTGAATATTTTCTAAAATTTTCGAAGCAATTTGTGAATTTTAAAGTCGATTAAAAAATGTTTGAAAAATTAGTTTCTATAGGGTTAAATGTATTTCATTTTTTCAACCTGGGTTCAATCCAAAACTAATTGGATGATATTATTCATCCAATTAGTTTTGGATTCCCATAGGTCCCACAGACTGTTTGAAAAACATACTAAAATTTCATTTTGATAAAGTCATTTTTACGGCAATTATCGTGCTAACGGACAGACAGACAGACAGAGTGAACAAAGTCATAAACACTTTTCAACTATGTTGTAAAGTGTTAAAAACAGGATATTATCAATCTTTTTAAACTTGATAAGAAGATTCCTCGAAAATTGCATTAGATTTATAAAAACACATTAACGCGCTTAAACACGCCTTTTCTCGTGGGGCGCGGTAGTCCAGTGATTAGTGCTCGGATTGCACTCGGTAGGCTTCGGTTCGATTCCCTCCGCTGCCAAAACTGCCGTCGTGTTCACGCTGAGTACGATCACGTTAAAAATTTGGGTCCGTAAGCCCTTCCGAAAGGTTGGTGGTAGGGGAAGGAGGGTACGGTCCCTGTGGATGCCTCCCCCCACTGGGTTCCGTTCTAAATTGAGTGACTCTTCACGGTCGTCTAAACCGGTACCTTACACCTTTCTGGTACGTCGGACCGTCTGGTTCTCAACAACAACGCCTTTTCTCGTTGCGCTGAATCACCTTTAGGATTGAAGAAAATGCAAGGAGGTAAAAATCGGGATTATGTTTATAGTTATCCGATTCAAATGATTTTTTTACAATGCTTTTAATGGCAAATAATTGTATTTTTAAAAATATGAATCATACCTTTAAAATTCAAGGAATAAGAAAACTTCTCAATTTAAATCACTTTAAGTGCTTCGTCTGCTGCACTTTCGTGAAATAAATGCCGAAAAGTAAAATTAGATAATTAAATACTATCTCCGAATATTTTAGTGCTATAGAAGAGATTTGTCAAGCGAATTCTTATAAAATAATTGCTCGTTTAAAAAAATCAAAATGATATCTGTAAAATTCTGGAACTTAGAATTTTTGATTTCATCACCCACATTGTGTCGCGCTAATTGTCTATAAACATCTGCCATTCTGCAAACAATAGTCTGCTGGGATAAATGGATTTAGAAACAACGAAATTTCGACTTTAAATATTCATAACCTTTAAACTAATTGAATTAAAAAAAAAAAAAAAATCCCGGCAAGGTGCATATTTGCATAAGCTGATATGCCAAATCTTCGAAGCTGTTGAAAGCTTGAATTCTTTTCTACGCGTTACACACACACAGAAACAGAAATCCTTTTGAAAAATACTAAATATGTAATAATAATGCAACATTTACTCGGCCGTTCGATATTAAATTGTATATAAATTAAAATGTTACAGTAAAATGTTAACTACGTCAAAATGTTTTTATAAACCTTTTATTAATAGAGAAAAATATGTTAAATAGTTGAGCTTCCAATAAATCAAAATTTTCATTAGTTATAATTTTACCGTTGTACATTTTGTAGACACATTTTATATATTATATTTTTATTAATAAATAATCATTAATTTATTTATAATTACTATTATTTTATTTTTAAATTAAAATATTTCTTTCTCGTGCAAATAAAAATCCCCCAAAATATTATTTAAAATTAAGCAGAGTTATTTCAAAATAATATACCAACATTGATAGTTGCGAAATATTATATTCAGATTTTTGTGGTCATCATTTGGTATTTATATAGTCACAACCTCTCTACTAGATTTGCCCCTATAAGTAGGAAACATAAAAGTAATGAAATGATCCTACATATTCAATATCGATGAAGAAGCCAGTAAAATAGATCAAAATAAGGAATAACATAATTTTTTTGTTTTTGAAAATCAGCTGTCCATAAAATATGGTGATGCTTTATATTACTTCATTCATTTCTGATTCTATTTGCACCACTTAATATGCACTCGTTTCCAGTAATAATTTACTTATACTAAAAATTTTGGTGTTCAATTAAAAAAAAAATTGTTTTTATATTTTGTGGACTTCCCATCTCTGCAATTGGTTTATTTAATCTTACGTTCTTTCGAAATATTTATTTCTCGAAGACTTTGATCGAAGTTGAAATTTTTTTATAAACCAGCAAACTTCCGCGCACTTCGGACACTAAACTCATGTAAGTACACCATGAGAAACAGGAACCGGCATGAGAAACAGGAGCATGCATGAGAAACAGGAACCGGCGGACATCAACTGCCACCGATCCTCCCACCCACTTCTAATATCCACAGTCACATACCAGTAATACACACCCCTATTCAATATTATTATCTCTTATAGGATAATATCTCCCTATAAAGACATACAAACTATACCGACTCCTAACATAACGCAATGAAGTTACGTTCCCCTATAACCTTAGCAAATCAATTTATCAAGTTTAATACCTCAAACTTTTCATCTTAAGTTTTTAATTGGTCTAGCCATACCATAGAAGAAAAGAGTCTAACTCTCTCTAACTTTATGGATCATATAATTCAGCTCCAACCAATCTATCTATAAACAAAGTTTGTATAATTGCATCGTTTACAACGTGATTTTGAAGATAAAGCAGAAAATAAGTCTCTCTAAGTCCATGGCTTAGATATTCATATTCTGAATTTTTAAATAGGGATGACCTCACAAAATTAACTTTCCTAGTCAGATGAATCATGGAGGTGGTCTCGCCTCTAACTTCATGAGTTGAATACAGTTTTCCTGTTATTTCTTTAAGCATTAAGTTCTCATAACCATGCAATTGCATTATGTTGTGGCAACATCTTCGACCTGAGATTATAAACAAAAATAGCAAAAAAGGCCAAACTTTGAGAGGCTATCTTCCCAGATCCAAGGGTTAATTTTAAAAACGACTTTCAGATTTAAATTCAGCATGGTAAAATCAGCAAATAGAAGTTTTTAGCCTTCGAAATTGTATTTGGTGCTTTGACATGATGACACTGCGCTTTTAAAAAGGTGATTAAAAATTCGTTCAAATCAGTGATGAAAAAGCATTGAAGCTATACACACAAAAAATTATATGCACCCATAAAAAATTGAGCCTACAGCCACGAAGATCGGCAAATATGTGTCGTTTGAGAAAATATGCAAATGATTAGAATTTGGGATCAGTTAAAAACGTTTTATTAAGAAATGGTGACAACAAGAAGCTGATATTTTATTAAGTGGTTACCGACTATACAAGTCGATATTCGGTGCGGCATAGGGTCAGTTAGGTTGCTTATATCCCTCTGCGGAAGATTCTGCCACAAATGTTGAAACCGATCAGCTAATTCAGTGGTATTCAGAGGAGGCTGCAATTGCTGTCACAGCATGTCCCATACGTTCTCTATTGGTGATAGGTCTGGAGATCTGAATGGCAATAGGAGGGTATTAAATCCTTGAAGACATTGTTGGGAAAGTTGTGCAGTATATGTTCGAGCTTTGTTTTGTTGGTAAATGGAACCTGGGCGACTTGACAGGATAGGCAGAGCAATTGGCGGCAGAATATCGTCAACGTACAAGGGAGTCTTCAGATTGGCTTGCAACAACTAGAGGAGATCTTTACACTTTCGACCCAGACCGTATGACATACACCAAAGTGTAAGGTATCTGTGGCCGGGATATTCCCATATCTATGGCCGGGATATTCCCATTTAATTTAGACTAGAATCTAGTGGGGACACAACTACAGCTACCGTACCATCCTCCTACCACCAACTTCTTGTAACCCACATATTTAGGTCTTAGATAAAAGCCCGCTATACTACATAAAGAATTGTATTTTCAAACGCGGATGATTTTCGTCAACTCCGAAAGGAACCGCGGCCCAACAATGTTAAAGTGTAATATGCACTCACTCCAGTTGTATTCAATAGCTCACTGTTTTTCGAAGTTTTTTGGTCTCGGAACCCCAAAATGAGAAAAAGTCCAATGTGGTCCAAACTGTACATCAAAATTCTTTAATTTTCCGTAAATTTACACGAAACTATAACACACGTTGAAAAACGCTGTATAACTCAATGTTAGTTTCAAACCAAATTTAGAAGCATGCGATCAACAAACCTGAAAAAAAAATAAAGAAAATAAACGATCCTTTCTCTAGGAGAGTGCTCAGGCATGTGTAATCTACCGGGGAGAAACCGCAGTCCTATGCATCTCATTAAGGGAGATGCATTTGTTGCTTTGATGCGTTTTCTTAAAAAAAATGTAGTAATTAAAAAAAAAAATTGTTAGACTGCGAAGATAAACACAACTTTCTGTAGAATTCAAACTGTAGAATTAAGCTAATCTTCCTGTTTTGGATGCTGCAAAGTAAGTATCATATAAACTAAAAAATGCAATTTCGATGTATTTAAGAATATGTGTATGACCACATGCAAGTAGGTTTTCTGGTGGATCATTTGGAATTTTTTTTTTAAGTCCGTGTCTAGCCGATTTTTTTAAAACAAATATCGAGGAAATGAAACAACGTCATCCCTTATGAGCACTACAAATCATATCATATTAATTTCCTTTGAACAATGTATGTATGCTATCATGCACATCCCGTGTCTTACAAAGATAATTTTTGGCCTAGAAACGCGTGTTTTTCTCCTTTTTTGAGGAAATTATTTGGAAATGTGCAATGTGCATTCGAAAATTAAAAAATAAGTTTTAATTATTTACAAAAACCTATTAAAAGACCCAAATTTAGCTAAAAAAAAAGATACATGTTCCGAAATTTACATAACCAATTCTTGGCATAGAAACTCGCGACGTTTTAAGTGCTAGGCAATCATCTGGGAATGTGTCAAGTGCATTCGAAAAAAAAATCCCAAAGCATACGAAATTTAATACTTTTTCAAATATATTTAACATTCTGCTAATCCTTGCCCTAGAAACTTGCCTTGTTTCAAATGATAGCTAAATAATTTGGGCATTTGCATAACACATCCGATAATTAAATAACAAATGTAAAATTATTTATAAAACAAAACCCTCAAAACCAAAAATTTGGTTTTGAGACTTTTTTCTTTTTATAAATTGAGGTATGATTTGGATATATACACAAAACATTCGAAAATTAAAACAAATAATTGCCGTTTAGACTTTGAACTGGACAAATGTCACTAGAACAGCAATGCACTCGTTCAAAACCAAAAGTTAACTCACTTGTTTGTGAAGTCGGAAATTTTCAATACTAGTCGGAAAAATTTCCTTCACACCCCCCCAGCCTAGATTGCCCACTTACGTCCCTGCCACTGTTCCATCACATACATTCGAAAAGATATCCCGGATGTTCATTGATGCACTGGTGGTCATTTATTTTATTTGACTCAGATGAGAACATAATTCTCCGGATTTCCGATTTCCACAACTAGAAAGAAAAGGACTTTTTCCAGGCGAGACCAATAATGACGTCATTTACAAAGGTAATTGGATGATGTTGGCCCTTTCAAAAAGGTACAGACCTGTGAAATATGCTACTGGTTTGATTCAAACTGCTATTTTACCATGTCCTGTGTTATGTTTGTGTTGTTTCTGTCTTTTACCTTGACATTTCTGCATCTGATGCATGATGGTTTACTGTAATGATGTTTCAGAACTCATTATAAGAGTTAAATCGGTATTTTGTGTATAGTTTGAATGAGTGATGGGTCAGTTTAATGCTTATGCGGTGCATCGATACCGGTACGGCGTACGTGACGTGCATATGTCGTTACTGTGTATCGTTTAGTGATGTATCGATACTGTACCAACATAGTTTCTCATTGTATCGATATTGTATCAATATCGCTCTTTGTATCGACAGTGTATCAAAGATAATGCATCAGTACTGTATTAAAAGTTAGAATAACGAACTGGGTAACAAAGCAAAATAGACGAAAACAGCTAATCACAAAGCTGCAGATTTGGAAGTTGTTGCATTGGTGTTGATGATTTTGTAGACTAATGCATAAATAATTTTTTAATATTAATTAAATAAATATTTGAACCTAAACAACTTTTGTAATCTTTTAATACAATATACTTGAATTACGGCTAAAACTTTGAATTTGTTCTGATAATTAAAATGTCTACAATTTTCTCCGCTTTCAAATATTCTAATTTAATCAAATTTATTCATAGTAAATTCCATGGATTCTGAATGAATATATCATTTTATCATAATTACATATTTATCATAAATCAGTTTAAATTTCGATAATTTATCTAGTTAAACTATATGGGATTTAAATCACTCTTTTCATAAAAATGCGAATTCGAGTTTTCGAAGGAGGAGCACGTTTCAAGCATCCCGGAACTCGAATCGAACGTTTTTACAGTGATGTCTGTGTGTATTTGTGTGTGTATCCGTGAGTCTGTGAATTCAATATCTCATGAACGAAGGTAGCGTTTCGGGTTTAATTTAGTATGAATATTGCAATGAATACGGGAAACCTGTTCATTTTAAACGGGATTCAACGTTTAGAAGACTCAAAATTTCAAATGAAGTTTTGAGAAATTCATAAAAATCAGGACATTTAATAATGTCAAGTAAATAATAATTTAATCCGTAATTATTTTTTATTCTAAAACGAATGACAGAAACTTTAAAATGCTAGCTTGAACCGTTCTCGAGATATTGCACGTTTTTCAAATAAATGTATCTAAAAATGACACAAAAACGAACAGTAGTAAGTATCATCAAATATGTAACACTTGGCGACAAATTTTGTGACTAATTTGACGAAATGTCGCCAATTTGGTGACTTCTTAAGTGTAGTGCCAGACGAAAATGCCGCCAAACTGGTAAAAAATCTGATGTGGGCAACACATGACTTTCCTTATATAATGTAATGAATTTACTACTTTTACAGTAAAACAATAGGTTTTTCTTATAGTAGATACTAATATTCTTTCCAAGATATTGAATTTTCGACAATTAGTTGTCATTTTCATTGATTTAGCGTCATTTTTATCCATTTGGCTAGATTTTCGTTAATTTGGCAACATTTCAAAAAGTCGCCAAGTTGGCAACATTCCGCCAAATTCGTCACCAAAATCTCGCCAAACGTTGTGGATGAAGAAATAAGTTATTCTTGCAGCAGACAAATGACTATTAGCGTTCAAATACAAAAGTATTACTCAAAGTATCTTTTTCCATGAATGGAACGACCTAGATCCACAAGAATGATGTCACCCAATTTATCGTACGGTATTACATATGAAAAGTGAACATGTTTCTCAATAGGAAATATATATATATTTTTTTTATGACTTTTTGATAATTTCTTTGAAAAAATGTGCAATATCTCGAGATCGGTTTGTGTTAGCGTTCTAAAATTTATGCCAATCGCTTTCTAATGAAAAATTACATAATAAATGTCTATTTGCGTACCTTTATTAGCGATTTTGATTTTTTGACGATTTTTTCAAAATTTCACGCGAAAATTTAGAGGGGTTCTGAACATTCGATTGCGTATAAAAACAATAGGCTTCCAGTGTTTACGGATTGTGATTTTTGTACCAAATTTCGTTCGAATCGGTCCATTCGTTCGTCAGTTATCGTCTCCACAGACTCACTGACACACACACACACACACAGACATCACTTCAAAAATGTTTGATTCGTGATCAGGGATGCTTGAAACGTGCTTTCCCGTCGAAAACTCGAATTCGAATTTTCGACCCCGTCACAATACTTTCCTTATACATTATGTATATTAGGAAAGTAAAAATGACGCTAAAGATAAAATGACGTCAAATTCATGAATTAATAATTAACTTATTTTAATATAATATAATGGATTATTGCTTAGCAGACGCTAGCAATATTTTCCATTGTTAAATTATTATTTCCACGAAATTTAAGCTTAATTTGGGGCTTAATAACTTTACATGTTGCCATTCAGAAAAGCGCCCAATATCAGTGTTCGTTAAAAACATTGTGCCTTGTCTATCATTGTTTCGCGTTGAAAGCAGAAGGGTTTCGTCCAGAACAGAGCACCAGGCGCCTTTAATCTCCAATCTCTAGGTGTGGTTCTTATCTTCATACTGTGACATTATTTCATTGGCCCATAGTTGGAGGTTCGAGGTTTTTGATTTTCTGTTTATATTATTTGACCTAGCTCCTAGTGTGGCAGTTTGTTGCACATTTAGTAGAGTTTGAGTAATTTTGGGGAGTTAATGCAGATCTAAGGATTTCCTAACAATTTGGCAGTTTAAGGTTTAAGAACATTTTTTAGAAAACATTGATCGAGTTTTTATTTAATATCAACTATTTAAGTTGGAACTTACCTAATTCCGATTTTCAATATTAAGTACCGCGCGGGGTCTCTTACGCATTGAAAGAAGTAAATTACTTGTATTATGTAGGAAAAGTTATATGCTGCTCTCATCAGATGTTTTTTGCATAATGCATGGACACATGGAATTTCGTAACGATAAGTGGATTCGTTCTTGAGTTAAGTTTACACTTCACAGGCATCTAAGAAAACTTTTCTTTACTATCGCAAGAGAAAACAAGTAAGATCAATTATGCATAAAGCATTGATTATGAAACACTTTCCAACTTCAATGCAATTTTATTTAAACATCTCTGAAATGCGATACATTCCTCAGTAATATTTTTAAAATTATCACAGTTACTACATTAATTTATTATATTTGAAAACTTCATCGAAAACAAATGAACTTTATTCAAATGATGTCATCGAAATATAAATCGCCTCTATATAAAAGCAGCATTTCATTCATAAACATTTTTCCAATTCTTTCATTCATCACAATACTATAATAATTTATTTTATTTAAAAACAACCATAGAGGTACAAGTAATTTAACTCTATGTTTAATACTTTATCCAAAAAGTCGTCTGGGTTCTCTGTGTAAAATCAATGAATGTTTCATTCATATCAGTTATATTGCAGACTCCATGAGCTAAATAATTTTTCGTTAAAGAAATGCAGCAATTCTTATACAACTCATTCTACATCTTTTGATGTTTACATTCTCCATAAGTCAAAATTAGGCTTCGTTGTAGAAATAATCAGTTGGATGATCATTCAAACTCAAATATATTGTAATTGCGTTGTTTCAGGATGTAGATGCACAGAATTTAAGAAAAAATAAAGGGGTTTTAGGACGGATAGAACACTCAATATGAATTAAAAAGAACTTTAAAAATCACGATTTTGACACAAGATGGATGCCCCGGCCATCCACTTAGCTGCTCTAAGTCCTTGGACGAGTCGGGTGGTCAGGGGCTTTCGACAAGATGGATGCCATATTTTATTTTGAAGTGGGTCACGTGATCTCTTCATATAATGGTCACGTGATCTTTTCATATAAAGGGTGTCATTATTATTTTCATTTTTATTTAAAAAACTACTGAATATATTTTGCTGAAACTTTTTTTATATATTTTGAGGAATAATTTGAATATTTCCTAAAAACTTTCGAAGCAATGTGTGAATTTCAAATTCGCTTAAAAAATGTTTGAAAAATTAGGCCCCATAGAGTTCAATGTATTTTACTTTTTTAACCCGGGTTTAGTCCAAAACTAATTGGATGGCATTAAACATTTACATTCCCATAGGTACCACAGACCGTCTAAACAACATACTAAAATTTCATTTTGATGAAGTCATTTTTACGTCAGTTATCGTGCGAACGGGATAGACAAACAGAATGAACAAAGTCATAAACACTTTTAAAACTATGTTGGAAAGTGTTAATACAAATATGATATTCTTAAATATCTATTAACGATTGTAAAGGGATTAATAAAAGCATTTGTGCGTAACTATGAAATTATTCGCAATTTTTTTTTATTTCAATACGCCCCAGCACTACCAGGTCTGGTGACACCCAATTTGTGCAATCAGTTTCCGAGAATAGCGCAAAGACAACCCTCGTGCGCTACTTTGCACTTGCGTCCCCACTCTGCAATCAGACCTTTTCTTGCTTTTTATTCAAAACTGCTATTTAAGCCTGTCAAAGATAAGAAAACTAGCGCTTTTAAAGGGACTTTTTTACTTTCCCTGCAATGCATAGTAATGTATAGGGAAAGTATGGCGAGGGAAATGTATAGGGAAAGTATGTTGAAAATCACAACTCGAGTTTTCGACGGATCTACACGTTTCGAGACCTCTAGAATACGAAAAAACTATTTTCAGCGTGACGCGTGTCTGTGTGTCGGTCTGTCTGTCTGTCTGTGCAGATTTTGTATCCACTCTAAAAAATTGACTGACCGAATTTCATAAAATTTGGTTGGTAAGTCACTTGTGGGCGACTCTGGTGCTGATTAATTTTAGGCAGAATGTATCCACTCTAACTCAGAAACTAATGGACCGAATTGCATAAAATTTAGTAGGTAAGTCACTTGTATGTGACCCTGGTGCTGAATAGTTTTGGGTACTATTCGGAATAAACCAACCCGCCTTTTTTTGTGAAATGGCCCTCAAAAATTGCCTGTATCCACTGTAACTGAAAACTAATTGATCAAATTTTACAAAATTTGGTACTGAAGTTAATTGTAGGTCACCCTGGTGCTGATTAAATTTTGATACGATTCGGAAAAGAACAACCTGCCTTTTTTTACGAAATGGCCCGCAAAAATTGTATATTTCCACTATAATTCAACTAATCGACTAAATTTCATAAAATTTGGTAAATAAGTCACTTGTGGTCGACCCTGGTGCTGATTAGATTTTGGTACGATTCGGAAAAGAACAACCTGTCTTTTTTTAGGAAATGGCCCGCAAAAATTTCATGTATCCACACTAGCTAAAATACTAATTGGCCCAATTTCACAAAAATTGGTAGATAAGTTACTTGTGGGATACTCTGGTGCTGATTAGATTTTGGTACAATTCGGAGAACAACCTGCCTTTTTTTACAAAATGGCCCGCAAAAATCGCAACAAAAAAAAGACTATATATGCCCAAATATATCAAATGAATTTTTGTTTTATACGCAATTTTTGACGTGGAAAAAAATATAACACACTCCATTATACTTTAGGACTAACCGTTCTCAAGATATTTGAGATTTCTTGCATTTTTGTTACGCGGATTACGGTCGGGAAAATGTCCAATTACCAAATAAAAACAAAAATTGAATTAAAAATGCAAATTTGGTGTTATTTGGTGCAATAAAACTCAACGAATTATTAAAGAAATAAAGAAAATATGAATTTGAGTCTGCAGGGAAAGTCATGTGCTGCCCACATCAGATTTTTACTTTCCCTGCAATACATGGTAATGTATAGGGAAAGTATTGGAATCATGTCGAAAATCGCAACTCGAGTTTTCGACGGATCTACACGTTTCGAGACCTCTACAATACGAAAAACCTATTTTTAGCGTGACGTCTGTGTGTCTGTCTGTGTGTCTGTCTGTCCGCCTGTCTGTGCAATGTATGTCGAAAACCCAGACCATCCGACTCGTCCGAGGACTAATGTGCAATGTATGTGTCCACTCTAACTCAAACACTAACTGACCGAATTTCATAAAATTTGGTAGGCAAGTCACTTGGATGTGACCCAGGTGCTGATTAGTTTTGGGTACTTTTCGGAATAAAAGAACCCGCCTTTTTTTTGCGAAATGGCCCTCAAAAATTGCCCTTATCCACTGTAACTGAAAAACTAATTGATCAAATTTTACAAAATTTGGTACATAAGTCACTTGTAGGTCACACTGGTGCTGATTAAATTTTGATACGATTCGGAAAAGAACAACCTGCCGTTTTTCGAAATGGCCCGCAAAAATTGTATATTTCCACTCAAACTCAACTTATAGACAAAATTCTATCCTTTCTTAACAAAGACAACATTGAATGTGAATTTCAAAGCAGGTGTATGAAACGAAACAATTTTGCAGTGTTGATTTAGCTTAGAATAAAAAAACAGATCGAATATTATTTTCGTGCCAAATGATTTTTCGAAATCACGGTGTTGCATAAATACAAGACCACTTTAGATTTTCTAATAATGTAGACGATTTTTGTTTAACTTCGGAGTTTAACTGTAACCTAAACCAGCTGGAAAGGTTGGAAAGAAGGAAAAAAAGGCAGAAATTCAGAACTGAACTATTTGATTCGTTGGATTATTAAAATGCCTCATGGAAGTGATTTATCTGAAGTAGAAGTGCGAAAAGTTTGGTTCTACAATGGAAAAGGAAAGTCGGAACGTGAAATAAGTAAGATTCTTAATCGTTCTAAAATGGCTATTCACAATCTTTTGAGTAAAAAAGAATTGTATGGAAAGCAGAAAAGATCTGGCCGCAAAAAGCAGTTATCAGTTCGTGATAATAGGCAAATTTTCCAGCTTGCAACGAAAAACTACCAGTCCACTTATAAAATAGTACAGCAGACAAGTAAAAAAGTGCCTCATGTAAATGTGTGGTGAAGCTTGAAGTCGAATGTTGATGTTAAACTTCGGAAACTAAGAAGCAAACCACGACTTCTTAAACATCATAAAGAAGCACGTCTGAATTGGGAGAGATGTGAGAATGTCATGATTTCGTGAGAATGTCATGTCCTGGAACTCTACATGGAAAATATAATATTTTCGGATGAGAAAAAAATTAACTTAGACGGTCCGGACGGCAATAACTACTACTGGCATGATTTTAGGCAGGAATCTCATGAGTTCTTCAGTAGGCAGATGGGAGGCGATTCCGTTATGGTGTGGGGCGCTTTCTCATATGCAGGAAAATGTGATCTGCAAAGAGTTTATGGCAAAATAAACTCTGACAGTTATCAACAAATGCTATACGGAAGTCTGATACCCTTCGAACCACTTTTAGTAGGGAATGTTCCAACAAGATAATGCTCTTAGTCATGCATCTAAATCAACAAAAGCATGGCTCAAAAGAGAAAAGATTGATGTTATATCTTGGCCGAGGCTTAGCCCTGATCTAAACCTCATAGAAAACCTGTGGGATTATTTGTCTCGCCAAGTATACGAAAACAACAAATAATATCATTCGGCATATGAATTGGAAGTCGCCATAATGGAGAAATGGCACAATATTCCGGAATCTGTCTTTAAAAATTTAATTAAATCGATGCCAAATTGTGTGTCTCAAGTTATTCAGAAAAATGGTGGAGCAACAACTTACTAAATTTACTAAAACTTCCTTTTTCCACATGTGGTCTTATAATTTTGTAACAGGTATCTGTGCCACATTTTACTTTCCCTGCAATACATAGTAATGTATAGGGAAAGTATTGGAATCATGTCGAAAATCGCTACTCGAGTTTTCGACGGATCTACACGTTTCAAGACCTCTAGAATACGAAAAAAACATTTTTAGCGTGACGTCTGTGTGTGTGTCTGTGTGTTTATCTGTTTGTGTGTCTGTCTGTCTGTGTGTCTGTCTGTCTGTGCAGATTTTGTATCCACTCTATCTAAAAAACTAATAGACCGAATTTCACAAAATTTGGTAGGTAAGTCACTTGTGAGCGAGTCTGGTGCTGATTAGTTTTGGGTACGATTTGGAATAAAAGAACCCGCCTTTTTTTACGAAATGGCCCCCAAAAGCTCGTATCCACTCTAACTGAAAAACTACTGAACCGAATTTCACAAAATTCGGTAGATGAGTTACTTGTAGGATACCCTGGGGCTGATTAGAT
Source organism: Amaurobius ferox (assembly GCA_951213105.1). Lineage (NCBI taxonomy): Eukaryota > Metazoa > Arthropoda > Arachnida > Araneae > Amaurobiidae > Amaurobius > Amaurobius ferox. The sequence goes on from OX578146.1 coordinate 61,027,385, forward strand.
TTTGGTACGATTCGGAAAAAATAACTTGCCTTTTTTTGCAAAATGGCCAAAATCTAAACTACAGAACTAGGTATACTCAAATATATCCATTAAATGCTGGTTTAATGCGTAATTTTTAACGACGAAAATAATAAGATCAACCCCATTACACTAGGACTAGCCGTTCTCGAGATATTTTAGTTTTCCGTATTTTCTCTACGCCACCTTTGAAAATAAGTCCGGTTACCGAATGAGAACGAAAATTGAATTAAAAGTGAAATAAATTTAATTAAAATAAAGAGAACGCTAATATAAGTCTGAAGGGAAAGTGATGTGCTGCCCACATCAGATTTTTACTTTCCCTGCAATACATGGTAATGTATAGGGAAAGTATTGGAATCATGCCGAAAATCACAACTCGAGTTTTCGACGGATATACACGTTTCGAGACCTCTAGAATACGAAAAAACTATTTTTAGCGTGACGTCTGTGTGTGTGTGTGTTGTCTGTCTGTCTGTCTGTGCTGATTTTGTATCCATTTTAACTAAAAAGTAATTGACCGAATTTCATAAAATTTGGTAGGTAAGTCACTTGTGGGCGAATTTGGTGCTGATTAATTTTGGGTACGAATTTGGCGAAATGGCCCGCAAAAGCTTGTATCCACTCTAGCTAAAAATCTAATAGACCGAATTTCACAAAATTTGGTATATAAATAGCATGTGGGTAATCCTGGTGCTGATTAGATTTCGGTATGATTCGGAAAAAAATATCCTGCCTTTTTTTGCAAAATGGCCCGCAAAAATCGACAAAATCTAAAATAAACAACTACTAAATAACAACTAAAAATGCTTGTTTTACACGTAATTTTTGACGAAGAAAAGAATAAGACCAATCCCATTACACTAGGACTAGCCGTTCTCGAGATATTTTTGTTTTTTGTTTTTTTCTCTACGCCACCTTTGAAAATAAGTCCGGTTACCATATGAGAACGAAAATTGAATTAAAGGTGAATTAAATTTATTTTAAATAAAGAGAACGTGGATATAAGTCTGCGGGGAAAGTCATGTGCTGCCCACATCAGATTTTTGTTATATTGCTGTTATATCTAAATGAATTTCTTACTTTGTCTTCTAAATGAATTTCTTACATTTAAGTTGCTAAATTTTATTTAAAACTTGTTCTGACATGAAGTAGTTTTGATTTTGAATAAAAAAATATTTCATTAATTACCTAAATAACAGAAAGTCTCGTGGTCGTATAATTTCGTAACAGACTGTAGGTCACCGGAGGCGACTTCCGGAAGGTCTGGGAAGACTTTGTGGAGAAGAAGATCAACCCCTATTTTTCTTCGCCCCTGGGGGCAAATCAGAAATCCATATTATAAATGTGCTAAGATTCAGTCTTCTTGGTCACCATGGAGTCTTTTTCGGTGTCTGGCAGAACACAAACACGTTAGTCAGTTATTATACAGATACATGTATTGAAAATATTGCCATGGAGGGGGGGGGATCAAAATTCCGACCCGTCGTTGGCGTATCTACATATTTTGAAAATCCCTGAACACAACACATCAACCACTCTTCCTTTTTACTTTTTACTTTCCCTGCGATACATGGTAAAGTATAGGGAAAGTATTGGAATCATGTCGAAAATCGCAACTCGAGTTTTTGACGGATCTACACATTTCAAGACCATTAGAATACGAAAAAACCATTTTTAGTGTGACGTCTGTGTGTGTGTCTGTCTGTCTGTCTGTGCAGATTTTGTACCCACTCTAACTAAAAAACTAATTGACCGAATTTAGAAAATTTGGGAGGTAAGTCACTTGTGGACGAATCTGGTGCTAATTGGTTTTGGGTACGTTTTGGGATAAAAGAACCCGCCATTTTTTGCGAAATGGCCCGCAAATACTTGTATCCACTCTAGCTGAAAAACTAATGGACCGAATTTCACAAAATTCGGTAGATTCGCTTGTATGTTACTCTAGTGCTGATTAGATTTTGGTACGCTTCGGAAAAAAATTACCTGCCTTTTTTTGTGAAATGACCAGCAAAAATCGTCAAAATCTAAAGTAAAAACTACGTATACTTAAACATATCCATTAAATGCTTGTTTTATACGTATTTTTTAATGAAGAAAAGAATAAGACCAACCCCATTGCACTAGGACTAGCCGTTCTCGAGATATTTTAGTTTTTTCGTATTTTCTCTACGCCACCTTTGAAAATAAGTCTAGTTACCAAATGAGAACGAAAATTGAATTAAAAGTGAATTAAATTTAATTAAAATAAAGTGAACGTGGATATAAGTCTTCAGGGAAAGTCATTCGCTGCCTACATCAGATTTTTTACTTTCCCTGCAATACATGGTAATGTATAGGGAAAGTATTGGAATCATGCCGAAAATCACAACTCGAGTTTTCGACGGATATACACGTTTCGAGACCTCTAGAATACGAAAAAACTATTTTTAGCGTGACGTCTGTGTGTGTGTGTGTTGTCTGTCTGTCTGTCTGTGCTGATTTTGTATCCATTTTAACTAAAAAGTAATTGACCGAATTTCATAAAATTTGGTAGGTAAGTCACTTGTGGGCGAATTTGGTGCTGATTAATTTTGGGTACGAATTTGGCGAAATGGCCCGCAAAAGCTTGTATCCACTCTAGCTAAAAATCTAATAGACCGAATTTCACAAAATTTGGTATATAAATAGCATGTGGGTAATCCTGGTGCTGATTAGATTTCGGTATGATTCGGAAAAAAATATCCTGCCTTTTTTTGCAAAATGGCCCGCAAAAATCGACAAAATCTAAAATAAACAACTACTAAATAACAACTAAAAATGCTTGTTTTACACGTAATTTTTGACGAAGAAAAGAATAAGACCAATCCCATTACACTAGGACTAGCCGTTCTCGAGATATTTTTGTTTTTTGTTTTTTTCTCTACGCCACCTTTGAAAATAAGTCCGGTTACCATATGAGAACGAAAATTGAATTAAAGGTGAATTAAATTTATTTTAAATAAAGAGAACGTGGATATAAGTCTGCGGGGAAAGTCATGTGCTGCCCACATCAGATTTTTGTTATATTGCTGTTATATCTAAATGAATTTCTTACTTTGTCTTCTAAATGAATTTCTTACATTTAAGTTGCTAAATTTTATTTAAAACTTGTTCTGACATGAAGTAGTTTTGATTTTGAATAAAAAAATATTTCATTAATTACCTAAATAACAGAAAGTCTCGTGGTCGTATAATTTCGTAACAGACTGTAGGTCACCGGAGGCGACTTCCGGAAGGTCTGGGAAGACTTTGTGGAGAAGAAGATCAACCCCTATTTTTCTTCGCCCCTGGGGGCAAATCAGAAATCCATATTATAAATGTGCTAAGATTCAGTCTTCTTGGTCACCATGGAGTCTTTTTCGGTGTCTGGCAGAACACAAACACGTTAGTCAGTTATTATACAGATACATGTATTGAAAATATTGCCATGGAGGGGGGGGGATCAAAATTCCGACCCGTCGTTGGCGTATCTACATATTTTGAAAATCCCTGAACACAACACATCAACCACTCTTCCTTTTTACTCTTTACTTTCCCTGCGATACATGGTAAAGTATAGGGAAAGTATTGGAATCATGTCGAAAATCGCAACTCGAGTTTTTGACGGATCTACACATTTCAAGACCATTAGAATACGAAAAAACCATTTTTAGTGTGACGTCTGTGTGTGTGTCTGTCTGTCTGTCTGTGCAGATTTTGTACCCACTCTAACTAAAAAACTAATTGACCGAATTTAGAAAATTTGGGAGGTAAGTCACTTGTGGACGAATCTGGTGCTAATTGGTTTTGGGTACGTTTTGGGATAAAAGAACCCGCCATTTTTTGCGAAATGGCCCGCAAATACTTGTATCCACTCTAGCTGAAAAACTAATGGACCGAATTTCACAAAATTCGGTAGATTCGCTTGTATGTTACTCTAGTGCTGATTAGATTTTGGTACGCTTCGGAAAAAAATTACCTGCCTTTTTTTGTGAAATGACCAGCAAAAATCGTCAAAATCTAAAGTAAAAACTACGTATACTTAAACATATCCATTAAATGCTTGTTTTATACGTATTTTTTAATGAAGAAAAGAATAAGACCAACCCCATTGCACTAGGACTAGCCGTTCTCGAGATATTTTAGTTTTTTCGTATTTTCTCTACGCCACCTTTGAAAATAAGTCTAGTTACCAAATGAGAACGAAAATTGAATTAAAAGTGAATTAAATTTAATTAAAATAAAGTGAACGTGGATATAAGTCTTCAGGGAAAGTCATTCGCTGCCTACATCAGATTTTTTACTTTCCCTGCAATACATGGTAATGTATAGGGAAAGTATTGGAATCATACCGAAAATCACAATTCGAGTTTTCGACGGATCTACACGTTTCGAGACCTCTAGAATACGAAAAAACTATTTTTAGCGTGACGTCTGTGTGTGTCTGTCTGTCTGTGCAATGTATGTATCCACTCTAACTAAAAAACTAACGCACCGAACTTATTAAAATTTGGTATATACGTTACTTGGGTGAGACCTTGGTGCTGATTAGTTTTTGTTAGGATTCGTAAAAACAGAACCCGCCTTTCTTTGCGAAATGGTCAGTAAAAATTTCATGTATCCACTCTAGCTAAAACACTAATTGACCAAATTTCACAGGCTTTGGTAGATAAGTTACTTAATGCTCTGGTGCTGATTAGATTTTGGTACGATTCGGAAAAGAACAACCTGCCTTTTTTTACGAAATGGTCCGCAAAAATTTCATGTATCCACCCTAGCTAAAATACTAATTGACCAAATTTTACAAAATTTGGTAGATAAGTTACTTGTGGGACACTCTGGTGCTGATTAGATTTTGGTACGATTCGGAAAAGAACAACCTGCCTTTTTTTACGAAATGCCCCACAAAATTCGCCAAAATTTAAAAAAAAAAAAGACTACGTATGCTAAAATGTATCAATTAAATTCTTATTTTATACGCAATTTTTGACGAGGAAAAGAATATAACACACTCAATTATACTTTAGAACTAACCGTTCTCAAGATATTTGAGATTTCTTGCATTTTTGTTACCCCGATATCGGAAAAATGTCCAATTACCAAATAAAAACAAAAATTAAATTATAAATGGAAATTTAGTGGTATTTGGTGCAATTAAACTCAATCTAATGAATTATTAAAGAAACAAAGAAAATATGAATTTGAGTCTGCAGGGAAAGTCATGTGCTGCCCACATCAGATTTTTTGCAATAGGATTGCAATTACCTCGTATATATTTCCCTGCGTTTAAATTTCCAACTTGAAAAGTAAATTTTACAGCAATCCATTGCCATTACCGTCAAATCCGGGTCGCTGAATCTTGGCGACAAACTACGCAAAATGTAAAGTTTGAAAAAGAGACGATCATTTTTCTAAATAACTAGATATTTTCTCTGGATCTTTTCATAGAGTATATAAGAATGCTCATTGTTCAGAGAGCAATCTTATGTGATAAGAGAAATGCTCTGAATTTTGTGCGTTATGGTTTTGAGAATATTATTTCCTAGTTTATGCATGTGTTGAGCTTTTAACCTTTTTGCTTACGGGTGAGACAGCGTCAATCCCACACGAAAAACCTCTCAAAAAGACAGGCATTTGACATACTATCCCAAACAGTTCGATCCCCTTTTACAGACATCGGCGTCCATGGACGCCAATGCCTGCAAAGGTGGGATCGAACTGTTTGGGATAGGGGGAACTGTTTGGGATGTCAAATACCTGTCTTTTTGAGAGGCTCTTTGTTTGGGATGGACACTGTCCCACCCGTAAGCAAAGGTTAATTGCCATTTTGGTGACTGTTTTTTACTTTCCCTGCAGTACATGGTAACGTATAGGGAAGGTATTGGAATCATGCCGAAAATTACAACTCGAGTTTTCGACAGATCTACACGTTTCGAGACCTCTAGAATACGAAAAAACCATTTTTAGCGTGACGTCTATGTGTGTGTCTGTCTGTCTGTCTGTCTGTGCAGATTTTGTATCCACTCTAACTAAAAAACTAATACACCGAATTTCACAAAATTTTGTAGGTAAGTCACTTGTGGGCGAATCTGATGATGATTAGTTTTGGGTACAATTCCGGATAAATGAACCCGTCTTTTTTTTCGAAATGGCCCTCAAAAATTGTCTGTATCTGAAAAACTAATGGACCGAATTTCACAAAAATCGGTTGATAAGTTGCTTGTGGGTTACCCTGGTGCTATTTAGATTTTGATACGATTCGGAAAAAAGTAACCAGCCTTTTTTTGCGAAATGGCCCGCAAAAATCGTCAAAATCTAAACTAAAAAATTACGTATGCTCAAATATATCCATCAAATGCTTGTTTTATACATAACTTTTAACGATGTAAAGAATAAGACCAACTCCATTACACTAGGACTAGCTGTTCTCGAGATATTTTAGTTTTTCCGTATTTTCTCTACGCCACCTTTGAAAATAAGTCCAGTTACCACATGAGAACGAAAATTGAATTAAAAGGGAATTAAATTTAATTAAAATAAAGAAAACGTGAATATAAGTCTGCAGGGAAAGTCATGTGCTGCCCACATCAGATTGTTTACTTTCCCTGCTATACATGGTAATGTATAGAGAAAGTATTGGAATATTGGAATCATATCGAAAATCACAACTCGAGTTTTCGACGGATCTACACGTTTTGGGACCTCTAGAGTACGAAAACACTATTTTTAGCGTAACGTCTGTGTGTGTGTGTGTCTGTCTATGCAATGTATGTATCCACTCTAACTCAAAAACTAATGGACCCAATTTCATAAAATTTAGTATGTAAGTCACTTGTGGGAGACTCTGGTGCTGATTAGTTTTGGGTACGATTTGGGAAAAAGTAACCCGCCTGTAATACCAGAAATGTAAAATATCTGGAAGATTTGGAAGGATTAAGAAAGATGGAGATCAAGAAAGATTCTTAAGATTTGGAAGGATTAAGAAATGATGGAGCAAGGAATGCCGGAGGAATGAATATCCCCACGCTAAGCACATTGGCGGTAACATACAGGTGGCTCCACGTCTTACATACCACGCCCATGTCTACGGATCACCCCTCATGTTTACATACCAGCACGTAAACCGTCCAACGGAAGAAAGGTACATATATGAGGTCAAGCTGGGGGTCAAGAGAGTTGGTTGTTGCTCGGAGTTGGTGAGCAGTTGGAGTCCAGTCAGTCTGTGAAGTGGACATTTTGTAGAGCAAAAAGCAGTATAATAGCTTTTGTAAATTGCGTGGATGAGCTCTCAGATTCATCTGGTGCTGAGATGGTGAAAAACCCGACGATTCTCCCAAGATGTGAAAGATCGTATCAAGTACAATTTAATTTATATGAGGATAATATCAAAATTGTATTTTATTAAAAAAGTCTAATTAATGCGTCCCACCCAGTGTTCCTACCAAATATTACTAAGTCTGGCATTACATCTCGCTAGTTAATTAATTAAGTGTCTGAAGAAGAATGATATAATTTGCAATATTAAAAATAATAATGTAACATTGATGATGTGTGTTAAATAAATTGAAGTCTGTTCTATTTACCCTTAGATCTTATTTGTGAATTTCTATAAGGTTATTATTATATTACATAATCATCCGTTATGCTGAAAATAGGTGGGTTTTGCGGCCACCAAAGCAATGTACTAACCCAAACTGATAATGGCTGTAGTTAATAAGTTAAATGATGTTGAGTTACCCCTTTTTTAAGATAAGTAATTAACTAAATCAACACGACACACAAAATAATCGGCACACCGCCTTTTTGGCGAAATGGCCCGCAAAAATTGCCTGTATGCACTCTATCTGAAAAACTAATAAATCAAATTTCACAAAATTTGGTAGATAAGTAACTTGTATAAGCTACACTGGTGCTGATTTGATTTTAGTTCGATTTGGAAAAAAATAACCTGCCTTTTTTTTTTGGCGAAATGGTCCACAAAAATCGCCAAAATCTAAAATAGAAAACTACGTATGCTTAAATATTCAATTAAACTCAGTTTAATTAATTACTGAAGAAGTAAAGAGAACGCGATTATGAGTCTGCAGCGAAAGTCATGTGCTGCCCACATCAGATTTCTTACTTTGACAGATAATTAAAATGATATTAACTACATTTTGTTCCTGTCTGCGCTTATTGCTGCTTTGAATACATCTTTAGTTAACCATATCTTTGAATCCATTTTTGTGTCCTGAGAATATATCCACAAGTCCAGAGAAAACGTTAGACTTAACTACAAGTGGCTCCCAAAGTGGGTGTCCGTGACAAACTCTAAGGAAAGGTTGGGGGGGGGGGGGGTCCCACGAATAACACAAAAAATATATATTATAACTAATTAAATGATTATTAAATCCTGTTCTCTAAAAAAATCTGATGTGGGCAGCACACGACTTTCCCTGCAGACTCATATTCACGTTCTCTCTATTTCTTCAATAATTCATTGAGATTAATTGCACAAAATAACAACTATAATTATTTTAAATTACACCGATTTTGCACTTTTAATTCAGTTTTCGTTTTTATTTGGTAACTGGATTTATTTTCAAAGGTGACGAAGCGAAAATTCGAAAAACTCTTAAAATACCTTGAGAACGGCTAGTCCTAGTGTAATGGGGTTGGTTTTACTCTTTTCGTCGTCAAAAATTACGTATAAACACAAGCATTTAATTGAAATATTTGAGCATACGTAGTCTTTTATTTTAGATTTTAATGATTTTTGCGGGCCATTTCGCAAAAAGAGACAGGTCATTTTTTTCCGAATCGTACCGAAATCTAATCAGCACCAGAGTGACTTACAAGTGACATATTTACCAAATTTTGTAAAATTTGGTTTATTAGTTTTTCAGTTAGAGTGGATACATACATTGTACAAACAGACACGCACACAGACGTCACTCTAAAACTGGTTTTTTCGTATTCTAGAGGCGTCAAAACGTGTAGATCCGTCGAAAACTCAAGTCGCGATTTTCGGCATGATTCCAATATTTTCCATATACTACATTACCATGTATTGCATTGAATGTAATTATTGAAATGTTTATCCAATTAGTACGAGATCAATCAACTAAACTGTAAACTTATTTAAAAAATCTGATGTGGGCAGCACATGACTTTCCCTGCAGATTCAAATTCATATGTTCTTTATTTCTTTAATAATTCATTAGATTGAGTTGAATTGAACCAAATAACTCTAAATTTGCATTTTTAATTTAATTTTTGTTTTTATTTGGTAATTGGACATTTTTCCGATATCGGGATTGTTTATGCATATGTTATTCCCAATGCTGTTTTCAATAGTGATAAATAGTGTTTTTTATTAAATGACTTTATGCATGATTTTAAATATTTATGAGTAAAATAAGACTCTTACATATCAATAGTCCTTCAAATTAGTTAACTAATAAAATATGTCACTAAGCAACTATTGTCCTAAAACAAAATATTTCATTATTTAAAGCAATGACATTTTAAAAAAAATGTGTTAAAGGCCAATGTAAACCAAGTAAAGCAGTTGGTATACCTTTTTAAAATGTAGCTGCCTTTTTTGCAACCAACAAATCACTAGCAGGTATTACATATTAATGTTTTCATTATTGAGAAATAAAGTTATTTATTAAATTCTAACCCAATAAAATGCCTTTAAAATTAGTTAGAGAACACTTAAAGAGGTGTAATTTAAAATTAAAATCCTTCACGCTTTTTTGCAAAAAAAAAGGCCAATTTTAGCCAAAAAAGCCAGTTAAAACCAATAAAAGCCACCGGCGTGGCTTTTATTAATTTTAGCCAGCTTTTTTGCATCCCTGGCTAGAGTGGATACATACAATTTTTTTTTTTGCTGACTATTTTGAAAAAAAAAAAAGGCAGGTTCTTTGTCTCGAATCGTACCAAAATCGAATCAGCAGCAGGGTGTTCTTTTATTCCGAGTCATACTAAAATCTAATCAGCACCAAAGTAACCCACAAGTGACTTATCCGTAAAATTTCATGAAATTCGGTCAATTAGTTTTTGAGAATAAATCATTGCACAGACAGACACACAGAGACATCACGCTGAAAATAGTTTTTTCATGTTCTAGGGTGCTCGAAACGTGTACATCCGTCGAAAACTCGAGTTGCGATTTTCGACACGATTCCAATATTTTCCCTATATATTACCATGTATTGCAGGGAAAGTAAAAATCTGATGTGGGCAACACATGACTTTCCCTGCAGACTTATATCCACGTTCTCTTTATTTTAATTAAATTTAATTAACTTTTAATTCAATTTCCATTCTCATTTGGTAACTAGACTTATTTTCAAAGCTGGCGTAGAGAAAATCCGAAAAAACTAAAGTATCTCGAGAACGGCTAGTCCTAGTATAATGGGGTTAGTCTCATTCTTTTCTTTGCTAAAAATTACGTATAAAACAAGCATTTAATGGATATATTTGAGCATACGTATTTTTTTATTTTAGATTTGGCAATTTTTGCGGGCCATTTTGCAAAAAAAGGCAGGTCATTTTTCCGAATCTTACCAAAATCGAATCAGCACCCACAAGCGACTTATCTACCAAATTTTGTGAAATTCGGTCCATTAGTTTTTCAACTAGAGTAGATACAGGCAATTTTTGCGGGTCATTTCGCTAAAAAAGGCGGGTTCTTTTATCTCGAATCGTACCCAAAACTAATCAGCACCAGATTCGCCCACAAGTGACTTACATACCAAATTTTATGAAATTCAGTCCATTAGTTTTTTAGTTAGAGTGGATACAGAATCTTGCACAGATATAGAGACACACACACAGACGTCACGCTAAAAATTGTTTTTTCGTAGTTCGAAAACGCGTAGATCCGTAGTTGCAATTTTCGGCATGGATCCAATACTTTCCCCATACATTACCATGTATTGCAGGGAAAGTAAGAAGTTATAATTCGTATTATTGTCGCCCCACAAAATCGAAATTTGTTAATCTGTAGTGAAAGGCATATGTAGGACACATCAAATTAATATATATATATATATATATATATATATATATATATATATGTGTGTGTGTGTGTGTGTGTGTGTGTGTGTTTATGTGGCCTCTTGTTTTGCTAGGGACCCGTTTAGGCTTCATTAGCTTCATAATAAGTCCGCCACTGCTAATACTAAGTTCGAAAAAAAAAATAATTAATTTGTGAGAACTTCCTTCACGCTTGAGTGAGTCGCTTTCGTGGGCATAACTCATGGCATAATTGCTGCGAATTTCCTCTGACTGGAACTGCGGTTTGGAGTTGTCAAGAAGTCACATTTTTGTGGAAGGCACGCATAACAAATGTGGCGTAAATTTAAAATAGCTTTTTGTTACAGTCAGCGACATTAAAGCCTATTGCACCGCGCCATTTAGGAAGCCTGTATATTGTGGTGAAGGCAAAAATCAATAAAAGTCATTGGTGCATCAACAGAGCGTTAAAATTTAAATTAAAAACGAGCAACTAGCTTTATTTAACTAAGTCGTACCTGTGAATGGTTATTGAAAATGATGGCGTTGCGTGTCATTTTGCAACGCTTAGTGATTTATGTAAATCATCAAGAAGATTTATGGGATTTTTTCGTCAGTTTATCATTTACATGAGACTGGCTGATTAAGGGACACTTATACACAGCCCAAATGCCTGGCAAACTACATGTCTGAGGAAAATTTTGGGAGTATTTTGGTCTTATGTTATTACTAACACCGAACTCTACAAGAGCACTGGGCAGAAAGCAATAGAGAGAGAGGGGGGGGGGGCATAGATGGAAATGGACTGGAATACAACATCATAACATCCCTGCTGTGGTACTTACTTGGACGCCCGAGGGGGGGAATATCCCGGATAGACCCAAGCTAACTTGGAGGAGACTAATAGAACAAGATTGAAATCTGATGGGATGGGCGAGCTGGGCAGAAGCACTGCGCCACAGGATCGACCAGACTCAATTAATCGATTAACCAGACTCAATTAGATCGATTTGACTCAATTAATCTCCCCTCTACTTTCAGATCCTTCATTTATTCATATCTCAGCTCAAGAACAATTAATTTTATAGAGGACAATTTTACTTTTTCAAAATTTATTTCTAAAGGTGCTCCTCAGGGCTCCGTCATTTCCCCCATCCTATGGAATATTTATTTTAATAAAATTCTTTCCCTTAACAAAGATGAATGTTACTTACAGGCCTTCGCGGATGATCTCGCAGTGGTTACCTATTCAAACTCCATCATTACTCTTGCTCGCAAGACCAATTCAATATTAAATTCTATTGCAAACTCCCTTTCCTCTCTTAAACTTGAGGTCTCCTCGGAAAAGTCCAACTGCATCATTTTTAATAAAACTAGATCAAAAAGGAAAATTAATCCCTCTATCAAAATCCAAAACTCTCCCATTAAACTTAGTAGAAGCCTTAAATTCCTTGGTCTTATCATCGATGATAATTTAAAATGGAGCGCCCATATATTTTACCTAAAAGAGAAATGCTTTAGGCTTGCTTCTACTTTTGGGAAACTTTCGGGGGGCAACTGGGGGGGGGGGCAACAAATCTTTTCTTAAAATCTGGTACCTGTCTGTTATTGAAAAAATTAATACTTTCGGGTCAGGCATCTGGGGGGGATCTCTCACTGGGGCTCAAATCAATAACCTTATTTCTTTACAACGGATATTTCTTCTTAAAATCTCTGCCGGATTTAGAACAACCTCGAGCATTTCTCTTTTCTCCATTACCGGTATTCCCCCTGTTCACATTTTAATTGATATTCTTCACAAAAATTCCTTTTTTGGAAACTTCGTATCAATTCGTTCTCTGATCCTTCCCTTCCCTCCCCCTCTTCTTTCGACTTTAATCGTTCTCTCTCTAATTCTTCCCCCTCAAACCGCTTGTCCTCCTTAAACCCCTTAATGCTTCCTCTTTCTCCCATCTAAATTTTTATACCGACGGCTCCAAACTTGATGATAATGTTGGCTTTTCTGCTTGTTTATTTAATCATGATAAATTAGAAGAAGTTTTTAAATTCAAACTTGACAATGGGAACACAGTTTTTCAGGCAGAAATCGCGGCCATTAACTTTGCCATTGACTGGGCAACTGATAACTTCTCCAAAATAAATATTTTTTCGGATAGCCTTTCATCAATCCTGGTCTTTAAATCAATTAAAAACAAATCTAACTACATTAACTCTATCAAAAACTCTGCTTCTCGCTCTAAACACCTTTTTAATCTTATTTGGGTCAAGGCCCATGCTGACATTCTGGGAAATGAAGTCGCGGACTTCCACGCTAAAGAAGCATCCTCCTCCGGTTTCCCTTTTTCAGTTCCTCTCCCCTATTCTCGTTTAACTAATTTTTGCAAAAATCTCTTACTTCAAAACTGGCAAAAGTATCTTAATGAATATATCTCCCCTAGGACTCATGACCCAGCCAGAATTCTAAATTATCTCCCCAAAGTTAACGTAAATACCCAAATTCATAATAAATACTTAATCTATTTTTTAACTGGTCATGGTCCTTTTCTTGATTATTTATACTATTTTAAACATAAAAAAATCCTCGAACTGCTTATGCAACTCTTTTGGCGACGTAGATCACTTTGTTTTCTCTTGCCCCTTAACTAAGAAATTTCATCTTTCTAAACCTGCTCCTGGAAATGAAGCGGCTTGGTTTTCCAGTGTCAGCCGCAACAGTCAATCCATTTTTTATCTTAAGAACTGTGTCCTCATTGCAAGAGACATTTCCAATAAAGTAAATTGACAAGTTCGTCGGGCTTTACTGCTTTTAACTTTCCTGATCAATGAAGATTCCTCTGCTGTTCCCCTTTTCCTGCTTTTGTTTGTACAAACTTGTATATATTAAATTGTAAATATGATAACTGATAACACTACTGTTAAATTGAAAACACTTTCATCTTTTATTATCAACCTCCCATGTCATTTTGTATTTGCTTCATCATCTATATCATGTTGTGCAATGTCTCATTATTATTATCCTTGATGTTTTTCTGAATGTTTCGTGTCCATATTTGTGTCTGTTTACAGTACCTGTCTTCGTTATGTCCGTATTTCTTGTCTGTAAAACTGTCTGTCTTACGAATTTATTCTTAAACTTTAAAAAACTGGATTTTTAATAAACCTCCAGAGCAGTCGCTGTCCTTGGAAGTCGGCACCTGCTAGCTTCCTTTCCCGGTCGTCCAACCAGCTACTCAAATCCTCGGATGAGTCGGACGGCCTGGGTCTTCCACATTCCACAGGATCGACCAGGGTGGCGACGCAAGCTGAAGCTTTATGTGCCACTAGGCACGATGAGTGATGACGATGATGACACAGCCCAAACTTATGAAGGTAGAAACTTCAAACTTTTCAGCACGTGAGACTGGATCCGTGAAAAATGAGAAAAATCTAAAATCGAATTTTGTTCGGAAAATTTATAAATCGCGGAGTTTTTGTTTTTCTATTTATAAAACAGTTGAATGAAAATAATTGCCTGACCCGATGTCAAGAGGATGAAATTGTGTCCCTGACTTCGCATTTGTTGGTTCTCTTGCACTGATGAAGGGGATCCGACGTATCCTCGAAACAACTGCATGCTGCATTATCGTGTTATTTGTGCTTATTTACGTGACTCTAGTTTTCTTTACCAAAATAGTTTGTTGGTAATTCTTTAAATCAAAGAATTGAAAGATATTGCTATAATAAAATGATTTGTCTGAAAATGTTGAAAAAAAATTGCAACATAGTGTTCGGGGATGAAATATTATTTCACATACCGCATTTTCCATGTTTGCAGAACTATTAAATGTGCGCCATTTTTATGCTTAAATTTGAAACGGTATTTAGATGTTCGGAACTTTTATTAGTGCGAAGGTGCCACATTGAGCGACCACTAGCCATTTAGCTCATGCAAAGCGCCAGCTAATTGGCTAGTTTTTCATAAGCACTACTTATATCGTTGGCGCAACATAAATTTAACATTACCAGATTTTATAACAAACATATCTAGACTGTAAAAAATTGACTGAAACTGCTGTCTAAACATTAATCTGATATAAAGAAAATAATTTCGTAAAACATAAGTATCTGGTTAAAGATATCAATCCGTTTCGGAAGCAAAAAGCAGCCTTCTTGTTCAAGATGACGACAGAGTAACAACATTGCCATAGGCAGACCCGCATACTGCCGGCTGGATTTCTGGAGATTTCCCGGTGGGCCGGACCTGTTACAATTATTTTATTTACGTATAAGATGTGGAAAGGGCCGACAATGACCCTTTTTTCCTGGGCCGAACTCGGACTTCGTATCCGAGAGTTGAAGACCCCGACCGTCCGAGAACATGAGCAGCTGTTTGGACGGCCGACCATATCCGGGGAGTGTCAGTTTTTCGTGTAAGTTTTTAATGAACATTTTAAAGTTGTAATTAATGGATTTACGAATTCGTTTCTACGCTATTTGAAACTTTTTTTAAATTAATAAATAAAATAATATATATATATATATATATATTTTTTCAAAATTTTTCTGTCCTGAACCTACCCTTAAGGGTACCCTGCTTTAAGATCACCTACATGGCTTCCGCCTTGTGTTAACTCATAGCCAACTGGCTAAGATGTTGACCCTCAGATTCACGTTGAATTAAATCACAGATCGTATGATCGTCTGACCGTTATTGACAGGTTGTATATTTCAGCGACAGGGATATGCATAGAATTACGATAATATTACATATGTGTTTATGTAGAATATCAATCAATGCGATGAAATTATAAGTCTAGAACTGATTTTTGCTCAAAGTATAGCAAAATAAAAAAATCTGATGTGAGCAGCACGTGACTTTCCCTGCTGAATGAAATTTATTTCCTCTTTATTTCATTAATAATTCATTAAATTGAGTTTAATTGCACTAAATAACACGCATAATTAATTGAAATGACACTAAATTGACACTTTTAATTCAATGTTTGTTTTCATTTGGTAACTGGGCTTATTTTTAAAGGTGGACTGGTGAAAATGCGAAAAAATTAAAATATATCGCTAACGGCTAGACCTAGAGTACAGTGTCTAGAAGGGGGTACAGTGTCTATTCTAGCCACTGTACCTAGAGTAACGAGGTTGGTCTTATTCTTTTCATCGTTAAGAATTGAGTATAAAACAAGCATTTGATTGATATATTTGAGCATATGTGGTCTTTTGTTTTAGATTTTAACGATTTTTACGGGCCATTTAGCAAAAAAGGCAGGTTCTTTTATCTCGAATGGTACCAAAATCTAATCAGCACCTGGGTCACCCACAAGTGACTTACCTACCAATTTTTTATGAAATTCGGCCGATTAGTTTTTGAGTTAGAGTGGATACATACATTGCACAGACAGACACACACACAGACGTCACGCTAAAAATAGTTTTATCGTGTTCTAGAGGTTCCAAAACGTGTAGATCCGTCGAAAACTCGAATTGCGATTTTCGACACGACTCAAATACTTTCCCTATACATTTCCATGTATTGCAGGGAAAGTAATATTGGGGAAACATATTAAGAGTCTTGGCATGTTCTGAAACTCTTTAATTAAAATTAATCCTGCATTTTTGCTTTAATTAAAAGTATATGTTTATAAATGAAGATAGGAGAGAGATAGAAATGCATCGTTTGAATAAGATGCAGAGTCCACTTTAACAATAAAAGTTGCAATTCACGGTTAGGGCAGCAAGGGTCTTTTCAAAGTAAACAATTTTGTTTAATCATTTATCGTATAAATAGAGCTGGGTATGACTGGCTAAGGGTTAAATTACACAGCGAAAAATACTGAAAGTAAAAACTTGAAGGTAAAAACTTGAAACTTTGCATACTAGTGGTAGAATAATAATCAACATCAACATATGTTTTTCTAACATTTATTTTAACCTGCATAATTAATAAAACCTCTTTCTTTCATCTTCCTATGAAACAGGCCGCTACTGCCTATAGCCTACAGCCATAACGGATTCTTTTTCGCAAATATTTTTTTGCATTCAGAGATCCTCACTTTCAAAGTCGTCTGCGGATTTAACCAAGCGAAACGCTGGCCGTTCCGAGACGAGCAGATGCATTTAAAGTACTTTCCGAGCAGACGATTCTTCTAAATGATGAATGAATCGCATTTTGATGGTTCTCAGGCAAAAGGTAATAATTTAGCCGGTTTCAACACTTTTATAATATCATGTGGAATATGATACGGAAATTCACCGGTGAAATGGAGAGGTTTTCGTGAGAAAGAAATCTAAATGTTGTATAAAAGGTAGAAATTGAATGCTGTATAAAAGGTAGAAACTGATTTTATTCTCATTTCACTATTCTACTTTATTAACTTTTACTTTAATGCTCTACTTTACTTTATTCTACTTTATTACCGGTCTCAAGATAGTAGAAATATTACTTTTATTGAAGCAGTCAAGCAATTATCATAAAATCTGGTATGCTTATTACTAGGGTGCGACTAAAATAACCCCAAATATGTCATATATGAATTAAAAACATTCAAAATATGCACACAAATAGGCCTTGATTCACAGGTTACCAAGGGTTTTAAAAATATTTTACTGTATTAAATATTTACTGTATTAAGTATTTACTATATTAAATAATTACTGTATTAAATATTTACTGTATTAAATATTTACTTACTCATACAGATTTTTCAAATTTTTTCTTGTAAAATTAAAAAAAAAAAAAACGTTCAACACCTACAGGTGTGCATGAACAGAACTGCAGGATGGGTGTCATATCCCAATATCTCGTATTCTCCTCTTATTGCAGCGCTGGTGTTGTTGATCGCTTCTAAACCAAAACATTTATGTAACACTTCAGTTACATTGCCAAAGTTTCTTCACATTGGTCATATTTTTATTCCAGTGTTTAATAGTATATATGTAGATAGTCGTTTACATTAAATCCTTGACTTTTAAAGTTTTTATTCCTGTGACTAAATCGCTATAGTTTAAACTTATAGTTACTAAATTCCATTTACTTTAATTTTATCACAGCGTTTTAATATTATATATTGCTGCAGATACTTCATTGTGAAATTTTCAGAAAAAAAACTTATATATTCTTAATTTTAGTGATAAAATATAGCTGCCTATAATCAAGCGCTTCTCACCTGGTAACAATGGTGCTGGAGGAAGTTGAGGAAGTTCTAGAATTGGGAATAGTTAGTTCTTCAAGTGCCTCTACACTTGCTGGTGCTCTGAAAATAATTATCTTTCCATTGGTTGTCAATTTGTCAACGTTGTCGTATGTTTTTACTTTCCCTGCAATACATGGTAATGTATAGGGAAAGTATTGAAATCATACCGAACGAGGGATCTACACGTCTTGGGACGAAATACGAAATTTTTTTAAACGTCACGTCTCTGTGGGTGTCTGTCTGTGCAATGAATGTATCCACTCTAACTGAAAAACTAATGGACAGAATTTCATAAAATTTGGTAGGCAAGTCACTTGTGGGTAACCCTTCTTCTGATTTATTTTTAGTACAATTCGAACTACAAGACCCCCCCCCCCTTTTTTTTTTTCTTCTTTTTTTTTTTTTTTTTTTTTTTTTTTTTTTTTTTTTTGCGAAATGGCCCGCAAAAATTGCCTGTATCCATTCTAGCTGAAAAACTAATAGATCACATTTTACAAATTTTGCTAGATAAGTCACTTGTGGGGTACTCTGGTGTTCATTAGATTTTGGTACGATTCGGAAAAAAATAACATGCCTTTTTTTGGCGAAATGTCCGCAAATAAAACCTAAAATAAACAAGAAAGACCAATCATGCATAAAGCATTGATTATGAAACACTTTCCAACTTCAATGCAATTTTACTTAAATATCTCTAAAATGCGATACAATCCTCGATAATATTTTTAAAATTATCATAATACTACAATAATTTATTATATTTGATAACTTCATGGGAAACAAATGAACTTTTTCAAATGACGTCATCGAAATATAAATCGGCTTTCTCTTTAAATAAAAGCAGCATTTCATTCATAAACATTTTTCCATTCATTTCCTTCATCTCAATACTATAAAAATTTATTTCATTTAAAATTTAAAATCATGGAGTTACAAGTAATATAACTCATCAAAATGATGCTCAAAACTTCATCAAAAAATCGTTTGCTTCTCTGTAAAATCAATGATTGTTTCATTCGTATTAGCTATTTTGCAGACTCCATGGGATAAATAATTTTGCGTTAAAGAAATGTAGCAATTCCACAACTCATTCTACATCTTTTGGTATTTACATTCTCCATAAGTGAAAAGTAGGCTTCGTCGTAGAAATAATCAAAGTTGGATGACCATTTAAACTCAACTATATTGTAATTGCGTTGTTTCGGGATGTAGATGCACAGAAATTAAGCTAAAATGAAGCGGTTTTAGGACGGATACAACACTAAATATGAATTAAAAAGAACTTTAAAAATCACGATTTTGACACAAGATGGATACCATATATTATTTTGAAGTGGGTCACATGATCTCTTCATGGGGCGCGGTAGCCCATTGGTTAGCGCGCTGGAGTTGCACTCGGTAGGCCCGGGTTCGATTCCAGCCACTGCCAAAACTGCCGCCGTGTTCATGCGGAGTACGATCACGTTAAACATGTGGGTCCGAAAGTCCTTCCGAGAGGTTGGTGGTAGGGGAAGGAGGGTACGGTCCCTGTGGATGCCTCCCCCACTGGGTTCCGGTCTAAATTGGGTGGCACTTCCCGACCGTCCAAACAGTTACCTTACACCTAGGATTCCTGGTTTTCAGCCGTCCGCTTTTGGTTTTAAAATTTTTTATATTTAGTCATTTTTATCTCTGTTTATTTCTTGCTGTTTATTTGTCTTTTTGTAACTTTTTTGCTTTTTCTTCTCGGATTCCTGCTCTGCAGCCGTCCGTTTTTTGGCTTTAAAATTTTTCTTTTGGATTCCTGGTGTACAGCCGTCCATTTTTGGCCTTAAATTTCCTTGTTTTTTTATCTTTGTTTTTTTCTCTTAATTTCTTGCTTTTTGTTATTTCTTTTCGGATTCCTGTTCTGCAGCCGTCCTCTTTTTGGCTTTTAAATTTTCTCTTGGATTCCTGGTTTACAGCCGTCCGTTTTTGGCCTTAAATTTGTTTTGCTTTCTATTGTAATAAATTTTATTGTCTTGATGTAATAAATTTTAGTGTCTTGTTGTAATAAATTTTATTAAATTTTTTTGAATATGTCACTTTAACCTTGTTTTATGTCTCTGTAAGAAGTCTAATTATTATTTTTTTCTTTTTAATTTCTGGTTTTTCAAACTTTGTCTTAACCCTTTAGTCTTCCAACCTTGACCCTTTTCTTTTTCTGTTTTCCCTTTTGTATTTTGTGTTAGGGTTTTTTCCCTTCGGGGTTTTTCCCTCTTTACAATTTTCTGCCTTTTGTCTCTCTTGTATTGCATTGCATTGTACTGTACTGTATTGTATTGTTTTTATGTTTTGTTTTGTTGTTGCCAATCTTTTGCTTGTCTTGATGTAACTACCTGTGCTGTGATTCAATTTTAATATGTATTGTAATGTCTTGAATCCAAAAATAAAGTTCCCGGCCACACACTTAGCAACAGTAAACCTTCGGGTCTGTCGTGTGGTCTGGGTTTTCAACACTTCAACACCTTTCTGGTAGGTCGGACGGTCTGGGTTTCAACAACAACAACTCGGTAGGCCCGGGTTCAATTCCAGCCGCTGCCAAAACTGCCGCCGTGTTCATGCGGAGTACGATCACGTTAAACATGTGGGTCCGAAAGTCCTTCAGAGAGGTTGGTGGTAGGGGAAGGAGGGTACGGTCCCTGTGGATGCCTCCCCCACTGGGTTCCGGTCTAAATTGGGTGGCACTTCCCGACCGTCCAAACTGTTACCTTACACCTTTCTGGTAGGTCGGACGGTCTGGGTGTCAACAACAACATGATCTCTTCATATAATGATCACGTGATCTCTTCATATAAAGGATGTAATTATCATTTTAATTTTTATTTAAAAACTACTGAATATATTTAGCTGAATTTTTTTTTATTATTTTATGGGATAATTTGAATATTTTCTTAAACTTTCAAAGCAATTTGGGAATTTTAAATTCGCTTAAAAAATGTTTGAAAAAGTAGGTCCCATAGGATTCAATGTATTTCATTTTTTCAACCCGGGTTCAATCCAAAACTAATTGGGTGATATCATTCATTTATATTCCCATAGGTCCTACAGATCGTCTGAACAACATACCAAAATTTCATTTTGATGAAGTAATTTTTACGGCAGTTATCGTGCTAACGGACAGACAGACAGAATGAACAAAGTCATAAACATTTTTCAACTATGTTGTAGAGTGTTAATAAACAAGAAAGATCAATCATGCATAAAGCATTAATTATGAAGCACTTTCCAACTTCAATGCAATTCTATTTAAACATCTCTAAAATGCGATACATTAATGTACTATATTTGACATTAATGTACTATTTTTAAGACTTAACACTTCACCGAAAAAAAATGAACTTCATTCAAACGACGACATTGAAATATAAATTAACTGGTTTAAACATCTCTAAAATGCGATACATTCCTCGGTAATATTTTTAAAATTATCACAATACTACAATAATTTATTATATTTAAAAACTTCATTGAAAACAAATGAACTTTTTCAAAGGAAGTTATCGAATTATAAAGCGGCTGGCTGGCTTTTTAAATAAAAGCAGCATTTCATTCATAACATTTTCCCATTCATTTCATTCATCACAATACTATAATAATTAATTTTATTTAAAACTTAAAACCATGGAGATACAAGTAATTTAACTCTATGCTAAAAAATTTATCAAAAAATCGTTTGCTTGTCTGTAAAATCAATGATTGTTTCATTCATATCAGCTATATTGCAGACTCCATGGGCTAAATAATTTTGCGTTAAAGAAATGCAGCAATTCTTAAACAACTCATTCAACGTATTTTCGTGTTTGCCTTTTCCATAAGTGAAAAGTAGGCTTCGTTGTAGAAATAATCAAAGTTAGATGATCATTTAAACTCAAATATATCGTAATTGCTTTATTTCAGAACATTGATGCACAGAATTTAAGCAAAAATAAAACGGTTTTAGGACGGGTACAACACTAAATATGAATTAACAAGAAAGATCAATCATACATAAAGCATTGATTATGAAGGACTTTCCAACTTCAATGCAATTTTATACAAACATTTCTAATATACGATATATTCCTCGGTAATATTTTTAAAATTATCACAATACTACATTTATTTATTATATTTGAAAACTTCATGGAAGAAAATGAACTTTATTCAAATGACGGCATTGAAATATAAATTGCCTGGTTCAAACATCTCTAAAATGCGATACATTCCTCGGTAATATTTTTAAAATTATCATAACACTACAATAATTTATTATATTTGAAAACTTAAAGTTCATTCGAAAACAAATGAACTTTATTCAAATGACGTCATCGAAATATAAATCGCCATAATATATAAATATATAGCAGCATTTCAATCATAAACATTTTTCTAATCGTTTCATTCAATACAATACTATAATTTATTTTATTTAAAAATTTGAAAAATTGTTATCTACCATATTTATTTTAAAATGTGAAACCTTTCTCATATGTAAAATAATTAAATTTTTGGAAAGATATTTATTATTAACACTTTACAACAAAGCTGAAAAGTGTTGACTTTGTTCATCCTGTCTGTCTGTCCGTTAGCACGATAACTGCCGTAAAAATGACTTTATCAAAATGAAATTTTAGTGTGTTGTTGTATAGACGGTCTGTGGGACCTATAGGAATATAAATGAAGAATATCACCCAATTAGTTTTGGATTGAACCCGGATTAAAAAAATGAAATACATTGAACCCTATGGGACCTAATTTTTCACACATTTCTTAAGCGGATTTAATATTCACAAATTGCATCGAAAATTTTAGGTAATATTCAAATTCTTCCATAAAATATATTAAAAAAAATTCAGCAAAATATATTCAGTAGTTTTTTAAATAAAAATTAAAATAATAATTACACCTCTTATATGAAGCGATCACGTGACCATGATATGAAAAGATCACGTGACCCACTTCAAAATGAAATATGGCATACACCTTGTCTCAAAATCGTGATTTTTAAAGTTCTTTTTAATTCATATTGAGTGATCCGTCCTAAAACCACTTTATTTTTGCCTAAATTCTGTACATCTACATACTGAAACAACGCAATTGCAATATATTTGAGTTTAAATGATCATCCAAATTTGATTATTTCTACAACGAAGCCTATTTTTCACTTATGTAAAATGTAAACAGCAAAATATGCAGAATGAGTTGTATAAGAATTGCTATATTTCTTTAACGCAAAATTATTTAACTCATGGAGTCTGCATAGCTGATATGAACGAAATATTCATTGATTTTGCAGAGAGAAGGACGATTTTTTTCGATGAAATTTTAAGCATAGAATTTAATTACTTGTAGCTCCATGGTCTTAATTTTTAAATTAAATAAATTTTTATAGTATTGTGATGAATGAAATGAATGGGAAAATGTAATGCATGAAATGCTGCTTTTATAGAGAGAGCCAGGCGTGTTATTTTTTTATGATGTCATTTGAATGAATTTCAGTTGTTTTCGATGAAGTTTTCAAATATAATAAATTATCGTAGTATTATGATAATTTTAAAAATGTTACCGAGGAATGTATCTCATTTTAGAGATGTTTAAACCAGGCAGTTTATATTTCAATGCCGTTATTTGAATGAAGTTCATTTTTTTAGATGAAGGTTTAAGTTTTCGAATATAATAAATTAATGTAGTATTGTAATAAGTTTTAAAATATTACCGAGGAATGTATTGCACTTTAGAGATGCTTAAATAAAATTGCATTGAAGTTGGAATTCTTTTTCATTCATAAAATATTCATTGATTTTACATAGAGAAGCAGACGCTTTTATAACATTGCCTTTTTTGCTGATGTTTTAAGTTTGCAAGTGAAATAAATTGTAGTATTGTAATAATTAAAAAAATATCACCACTGAATGTATCGCATTTTAGAGATGTTTAAATAAAATCGCATTTCAGTTGGAACTTGTTTCATAATCAATGCTTTATGCATGATTGATCTTGTTTATTGATGTAATTAGGATATGAAAACTCAACCAGGGCATAATGATAGAAATGACAAATTTGCATTTTTATAAGTCAAAACATTTAATATTATAGAAACATATTTTTTTACTTTCCTTATGTACATAATGTATAAGGAAAGTATTGTGACGGGGTCGAAAATTTGAATTCCAGTTTTCGACGGGAGAGCACGTTTCAAGCATCCCTGATCACGAATCAAACATTTTTGAAGTGATGCCTGTGTGTGTGTGTGTGTGTATGTGTGTCAGTGAGTCTGTGGAGACGATAACTGACGAACGAATGAGCCGATTCGAACAAAATTTGGTACAAAAATCACAATCCATAAACACTGGAAGCCTATTGATTTTATACGTAATCGAATGTTCAGAACCCCCTAAATTTTCGAATGAAATTTTGAGAAAATCATCAAAAAATCCAATCCGCTAATAAAGTTGCGCAAATAGACATTTCTTATGTAATTTTTCATTAGAAAACGATTGAAATAAATTTTAGAACGCTAACATGAACCGTTCTCGAGATATTGTACATTTTTCAAAAAAATTATCAAAAAGTCATATAAAATAAAAAAAAAATATTTTCTATTGAGATACATGTTCACTTTTCATATGTAAAACCATGCGATAAATTGAGTGACATCATTCTCGTGGATCTAGCTCGTTCCATTCATGAAAAAAGATACTTTGAGTAATAATTTTGTATTTGAACGCCAATAGTTATTTATCTGCTGTAAGAATAACTTATTTCTTCGTCCATAACGCTTGGCGAGATTTTGGCGGAATGTCGCCAACTTGGGGACTTTTTGAAATGTTGCCAAATTAACGAAAATCTCGCCAAATGGATAAAAATGACGCTAAATCAATGAAAATTACGACTAATTGTCGAAAATTCAATATCTTGGAAAGAATATTAGTATCTACTATAAGAAAAACCTATTTGTTTACTGTAAAAGTAGTAAATTCATTACATTATATAAGGAAAGTCATGTGTTGCCCACATCAGATTTTTTAGGTACAGAAAGCACCTCTACAAATATTTTAAAATATTTTCTAGCAAAGACTACACATTTAAGAAACTGTATTTAAAAACACCATTAATGACTCACACGGAAATTTACATTTTAGAGTGTCAGGCCGCTTTCAAACGTCCTAACGTCCATCATCAGTGGCTGATGATGGACGTTATATGACTTCTGAAAGCGGTCTGGCACTCTAAAATGTAAATTTTTGTGCGTGTCATTAATGGTGTTTTTAAATACAGTTTATTAAATTTGCAGTCTTTGCTCAAAAATATTTTAACATACTTCATTGTTGATGCAGAAGAGATTGTATTTTAAACAAATTCTAAAAAATATATCTATTTTATTTATTATTATTTTTTTAATGCCCCCAAAACACATAATTGACAATTATCGGATATTCAACTATATACTACCATCATTGTATCCGGAATTATTGTTTTTCATGGATAATAATACTCCGAAAACCTTAATATTCAAATAATTCAGCTTAGGCATGGCATGAGAATTAATGGCGCCTATGGATTCATTTGGCTTATATGTGTTAATAAAAACTATTTTGATATCATTAACATCCATAGCGTAGCTCAAATTATAAATTCCTTCATTGTATACCACTATCATTGTTCTGAGAATTATCTGTTTTCATTGGAAGTAATGGTATGAAAATCTTCAATTTCAAAAGTAAAAGTGTGTAAACAAGGGGGAAATGTTACCAATATACAAGGCAGGATCAAAATGTTCGAAGACTGTGCTGGTATCTTCAACCCTGAATGGAGGAGAAATCACCGACAGAAACATTGCATCAGGTGCAATGTTTCTATCGATGATTTCCCCAAACGCTGGTAGAATTTGATATTCGCGCGTTGTTCTTCAAACGCTATTTCCGTTTTCGACGAACGCGAACGACTACAGTTCACTGACACGCATTGTCTGGAAAAACACCTGCTTCTTCTTTTTCACATCTCGCGTTCCATGTGCCTTTATTCCACGTTAAAATAGTTACCCCTCTTCTCCAATCAGGTTTATAGATATCAGCACAATCTCCGAACTTTTTGATCCTGCCTTGTATATTCTGACACTAGTTTGAAAATTTTTAAATTATAGAATTAACAAATATTAATCTTTGAAGTTTTAAGATTCAGACGATCTATAAAATTTACAAAAAAATTGAATTTTTAAACGATTCTTAGTCTCTTTTGCACATTGGCAATACTGCTTTTCCTACTCGACTTCAGTTAGCATACAAAAAAGAAAAATGGCTGATGATGAATACTCGTCATCATAGAAGTTCGTCACACGCTGCCCGCATCAGATTTTTCCCCCGAAAATTTTCGAATTCGAGATTTTGACGGATATGCACGTTTTAAGACCTTTTGGACCCATTTAGAATACTTTTAGAAAGAGTTCTATGTATGTGTATATGCGAGAGATGTCAGTCTGAGTTGTGTAAAATGTTATGTGTAGATGCATTATATGATGCATATACTTTTTTGCATTCTGATAATGATTGCAATACAAATAGAACTAAATGTAGTCGAATGTAGTCAAATGAAGATGCACATTCCAGATACTTCGCGGAAACGTATACTCTATATTGAAATAAAATAATGTAATTGTTAACAAATGTAAAGGCAGAAGCCTTTTTCTTATGTGTGTTTCTGCGGAATTCGAACTTTTCATGAGAACAATACTTACATTTCTCAGATTTCATGATAAAGGGATGTCAGGATTTATCGTTCTCCTTTGTTTCCTGGGGAGAAAAAAAGCTGGTATTCAAGATTTCTGCACGGTTGTATATATGCACACAAAGACAAATTGCAGGCAAATTTCAGTTTATTCCATCACAGGAATGAGTACTTTTATAAGCATAATAATTCGACGAAACAGATACTGCTCATAATTCATTAATATAATTAAAAGTAACTGAAAACATTGTAACCGTACATTATAATATAAAAATAAATAAATAAATTAGGTAATAACCTTACTCAGAAAATATGTTGTGAGATACTCCAGTAGACTTTCTTACTCAATAACGATATGATGATTCTTATTATAATGTCATGGAACATTTAAAATAAGTTATGAAAAAAAATTTTTTTCAGTGCCCTCCCCTGCACAACAGTGGCGCATGGTAAAGTAGAAAATAAATTTTAATCACAACGAATGTGAATCTAATTAAGAGTGTAGGCAGATTCAATCCAAAACAATACTATAAATCAAGTATTCAAAATTCATATTATGCAGAATTGCGAGAAATGGTTAATCTTTTACATAATATCCTCATTGCAAAGAGGAATGATTCCTCTTTTGCATAATATCCTCATTGTAAAGAGGGATGTTTCCTCTTTTGCATAATATCCTCATTGCAAAGAGGAATGATTCCTCTTTTGCATAATATCCTCATTGCAAAGAGGAATGATTCCTCTTTTGCATAATATCCTCATTGCAAAGAGGAATGATTCCTCTTTTGCACAATATCCCCATTGCAAAGAGGAATGATTTCTCTTTTGCATAATATCCTCATTGCAAAGAGGAATGATTCCTCTTTAGCATAATATCTTCATTGCAAAGAGGAATGATTCCTCTTTTGCATAATATCCTCATTGCAAAGAGGAATGATTCCTCTTTTGGACTTCGGGTTTGTTGGTTCTCTTGCAATCAATCGTTTTTAAGATATTTTAATCTATAGTTACATCAGAATATTTTTTTTATATTTTATCAATGAATTTAGTTATAGTTTTTGATTCCATTGTGGTAACTATGGTAACCGAGTTTCAATTCAAATGGGACGAAATCATCCTCTTGACTTCGGGTTTGTTGATTCTGCATTATCGTGCTATTTATGCTTATTTACGTTGCTCTAGTTTTCCTTATCATTGTTCATTATTTCTTCATTGTTCATCATTGTTGTTTTCCTTATCATTGTTCATTAGTTGTGTGCATTTATCTACAAATAGCAGTATGGTATTTATAGATAAATACACACAACTGGATATACTTTTAGAACTTAAAAAAAAAAAAAAAGTCCGGTAAATGGAAATTAGAAATGTTCGTTATTCATGTAGTGTCCGTTAAAAAAGCATTACTATAAACGTTTTTTAAATAATATTTCACATGTTTAAATAAAGGTTTCACTATTACATACAATTTTAATACTCGGAACAGAACGGGGTCTCTGGGAAGGGTTATGACCTTAAATTTATTCTCTTAGCGGCACCACTGTAGAATATAGATTGTGTTAGAAATACTAATGTGAGATCAAGTTGCACACTTTAGAACAGTTTGTACAGGATGTGAAATTCACATCCTTTACAAAGAGGGATTTAAAAGGGTCCTCTGACATCTAATATTCTGCCCGAGTTCCACCAATACACGGCAATACGGATGCCGCCAACTTTCCCACATAATTCAAGATCTTTATTAACAAATGTGTCGCTTCATGTGTATCAAGTATGAGAGTTATTACGTGTTAGGTGAAAATCCATGTTGGAGCGGAAATATAATATTTGTTTTATATGTGCCACGGGTACAGCGAAACCGGCGAGGTTTCGCTTTACGCGGCCATTAACAAACCGATTACGGAAAGGGACACGGCGGTTATGGCACAAAAAAGGTAAGATGGCACCGGAAGCATTGTTGAGGTCCGGTGAGCTCAATTAAAAGGTTGGATTGACGTGTATGTGTGTTTCCAGTAATAGTAGATAAAAAACTTTGTACCTTACGAATTATTATTTTGGACACGTTTAAAAATTCTCTCACAATTACTGCTTTTTTTGTTTTTTAACTTTTTTTTATAATGGATTTCAGGTTTATTGTTTTTACTATCTAGTTCTTTTATAAGTTTTTTTCTAACGTATTGCTTTTACTACAGGTATTTTATGCGTTTTTCGAAGATGTATTATTTTCTGTATACTACAATTTTTTTTTTTTTTTTTTTTTTTTTTATGATTCCTCGGATGTATTGTCACTATATGTCAGAACTTACTGGTTTATTATCAGGGGCGCACACAGAAAATGTTTAATAGAAATGTAAAATATATAATTAGACAAAAATGGTTTTTAATTAGCATTAATAAATAAGGAATATTAATGTTTTGTATTGTATTACGTATGTAATGCCATACGTAATTTTAAATAGTTGTTATTTATTAACAATTAATGACCAATTAATGTCGTCAATGGTAATATATCTATCTATTCAATGAACTGCTGTCCCACAGCTATTCCAGAGATCCAAAAGTAAATTAAATATCGAATTGCATCAAACTATAAATATATTTTTAATAAAATTCAACCAACTAAAAACAGGAATCGAACCCTAGTCTATTGATCTACGCCCAGTTATGCTGACTACTACACCACTCAGGATGAGCAATCAATTACTTTGAATCACCTTACAAATAATTTGAAGATATTTCCCTTGAAGACACTTAGTTTTACGATAATAAATATTAAATATAAATGAGATTGATATAATAAATTGCAAACAAGGAATTTATGAAGGAGCCTTCATATAGTGGCAAATGCACTTCATTTTTGATGGACGGAACTATTAAACATTTTTATTCTCTTTTGCATACTTATTTCGTACGAATTTTCAGAAAAACCGAAAGTAATATCTCCGGAACCAAAAATGGAAATCCTTTGTGAACCCCCACAACCCTCATGGGATATGATTTTGAATCCATATTAGTCGTCATCTACGCTCTATTTGTAGCCAAATCTGATAAATGAATGTTTCAAGGAAATTTTTTGAACGAACCTGAGGTGGAAAGAATTGGAAATTAAAATCTTTGGTAAATTTCCCTATTTCCTCCAGAATTTAATGCTGAATTCATATCAGACATAATATCTAAGCTATATCTATAGAAAATCGCGAGAAATCGATGCTTCAAGAAAGAAATGTAAATTTTTGAATCGGAAGTGTAATCTTAAGAACCGAAAGTGATTATCCTTAGTGTATATTTTACCCCTTCGGAATTCGATGCTGAATCCGTATCAGTCCTTATCTAAGCTCTATCTACAGCCAATTCTGAGAAATAGATGTTCACAGTAAAATTTTTGAACCGAAAGTAAAAATTATTATTAAAACACCATACATCTTTCAGGATTTGATACTGAATCAATAAATATTTTGGAACCTGAAAGGGAAAAAGAACTGGAAGAGAGATAGCTCTTGTTGACACCGATTACCCCCCCCCCCCTCACCCCACCCCCATATTCCTTCAAACTTTGATGCTGCATCCAAATCAGTAATAATCTGATCTTTATACATAGCAGATCAGATGTTGCAAAGGGGAAAATTTCTCAAAGACAATATATGGCAACTTTTTTGCCTCCAATAACGAAAATAATTTCTAGTTGCAAAAAATATAATCGAGAAAGACCATAGAGGAACGAGAAATTTCACATTTTAA
The DNA here is from genome assembly GCA_951213105.1 of Amaurobius ferox. Classification (NCBI taxonomy): domain Eukaryota; kingdom Metazoa; phylum Arthropoda; class Arachnida; order Araneae; family Amaurobiidae; genus Amaurobius; species Amaurobius ferox. Next base: position 61,058,047 of record OX578146.1, read on the forward strand.
GCTAAAGTAAAAATCGTTGATTCGCACTCAGGGATGCTCAAAACGTGTAGATCCATCAAAATCCAAGAATAAGAATTTTGAGACCCCCATCACAATACTTTCTCTTTACTTATACTATGTTTTGTAGGGAAAGTAAAAAGCAGAGAGTTGGCGACGTCATTAGGATCTGAATATTGATTTGATCTGAAATAGTAAGGCGAATAATTTATTGTCCACTTTGGAAATAGAATAACAAGAAAGATCAATCATGCTTAAAGCATTGATTATGAAACACTTTCCAACTTCAATGCAATTTTATTTAAACAAGTCTAAAATGCAATACATTCCTCGGTAATATTTTGAAACTTATCACAATACTGCATTAATTTATTATATTTGAAAACTTAAACCTTCATCGAAAAAAATGAACTTCATTCAAACGACGGCATTGAAATATAAATTGCCTGGTTTAAATATCTCTAAAATGTTATACATTCCTCGGTAATAGTTTTAGAATTATCATAATACTACGATAATTTATTATATTTGAAAACTTCATCGAAAACAACTGAAATTAATTCAAATGACGTCATAGAAAAATAACACGCCTGGATCTCTCCATAAAAACAGGATTTCATTCATAACTTTCTCCCATTCATTTCATTCATCACAATACTATAATAATTTATTTTATTTAAACATTTTGTTTAAGACCATGGAGCTACAAAAAATTAAACTCTATGCTTGAAACTTCATCGAAAAAAATCGTCCTTCTCCTCTTTATGAAATCAATTAATATTTCATTCATATCAGCCATGCAGACTCCATGGACTAAATTATTTTGTGTTAAAAAAATACAGGAATTCTAATACAACTCATTCTACATATTTTGCTGTTTACATTTTACATAGGTGAAAAATAGGCTTAGTTGTAGAAATAATCAAATTTAGATGAGCATTTAAACTCAAATATATTGTCATTGCGTTGTTTCAGTATGTAGATGCACAGAATTTAAGCAAAAATAAAGTAGTTTTAGGACGGATACAACACTCAATATGAATTAAAAAGAACAAAGTCATAAGTGATATAAGTGAAAATAACAAAGTCATAAGTGATATTCGTCTGTTTGTCTGATGTCTGTGCTCGATTTTTTGTGTACACGATAGCAGCCGCACAAATATTGATGGTTTTACACGAAACTTTGTATCCGGCTTTTTCTTTATATTAAAAAAAAGTATCTTCCGCCGCCGCTGTTTGACAAATTTCTCGTTTCTCGAGATTCTTTGTTTCATACCGCAAAAACTATTGCATATAAAAATATGAAATTTCGTACACTTGTAGAAAAAGCTTTGGGGAAGACGCTGAAATAAACTGTTTTTAACACTTTACAACAAAGTTGAAAAGTGTTTATGACTTTGTTCATTCTGTCTGTCTGTCTGTCCGTTAGCACGATAACTGCCGTAAAAATGACTTAATCAAAATGAAATTTTACTATGTTGTTCAGACGGTCTGTAGGATCTATGGGAATATAAATGAATAATATCACCCAATTAGTTTTGGATTGAACCCGGGTTGAAAAAATGAAATACATTGTGCCCTATGGGACCTAATTTTTTAAACATTTTTTAAGCGGATTTAAAATTCACAAATTGTTTCGAAAATTTTGGGTAATATTCAAATTGTTCCATAAAATATATAAAAAAAATTTCAGCGAAATATATTCAGTAGTTTTTTAAATAAAAATTAAAATAATAATTACGCCTCTTATATGAAGCGATCACGTGACCATGATATGAAAAGATCACATGACCCACTTCAAAATGATATATGGCATCCATCTTGTCTCAAAATCGTCCTTTTTAAAGTTCTTTTTAATTCATATTGAGTGTTGTATCTGTCCTAAAACTATTTTATTTTTGCTTAAATTCTGTGCTTCTTCTTACTGAAACAACGCAATTACAATATATTTGAGTTTAAATGATCATCCAAATTTTCATTATTTCTACAACGAAGCCTATTTTTCACTTATGTAAAATGTAAACAGCAAAATATGTAGAATGAGTTGTATTAGAATTGCTGTATTTCTTTAACACAAAATTATTTAGCCCATGGAGTCTGCATAGCTGATATGAATGAAATATTCATTGATTTTACAAAGAGAAGGACGATTTTTTTCGATGAAGTTTTAAGCATAGAGTTTAATTACTTGTAGCTCCATGGTCTTAATTTTTAAATAAAATAAATTATTATAGTATTGTGATGAATGAAATGAATGGGAAAATGTTATGAATGAAATGCTGTTTTTATAGAGAGATCCAGGCGTGTTATTTTTTTTATGACGTCATTTGAATGAATTTCAGTTGTTTTCGATGAAGTTTTCAAATATAATAAATTATCTTAGTATTATGATAATTCTAAAACTATTACCGTGGAATGTATTGCATTTTAGAGATATTTAATCCAGGCAATTTATATTTCAATGCCGTCATTTGAATGAAATTCATTTTTTTCGATGAAGGTTTAAGTTTTCAAATATAATAAATTAATGCAGTATTGTGATAAGTTTAAAAATATTACCGAGGAATGTATTGCATTTTAGACTTGTTTAAATAAAATTGCATTGAAGTTGGAAAGTGTTTCATAATCAATGCTTTAAGCATGATTGATCTTTCTTGTTTAATTTCGATGTAGTTTTTGAGATATTTTACTTTTTATGCACTTCTGAAGTGGATTTTTCTTTTTTTCGTATCTGCACGTCTAGCGATTTCTCTGTCTCGTACCGTAAAAATTATAGCATACAAAAATATAAAATTTGGTGCATTTATAGAGAAATAATAGGATAACACGATGAAATAAACCGTTTATCGACTTAAACTTTAGTTTGGCATGAAATAGCTCGCGAAGCGAGCTCATGATCAAGGAATTCAGTTTTGGGATTCCTTGGGCTAAGAAAAATCCCTGCTTTTCCCTTCTGCGAAAAATAGGCAGGGATAGAAAAGATATTTTTGAAAGTAGACTTTTTAGGAAAGATAGATATGAAGAGAGCACAGCGAGTAAAATGCGAAGCCTCCTGAAGGGGGGTTGCGCAAGCGGTGCGAACAGGGGGCAGAGCCCCCTATTGTTATAAAAAAATCTGGAACTAGATAGAATTTTTTTAAATTAGAGTGAAAACTTTATTCAAAATTCTATATTTTTTTAACATGGCAGCATAAGATTTAATTTGACATAGTCGTTCATAAATGGGTTTATTTATGGCTCAATGATCACGTGACTTATAGCTTTAATTATTGTTGCGAAAAATATACGCGATACAATTTTTTTTTGTGACGTCATTAGCCACCCGGGGGGGGGGGGGATATTGTCAAACATGGTATCAATCAAATTTTTTTTTAAAACCCTTTAAAGTGAAGGGTAATACGCTATAATTGTAATCATTTTGACCTACAATACCTATTTTTCAAACTTTTTCATGTAAAATTTAAAAAATGAAAAGCTATTAAAAATGGATTCTGGCATGAGGAAGTCGAGTTGGGCCCACACTCCATTTAATTTACTTTATAAATAGGACAAAAGTCAGAAAGCCAGAATTCTTAATTTTATTATCCGATTTCAAAAACTATTATATTTCAGTGGAGTGTGTATTCATGGATCCTGTAATCTCCTTACTTCTGAATAGTAAAGAATATCAAAGCATTTAAATACACAAAAAATGAAAGAGAAAAAAATCCATCCTCGGAATTCAGCCTCTCTGCTGTTATTCTTCCCCCGAACAAAATTCTTTTATAACGTCTCGGGCAAGTTGCCATTGCGAATTCATAAATTGCTCTTCTGATTCGAACTATACAAAATGGACCATTTTGTTGATGTATTTTGAGGAGCAGTCGCCCGCATCGTTTCCTCATTCCCCTGCATGAGTATATGCATCCGTTTAGTTCACTTTTGATACAGAGAGACCTCAAAAGTTTACGTAGTTGTTATCTTATTGTCTTTAAGGTGATTCAGAAAAGTGTTTTATATGTTTGAGGTAGATATAGCGATAGCGAAACAATCTAATGTAGACAACAAGGGATTTTCCCTATCTAATACGATGGATATTTTTTTTATAATAATAATCATGTACTAAAGTAAAAGCCAAATAACAATGTTTGTGTCACTGAACAAGAACAGGTATCTAGTAAATTAAAATTTGCCATTTTTAACGGTGATGCCACGAAGCGCTGTTACCAAGTGCTTAAATGAACCTAACTAGCAAAAAGCCGGACTTTGAATAGACAAAATATGAGATATATGAAATATGCGAGCTGTGAAATATTTCAAATTAAAATTTAATGTAACAAATAATTATGTAATTAGAAATATAAGAAATCTGATGTGGGCAGCACATGACTTTCCCTGCAGACTTATATACACATTCGCTTTATTTTAATTTAATTTAATTCACTTTTAATTCAATTTTCGTTCTCATTTGATAACTGGACTCATTTTCAAAGGTGGCTTACAGAAAAAACGAAAAAATGAAAATATCTCGAGAACGGCTGGTCCTAGTGTAATGGGGGTTGGTCTTATTCTTTTCTTCGTTAATAATTACGTATAAAACAAGCATTTAATGGATATATTTGACCATACGTAGTTTTTAATTTAGATTTTGACAATTTTTGCGAGTCCTTTTGCAAAAAAAGGCAGATTGTTCTTTTCCGAATCGTACCAAAATCTAATTGGCACCAAAGTATCCTACAAGTAACTTATCTACCAAATTTTGTGAAATTTGGTCAGTTAGTATTTTAGCTAGAATGGATACATGAAATTTTTACGGACCATTCCGCCAAAAAAAAAGGCGGATTCTGTTTTTACGAATCCTACCCAAAACTAATCAGCACCAGGGTCTCATCCAAGTGACTTACCTACCAAATTTTATGAAATTCAGTCCATTAGTTTTTTAGTTAGAGTGGATACATACATTGCACAGACACACACACAGACGTCACGTTAAAAATAGTTTTTTCGTATTCTAGAGGTCTCGAAACGCGTAGATCCGTCGAAAACTCGACTTGCGATTTTCGGCATGATTCGAATAATTTCCCAATACATTACTATGTATTGCAGGGAAAGTAAAAATTAATTTCAATATATTCGAGAATTCCAATACAAAAGAGCATATAGGTTTTTAGAATTTGAATATTAAATTAAACATAGAATACAGAAAAACAATGAAGTTAAACTATCACATTTAAATCACCAAAACGTATTTAATATACAGGAACACGTTTAAATCACAATGCATGCGCTTTGATTAGATGGTTTAAAAGTTGTTTATTTGTTATTTGTACGAAGCGTAGTGGGCATGCGCGGTTTAAAAATGGGCTTTTCATCCTGTTACAGTTTGTTTTAATTATTAAAAATTGTGATTTTGCATATCTGTGTGCAATGTTGCACATGTATGCAAAGTTTTCCTCTTTCTACCTGTTGCAGTTTTCAAGTTAAATGGATAACAAAATTCCGGATAATGTTGATTTCGCTTCGTTGGGAATGAAGAATGGACCTCACTTTGCTCGTCCACAATAATTGACTCGTTTGTATGCATTAAAAACATAATATAGAAAGATAAGGATTTTGGATTCACCTTAGATTTCGGGTGTGTGTGTGTGTGGGGGGGGGGGATCATACAACGAACAACATGTTAATAAGGATACTGATTTTAAATAAACAACCCTAAAAGCTTTTTAATTAAAAAAGTACGTGTTGTAAAAGAATATATAAGTTATTCTCACTAACGGAATATTTAGAAAAACACAAAGCTGTTTAATTAGATTGAAGGTAAACAAAAACATTTCAAATGTAAATAATTAATATTCAATAAAAATTAAACAAAATCTGAAGAGATTTTTTTCTTAAGGAACAAAACAAGAATTTTTTTTAAGTGACACAACTAACAAATTGATTAAAACTAATGTACTTAAAAGGCATAGAAAAGTATTGGCAATAATTGCTATTATAATTATTATAATGTTTAAGCATCTCAAGCCGATCTGGTGGTCGAGCGGTCAGGGGCATGCATTTCCGTCTGATCGCTGGATTGCTGGGTTGCGGGTTCGAATCCCGCCAGCGGGCATGGATGTTATCATGTCGGAGCCAAGTCAGACTTCCGCCCTTCGGGGTGCTTCTATAAAAGTGAAGCTGCAATTCTTCTCCCCTTCGCCATGGGATACCCTGGGGGGGGGGGGGACTTGTGAACGTGGACTTGTGAACGTGGTGCATCGTAGGTGCCCCTTCACCACGGGGGGGGGGGGGGATTAGTAAAAAAAAAAAAAAAGCATCTCAAAGGCAGGGAAAATAACATTCTTAAAAAATTAAACTGCTTTTTTATGTTTTAATTTGTTTAACAATGTGTATTGCTTAGTGTTAATAATAGTCGTCATAATCAAAATTTGGTTCCGTTAGGTTCTACTCCATAATCAATACTACAAGTGTGCAAAGTTTCAGCATCCTTGGTTATTGTGAGAGCTTCTGAAGGGTCTGGAAGGACTTTTCAATCCCCCCCCCCAAACACACACACACATACCGTTTCGTCTGTCGAAGAAATCGAAATTTTTCATTAAATTCTATCCTGCGGTCGATAATATAAGTATGTAAAGATTCAGCCTTTTACGTCATCTGGAGGACTTCTATAAGGACTTTTGGAAATTTCCCTAATTTCTTCGCCCCCCCCCCCCCCCCACGGGGGAATTGAAACTCCGATTCTGTTACGGTCTGTTCCCCTGTCTATACTATAAGTGAACAAAGATTCAGACTTATAAGGTACCATAGTGGGTCTCAGAAGGGTTTAGAATTTTTTTTTTTTTTTGAAGACGCCATTTTCTCTACACCCTGTTGGGCAATCGAAAATTCAGCTTCGTTACGTTCTGCCCTAGGGATAATACTGTAAGCGTGCAAAGATTCAATCTTCTAGAATGTCACCGCGGGGCTTTTGGGGGGAAGGGGGGGGGGTCTTAAAAGAAAATAAAGGGTTGGACAATTATTATATACTAGACTGCTGCATTGACCTCACCAAGGAATAGTGCCCCCCATTTTATGTGCGTTGCAAATATTCTTTGATTCTGTACGCATTTACGCAATATACAAAAACTGGAATTCTTTAATTATTATAGTAATACATGATTCAGTAATCACGCAAGATTTAATACGTAAAGAGATTCATATAATCGACAATAAAACTTATGGAGTGAAAATTTACTGTTTCATATTCACGAGACGTGCTCTGAATTTTATGAACCGTGGTAAAAAATTGCTTCTGCGATTATAAACATCTGTTCCTCATCCTATAGGTATGGAATTATTCAGAAGGTGAAATCGAATGCGTTTGATCCACACTGAAAGATTCACGTGTTACCGAGAAATTTATGAAGAAACCTTCACATAGTGGCAAGTGCTGCATTCATTTCACTTTCGACGGAATTATTAATACTTTTTGTATACTCTTTTGTACAGTTGTTACTTTCCCTGCAACACATGGGAATGTATAGGGAAAATATTGGAATCGTGTCGAAAATCGCAATTTGAATTTTCGACGGATCAAGACGTTTCGGGAATCCTAGAACACGAAAAACTATTTTTAGCATAATCTCTCTCTCTCTCTCTCTCTGTCTGTCTGTCTGTGTGTGTTTGTGCAATGTATGTATCCACTCTAATTCAGAACTTAATTGACCAAATTTCATAAAATCTTTCTCTCTCTGTCTGTGTGTGTGTGTGTATGCAATGTATGTATCTACTCTAATTCAAAACTTAATTGACCAAATTTCATAAAATCTCTCTCTCTCTCTCTCTGTGTGTGTGTGTGTGTGTGTGTGCACTGTATGTATCCACTCCAACTTAAAACCTAATTGACCAAATTTCATAAAATCTCTCTCTCTCTCTCACTGTCTGTCTGTCTGTGTGTGTGTGCACTGTATGTATCCACTCTAACTCAAAACCTAATTGACTAAATTTCATAAAATTTCTCTCTCTCTCTCTCTCTGTCTGTGTGTGTGTGTGTGTCAATGTATATATCCACTCTAACTCAAAACCTAATTGACCAAATTTCATAAAATTTGGTAGGTAAGTCACTTGTGATTTACCGTAGTGCTGGTTAGATTTTTGTGTGATTCGGAATAAAAGAATTTGCCTTTTTCTTGTGATATAGCCCGCAAAAATTGTATGTATCCTTTATAGATAAAGAACTAATAGACCAAATTTCCCAAAATTTGATAGATGAGTTGCTTATGGGCTACCTTGGTGCTGGTTAGATTTTGGTATAATTCGAAAAAAAAAATCTGCTTTTTTAACTAAATGGCCCACAATAATCGTTAAGATCTAAAATAAAATACTACAAATGCATCAATTAAATGCATGTTTTAAATACGTAATTTTTGACAACAGAAAGTATAAGACCGACCTCATTACTCTATGATGGACCTTTCTCGGGGTATTTAGGTTTTTTAATTTTGGGGAACTGAAGACGCTTATCACTGTAGGGAAAAATTATTTAATGAAATTTCTAAAATTTAGTAGTTGCGTTCCTTGGGGGTTATTCGGATTTTGGCATGATTCAGGAAAATATAACCGATCCTTTTTGCGAAATGGTCCGCATAGATCGTGAAAATTTGAAATAAATAACAAAAATTGCTGAAATGTATTAAGTACTTGTTCTTCATGCAAATTTTGATAGCACAGCGAATAAGACTGACTCCGTGACTCTAGGATGAACCGTTCTCTAGATATTTTAGTGTTTTGGAATTTTGAAGATCCAAAAGTGCATTAAGTTGCCAAATGAAACGAACATGCATTAAAACTGCAAATTGGATATAATATCATAAAAGTATCCATGTTGTTTTCTGCAACTGAACTCAAGGCGTCGTGAAATAAAATATTAGAAAATGAACAAGTGTAAATTCTTTATGAAGACCCCCTTACATCCTCCGAAAATCGATGCTAAATTCGATTCTGAGTATATCATCTAAGCTCCATCTATAGCCAATCTTTAGAAAATAGATGTTTCAAGTAGAAAGCAATTTTTTTAATCCAAAGTGACACCTCCAGAAGTGGAAATCCTTATTAAGTCATCCTGCCCTCTCTGGAATTTAATATCGTATTCATATTAGTTGTCATTTAAGTTTTATCGAATGTCAATCCTGAAAAATAGATGTTTCAAGAAAATTATTGAAGTTTGGTGGAAATTCTTAGTAAACCACTCTACCTCCTCCAGAATTTAATACTGAACCCGTATCAGTTATTATAAGCCCTCTTTATAGCCCATTTTCAAAAATAGATGTTTCAAGGAAAATAAAATTTTTTGAACGGGAAATGAAAAAAGAGCCGGAAGTGGAAATCATGAGTGTATTCTCTAACTTCGTTTGGGATTTGATGCTGAATCCACATCAGTCGTCATTTAAGCTCTGTATATCGTAAATCCGTCGAAAAAAAAATTTGTAAAAACATTGATGCATATTTAATTGCCACTAGTGAGATTTCGTTGAGTTTTTTGCCTTTTCATTCTTCTGTGTAAGAAAAATATTGTTTTTCTGAAATTTTTTGATTTTGGAGAAGAAGCACATTTTAAGATGTTCTGAAGACATTTCGAACACTTTCGGAAAGATCATGGATTGTGTTGTTGTTGAGACCCAGACCGTCCGACCTACTAGAAAGGTGTAAGGTACGGCCGGGAAGTGCCACCCAATTTAGATCGGAACCCAGCGGGGGAGGCATCCACAGGGACCGTACCCTCCTTCCCCCTACCACCAACCTCTCGGAAAGACTTACGGATCCACATGTTTAACGTGATCGTACTTCACGTGAGCACGGCGGCAGTTTTGGCAGTGGCGGGAATTGAACCCGGGCCTACCGAGTGCAATTCCCGCGCGCTAACCACTGAGCTACCGCGCCCATGATGGATTGTGTGGATATGTTTGTGAGATGTAAACACAATAATTAATGTCCGTATCGTTATAAAATTTAACGTTCAGATATAGTATGTGAAGAACTAGAACTGGATAAAATGCAAAGACTGGTTTGCAATTTGCTTGATTAGAGCATAAATTGTGAGGCATTTAAAATTTCCATTTACTCTATTAAAATGCATCTGATTATGTTAGTATGTATGTATGTGTTTGGGTACTGTTATTTAAAATGCTAATTTTTTATCTTTAAAGGTGCAGTTTTATAATGGGAGGTAGTCATCTTGGCATGCACACAAAACATTCGAAAACTAAAATATATTTTTAATTACAATAACAATATATTTTTAATTATTTACACAAATAAAAGAAACAATTTCACAATCAAAGATTTGGAAGAATTAGAAACGAACAATATATAAAAAAATGCTCTTCTTTTATGTTTAATATTTACGAACTTTAATTAAATATATAGCTTTTAATGCATATACAGCGCAGATACGGTTTGTATTGTATTGTACTGTATTGTATGTATTTAATATACAAAAAGAATACGTTTTAAGCAATTTTTTTGTAATTTATTAAATTGAATAATTTCATTTAAAAATTTCCCAAATATTTTATTTAATTATCCTCTATCGCATTAAATGCTTCTTAAAATGCATCGTTAATATGACATTATCTTTTGATACATCTTTGTTGTGGTACTAGAATTGAATATTATAAAGAGGGCCCCCACTGTCTTCTTTGCACAAGGCCACAGAGAATCATAATCAAGCCCTGCCTATAACTTGAAATTACTTCTTAACTGTTCAGCATCCATTGCATTTTATTATTTTTGGAAATATAGGCAAAAAATTACTCACTTGTGTAAAATTTCGAAATAATTTTAAATTGAATAAAGTATTAAGACATTTAGGGGCCCTAAGCGACCGCTAAAAGAGCTTATATGTAAATTCGCCCCTACCCCTACGGGCCGGGGGCGAGTCTGAAATTTCCCACTTATTGCACCTAGCTCTATATCCGGTTGTAAGCGTTCCAGTGTTCATATTTTGTAAATGACTTATTTTAGGCGTTTAACCTCATTTTATTTTTGAATATCTTTCTATTTTTAAATGTTGTGGTCTTTTATTAACACTTTACAACAAAGTTGAAAAGTGTTTATGACTTTGTTCATTATGTCTGTCCGTTAGCACGATAACTGCCGTAAAAATGACTTAATCAAAATGAAATTTTAGTATGTTGTTCAGACGGTCTGTAGGACCTATGGGAATATAAATGAATAATATCACCCAATTAGTTTTGGATTGAACCCGGGTTGAAAAAATAATATACATTGAGCCCTATGGGACCTAATTTTTCAAAAAAATTTTAAGCGGATTTAAAATTCACAAATTGCTTCGAAAATTTTAAGTAATATTCAAAATGTTCCAAAAATATATAAAAAAAATTTAGCGAAATATATTCAGTAGTTTTTTAAATAAATATTAAAATAATAATAACACCTCTTATATGAAGCGATCACGTGACCATGATATGAAAGACCACATGCCCCATTTCAAAATGATATATGGCATCCATCTTGTCTCAAAATCGTGATTTTTAAAGTTCTTTTTAATTCATATTGAGTGTTGTATCCGTCCTAAAACCACTTTATTTTTGCATAAATTCTGTGCATCTACATACTGAAACAACGCAATTACAATATATTTGAGTTTAAATGCACATCCAAATTTGATTATTTCTACAACGAAGCCTATTTTTCACCTATGTAAAATGTAAACAGCAAAATATGTAGAATGAGTTGTATTACATTTCCTGTATTTTTTTAACACAAAATCATTTAGACCATGGAGTCTGCATAGTTGATATGAATCAAATATTCATTGATTTTGTAAAGAGAAGGACGATTTTTTTCGATGAAGTTTTACGCATAGAGTTTAATTACGTGTAGCTCCATGGTCTTAATTTTTAAATAAAATGAATTATTATAGTATTCTGATGAATGACATGAATGGGAGAAAGTTATGAATGAAATTCTGCTTTTGTAGAGAGAGCCAGGTGTGTTATTTTTCCTATGACGTCATTTGAATGAATTTCAGTTGTTTTCGATGAAGGTTTCAAATATAATAAATTATCGTAGTATTGTGATAATTCTAAAATTATTACCGAGGAATGTATAACATTTTAGCGATGTTTAAACCAGGCAATTTATATTTCAATGCCTTCATTTGAATGAAGTTCATTTTTTTTCGATGAAGGTTTAAGTTTTCAAATATAATAAATTAATGTAGTATTGAGATAAGTTTTAAAATATTACCGAGGAATGTATTGCATTTTCGACATGTTTAAAGAAAATTGCATTGAAGTTGGAAAGTGTTTCATAATCAATGCTTTAAGCATGATTGATCTTTCTTGTTTTTATTCACGTTTTGAATTTTGTATTATTATTATTATTATTATTTTATTTTATATATATATATATATATATATATATAAATATATATATATATATATATATATATATATATATATATATATATATATATATATATATATATATATATATATATATATATATATAAATATATATATATATATATATATATATATATATATATATATATATATATATATATAAATATATATATATATATATATATATATATATATATATATATATATATATATATATATATATATATATATATATATACATTTAGAATCTCGTGAAAAGTCTCTTTCAAACATTTGGAATTTTGGAGTCTTTTTTTCTCATTGAAAATTTTGTAGGGGGCTTTTTTTTTCACATTTGAAATTTTATGAGGAGCCTTTTTTTGCACATTTAGAGCTTTGTGAAAGGCCTTTTTTGCACATTTTTGTAAACTCTTTCTTTTTCACGTTTACAGTTTTGTGAAGGGCTCATTTTTCACTGAATTTTTTGAATGTATTTTTTTTATCCACATTTGGAATTATGTGAAGGCTCTTTTTTTTTTTTTTTTTTTTTTATCACATTTGGTATATTATGAAAGGTCTTTCTTTTCACGTTTACAATTTTGTGAAGGATTTTTCTTTTTCATATTTGCATTTCATAATCAATGCTTTATGCATGATTGATTTTTTTTTTGTTTTTTACTTTTGAAATTTTGTGAAGAGTATTTTTCATATGTGCAATTTTATCAAGGACCCAGTTTTCACATTTGTAATTTTGTAAATTTGTTAAAAGTGTTTGTTCACTGTTCAATTAGGAAATTTTGTGCTCCCCCCCCCCCCCCCCCCCATCACCAAAAGAAAAAATAATCTAAAAAACTAGATAGATCTTTCTTGCAACTTTATAAAATATCGTCATTTTGCGCTTATTACCTGAAACACACACCAATTCCGCCGCTTTTCCACCCCACCCCCCTCCCATGCCGATACCGAACAACATTTTTCATTTTTTCACGCTCACTCCTGAAAGTCCTGTACCTAAAAAATAGAAACGGATGCTTTTCGATTCCTGTCATTTAAAGGGACCTGGTTCAGTTATACGCTTATATGAGGGATTCCCCCTCGCATTATCGAACACGCGCGCGCGCGTTCGATTCGTGAGGGGGGTCGAACACAGGGTCGCGTGGCAGATGTCGGCAAACGTCGGTTGGGAGTGAGGCAGATGTCCGATAGATCGTTCGAAATTCGGAAAGCGCTCAGGGGTATCAGAAAGTGAGTGAGCATGGGACAGAAAGGATCGAAAGCAAGGGGGATCCTGAGGAAGAGCCCCGCATCTTCGGTGAGTCACTCTTGAGCATCTTTGAGCATCTTCTTGCACGCACTTGGATGTTCGTTTCTTCCCCCGTCCTTGTGCTGCTTTCTTTGAGCATGCAATTTATGGGATATGCAAAGGATATATTGGTTTATATCACTTTTCAGACGTTGTATTTAATCGGATATTTATGTCTTCGCCGTTCTGAGAGGATATATTGTCCATTTTTTTTTTTTTTTACACGCAATGTATGGAAACAAAACATGCAATGTAAGTTGTGGATTATCAACATGGATTTATTAGTTGTGGATTATTAATAATGGAATCCCGTGCAGAGACTGCCTGCATTCAGCGAAGACCTGTCTTAAAGACCAGTTGCTTTGGATATAGAAATATTTAGCATTATGTATAATGAAATCATTCCTGTTTTAAACGGCCACCTGCTAACGCGACCACCTAATTTTAAGATTGTTTATTGAAATAAGTCGCCCTTATGTTTTAGATATTTTCCTCCAACCTAATTGTGAAATACAGTTTTCATTTGTCAGAAACAATCGCCAATTGACAAATTTTAATTTTGCCCCAACGTTGATTTTTTTTTTTAATTTTTTCAAATTCTAAATATCATTTTTTTTTAAATGTATAATGCTTAAAAAAAACACTGCGTACTTTCCTTATAAGATTTAAAAATGAAAATGAAAAACTTTTTTTTTGAGAAATTATTGCCCATTAATGCTGTTGCATTGGAGCAATCACAAAATCTTAAAATGGAGAATGTAATCGTTTTTTAGTTTTATTTAAATATTTTCGAAACTTGAGGAGAAAATATAATTTTTACTTTGTCATAATATTGAATAAAGGAAATTTTCGAATCCAAATATTTGATGGATACGCACATTTTTAGACCTTAACCCATTGTGAACGTTTTGGAAATATATCTCTCTCTGTGTGTGTGTATGTTAATACGATATCTCAAGAACAAATACACCTACTACTATCCAATTTTATGAGGACATATATTATATTAAAAACTATAAAATAAAATTTTTAGTAATTCTCCCGATTCGAATTGGAATTTTAAGATTTTTAAAAGATGTTTTTTCTCTTAGAAAATAACGATTATTCTCAGATATTTTCCCACATGGACTGTTATATCTCTGAAAAAAATTGAGAAAATCATATGGAATTTTGTACGATTATTCCAGTGGCCAATTGATAGAAGCATATTAATTGAGAAACTTAGAGTAGAGGAATGTTTTTAACTTTTTTGTATAAAATCGGGGGAAAAAATGAAAACATAAATACTTTAAAATTTCTTGCAAATTAGCTATTTTATATGTATTTTTTTAAATTATTTAACCTTTTTTCTTAACTGACACAGTTTATAAAATGATAACATGTACCCTTTACGAGATATTGTAAACCTTTCATGTAAAATGGAAAAAAAAAATATAGAAAATCAAATGTATTGACTATTATTCGACGAGTGAGTTCCTTGTGAGTTTTAAATAAATGCATATCACAGTAGTATTCACGAACCATTCTCGAGATATTATAATTTTTACTTTTTTTTACG